>JAJEKV010000004.1:13793974-14393974 GCA_021234155.1 Isoetes taiwanensis | reverse complement strand
AGCATTTTGAAGATTCAACGGCCTGCACGGTGCACGCGAAGAGGGTTACCCTCATGAGGCAGGATATGTATCTTGCCAGGCACATCAAGGGAGAACGCCCTTGAGATTTTGTAAATAACTGTAAAATTTTGTTAATATAAAGAATTTTGGAAGTAAATAACATGTCTGATTTAGCTTAATTAAGTTAAGTTATAGAATTCTAGTTTTTGTTTTAGTCAAATTGGAGCTTTTAAGCAAAAAGGAGACGATGTCTCACACGTCGCGCCAGGACAGAAAATGAGATTCTCATTTTCGGGCTGGGCGCAACGTGTGAGACCATGCCCAAAAATGCCCAAAACAGCTCCAAATCAGCCAAATAAGGGGTCAATTCTGCCTAACTCGACGAGTTTAGTGGTATTACAGCCTTAGATCACTTAAATTGAGTAAGCCTAGCCCAATTAGGACCCATGTCTCACACGCCGCCAGGGGAAAAACGAGATTCTCAAAATCGGTCTGGGCGCAACGTGTGAGACCTCGTACCATTTCTTCACTAAATGATCTCCAAATTGTACAATAGGTTCAGTAGTTGTTCTTAGCATGCTCAAACCCTAGAAATAGTCTTCAAACTTGCAATTGCATCCCTTAATACATCTGAATTGCCTAATCTCAGTAAATTCTAGGTCATCCAAAAATTAGGGTTTTCCCCAATTCTATAAATATGTTCCCCATTTCTCATTTAGCACCCTGCAAATTTGCTCTCCATTGCTTAGGGCGATCTTCCGGCTCCCCGAGGCGCCACGATCCGTCTACTCTCTTTTTGCTAGATCAATGGCCCGCTGCCGACTTGGGCGATGGTACAACGCCCGATTGCCCATCTTCGCTTAGAGGCGGATGTCAACGACATCTTCCAAGTCTTTGGGAAAGAAATTGACATCCAAGCTACGCTAAATGCAACCCCAAAGATATAGGCAAGTGCTAGCAGAGTTTCGTGCTAGGGTAGGACCCTTCCTTGTTCAGTCCCTCCTTGCATAGGATATTTCGTTCCCGGCCATCCCTTCAAGGACCTTGGGTGATGTTCCTAACATCGCCAAGTACTTAACCAACAAGGCGCAGAGATCGCCGACTACATGGTCCCCGGACGCCAATAGGACCAAGTACTTCTCTTACACCGCCCTAGCCATCTTCTTATCCCACCGCTACCGAAAACCCGATGGGGCAACCTCTATCCCTCCGATGGAGGTGGACCCCATAGCAAAGGTAAGAGGAAGAGCGATGCTTTTGCAAAGATCGCCAGGAACAAGAAGCAAGAGAAGGAGAAGAGGGGTCGGACGACGAGGAATACACGGAGCTCGACTCGGATGAAGAACGGCGCCAAGCAGAAAGGTGAGCCGATCAACTTCGAGCGAGTTTCATTGGGGCATCGAGTTGCTCCCCACTTTCGGGCTAGGCATCACAAGCCTAGCCCCTATCATCATCAACGGAGAGGAGTATCTACTCCTCACCGACATCCGTAACCTTCCGAATGCGGGGAGAGGGAGCTCGGGTTGACTAATCGCTCCACCAACTGCGGCGGCACCAACATGGACGACTTCATCGTCCGGGAGCCTCGGACTTTCCGCTTCAAGTGAGGAAAGCCGACACCTACACAGGAGAAGCGATTTCCGACATCCAAGCCCGCAAAAGATCGGGCAAATGATGGACGAAAGGAGCCGCCAGGAGAGGAGGAGTTCCTCGCCTCCAAGAACAGATGGGGATCCCGGGGAAGACCACGAAAGCATCCTAATGCCGAGGCCTTCACACCACCCCCTACGAGAGGAGAAGGAATCGACCTCAGGAGGGTCGACCGCACAATTGAGGATTACCGGGAGCTCACCGAGATAGAGGTCGACGAGTATGCAGGGGCGCACAGAACAGGAGGCCAAGCAAGTGGAGAATCATCCGCGACGCACAACGACAGTGTCGCCAGTACTACTTGTCACGCCGCCTTTGGATGGGAGAGTAGCGGTAATACACCGCAAGTTCAGTCCTTTAAGAGAGGAAGGGGTGTTCATGCTGATTGCACTCTCGGCTTCGGGCAGCATGCTCGCGATAGCGGCAAATGTTGACTATGCCGCCCCGGGTCAAGAGAGCAATGGCACTCGACCTCTTCGACTTTGCCATACCCCATCGACGTCAGCGAGATTATAATGGATCGCGCCCTTACATCCGACCGCAGGGTAGAAGACTTGGTGAGAGCCTTACAGGGAGGCTCGTCGGCAAGCATCATCAGGAACTTGGGTCACTCGGTAGGGACGGCCCAAGTTAAGAAGTTTCTTGAAGACAACCCGTCTTACCGGCGATTCCAAGACTAGTTAGACTCTTGGTCCCGGAGACTCTTTTTGTACTAAAATATTATATGATATATAAATACAATTCTGTTGCACTTTAAATGTTTTGTTGATGTAATTTTGCCCCACAATTATACCAACAAATATAAACAATGCAAGAGAACAAAGGAAACTAACCATATAGCCATGAATTACTTGTGTATGCAGCTAGAGGCCTAAGCGCAGGGGAACGACAACTGCGAGACCTTATAGAAGAACGGACCCCGCCCAGACCACCCCCGGCAAGGAACCTGTTTGAAGATATGGAACCCATGACCCCAGAGGAGGAGATATCCCAGATGAGGATGGACCTTGAGCAGATAAAGGCCTTGCTGTCCGCGCAAGCAGGAGCGGGTTCGGTGGGCAATGCTCAATTGCCACAAGCATCGGCTCGGAAAACAGGAAGGGACAAGAAGAGGAGCAAGAGAAGGAGATCCCCCAGCTCGGATTCCTCCGACTCAAGTTCGGATTCGTGACCGACCGAGGAAGAAGAAGAGCAGCCCAGGACCAATGTGATGGAAGGCAAAGGAACACTGAAGAGGGAAGGCAGAGGAACACCCCGTAAGGACGACAAAGAGACACCGTGGTTTCGACTACCGTAAGAAGGTAGATTCCGCACTGGGCAATGTATGGAAGGCCCGGAAACTGGAACAGTTCTCGGGGGAGAACAGGTCAGGATTAGAAGCAGAGGCATGGCTGGATGAAATGAGTGAGTACGGCAATGCTTATGGCATGAAGGATAAAGACAAAGGAAGAGTGGCAACAGCCAACTTGAAAGGAGCCGCACGGATTTGGTGGAAGGGTTATGCAAAGGCACATGGCTTAAGCAGGGATGCTTGTAAGTTCAGGAAGTTTGCCAAAGCCTTCAAAAGCGCCATTACGTCCCTAAGGGAACATAAGTCCAAGATGATGCAAAGAGTTCTATAGGCTCCAACAGAGAAACAAATCAGTCGTAAATATACTGAGAGGAATTCATGAGGCTAAGGTCAGATGTGCCAAAGTTGGGGAGAGAAGCATGCAAAGAGAAAGCTATATTGAAATTTGAATGAGCAAATCCGCAAGCTTGTGAGGGCAATAAACCCTAAGACAAGATCGTGTCAGGCGAGTCCAAGGCTATAAGCTTGCGGGGGATCGGGACCCGTAATAGTGGGCGTAGCGCAAGATTTCCGTGATAAAGGCAAGGCAACAGAAGCTATAGCCCTAGGGCAGCGGTCCAGTCCAAATTTTAGAGCCTCGCGATGGTGGAAACCAGGGAAACAAAGAAGAGAAGAAGGTGTGTCCTTCAAGGACAAGCGAGAGGGGTCAAACTACTCCAAAGCAAAGGCGATCCTTTTGCAGCGATGCCCAAGGAAAAAGAGACAGGAGTGCATAGAAAAAGCGGCTTTGCTTGGTGCTTCGGCCAAAGCCATAGGACAGCAAACTGCCCCTACGTCATGAGTGCAGCTCTAGCGGAGTTGGGAGATTGGGACGCTCTGTCTGATGACGACGGCGAAGAAGCCCGCGACTACATTCAGGGTGAGTGCCATATCTTTGCCGCAATAGATACAGAGCAAGCAGAAAGCCAGTATAAGGTAATTTCCACAGTAGGGAAGGCCAAGACCAAGTCCTTCATAGTCTTGATAGACTTAGGAAGTAGCCATAACTTTGCATCCCCCAGAATGGTTCAAATGTTGAAGTTGAAACCATTAAAGTCAAAGCCAAGGCCCGTCGTCTTAGCAAGTGGTGCGGTAAGGCAGACGGCAGGCAAGAGAATTAACTTCGACATTGACTTGCCAGGGATTAATATCCAGATGGGGGCAGAAGTAATGGGCATTGGCAAGTACGACTTGATCATAGGAATGGAGTACCTTGGACCAGCAGGGGCCATTATCGATTGTGGAAAGCGGAAGGTGACCTTCCCAACACCCGACGGCAAGATCATTGAGATAACAGGTAAGGAAGTTGTTCCCATCATGCAGTGTATGTCTTCTAAACGGCTATTCAAGTGCATCAAGAGTGAGCAAGTGGCATACATCTTCAAGCTTGAGATTAGTGAGCCGGAATCGGAAGGAAGCAAAGAAGACAAGGTGCTCGGCAGAAGTTGCCGGGCAAATAGCTAAGTCGATCACGGAGTTCCATGATCTCTTTCCAAATGAGATCAAGCAGCTTCCTCCCTATAGGGGAGTCGAAAAGCAGATAGCACTTTCGAACCGAACAAAGCCAACAAGCAAGGCTCCATATAGAATGACAACGCAGGAGTTGTCGGAGCTAAAGAAGCGATTTCTTGGGAGCCGCTTGACCTAGGTTTCATTAGACCTAGTGTTTCGCCATTTGGAGCGCCCATTCTCTTTGTAAAGAAGAAGGATGGCAGTTTAAGGATGTGCATAGACTACAGACAGTTGAACAAGCACACCATTAAGAACAAGTATGCGCTCCCCAGATCAGACGACTTGATGGATCAGCTACAAGGAGCAAGAATCTTCTCCAAAATCGACTTAAGGTCAGGCTATCATCAGATCAGGATAAAGGAGGAAGATATCCATAAGACCGCCTTCAGAACGCGGTATGGGCACTATGAGTTCACGGTAATGCCTTTCGGCTTATCAAATGCCCCCGCGACGTTCATGAGGCTCATGAACGATATCTTCAGGGAATTCCTAGACACCTTTGTGATTGTTTTCTTTGATGACATTTTGGTGTATAGCAGATCCCTTGAAGAGCACGTACAACACTTGAGAAGAGTGCTGGAGAAGTTGAAGAGGCACCGGTTATGCACGCCAAGTTGTCGGGTGCCACCGCAAATGCAGAAGGTGGAGTATCTAGGTCATGTGATCTCGCCAGGAAGGCATCTCGACGGATCCCGCAAAGATTGAAGCCGCCATTCAAAGGGTCGCTACCAAGAATGTGCATGAAGTCGAAGTTTTCTCGGCCTAGCGGTACTACGGTGAAGTTTGTGAAGAACTTTGCCAAGATAGCGCCCCGATTAACGTGACTTGACGAGGGCGGAGAAAGTGAAAGATTGGGCAGAGCATTGGCACAAGAAAGCCCAAGCAGGGTTTGAATTGTTGAAGGAAGCTTTAACAACCGCCCCAGCCTTAACCCGCCGGACCCGAGAAAGACAAGCTTGTAGCGGCATGCACGCCGAAGTAAGATAGCTACTGTGGGCAGTGCTTATGCAAGAAGAGCGTGGTAGCGTATGATTCCGTGAAGATGAACGACGCCAAACACGCTACCCCACGCGATGATCAGGAATTGCTTTGCGGTTGTCGTATGTTAAGAATTTGGAGGCACTACCTTTTAGGAAGGAAGTTCCGCTTGGACATGCACCACCAGAGCCTCCAATATGTATTCACGCAACCACACCTCAAACGAGGCGCGAGAAGGTGGATGGAGTTCCTTGAAGAGTACGACTTTGATATAGTCTACAAGCCAAGGAAGCTCAATGTGGTAGCGGATGCGCTTTCAAGGCATCCCCTTACAACTAGAGTGCATTGCAACGCAATTTCGACCCTCTCCAGCGACTTTGGTAAGAAGATTGAAGATTCCTTGCCAACGGATGTGGATTTCAAGGAAGTATGGGCAAGCCTCTCTAGGGAAGCTAGAACAGATAAGGAGCGGGAAGCCTTTAAACATTTTAAGAAGGAAGGCAACCTGTTGTACCATAAGAACAAGTTGTGCGTACCCGAATCATCAGGTGTAAGGAAATTGATCCTCCACGACACGCACAACAGCCCAATAGCTGGCCATGCGGGATTCATGAAAACATATTTCAAAGTGCGCAGCAGCTATTATTGGCCAGGAATGAAGAAGCAGGTAGCTCGCTACATCAAGGAATGCCGCTATGTCGGCCGCGACGGGAAAGCAGCCTTCAATTCCGTGAGCTTTAGAGCCATTAGCGGTGCCAAACGCTAAGTGGGAGGTGATTAGCATGGATTTTATCACAGGACTCCCAAGGACCGTAAGAGGGAAAGATGCTTTGATGGTAGTAGTCGACAAGTTGTCGAAAATGGCACATTTTGTGCCTTGCAAGACCACAGATACAGCTATGGATACAGCGAAGCTCTTCACCAAAGAGATCTTCAGGCCTCATGGCATGCCAAGGGAGATTATCTCCGACAGGGATCCGAAGTTCATGAGCGCCTTTTGGCAAGACCTCTTTGCGACAATCCAGACGAAGCTATCCATGAGCACGGCGTATCATCCGCAGACGGATGGCCAAACGGAGCGGACCAACAGGATTTTGGAAGACATGCTACGAAACTATGTCTGGAATAAGCAAGGTATGTGGGAAGAATTTATTCACTTGGTGGAGTTTGCATACAATAGCACCAAGCAAGAACCATCCCAAATGTCGCCATTTATGATCAATTACGGCTATCAGTGCCTAACTCCAGACACTTGGCACAACCCCGTGTCAAAGGTGGAAGTCTCGCAGCAGATGTTGGCCGATATGCAGCAGCTTGTGGAAGAAGTTCGAGGGTATCTGCTAGCAGCAAGAAGTCGACAAAAGAGCATCGCCGACAAGCATCGAACGGTAAGAGAGTTCAAAGTTGGAGATGATGTTTGGCTCAAGATCAAGGTGAAGCAGGCGAAGCTCAGGATCGGGAATTGCAAGAAGCTTGCTCCAAGGTGGGCTGGACCTTTCAGAATAGTCAAGAGAGTAGGTAACCAATCCTACAAGCTAGACTTGCCAGCACACCTAAAGATTCATAAGGTCTTCCACGTAAGTTTGTTGAAGAAGCATACTCCAAATCCAGACGAAGTCTTGGACACTCCAACGATGTTGGAAATGACGGAGGAGCAGCTGGAAATAGTTCCAGAATTGATTCTTGATAAAGCCTTCAAGAAAACGAGGAGATCAGAATTCCTCCAGTATTTGGTCAAGTGGAAACACTTACCAGTGGAAGACGCGACGTGGGTACTTAAGAAAGATTTAGTAAAGCAGTACCCACAGTTTATGGAGCAATGGGACGGCAAGGTCATCTCCGAAGAAATCGGCTCAGGCATGTCGATTTGTGTAGATTAATTCTATGTATAGTTAAGATTAATCTACGCATGCAACCTATGCTAGGTATGGGTCGCATGCGTGTGACCGATGATGGGACCACTACGGTGATCTCTCTAGGCGTGGTGTAATGTCAATGTAGGCATGACCGCGTTTCCGCTTAGGCGAAAGTGGAAGGTAGATTAGAAAGTCTACTTACTGTCCCACGAAGTAGGCGACCTCGAGAGAGAAAGGAGGTCATGAAGGAATGCACTGATAGGAAAAGCACCTCTAGCCCCATATATGCTTTGATAGGAGGAATCAGGCCTTCACGCCCCATATACGGGAAGGACCTATCCTCCACGCTGGGCAACTAGGGTGTAGGCATGAGCGGCATATAGGCATATAGGGCTGTCTCCCACGGCCATAATGGAAGATTCACCCTCTTCCTATGTAGGAGATTAGCCATGCATCCATGTAGATAGGTGGGGTGGTCACCATATAACCAAAAATTTTATTAATAATTAAATGATACTAACGTAGTGTCGACCCGGCAGCCAATAGAGCCCGGAGGGCAAGGAGGTCGAAGATGAAGACTTGCAACACAAAATTTGTTGGAATGTGTTGCAAGGAATGAAGAGTACCTCGGACGTTAATTTTAATTTTGATAAACTTAATTGTCATGTTAAGTGAATTATTGAGTAACCTGTTTTAATGATGTTATGAATTGATAAGTTATTTCATAATATAATGGTGTGATAATGTCCTAAAAATATTACCTTAAGGTAATCTTAATAAATGTGTAAATACTATAGTAGCTATCGTATGTATCAGGTTGATTGCAGGTTAGGATGATTCCAAGGTGGGGAGACCCACGATGCTGCGGACAACATCATTTCAAGGTGGGGAGAATGTGACGTTCGGGACGGTGATCGCCCCGGGACGATATCGCATCTTTGCCTCGTCATCCGCAGCATTACCGCCAATCCGACCGCGGTAACGCCTAACATGTAGCCAGGTGGGTAGCCCTAGGGGGCAACTTGCCAGGAATATGTGCAACTATTAATGTGCACATTTTCCAATGTATACATTAATGTGGGCACACATTTCCATGTGGACACTTCATGCCAAGTGGGCCACACCCATAGGTGCAATTAATGTGCACATTTTCCAATGTACACATTAATGTGGGCACACATTCCCATGTGGGCACGCTTCCGCAGCTAGGTAGGCCCTGAGGGAGACGGGGTGCAATGACCCCTTCACTCTTCCCACTAGCACCCGTCACGGTTGCAGTGTCATGTGAAGGGCCCTATATTAGCATGGAGCTGGTATGGGGGATGAACTCCTATTTGTATACGGTGAGTGCACCGTATACGAGTAGGGGACGTCACAAAGATAAATACATGGGATTCGATAAAAGAACTTTCTTGAAGGCCCAGAAGCGTACAAACCTTACTGTGATCATTGCTGAGCATGACTAGAAGGATTTTGGAAGACTCTGAGTACTCCCCGATCAAGTCACAAGAGATTTGGTTGGAAATTATCTATTGAAATTTTCTATTGACCTGAAGTTGATTTTGAAGTACTGAATTATTATTATCCTACATTATTATGATTGATTTACATTCCTATCAATGAAATTCGATGCCTACTTGAAGAAATTATCTCTGTTATGATCCTTTACAATTTTTCTCTGTTCAAAATTCTACCGAAAATCCCCAAGTACTTTTGATTACTTTTGATCCATTCGCCATCAATCCTTGAAGCATCTGGAACCTATATGTCTTGAAAAATCCAAAAAATCTCACTCACAACTCGAGTTAGAAATTTTTGCACTCTGTTTTGACTATTCTTGACTGTATTCTGCCAAATCCAGTCACAAAAATTACTTTTGCTTATCCAAATGACAATCTGATCATTTGCCTATATTCCTTATCATCATTACAACACATTTGCTTTGGAAATTCTTAAAAACTCGTCTGGCAACTCCAAAAACCCAATCTCTGATCACTGTTTTCAGATTTGACTGCTATTGACCAAATTTTGACCGCACTTTGAGCTCGAATAACTCACAAACTATGTTTCTGACTTGGTAAGAAGCTTTACCATTGATTACCTACAACTTTTTTGACTAAGTCTACTGTGGTTGACTCAAAAAATCGATCTGCATATCAATACCACAACTGTTTTGGCAAAGGTGTCAATTTCTGGAAATGGGAAAGGTATAAAACTTCAAGTTTTTGAACTTGTCACTGAAATTTGCTTGCATAGACTGATCACCTTAAGTGATCTGGAGGTTCTAACCCCAATTTGAGTGAAAACTCAAGTTGGTTCCTTGTGGTTGATCCTTAAGCCATGTTTAGGATCAACATTTTGGAGGTTCTACCGAGATTTCTACCTGGATTTTCGAACTCATGGCTCCAAAACAAAAGTTTCCAGCAGAGCAAAAACCAATGGAAGATCAGGAGACTTCAGAGCCTTTCAGAGATAGATCTCTTCCCCCTAATTTTGCAAGTGGATTACTTCAAAGCATACCTTATCAGTTCGAGTTGAATATGCCTACTCCACTGCCTACTTTTGATTCCAGCATGGGTGCTAATACTTTTATTATTTTTCCAATGTGTTGTTAGATGGAGGCTCACCTTTAAATATCATGCCTTATCATGTTATGAAAAAATGTGGGCTCGAGATAGATAAAAGGTCATCTGTTTTGTTAAAATCTTTTTCTAATGCCAAGATAGCACCAGTTGGAATTGTGACCAAGGTCCCAGTTAACACTGAAGGCATTGTTGTAGCTGCCAATTTTGTTGTTGTTGCTTTTGAAGATCTAGGAGAAGATGCAGATATATATGATCTCTTGCTGGGAAGGAGGTGGATGGCTACAGTTGATGCTAGGCCAATCTGGTCTGAAGGGAGATGCACCATTTCAAATGGCACTCAAGTGGCCACAATCTACAACCAAGATGGTTCTTATGGCTTTAATGACGAGGTACATTTTATCAAAGAAATGCTTATAGAAGAACCACTAGGATCCTATAGTCTAGCAACTCCTGGCACAAAGAAAATTGAGTTGATTCCTTTAATTAGAGAGTGTGCACTACCCTCTGAAGATGGCAGAAGAGGTTGTTTATGGTTTGATGGAGGAATATCAAAGAAATTGAATGTAGCCTCATCTGCAGCTATATTAAAAGATACTGCCAATAAACTTTTGGCTAAGGTAGGAAGGATTTTTCCCCAAATAACTTCTAATGTAGCAAAATACGAGGCTTTGATTGCAGGTCTCCAGGAAGCTAGCAGGTAAATGGTGAATATCAAGCCAAGAATGCTGATATGGAGCTCCAGAGAAACCAGGTAATGGGAATGCTTGCTCATTTTACCTCTTGGGAAATTACTCATATCCCAAGGGAGCAGAATTGGGAAGCTGATGCTTTGTGCAGAGACACCTTGATGACTTATTTATCTGAGGGAGCTATACCAGAGGAAGATTTCGATGAGGATGAGGCTAAGGAGCTCTGTCCCATATTAGTTATAAATGCATCCCAGGAAAAGGCAATCAATGAAGTCATAATCAACAAGCATGGCCAGGAAAGAACTCTGTTTGTGGGAGATCTTTTTGACACACAAAATAAGGAGGAGATCAATAAATTCTTTGAAGAGAGAAGTGATGTGTTTGCTTGGGATTATTCTGAGCTTATTGGTATCAAAGAGGAGGTATGTCAATTTGAAATTAAAATTAAGGAAGGGTGTAAGCCTGTCTTCCAGAAGTTAAGAAGAATAAATGCTTCACTTTTAGATCTAATTAAAGATGAATTGCATAAGATGTTGGATGCAGGTGTCATTGTAGAGATCATCAACCCTGAATGGGTATCCTGCATTGTTCCAGTGGAAAAAAAGAATGGAACTTTGAGAATTTGCATAGACTATCGAGATTTGAACAAAGCCACTATAAAAGATTGTTATCCCTTGCCTTTTTTGGAAAAAATTCTATATGCTGTTGCAGGGAAAGACATGTACTCATTTTTGGATGGTTTTTCAGGGTTCAACTAGATTAGTATCAAAGAGGAAGACCAGCCAAAGACTTCATTCATCACTCCCTGGGGTACTTATGCTATGAAAAGAATGCCATTTGGCCTAATGAATGCCCCAGCTACCTTCCAAAGAGCAATGGATGTCATTTTCAAAACCATGGCTGCTGAAGAATTTAGAGTGTATTTGGATGACTTTTGCTTGGGTTCTCATGCTAATAACCATGTGGAATTGCTTGCAAAAATCTGTTCTTTATGCAGGACTTCAGGAGTCAATCTAAATCCAAAAAAATGCATCTTTTTTGCATCCAAAGGACAACTCTTGGGACATGAGGTATCCATCCAAGGTATTCAAGTTGCTCAAGATAAAGTTGAAGCCCTCAAAAAACTGGTACCTCCCAAGAATTTGAAACAGGTTAAGAGTTTCATTGGTATGACAAGTTTCCTTAGGATGTATATTCCAAATTTTGCTCATATCTTAAGTCCTATCTCTAGGTTGACCAGGATAGGGAAGTTTTCTAAATCTGAAAGCAAGCACATACCCATCACATGGACTCCAGAGTGCCAAGAAGCTTTTGACTTTCTTATTTTATCCATATGTGAAGCTACTCTTTTAAAAAAACCAGATTTGAGCCTGCCATTTGAGGTTTATATCACTATTACTAAAAAGGCTATAGGTTTAGCCATTTTGCAGGAGAAACACACCATAGTTTTTGCAAGCAAGCAATGGTCTGCTCTTGAAGAAAGATATACCAGAATAGAAAAAAGTGCTGCTGCTCTCATGTTCCTCATCAATAGGCAGGGGCACCTACTTCTGAAAAGCCAAGTTCAAGTTCATATGAAGCAAAATCCAATGGGATTGCTATTTGGTAAAGCCACTAATAAACCAAAGATCCAGAGGTGGGCTTGTAAGTTGCAAAGTTATGATATTTCTGTAAGAGAGTTGCACTTGACACGAAATCCTAGTCTCTACTTGCCTTATATATTTTTTGATCATGAGGATGAATTGAATACTACTGACACTCATTTGGAAGTAACTCAGGGAGATCAAGCCCAAGGAGGATGGCAGCAACCTATTAGGGATTTTTTGCAACATGGATTCACTTCTCCAAACCTCACCCCAAGTCAGGAAAGAAGACTTAAGGACAAGTGCAGACAATTCAAGCTGATAGAAAATATTCTATGCAAAGTCAACAGAGATGGGATATCGCTGAGGTGTATAAGTGAAGAAGAATCTGCCTTGATCATCAAAGAAATGCATAAAGGTATCTGTGGGGGACATTTTGCTGGGGACACCACTGCAAAAAAGATTCTCAGGTCTGGATATTATTGGCCTACTGTTTTTAGAGATTGCTATGAGGTTATAAAGACTTGCCATCAATGTCAAATTTTTGGTAAAAGGATTTTATTACCAGCTGCCTTAAATCCTATCATATCTCCAGGACCTTTTCAAATTTGGGGGCTAGATTATATTGGTCCTATTAATCCTTCCTCTACAGGTCAACATCAACATATTATTGTGGCTACAGATTATTTCACTAAGTGGGCAGAGGCTATACCTTTGAGACAAGCTAATGCCCTTACAACTGCAAGGTTTTTACATGAATTTATTTGCTCCAGATTTGGTATTCCTTTCCAGATACATTCTGATAGAGGTACCCCCTTTGTTAATGAAGTCATTGCTAATTTGTTGAGTATTTTGAAGGTCAAGCACACCAAAAGTTCCTCATATTATCCTCAGGGTAATGGACAAGCTGAAGCTACTAACAAAGTGTTGAAAAATATCTTGCAGAAAACAGTGGAGATTAACAAAAAGGATTGGCATATCAAAATAGTGGATGCCCTTTGGGCTTATAGAGTCACTATCAAAACAGCTACAAATCATACACCTTTCAATTTGGTTTATGGCATAGAGGCAGTTCTCCCAGTAGAACTCGAATTACCTTCATTGAGATTAGCTCACAAATTGTGCTTACCCTTTGAACATGCTTTACAGGAAAGACTGGATGCCTTGTTACATTTGGATGAGTACAGAATGGAAGCTGAGAATACAAACTTGCTGAAGAAGGCTAAAGATCTAGCTGCATTCAAAGCTGCACACAAAATCCAAGGCACTTTTAAAAAAGGGGAGCTTGTTCTCAAATGGAACAAGTCAAAGGAGGATTCAGCTGGCAAATTTGATAACATTTGGGAAGGACCCTTTGTAGTGCTGGATCCTGCAGGTACAAATTCTTATTGGCTACAAGAAGTTGCTTCAGGGATGCCACTGCCAAATCCTATCAACATCCTGCACTTGAAGAGGTATTGGGACCAGCATACTTGCTTGTCCCTCTTTTTACATTAAAAAGCTTAGAAGTTTGTAGTAGGTTTAAAGTAGTTAGATCTGTTTGACTTTTGAGCATCTTTATTCCAGCAGGCTAGAACAGTTTGATTTTGAGCACACTACTCTAATATGATTGGTTTCATGTTTTCTAGGATGACCTGACCAGACAAAGTATACATGATTTCAAGAACAAGACTGATGCTACTAATTACCAAGTGTCATATGCAGGAGCACCCTTCCTCCATTTTCTCATCTGTTTCAAATAGTCCTACCACCCACTCAGCCCCTTACTCCCTTTTTCATACCTCTACCAGCACTCTGCAAAGTCACCTTCACCACCATAGCAGAGTTGCAAGTAATTGAGACTAATTGGTTTGTGTGTTTCCATGACAGGTGCACTCTTGTTCCACCTTTCTCATCTGTCACATTTTGTCCTACCTACCATTTAAAACCTCTCATTCTTGTTCCCATTCCCAAGCACTCTGCAATTCATCTTTACCATCATAGCAGAGCTGCAACCTTTGAAGATCAAGGAAGGAGCATACATTTTCTTGTTTTGGCGAGGCCTCAAGCACTTGCACACTCACTTCATCTCCAGTTAATCACCACTTCACCATATCCACACTCACTTTCTTTTCACTCACCTCATTCCATTCACAATCATTCCACCACCCTTTTGTCATACTCACATTCATTTCTACTTTTTATCCATATTATTCCCTCACCACATCCATATTCACATACTCACACTCACTTCTACCTTTTTTCTATCCATATTATTTCATCACCACATTCATACTCACTTCACCTACACTTGCATTTCACACTCTCATATCTCCACTTGGATACATTGGCACAAAGTTGAAGACCCCTCTAGTTATTCATTTTTTGACATCACATGGCTGAGGGGACCAGCCTTTTTCTTGTTTTGGCGAGATGTTGCCCCCAAAGGGCAACATGCTAATTGTGGTCTATGCATTCAAACTAGGTCAATTTATCTTAAAGGACTAGGTCAAAGTTTGGAAGATTCTTGATACTCAATATTGATGTGGAGGTCAAAAGATGTTCATTCTTCAGGTCAACAAGTGCTCAAGGTTCAAATTCACATGAGGTACTTTATTTGAGGTCAAAATGCTTAGTCGAAAATATTGGGTTATGAAGTTTGGAAGACATTTTTTGAAGATTGGAAGTCAAAAGTTTGGAAGACCCCATGGTGCTTGATTTCATCCCTTAGCCATTCTCATCCATTCATTATTCATATTCTATTTCTATCCATTGAGATTTTCTAGCCACTTTTCCCACACCCATACCCTCCTTTTTGTTTACCCTTGCGTACTTTATTTTGCTTTGCCCAAATTCCTCTTTCCCTATTACATCCCTCCATTGCCTCTATATCTTCTCACTTCTTATGATATTTGTTTTTGCAAATTTCCCTAGCCAAAATCCTTTTGCAATTCCTTACCATTATGCCATGCCACATGTATACCTTATGGAATATTCTTGATCATTATGCCCAAGGACTTAGCATATTCCCAAGGAAAATTAGGGTTGCCATTGCTAAAGTGATCCACCTCTTCAATTTTCTACAAGTGACCTTTTAAAACCATGGTCCAGCTTTGCAAAATTAAAAAATACAGCATATTCCATGGATATACTGGCAAAAATACAAAATCGTATCGCGCTATTTCTGAGAAAATACAGCCAAGAACCCTAAATTTATGCTTCCACCTCGAATCTCGCCGGATTTGGCACCAGAGCCCTCGGAACCTATCTATTTTAACCTTCCCGCTCTTTAGGAACCGAATAAACCCGTCAATCAAGGCTAAGATTAAGCAAACATTTGAAAACTAAGATAAATACACGGGATTCGACAAAAGAACTTTCTTGAAGGCCCAGAAGCCTACAAACCTTACTGTGATCATTGCTGAGCATGACTAGAAGGATTTTGGAAGACTCTGAGTACTCGCCGATCAAGTCACAAGAGATTTGGTTGGAAATTATCTATTGAAATTTTCTATTGACCTGAAGTTGATTTTGAAGTACTGAATTATTATTATCCTACATTATTATGATTGATTTACATTCCTATCAATGAAATTCGATGCCTACTTGAAGAAATTATCTCTGTTATGATCCTTTACAATTTTTCTCTGTTCAAAATTCTACCGAAAATCCCCAAGTACTTTTGATTACTTTTGATCCATTTGCCATCAATCCTTGAAGCATCTGGAACCTATATGTCTTGAAAAATCCAAAAAATCTCACTCACAACTCGAGTTAGAAATTTTTGCACTCTGTTTTGACTATTCTTGACTGTATTCTGCCAAATCCAGTCACAAAAATTACTTTTGCTTATCCAAATGACAATCTGATCATTTGCCTATATTCCTTATCATCATTACAGCACATTTGCTTTGGAAATTCTCAAAAACTCGTCTGGCAACTCCAAAAACCCAATCTCTGATCACTGTTTTCAGATTTGACTGCTATTGACCAAATTTTGACCGTACTTTGAGCTCGAATAACTCACAAACTATGTTTCTGACTTGGTCAGAAGCTTTATCATTGATTACCTACAACTTTTTTGACTAAGTCTACTGTGGTTGACTCAAAAAATCGATCTGCATATCAATATCTAGCATTATAACAGGGGTTTTTTTTTGTGATTTTATACGTTTTTTGGCATGGTTTTCATATGATTTCATGGGCATATTGCACGAGGCATACTAATTAGTACATCTAGAGTGCACATTGTATTTGCATGCGCTTGAATTAATTTGAATGCCTATTTTCAATAGTCTAGACCCATAGGCCTATATATCGTATATTTTTCCGTTATGTTCTATTTTTCCTATTACATTTTATTTTATTTTGGTCGACATGCAAAGCTCGAGCAGCTCATTTTAGGGTTTCTATTTCCTCAAAAATTTGTTCTCTGGGTTATGATTTCTGGTATAAGGGATCTCGATTATTGGTTCCAGAATCATTTCGGAAATGAATCGGCTTCCCTGATTAACCCATTGAAACATAGATTTGCCATTACAGAAAAGCTGTCGGAATGGATTTGTTGTTTGCAATCTTTTGCACAGACCAGGTAAATACTCATCTTTTCTGCTGCTGATGAAGTTCAAGAAGATGGGTTATTTACCAAGTCGAAGTGGGTCATGCTTTGGCAGATGCCCTTAACCGAGGGATTCCTGAACTGCGAAGACAAGATTTTTTGTTACATCTAAGGCTTATCATACTATTTTTTGTGTTGGTGATCCCACCGATCCACCGTGGAAAGTTGATGCAGAGAGTCAGGAGTTGGCTAGAAGAATCAAGGGATTTGGCAGACAATGGAACATTTGGTTGAACAGGGCAAGGTGCCGGCAATTGGAGTAAGCAGTTTCAGCATCCAGCGACTGGAAGAGATTCTTAGGTTTGCTAAAATAGTTCCTGTTGTTAACCAGTTATATGATCTTTGCTATTGACATGTCAGGAGTTTTATGCATCTTTTTAATCCAGGACAACCTTTTCATGTTTGCCAGCTATTTACAAATGCATTGTTTTCTGAATTACATTGAATTATGTAACAGGTAGAGTTGCATCCATAAAACCGGGGAATCTTTTTCCTGAACATGGATACGTTGCTCAAATATAGCATTTGTGTGCCAATTCTTTCAGTGATTTCAAATGGCAGGCCAACCGAAATTGTATATAGTGGTGGCTCTTCTATCAAGTTTGTTGGCAACTTAGATAAAGGTGCCTTCATGGTAACGCAACTTTATCAGGCAGCCACACTGTTGACCAATAAGACAACTGTTCACTTGACATATTCGGTAAGAAAGTTTTCCTGTATTCTATTATTAATATCTAATCTATTTTACATGTGGTATAGGTGCTTCTTGATGACGATTGTCAGTTGACTTTGCTTCTAAGAGGAGAAAAGGCTTCAGATTCTCCACACTTTTTTGTTTTATTAGCTTCTGAAACAGATAATATTCCCAACAGTGAGATAGCAAACTTTGTGTATCCATCAAAAGTAAACAGCAGGCTTTCCCATCATAACATGGCTTTTGGTCGACCAGTAGCTGCAGCGGCAATCAAACAGGTTCATGTCCATTTGAAATGATGTCTTAGAAGCCATGTATATTCCAGGTGATGCCAGCACTCATGAACCATTCGGAAATCACACAAATACTGCAGCTGCTGCTGGTTTTGGAGACCAAGCTGAAAAGAGTTGAAGAAAGATTTGTGAAGATTTGCTGGTTTTCAGTATAAAACTTAACAGAGCTGAAGAAAGATTTGTGAAGATGTGTAGAAAACCTAGGTATGTTACGCACATGTCCTCAAACATGATGCAGCAGCAGGTATGCCTATACCCAAACACACTGTTTTGGGCCTGCAACTCAATGATGTTCATATAGCACAGTTTGCAGATCCTCTTCAATGATTGACCTTAGGTCTAGTAGCATGATCAGCTTCAATTTCAAGATGATGGGACGAGACCCTGCGGTGACCAACAGCATGTGTCACTTTATATAAGTGAATATTCAAATACCCTGGGTATTGCATGATTTTTATCTTGGTGGGAAGCTAACTTGGAATCAGCTATGTCTGTGATGTATACCATCTTGGTGGGAAGCTAACTTGGAATAAGCCATGTCTGTGATAATATTCCAAATCATATTGGATCAACTGATCCATGGTGTCTTTAGTGCCAGGGTTTACAGCATTACTGGTTGCATACATATACTGGGTAATTTAAATGGAATGCTTGCTTCTAGGTTCTATGTGATGTTTTTTTGTTTGCACATGCTTAGTATCACATCGAGCTTTTGGCACAACTTAGTCATCTTATGCTGGTGTTAAGGTCAAGGCTTTCCACATCCGACTCAAGTAGTTTATTTTCAACAAGGTTGTTTTTAAATAATAAACTGCTCCTGCATTTCCAAGCAATGTTGATAGGAATCTATCTCTGCAAGAAGACCCTCTTATGGCCTTGTATGTGAAACTAACATTTTTGGCCTTGCATTTTTTACTCTTTTATTTTTGTTATCTCACTATGCCAACCAACCCTTGCATGTTGCTATAAGCCAATATTAGATTGCTAATAAAGTAGTTGTTTATTTCCACCCATGGGGCCATCAGGCCTATTAGATGTTTCAGTAAGAATACGACATATTATTAATTACACAATATAACATCAACTTATCCAAGTGTGATGTAACGTTGTTTGTTTTTGGCCCCGAAGGGGCAAAAAAAAAAATCTAACCTATAACACAAACCATTACATTACATGCCTTAAAATAAAATCCCCCCTTAAACCCCCTTTTGTTTGGGTGCATATTCACATGGGGGGTGACTCCGGGCAACGAGAGCTGTTGGATAGGCATATTCACCCCTTATTCCTTAATCTACACCGTATATAAAATTCCTCGTTTGTGGGGTATGGACGTATAGAATTTGTTATACTGTATAACAGGATTTGCAAAATACTATAAGATTTCAAGCAATATACTATATGGTGTTGATTTTGTACGTGCAAAAATATAATTACAGGGGCTCTCGCTGCCCTACGTCACCCCCCATGTGAATATGCACCCAAACAAAAGGGGGTTTAAGGGGGAATTTTATTTTAAGGCATGTAATGTAATGGTTTGTTTTGGCAAAGGTGTCAATTTCTGGAAATGGGAAAGGTATAAAACTTCAAGTTTTTGAACTTGTCACTGAAATTTGCTTGCATAGACTGATCACCTTAAGTGATCTGGAGGTTCTAACCCCAATTTGAGTGAAAACTCAAGTTGGTTCCTTGTGGTTGATCCTTAAGCCAGGTTTAGGATCAACAGTGTGTTAATTATTTCTGTCTAAATGGATGATACTAATGCACTGTATTATGTAGGTGCATATAACAGAATTATCACCAAAGATGCTAGTGGGAAAAGACATCTGATTAATAATAAAGATACAAATGATAGAAAAATAGTGCATTTTACTTTTATTTCCAAAGCTTTGGATAAGATTGATATCAGGAAAATATTCAGTCTGATATTGGAAGAGACTTTACAAGAAAAAGGCAAGGAACTGGTTAATAGCACCATTTTCGCATGGAGATACGTTGAACAAATAAAAGACAAAGTGTATAAACCTTTTGCTATTTTTGCTGAAGGAAGGGATGTTAAGTGCCCATGTTCAAATCCCAACCTGGCCAAATTCATAGACCCTAGAATTGGGCATGTGAGAACCACAGACCTGGGAATTGTCCATTGCATTAAGTTGAGAAAGGCATTCGCCAAAGGTTTAAACCATATATCAGATTGCAGTCTTAGCATACAGAGATTTAGAGAGGAATTTCTAAAGCTGTGCCAACAATTTTGGGAAGTCCACAAGTATGATACTATGGATCTCAATGATTTTGACATTAGAAACATTTTTGAAATGCTATTACAGTATGCACACATGGAAATAATACAGGTGAAGGAAAGTCTACCCAATAAAAGATTTTTATGGGATGACCAGCAGGTTAAAAAGAATGTGGAATGGTTAACACAGAACCTCTTCATTTCAGAATTGGACAAAGCTAATAACAACCCATGCTTCATATGCCAGAAACATATCCATGAGATGGCAAGAGCAAGACTTGGTGGGCCTGATTTTCTGCCAACACAGTGCCCTCCTGATCAAATAATGGAGGAATGCAGACAATATATACAACAAGCTGGTTCCTAGATTTGAACAGGCCTGTATGTGAACTAATACCTATGACTATATGGCCCAGCATGTATTTACATTATTCGATTATGCTGTCTCTAGTAGTTTAGATGTTTCATCTGGCTACTATGCTAAACAAGTAAATGTAGTTCTATGGTATCTACTTTCTGTACTTTGGGTTAGTATTGCTGATATGCTTATTGAACCAGACCTAGTGTGGTTATGTACACCTCCCTTAGGAGTGCAGATCTTGTTCATTTTTTGTTCTAGTTGGTATAAGTTTACATTTCGGATGTATGTTGGGATATATAGGGATGCAATAGTAGATCGGATGTTACATCTGCCACAATAACTGATTATTTGGTTCCTCCTACTGGATTTGCTCTTGTGTTTAAAAAGTACAAAATATCAGGACATGATGTTATCTTACTAAGTTACATATATACACCAGTGGTAATACTTATGGAGGATCTGAATCAATTGTTGTCTGTAGATCTCTAGGGAATGTATACTAACAATTGTGTGATCCTTAATATACTGACTGTAGTTAAGTGGGAAATATTGAGTATTAATATCGATGGTGTCTAAATGTTATGGTCTGGTTGACATAATAATAGGAGTGTGGAATCGATGTACTCCAGCTTAAAAACAGGGATATTAATTGTGCTGCCATTATAAGTTGCTTTATTCTAACCTCTATTTTGCTATGACATGCTTTTTGCTATGGTACATCTGTTATAAACATGGTGAAGGGGATAACCCAAGAAACCTAATGCTTACCTGTCAGTGCTGTCATTATTATCCTTCTTAGGCTAATTTTTGGCTGGTTTACTGCAGGTAACAAGGTTTCTTGCTCCATGCTTTGATGTATCTATTTGTCTAAGCTGATGGTTCAAGCAATACGAGTTTTCAAGTAAGATTATTCCTATGGAATAACAAGAGTTGTATCTGGAACTCATATATTTGTTATATAACTGTCCTATCATGTTCTTATGTATATTTATTTCAGAAAACAGTTGACTACCATCTTCTCTTATGTAAATATATGAATCTTTAAAATGATTGAATGGAAGATTTTTCATAATAATGTGTATAATGGTTAAAATTATTTAATGTCCTTTTCTTGGCCTAGTAAAATGTTCCTGTCATTTGTCTAGGACTGCTAAAGGCAGATTTAATATTTTCAAAGGGAAATATTAAGTTTGGAAGTCTGTTTCAGATTTAGGGGTTTTTTTTTTTTTTTTAAGAAGGACGTCAGACTTTATTAATTACACTCCATCATAATACATAATACAATGCAGAGACATGAATAAAAACCCAAGTGGAAAATAAGATCCAACTGAGCAGGGCCACCCGTCTAAGAATGACAGTATGACGCAATTCACGCTATTTTCCTCCTCTACGAAGAGAAAAATAATATATAATCATATTTTTTGAGAGGTTACCTTAACCAGGTCGAACTTCCACATCCATAGAATCATTAAAAGCAACTTGATCTGCTCCTTGGTGTCTCAACGCCACTAAATCAGGGACATCCACTGTAATAATCGTAGCAGATATTGGAGCTACAGAGTGAATTAATGCAGATTGAGGAGCCGGGCTATTTTTGCGACGTGCAAGCTTCTTCAGGCAGCGAGTAGACCATCCTTTTTCCAAGATTTCTTGCTTGTGAGCAATGTCCTGAAGACGAGAGTGTTGATTTTTATTAACAGGGTCTAGTGATATAGACTGAGACAGAGATACACTACAAGAAGGCGATGGTGCAGAAATAGCTGGAGAAGGAGGCACAAGGGCTGGTAATATTGGCAGATTAACTAGTGCAGGGGTAGATGAGGAAGAAGATGATACAACACGACATTCAAGTGAAGTGGATGCTATGTGACATGGGATAGAAACAGTTGGGGAGGTAGAGACAAAAGTATGCCTAGACTTGTAAGTAGCAAAAGCCTCAACATTGGGAAACATCTTGGCAAGCTCAGGTCCATTAAGCAGACGTAGTTTGTACTTGAAAAAAAGTGGGCCACTTTTGACCACTACTGATTGAGGAACAAAAAGACAAGCAGGAAGAGATACACAAATTCGAGGACCATTAACAATAGAATGGGCAAGATGCATGCCCAATCCATTGGCAATAGCAATCATAAAATCAGACACTTGCAGTTCTAGTGGAAAATCCTCTAAGGCAAGCCAACAAGGCATGCGCAATGCACCAGAATTATTTGGCAAGAATCCAGGAGAATAAACCTGACATAGAAGATAATGTCCCCAAAGAGGATCAACACCATGCTCCACAAGCCTGTCAACTGCAAGTGAAGAGTCAAACATGACCAGGAAGAAATTATCATCTTTATCCAAAACTTTTAGAGATGCATAATGAGGGAGACCCAGTCTTTGAAGGTGATGTTTTAGCCAGAATCCAACTCTTCTGAGATCCAGAAACTGTCCCGTGAAATGGCAGACAACTGCATGAGACATAAAGTTTTGAACATACTACAAATGAGCATTATGATTAATTTCGACAAATGGTAGGCCAGCCTGTGTAAAAGCATTTGAACACTGTTGTGCCTCATAGGATACACCCTCAGGAGGCAACTGAACATCCATATGGTCATATTGCGCTTATAACTCATTTAAATACGAGCTCAATCTTTCTTGTTATTCTGTAACATAATATTCAATGCAGCAGAGACACGAGCGGATTGCATACTGGATGTCAAATCACGTTTGATCGTGTAGAGGGCGCTCTAGCCACAGTATCAGAAGAACCCCAAGGAACAGGAGCAGACACACACCCAGCAGAAGTAGACAAAAAAGAAGCAGAAGCAACAGTAGAGGTATTTACAATGGTCTCTACTTGAGAAGTAGACAAAGGTGCAGATTTAGAACGAGGAGGAAAGTGTTGCAAGCTTGTACTCATATTAACAAGAGAAGGGTCAAAAGCAAGAGGATTGAGGCGAGAATGATCAGGTAAATTAGGAAGCGGCAAAGGAGGATTCATAACATGCGCAAAAGAAGAAGCAGAAGCACCACCTACCACTTTCTTGGCTGACAAACGTGTTCCGGAAGCTGGCAAACTAGGGTTTGCCATGATAGCCGAAATCTGTAAACTCCAAATCCGGGCCAGATAATCACAGCAAAAATGTATAAATTATACACCAATGGAAAGCGCACATCTCTAGCTTTCCAACGCACTAAAAACCGAATCTGACACTCGAGCCAGAAGTTATGAAGAAAACTGATATGGAGCATGCTAGGGGGAGTGGTCCAGAAGATTAAGGCAATGGGGCATATCGGAAACCAATGGATATAAGAATTGCCAAAAGGGGCAAGATATCTCATTCAATGTTACAATCAAAAGACTAGGGTCAAATATCCTTCATGCAACAAAAGGGGTGATATTTTAAAGGAAAAGGAACGGATCATGCAACTATCTTGCAAAAAGGGGCGGTTACCAGAATAGCATCGTGAACATGCCTATAGCATCGTGAATATGCCTTTTTACAGACATAAGGAGGGTCGAACTGAAAAAGAAGGAAAGCGGATGGCATAGAGGCAAAAGGCAGATCTCTTACAGCAAATCCGGCATCAGTGGATCGGCCTATGCTTCGTTGCATCTCAAATTCGACCTACAGGAAGCTTGAAAGTTGCTGCTGCTGCTGATTTCGAACCTTACTGTACAATCATGGCCAAAAATCCGGGCTCTGCTATCCGATCTCTTCAAATCCGACAGAAGGACGCCAAGCAATTGCATGAACGTTTTAGCTTGGATCTCTAAAGATTAGCCTGGATCTCTAAACTGTTTGTAGCCTCTTGAAACTTATTAGAACTGTGCTTGTTGTACTGCGAAAGATCTCGGACTATAGAAGAAGAAGCTGTATCAAATTGCTTGTTATTCCCTTGGAAATTGCCTTAATCTCTGGATTTGGTTGGGTGGAAACTGGATGCTCCAATCCTGGTTGTGGAAATCTTGTACAATCAAGAGCTGTTATAAGAGTCTAATTATTATCTCTTCTGTTTTCTATCTCTTAAACGGTTGAACAAGTGGTTATCATCTCTAAGAATCCTTAAATCATATCAATTGGTATCAGAGCGAGCTGATCCTCATACCTGATCAATGGCCCAACGCTTCAATGTTACTGAAGCACAATACCAGCAAGCCCTGTCTAATGCCAACTACATTGCATCCCAATTAGCATTGCCTATGCCTAGCAGTCAGCAAGAGTATGACAGGCAAGTGGAATTGCTGTCTATTCTGTATCGCTTCCTTCCAGAGTAATTCCTCCACCACCACCTGAGCTGAGAAAATGGTTAGAGAAAGCAGACATGTCGTCTTTCAAAGGGGGAAAGACAAAGCCTGTCAAGGTTGTCAGTTTCATCAGTCAGTGGGAAAAGTTCTTTGAACGTGTACAGGCAACAGATGTGGAAAGACTGCAAGCCATGGACACCTACTTAAAGGAAGGAAGGAAGGAAGGAAGGAAGGACACCTACTTAAAAGACCAAGTCCAAGCATGGTGGCAAGGCAAACGAGAATGTGATCCCAGGAACAGTGATTGGGAAAGTTTCAAAACGGCATTTGAAGCACATTATTTACCTTCTAACTATCACAGTGAGCTGCGTAGGGAATGGGATCGTTTGAAACAGGAGGAAACTGAGAGTATTCAGTCCTACACTTCCAAATTCACTCATTTAGCGGCACTAATAAGGAATCTGGATAGGAAAGAGCTTCTGAGAAAATATGTCAGCGGATGCAGGGACGATATCTATGCAGAGATGGAAATATTTCACCCTAAGGATTGATGAAGCCATAAAACTAGCATCTGCAATGGAACGGAAAATAGATCCCAAAACTAGGAAATTTGATTTTTGGGATGAGGACACTTCAGATCAAGAGGACAAAAAGAGTAGCAAAGAGAAGAATGGAAGTAAGAAATCTTCTAAAAACTTTAAGAAGAGGAAGAATAATGGCAATGGTAATGGTTCTGAAAAGAAGCGAGAGGAGGGAAGTCAAAGTAGACCGAGGAAGGAAACTAGGGAGCCAAAGGGAGGTTGTTATAGATGCGGGGGAAAACATTACCTAAGGGATTGTCCGTTTGGAGAAGGGGGAATCACGAAGGTTGAGACACCTAAATCACAAAGGGGTGTGCAAATGCATGCTATTGAAGGTCCCAAGCCGGAGGATATACCTGAGACCTGTAAAGCTGCTGATGAGCGGAAGAAAGGTGTCAGCTTCTAAGAGGAGGAACGGGCAAAGGCTAATGCCAAAGATCGAAGGTGGCTCCAAATGGGAACTTTGGGGTAAACATAGTGAAAATTTACATTTCTTTAATGTAAGATTTGATTTGTATGTTGAATTTTTGTGTGGAATGAAAATTAAACTATTATGTAAGTATGGTGCATTTGATGTAAATTTTGAAGAATGGTGATTGTAGTTGTAGCAATAGGCCTGACAAAATTTACATCAGTATCGCGGAGATACAATGATTGGGTATCGTGGAGATACTGTATCATGGAGATACAATCAAGTAGTACCGCGGAGGTACAAGGATATATCGTACTGTGGAAGTACGTGGATATCCATAACTATTTCTTAAGTTTGCAAGACTAAAGAACCCTTCGATGCAACTTGATTCAGGAGCAATCACCTTGAGAAGGGATGGACCCATCTAAAGTGCATTCGAAAGATCGCGGACGATCTTCTTTAAGAAGGGATGGAATTGATATGGAGCATGCTAGGGGGAGTGGTCCAGAAGATTAAGGCAATGGGGCATATGGGAAACCAATGGATATAAGAATTGCCAAAAGGGGCAAGATATCTCATTCAATGTTACAATCAAAAGACTAGGGTCAAATATCCTTCATGCAACAAAAGGGGTGATATTTTAAAGGAAAAGGAACGGATCATGCAACTATCTTGCAAAAAGGAGCGGTTACCAGAATAGCATCGTGAGCATGCCTATAGCATCGTGAATATGCCTTTTTACAGAAATAAGGAGGGTCGAACTGAAAAAGAAGGAAAGCGGACGGCATAGAGGCAAAAGGCAGATCTCTTACAGCAAATCCATCAGTGGATCGGCCTATGCTTCGTTGCATCTCAAATCTGACCTACAGGAAGCTTGAAAGTTGTTGCTGCTGCTGATTTCGAACCTTACTGTACAATCACGGCCAAAAATTCGGGCTCTGCTATCCGATCTGTTCAAATTTGGCAGAAGGACGTCAAGCAATTGCATGAACGTGGAGTTTAGCTTGGATCTCTAAAGATTAGCCTGGATCTCTAAACTTTTTGTAGCCTCTTGAAACTTATTAGAACTGTGCTTGTTGTACTGCAAAAGATCTCGGACTATAGGAGAAGAAGCTGTGTCAAATTGCTTGTTATTCCCTTGGAAATTGCCTTAATCTCTGGATCCGGTTGGGTGGAAACTGGATGCTCCAATCCTGGTTGTGGAAACCTTCTACAATCAAGAGCTGTTATAAGAGTCTAATTATTATCTCTTCTGTTTTCTATCTCTTAAACTGTTGAACAAGTGGTTATCATCTCTAAGAATCCTTAAATCATATCAAAATCCGCGTCGAGACCCTACATGGCGGCCATCATAGCGCCATTATAGATAAACTTTTATCCTTTATTTTTGTAGGGAAGGTGCAAGGAAGGTTTCTTAAAGGTGATTTGGTGTAGCCGATCTCAGCCATTGATCAAAAGGGGAGGAGAAATCCTAGCTATTAAGGCTTTTTTATTAAATAGCAATTTTTTATATTAAAAAGCCCCGTAACTTGGAGTAGAGGGACCGGCATATGCCATTGAATTCTTCTCGTTGAGAGCTTTTAAAGAGTGGTGCCTTGGCGTTGTTCCGTCACAGTTGGAGCCAATTTGATCGAATTCGAACAATCTAGGGCAATCTTCATGGGAATCTAGGGCAATCTTCATGGGATCTAAGGCAATCTTCACGGGATCTTTGAGAATCTAGAGGAATCTCAAGAGAATCGTAGGGAACCTATAGGAATCACAAGAGAACCTTTTCAAATCTAGATCCAATAGAATCCTCATAAAATCTTTGAGAATCTAGGGGAATCTTGATGGAATCTTCGTGAATCTAGGGGAATGTTCATAGGATCTTAGAGAAAGTAAAAGAAGTTACATAGAATCTTGGAGAATCTATGGGAATCTTTAGAGAATCTGAGAGAATCTTCTTAAAATCTTGAGAATCCAGGGGAATCTTGGATAATCTAAGGAAATCTTTATAGAATCTAAGGGAATATAGAAGAATCTACATAGAATCTTGGGGAATCTAGAGGAATCTTAGAATAGTCTTTATACTATAAGAAAATATTGATGGAATCCTGGAGAATTTTGAGGAATGTTCATATAAGCTAAGGGCTAGAAGAATATACATAGAATCGTGAGAAATATAGAGGAATCTAGGGGAATCTCTGTAGAATCTTCGAAAATCTAGGGGAATATCTGTAGAATCTTAAGAATCTAGGAGAATCTTTCATACTAGATGTGTTTTGCAGGGTATTTTTCACACTTTTTTGTCAAAGATTTCTCCAAATGTGTAGGCCCTAAATAATAATGAACTTGTATATATATAAGAAATTATTTGATTTAAGACAGGACAGTAGTCAAGTGAAATTCTTGGGCAAGGCTATTATGCTTTTGAAAAAAAGTCTTTATCTACCTAATACATTTTTTTAATTAGCCTCTTTTCTGTTCTAACAATAGTCAGTCTATCTTTGACCTATGTGCCAAGAACAATAGGTCACTGTGTATATTCATTTCTGTTGCTTTGACGTTGAATTCAATTAGCTCGAAGCTCTCACAATTCAATGTAATGGATTGATGCTTTGTTGAGTGTTTAATGGGCGGATTTGAATCAATAAATTTTGGCACATAGGCTCAAAAATCACTCCCCTTCTTCCATCAATAAATCAGGTTAATACTGATTTAAAAAATCATAGAGTTTAATCTTCATACTGGTTTAAGACATGTTCAAATAAGGTTGGAAGTTTTTTCCTTTTCTTGATTGAAAGAAGAACGTGCTATCTCTTTATAGTAGAAGGATATAAAATACAAGATAGAATAGTGAGACTTTCGTCATCCACTAAAAGCAGAAAATCTTTCCATGCAAGCTCTCTATCAGGAGACCTCATTGTAGTAACTAAAAAGGAGTTTACATGTGTTGTTTAATCTTGAGTAATAAGCATGAAGATGAGCAAGCAAGAGCTCTAAAAACAGCATGTGGATGCCACTTCTAAATATTATATATGACCTAAACCAAAGAAACAAGAAATATCAGTTTCTTTTGTATTGAATTGATTTGTCCACGGAAACCAAAAGACCTGTGGGACTCAATACTGAAGGAACACAACAGGCCTATTACTGGTCAAGATTAAAAAAACCCCGCTCGAAGTTTTTTTTTGAAAAAAACTTAGCAACTATAAGGTAACTGATAAACTGTACAATTGTATATGTCAAGGTGGTTATGTTATGAAGACCCCCTAGATAGATGATGCTAGGGTCGTTACTGAATATGCCTGCAACGTCATATGTAGCGATTGATTTAATGTAACCAACTCTGCATGTCATGCCTAAATACAGGCAATTCTGAAGAGGTGTCGCATTCATAAGAATTTCCATTTGGCAACATTGGCATACCCTAGTTTCTCGCTCTTCCAGAGCCCATATATCTGTTTCAACTCTAAGTGCAAACAAACACGGTGATTCTTCACTTTTTCATGGGCAAATTATGTGATAACAATTATTAGGTGGACCTCAGATAAGCATTGGATTAATCTAGCTTTTGTAGTACTAAAATGATGTCTTTACCTGCTCCAAAGCTATCCGAACGTTTGATAAGGAAGCTTATATTTAGATATTGCTTATGGCCATTGTGATTCTCATTGTTTTGCACTTGTATACATCATGTTCCTGCACATTCATTTGAAGAATCAATTGACTCATTTCTCCTTCCAGCAAAGTGTTATAGACCCATGGCCATTGTGTAAGCGAGGATTGGAAGACGAGTGTCTCTCATGTATACCACCTTCTGGCAGTACATTATATGGTGTTTTAGTGCGCGACATGCTGAAGAGATAGGAACTCTGTCTCCTATGGAAGAATTGAATATGAAAATGATGTTTTGACTTCAAAGGCTCAAGTTAAAAAGGCTTTCGGGACCCGTTCCAAGTCTTTCAAAGTGACATGTGATATCACTGGCCCCCATACTTCCACTCCATAAAAGACGGATGAATTGAGCAAAAATTTATATATAATTATAGCATTTATAAGTAACATACTCACATACAACAACTCAAAAGAGAAAATAACAAATTTCCAAGAATTGTACAAGTCAACAACTTTCAAAAATTTGACATATAAAAAAAAAAAACGATTTATGTTACAATGAAGATGACCTACTTAACTAAGCGGTTAGAGTATCGCTTTCATACGATGAGAGTCATTGGTTCAAATCCAATATAGTAGGTAAAATTTATTAGATTCTATTGATCCTTCAATAGAATCTAATAAGTTTTAATAACCAATCTCTTAGTAAAAAAGTAATTTTTAGTAAAAAGAGAAAGGTTTTGTTTTTGGAAATCCATTTCTCTCCGTTACTTACTAAAAAATAATTTAAACTTACTAAAGAATGCCTCAATAGTTTGTTTTCTACCTTCAACCTGAGCCAGGTCAGTCTGAGCTTTTTGGAAAGCCTCTCGAGCCTCTTCAGGATCGATCTCTGTAGCTTCTTCCGCCTCATTTACCAATATAGTTATTTGATTTTTTAGGCATAAAGTAATAAGTTATAAATGATAGTTGAGATTTTAATAAAATGACAATTCAACAATTCTACAATATAGATTTTACAAAATGAAAATTCAAATATTTGATAATGAAAAAGTTTTCAATTAGTAAACATGATGAGGATTGACAATATGATGATCAAAAGTATTGCAACTTGATAAATGTTACATTAAATATTGATCTAATAATAAAATTTGACTTTTCATAAGATCTAAAATTCGACAAAGAATAGCTTCTATAGTATAGTAACATCTTGAATTCAAGAAGATCTATAATGTAAGTACATAATTGCAAATTGTCGAATAAAAAATCTAGGTTTATTGCTGTCTAAAAAAATACAAGTAACATAACCATGGACATATAGTAACCTCTACATATACACTAATGAATACTACACAACTATATTCTTCATTTTTTAATTTTAAACTTTCATATGAGTGCCTTTTACACATATAATTTAATTTTTGTAAGTCTTTTATTTGATAATATAAAAATTTATAAGTTTTTTGACACAATGTTTGGAAATTATTTTTGTTTATCTACTAATCTCGAAATATAAATATATTACACTTGTTGAAATTAGTTTTGTCAAGCAAGACATATATTAGTATACCTTGAGTCATACTATCTCTTTCAAATAGATTTACGAAGCTTTACACAATGCTTCTTGGCGTCTCTTATTATCTTTTCAATCTTTTATTAATTGCTTAAATTTTTTTGGACCAAGATTTACAACAACTACCACTTCCCATAAACTAGATTTACAACATGCGCAAACTAGTTTGGGACAACCCCCAGTGCGAAAGCACCTTGTTTGTTTCGTCGCTTTGGTTGGTTTGCATGTCGATTACTAGACTGCCGTGAACAATAAAGTCCATACATGGTATGTGGACATGATTTTGAAGCCAACATTGAACACTTATTCTTTGAACATAAATTTTTTCCTTTTTCCTCTACTTTCTTGAGTTTCGAAATGATGGAGATAGTTTTGCTCGGGTCGATTTTTGTATCTTTTTCTTTCAACAACCGTTTCTTGTGAATATTCGCTCTCATTAGCCTCTATCTCAACACCTGACATTAATTTACAATCAACTATTATTTATATGAAAGCTACGGATAGCATGGAAGCTCAAATATAGATGCACGTTTCCTTCAATTTTCATTGTTTCTTCTTCTCCTTCTCTTGATTCTCTATTTGCAATGCAAAATTCACTTGTTTCTTCTAGCTTCTCGGTTCTGCAAGATATGGAGTAGAGATGAGAGAAGTGAAAAAATGCTTTGAAGCACTGACCCTGCAAACGGATGTGCAACAATTGATTATACTTATGTTATTATAATTGCCAAATGAGTTTGAGTGCGATTGATACAACATAACAAGAAAATATTTCATAATCATGCAAGACATCAAAAAAATATCATGTCAAGATTTTCAAGTAGTATGAATGACGTGAGAGTGTTGTGTGTATCAGGCTTCAAGACACCGGTCAATGATGGTCTTCATTTGAGTAGAGTATTTCACCGTAAAGATCAAGCTGTTCATGAATACATTTGAAGTCATTGGATACGCTTTTATCACAACTCGTTGTTCTATATCTAGATAAAGAACTTAGACATTTGTTTGATATGCTCAAATTTTATTGATTTCCCCACACGTGTGTTGTAGGGGAGCATTTGGGTTTCTAATAAAGTCTTAGCAGTATTTAGAAAAGGTGAAATTGCCTAATTTTGAGTTCACAAATATATACATATTTAAGGATTATGATGGATGTTTCATGATTTATATATCTTATATTAGTTACTAGGAAAGATCCATGTTGTTAAATCCCATATGAATTCAACTTTCCAACTTCCTCCATTTTTACCAGGCAAGTTTATGTTATAATTGCAGATATAGAATCACAACTTTATTGTATGTACCAAGTCTCTGCTTGTAAAGAAAAAAGTATGAATCTTCTTTGCTAGACACTTTGTAAGTTCTTTTATATGTTCTAAAATATAAGACCGTAAAGTGACAAGGCGTATGAATGTTTTGACAATAGCAAATAACCTAGAACAATGTTTTTAAAAGTATAACAGAATGAAACTCGAAATATGGAAAGAGGTAATACAAACACAAATCAAGATGGTAGAGGAGAAGGAGAAAGTAATATGGGCGTCGACAATACAGATGACAATGCTACTTAAAATGTCCAGCAGGAAACAGACAGAAAGAGAAAATCTCAGGTTGAAATGTTGAGGGGAGATTTATATTTAAATGAAAATGAATATAGTCGATTGGGAAATGGAAGAAGTAGAAGACTAGAAAAATATTCAGGAATCTCTAATACAGAACAAATACTAGCTATTTTGGATGATTATATCATACCTAAATCATATGCAGAAGCCGTAAACAGTAGCAAAACTGAAACTTAGATTCAAGCAATAGAGGAAGAAATTAAATCCTTCAAAGATATGGGAACATTTGATATAAGCTAAAAAACACAAATATTGTATGGAACAAATGGATTTATAGAATTAAACCAACAGTATTGGTACAAAAGATTCAAAGCAAGATTCATTGCTCAGGGTTTTTTTCAAAAGAAAGGGAAAGATTATAATGAGATTTTTTCTCCAGTGGTTAAACTAACAAGTTTGAGGTTCTTCTACCAATTACCAATGCATTAAACTTAGAGTTGTACCACATGGATGTGAAGACAACAATTTTGAATGCCGAGTTGGAAGAGAGTATATACATGAGGCAACTTGCAGGATATGAAAAGAATGATACATTGGTTTGGAAATTAAAAAAGGGCAGTATATGGACTGAGACAATCACCTCGAGAATGGTATCTCTACATGGATAAATTTTTAAGAGAATAAGGATTTGAGAGATTACAAAATGGTAGAAACTTGTACAGATTTAGAGATGGAGAAAAATTTTGCTTGATTGCCTTATATGTGGATGATTATGTAATGATATCAAACAATAAGGAATGCTTATTAAATGAAAAAATATATTGAAAAAACGGATTTGAAATGATAGATTTGGGAGAATTGAAACACTTTTCAGGAATTGAAGTATGGAGGGACAGAAAAAAGAGAATGCTTTTATTAAAACAAAGTGGGCATGTTCAAAATATGCTGAAATGATTTAGTTTAGAAGGAACAAAGGTAGCAAAGATACTAATTCTGGCAGGGCACAAGCTGACAGATCATGTTTAGAACAAATTTGCTTCCGATTGCATTTAAGCTAGCTGAAAATTTGAATTTAGTTCCTCTGATTGCTCTTCTACTTACAGCCAGGAATTCTTTAGTGACTACCGTAATAAAAAATCTGGACTCAGATGGAGATTCTGAAGAAGCCTTGATTGATCTCCTTGTTGGTAGAGTTTTATCATTTGCACATGCTAATGAAGAGTATAGAATAGCCAAAGGAAATCCAAGTCCCAAAACTACTCAATCTTAACAAATATTCAAGGTATCTTGACGCTGGAAAATGCGGCTGGTGTTATTGGCCAGACCTAATGTGGATTGGTGTGAGTCTTACAAAGTTGGGGCTAGTAGGGCCAATGTTATTGGCACTCTTACCTTGGCTGATGTTTCATTAGGGATTTTTTGAGATCATAAAAGGGCCTTCTAAGAACTGCTGATTAAGCTATCTGAACTACCAATCAAAAAACAGAACTGGTAATCCAGTCAGCAAAACAGTTATAACTAACTCACTGGATCACATTTTCTAGCATAAGTGTTGATAGCAAAGTCCAAATGAGCTCTTGTTTGGTGCAATAGATAGATCTCATTGAGATCTTTCTAACCTTGGGTGGTTTTGCATATCTTTTAGTCCCGTAGGATAGTAAAAAATGGTAAAAACCATATTTTTTGGAGTTTTGACAATCATAAGTGGTTAAAATATATGCAAAGCACCTAAGGTTGGAAAGATCTCAACGAGATCTATCTATTGCACTAAACGAGAGCTCACTTGGACTTTTTTATCAATAGTTATGCTAGAAAATGTGATCCAGTGAGTTAGTTATAACAGTTTTGCTGACTGGACCCGTCAGGCTCTGATTTCTGATTGGTAGTTCATTTATCTTCATTTGGCTTAGTTGGCATGTTTTGAAGGCCCTTTTTTAATCTCAAAAAAACCCTAATGGCAAACAGAATGGTGTCTTGATGATGAATTTTGATGAATTTCGCAATCAACCCAGAAGCTGGACATATTTTTATCTGACTGCCTGCGAATTTGCCAGTCTGATCTTTCTATAATACTGATGGGTTAAAAGTACACATTATGTTAATTGCTAAAATTGATATTAATCTCTAAAAGCCAATGCTGTTTCTTATGTTTGGAATGACTAATGCTTTTGATATCTTTCTGTGTTTGGATATTGATCCCAATACTATTGATGTTGCAAAGGTGGAGGAGCTTCTCAAATACTATGAATATGTTTGCACTCTTTGAGTCCACAAGCCAATATCCGCAGACCTGCAAAATCCTCACAATTTCATTACTAAGATATCCCAATATTCCAAGGTTGTCAACATTCCTAACAGCATCACAGTACAAATGAGAAAATAGATGTTTATAATATTACCTGCTGCTTTCCACGGACACTCAGGTGGGGAGTTGCTAAGGTAATATGGCAGGCTCAAGTCCACACAATGTCCCCTTTGCCTTATGACCATTGTGTGTTTCGTCTGCTTCTTTATAGAGGCAAGAAATAGCATAACGTGAGAAAAGTCCTCCCAATGAATGGGCTATGAAACTCTCTTTAGATAGGAATTCTTCTGAATGATATCTGAAACCTGTCAAACATAATAGCTTAAGTAGTCCTATTGAGTAGTAAGACTATGCAAAGTTATGAAGCCCCCAGAAATCTTGAAAAATAAAGCAATGGAACAAAGCCATATAGCATTTTGCTTTTCTTTCTTTTTTGGGAGACGAGTTTTTCCTTTTCAATTCGGTTTTCAGATGTTTCTAGTACTCTTTGACTGGTAGATCATTAAAGGTCAAGAAAATTAGCTTGCAACAGATTATGTGACTAGCCATACCCTAGCCATAGCCAATTTCACATGTCTTCACAAATTTCTGTACAAACAAAGTTAGGAACACTTAAAAGCTTTGCACAGAATTAAAGTTCTCCGCTTTATAAGAGAACTAAAGGCGTTCTCGTGCAGTATCATTGAGGATAAAGTACTGATCCCACTCATATCAGATGGCAAAGCAGTAATCTTGTTGTTTCTTAGGTTTAAGGTAGTTAAACTTGAGAGTTTTCTAGCAAAACATTCAGGAATAGCCCCAGAAAGATGATTATAGGAAAGGTCTAATCGTATCACTTTGGTCAACATTTCAAGAGCTTGAAAAATTCTAGATTAGATAGTTGTCCAAAAGATTTCAGATTAGATAGTTGGCCTGATACATATTGGATTGGCTGACAAAAGCTATAACAGAATGCAAGAAAAAGTTCTTGTGGTACACGTAACAGACAGAGGTCTAAGTTTGTGAGCTATGTTAAGAAAAATATGGAAAAAATGTGCCTTTATGGATGGCAAAACCTGGAGCACCTCAAAGAATTGCAAAATTACTTATTACAACCTTCTATTAGAAAGGATTTAGAGAAAACTCGTAAATTTTCTTTCCTGGACAGAATTTACTAGAGGAAAGCTCCGCCTTGAAGAGAGTGATTGACTTACCAGTAACCAAGTTGAGAGATTCACTAAGGATGCCAGCTATTGTTCTTGATCTGAAGGAAGGGAACTCCCAACGCTTTATAGCAACAAATGCACAACAACCTGTTGTATTTGAAAGGAAAGGAACGACATAAATCTTCAAGAACTTTGAGGAAAAAACGCAGCAGCAAAAAAACCCAAGGACTTTGAGAAGCTAAGCCAGAGGCAACAGTTGAAAAAACGGCACTACACACGCACACATGCTTACCTAGCTTGAAGTTGTAGCAAGTTCAAATATCTCTCTCAAATCGGCCCTTTTACATACTAGATCTATCTGCCAAATTGGAAAGCGGGCCATCCTCGTCAGGTTTAGAAACCGATACCAACAAATTAGAATAAAATAGTTTTACATGTGAAAACAAGTACCTGATTGCTAGATATCTTCAAAGCTTCAATACTTGCAATATGTATGTGGATTTAGATGAGGATCATCAAAAGAAAAGGAAGCAAAGGGATCCTAAGGGTTGCGTAGATCTCCAAACGGGATGCTTCCAAAAAGATACCAGGTCTGAGAATGCCGTAAAAATCCCTGTATAGAATCATTCGAATGTTAGGCCAAACCAAAATGGGGCCTTCTAGATGCCCACGAAGTGATGGGAATACAGAAGAAAAATCTTCGATGGAAACATGCAAGAAGAACACTTCGCAACTCCGAGAATTGACATCGATTGCTATCTGTTTCCTATTTTCCAACGATTTTCTAGTTTCCCTCGCGGTAGATTTGCAAAAATGAAGATTGTGGGAAAAAAGGCAAGAGTAAGGATGGCAGCATGGTGATAGGCAGGGCAGCAAGTGGGTACATGCGAGGGTCCAGAAAGAACGGGTTCAGGCCATCTCGATCGCCTTGCACCTCCTCTCATCTCCGTTAGAATTTTCTTGGCCATTTTCTAATTTCCTCGACCCTTGATTTATGAAACTAGAGATTCAATGGTGTAGATTGATGCCACTTCAGATTTTGATGAGGTGGAAATTACACGTGGATAGGCTAGAATTTGAGGAAAGGCTGTAGGCCCGGTAGGGCTGGTGTGCTAAAAAAAGAAAAAAGAAAAACATGAAACACAATTACATATGTTGTGTTCAAGATGCAAAAGATGTTATAATAATGATGTTAAAGAAGGATAATGGTAATAATGTCTATAAATTAAAGATGATATTTATAATGGTGTTGGAGATGGTGTCAATAATTTTGTTGGAGATGGTGTTCTAATGATGTGCTAGATGGTCTTATATTGGTATTGAGATTGTGTCTATGATGATATTTATAATGATGTTCAAGGTCGTGTTTATAATGGTATTGAAAATGGTGCTAATAATCATGGAGATGGAGTCAAATAGTGTTCTAGACAATCTTATATTAGTATTGTGATGTGGTCTATGATGGTGTTATAATAGTGTTGCAGGTGGTATGGTGTCGAGTGTTATATAGTCTTATGCAATGGCGCTGCTGATGGTGTGATGGCTAGTATTGCTGCTTTTTCGTGCAAGACGTTATGTGGAACGGGAAGGGGGAGGGCATTCTTGCCAGCCCCCTGACCTGCAGAATCCAGGAGCGCCGTTGAGGCGCGACCGGATTCTGCAGGTCAGGGGGCTGGCAAGAATGCCCTCCCCTTCCCGCTCCACGACGTCAAGGCAAGGTAACCTGATTCTACAGGTTTTGGCATAGCTATTTGCCATTCTTGTTTTGAATGGACAGAAAAACTGCCGGAAGGCAGACCCACTTGCCTTGACGTGTTTTGTTATACTCTGATTTAGACTCTGTTTTGTTTTTTTAGCACAAAAACCAGCCCTACCGGGCCTACCGTCTTTCCTCAAATTCTACCCTATCCACGTGTAATTTCCATGTCATCAAAATCTGATGTGGCTTATTTTACACCATCGGATCTCTAGTTTAAAAATCTAAGGCCAGGGAAAATTAGAAATTCAGTGAAAAATGGGCACGGAGATGGGAAGAGAAACGGTCCCTTGGCTTGGTCACTCTTCCAAAAACGATCAATCCTTCATCTTATTTCTTCTGTGATCCTTCGCGTGTTTCTTGCCCTGTTTCTCCTGCACAATTGCTCTGCTTCGGCCCTGCCTTTCGGCTTTTGTTACCGTTAATAAGCTCCAATTTTCAGCTGCGGATTTGGGTCAGTGCTTTTCTCCAAGATATCGGTCTTCTTGTCTTCTTGCAGGTTTTCTTAATTCGTTTCGGTTTTAGGGCGGATCCCCATTACAGAAAAACCCAGTTTCTGGGTTTTGTCACGTAAGCAAAGGCACAGGCCTCCAAATCAAGACCATTTTCATTGAAAATAGGTATTCCGAAGTGGAGCAAGAAACAAAATCATGATGATGATTAAACTCGCTACAAGAAAGAAATCTATGGCGGAAACTGGCTACAAGACAAAAAGCTTCGGAAAAACAACAAACTCCAGGGCGACTTCAGTTTTTCAGATGGAGTGAAGGAGCATCTGAAAATTTTGCCGAATCCTGTGCCATGTCATCCTAATTCGCCTCAGTAAAACTAATAGGGCTTAAAATAATGCATGGCCAGGAATTGCCATGTGGCACAGGAACGCCCCAAAAAGAGCCTAATGGAGATGGGCCCTTATACTGTTTTAGGGCACCTGATTTGGCCATGGCAAGAAAAGTCCGTTTTTTTTTAGCGTGGCAAAGATGCTGCCCGTTACATTCTCCCAGTGTCTCGTAATCAAGGATGGCGGTGCATTATCTTTGGGTTCACATGGACAGATTTGATCTGGGGGAAGATAGGCCGAGTCCTTGTTGAACTTGAGTCGAGCCGAGAAAAAATTCAGCCGATTATGAGGAAGAATCGCGGGATGCTACCCGTGGTTTAATTCAAAGTAGGGGTATTTGAAAAATTGACGGAATCCATTTCCACATTTGCTGACCCAAAATGAGATCATTAGAACGCCTGCTCTACGCCTTGAAGTGAAAGCTGCAGCAAACAAGGAAAATACATCTTGTAATGGCAAGGTTGAATTATGCCAGCAACGGCAAGCTAGAGCATTGCAATGGCACAAAAGCAAGCAGTAATCGATCTCTGGAGCCTGCCCGATCCACGAATATATGGTTTGAAGAGGAAATACAAGAAGGTCTGTGTTGGGTTTTCACCATCTCCAAGTAATGATCTGCATGCCTGATTTCACAGTATTTAGAGTTTATATAAGAGTTTATTTCAGAGTATACAGAGTGTTGTGGTTAAAATATGAGAAATATAGGCTTTTGTGGTCTTGTGCTTATAATTCACCGTCTAATTTTGCTTCTGGTTTTGGATGCATCATATGTGAGCATTTTACAGGATTGAGCTTAGAAGAGGCACAACGTCTCAATCTGCGTCTTCCTTTGCAACACTTTATGCTGCCCGTAAGGCGTCTTCCTTTGCAACATCATGGTTTAAGACGACTATGGCCTTAATTGGACAGCCTTGCTTTGGGACGGCTGACGATTTGCAATTTGGAATTTGCCAGAGTTTGCATTTCAGCCAGTTAAGCCTCTCATGTCATCGCGGTTTTCTACCCGCGTGGCTTTTAGGGGATTCTAAGCAGCACGGAATCAGTCTCTAACAGTTGCAATCGTTTTTTCCACCCAAAATGAGATTATTTAGAACGCCTTTGTGCTTGCGGCTATACTGAATTTCGTTTTTAGATAAAGAACATTTTGGCCTTGGCAAGGTTGGTTCCGGATGGAACGGCAAGTAGACTACAATGGCACAACAACCATGGTTAGTAATCGATAACTCGTTATCCCCAAAATGTAACTTCGTTATATGGTTTAGCTAACTAACTAACAAAAAGGTCTGTGTCCGTTTTTTTTTTGGCCAAAATATGCATGCCTGACGTCAATTTAGAAAAAAAAAAAAACCATTTGCAGAGTTTTCAGAGTGCGAATCCAAATATGCACAAAACTTGACCTTTTGTGGTCTTGTGCTTATCTGGCGAAATCTCTAATTTTACTTCTGGTTTTGGTCTTGGTTTGTTTGGATTTACAATGAAGCCACAAGATTCATGAGTTCTCGAGCCACAATCTTTCCTCCAAATCGGTTTCAGAAGAGACGATGGCTTTTTAGGTTGCCTTAAGACGAGGTAAGATGATTGGTTTTAGACATGTATCTTGAGATGTTTTAGACATGTATCGAGATCTTTCTTCTTCCGCATCGATATTTGAGTATGTTCTGATTTTTTAGCATGTTAGAGTAAGTATTTTCAAATTCTGATTGCATATTTAGAATCAGCATGATCAGATTAGTCAAGATCATGTTTCAAATTGTTAAAATCTGATATATTTTTTTTGGCAAAAAAATAACACGTTATTAACTTTGTAGCTAACTAGTTACACGTGATTTTGGCGTTAGCCGTTAGCTAACTACTAACTGCTAACTCCTAACTATGCAGACAACCCGTTTCTTCTTGCTAGTGCGGCCATATCAGATCTCTCCCCTTTTGGTGTCCCGTGCCCATTTTTAGGGATGTGCCTCCCATTTTCGACATCTATTGACCTCTGTTAATAGGGCGATCATTTCTGGATCATACGCTACCATCTATTCATTGAATCAATTTATGGAAGTGCTATTTTGGGTTCATTTGCTATCACATGTTGATCTCCTTGCAGGTTGAACTTTTCCTTTGGATACCAATGGAATAAGTGTGAGAAATTCTTTTGTTTGAGATCCAATTGCTTTGCCAGAAGCTACTGCCGTGCCTAGACTACCTGCTACAAAAGCCATTGCAATCCAGTACCACTAGATCGTGGAACCAATCTGTCTGCATCAATATCATCATTTCATTCTGGAAATTTGTTTGTGCTTCTTAGTTGTTGTTTACTTGATTGTGAATCTAATTCTTCAAGGCACTTTACAGCAAATTGGATCCATGGTTCCTCATGCATTTCTTTTCTACCTTATGCCTTATGCGCTACGAATCAAATGAGGCAGACTCAGCCATTCCAGATAAGCATCTCTATTTCTTCTAGTGGTTATAACAAGTTATGGATTGAAGGTGCGAAACCCTTTTCTTCCCTGTAATGCATGTTGCCAAGTTTTTTGTGAGCTAGGTACGAGGCATTTGCATTTCGACCCTACATACATTTCGAATTTTAGGCCTGATGATTATTCAGATGCTCTAGTTTGACGCCTAGTCTTTTGGGTTGCCTGGAACATCTTCTAAAACCGGCAGAGCCGTAGGCAGCTTCGATTATAGGAAAATAGCTGGGTTATTTTTAGTTTCTTGCATTGTCTTTTGTAGATCCGCTTTTATTCTTGGTGCAGCAGCCTCCTGCAAGATTTTAGATTCAATCCATGGTATTCTTTTGGAATCCGGTTGAAGCTATCGATTCATCATTTTGCCTTTGGCTAAAGAGCGGCATCCATTTCGACCATCACCTTTAATTTTGATGTAAAAATGGCGTCCTTTTCATCCTCTCTTGTCTGAATTCTGTTATGTTTCATCTGTCAGCAGAGCAGTGCCTTCTTTGACATTCTGGCTCCTCCTTCTTGCCATATGCAATTAGTTTTGCATAAGACACCAATCATCTCTTGTTGGCTGAAAGTTTGTCTTTGGCCGCCACAATAGGTATTGAATAGAAAGTGCTGAGAATAAACAGGACAGCCATCTTTGTGCAATGGAAGTCCACTTCAGTTAGCATGAGGACCTTCGGGTTGAACAGGAAATTTGATGCTTTGAGCTTTAGTTATTATATTCCTCTAGCTGGTGCCAAAAATAGTCAAAGATAGTTCCAAGAGTAAGAAACTGCTGGCTTTTCTCACTATTTCCACTACTTCCTGTGCAGACCCAGCAACAAGGAGTGTATGAAGTTAAATAACACCTTTGCAAAGCTAAAGGATGTGGAGCAGGAAGAGGGTATGAATTTCAATTAGATTTACAAGAAATTTATCGCGGCGGCCTTTCTCTTTTCCAAAATTATCATAAGGGATTTTTGTGTTAATTTAAAAATGGTGTAAAGAAGTCCAAGCTGGGGGGATGGCCTATAAGTATTTCAAAGAATTTCAACATGGCGAAATTATAGACTATCAGATTCGAAACTCCCTATAAAGAAGAAAGACATGGGACCTCCTTATCAAGCCTGCTGACTTTGGTGTTTCTAAACTCCTTGTAAAGAAGAAAGGCATGGGACCTCCTTATCAAGCCTGCTGACTTTGGTGTTTCTAAAGCGAATTTTCAGACAATTGTTTTATGATATATAATCGCTTAAAATATTATTCCTAGTTTAATTCCTGGTTTAATTTCAATATCAACAATATTTCAACCCTAGTTTTCCATTGGGCATTCCTATTTTAACATGTGTCATCAATTTTGTCCAAATCCAACAAATCACGCTTCAAAAACTCCCTTATTGCAAATTTGATGAATAGATAGGGTAGATAAAGACTTTACAATTGCTTTCAAAGCTTTCTAGAGAACTAGATCTCCATTCCCTATACCACCATTCTAAAAATCCCAACACATCTGATTCAAATTCAAGAGGACGACACACAATGCCAAAGTGCCTTGTTTAACATTTTATCTTGTGTTCATCAATTGGATGTATAACATATTCGATGTGCCAAGCACCTATAGTTTAAGTACTTTAAAATTTCTACATCATCAACATTGTCCAGGCTTAATATCATGGCACCGTTCAAAACAACCTTGTAGTTCTATCTAGCAAAATTGACCAATTCTTCCTATACCGCCAAAGCAGAGGTAAGCCCATCATAAATAGATGCAGCGCCTGCAAAATGACAATTATGTTCAGCAAATTCAAACCACTAATCTTGGAAAGGGAAGATTATCTGCCTCGTTGTTATTTCAAGATAAATTTGAGGTCTGTACTATCTCTTGCCATATTTTCTAGAATTATCAGATTCAAAGTGGGCCGCAATTAAGATGGCTGAAATGACATATTAGAACTGTCATCCGACACTTTGGAAGCATCAGACTATCAGAGAGATCACCTTCTGTACACGAATTGCTAAAAAATAAGCTGCTATTACTATTTGAAGCATCAACTGTAATAGAGTCAGCTTCCTCTGAATTCACATTTAGATGCGTGGATCTGCAGATTAGCAAAACTTCATCTTCCCAATAACTGGAACATAACCATCCATGGTTAAAAGATCTTAGTTGCAATTTATCCTAACGCCCACGTTAAGTTCTGCGGATTCTAATCTCGGATTAGTCTCTGAAGGACTGTAAGAACCAGAACTCTCAAGATTGGGCAGCAAAATGGGGAAAGCAGAATGGGATTTTCTGCTTTAATCTCTGCACAGAAACTGTGAATATATGGTTGAATCATCCCTGAGGGCACTGAATCAGCCCCATTTGGCTAATATTGGGCCGGATTTGCAGATTCACAAGTTAAGTTTCAAACCCATTAAATGAGAAAGGGTTGAAAAGTCTGATTCGATGCTCTGAGCCTCGATTTATGGGTCTGCAGTCAAGGATTTCTAGTCTATGGGCATATAATCATAATTCCGACCCTGTAAATTGTAAATGCACAGAGCCTTCTCCCTCAGAAAAATTGATTTCCCTAAAGATTTACACAGGCCCTCATGTTTTGGGCGATTAGACAGAAGCAATTTTCGATTCAGGACTTTAAAAAGCTGAGCATTGAAGCCAAAATAAGTTCTCATCACCACAACTTACCGGAGGTTTGTTTTGCGCGGATTTTCGGCCTTGCATTGCAGCAGATGCAGGGCCAGCCATGATTCCGCAAAAAATTGCTATATCCAGCTAGGCAAAAAGCGGAAAGCAAGCTACAACCGCCGAGCCATAGCCATAGCCTGGAGTGCGCCATAGCCAGAGCCTGGAAGCTTCTTCACATAAATAACCATGCGGCCGCTTTTATAATTCGCTGGCAAAGGACGCACAACCACTGACCAGCAAGCTCTCGCGAATCCGCGCCCAACTGTATCAGCGAAATTCCAACAACTTCTAAAACTAACGAAAATACCGATCCAGCCGGACGGAATAGCTCCATATGAACACCTATGGCCGCCAAACATCGATAACCACATGCCAAAAAATCGCGAACCTTGCAAAATTATTCAAGCTCGAATTCAAGCTGCACGAATTCAAGCTGCAGAGAATTCTGCTGCTCATCCTTTGCCGGCCGGATGGAGGTTGTGCTCGCATTCGCAGTGCGGAAGGCCCGAGACCAGAAAACAAAGTTAGACGTCATCCACCGCCATAGCTAGACACGTTACCAGAATCCGACGGAGAGCATTGTCCAGCGAAAACGTGGCGATAAAGGAGAGAAATAGATTGCGGCCCAGAAACTTTTAAGGGGACAAAAAAGAAAAAAGGAAAATTACAATGTAAAATACAATAGGTAGAGACAATGGGTTTTTGATTTTCATGGGATTGTATAAAACATGGTCAAAAAATATGGATAAATCATGCAATTTGTCTTGTCTTGTCAGTCATGCCAGCATTAGCTTCAAAGGGAAAAAGCTCTGGGACGTTTCATATATCTTCCCTAACCAAGGAATGCACATTGCTATCATTAATGTGTGTAGCAGCATATGCATTATTAATGCGCGTTATTTTATTGCTAGGTCTACTAGCTAGGTTTAATTGGGATTTGTTACCTAGAATTTAGATAATGTACCTATTACAACACAACAATTGAATGACTTGATTTTGCAGTATGTATAAGTCTTCTCAAAATACCTTTCAGGTAGTACTTGTTGACTCAAATCGTGCCTTTGCAAAGGATTGGGTGTTACCTCATAGTTGTTTAAAATCTCCTAGTTATGTAGTTGTTGTTTTCATTATATCCAATGGTACACATGTTAAAGCTAGAAGTGTTAATCATACAATAAGACTAAAATTATGCAGGTGTAGATCTCCCATTTATATAGTGCCCAACTTTTGCTGGCTGTTGAAACTTCTGCCAACAGGTACGCACTGTCTTTCTCCTCCAGATTCTGTAATTGTTGTTTTCGTTATATCCAATGCTATACATGTTAAAGCTAGAAGTGTTAATCATACAATAAGACTAAAATTATGCAGGTGTAGATCATTTATATAGTGCCCAATTTACGCCAATATACATACGTCTTTCTACTCGGATGATGGAGTGACTTGCAGGCGTTTAGCCTAGTGGTTAGGTCTAGCAACTATAGGTCTCAAGCCGAGGCGCCCCTGTAATCGCACTATGAACTGTTGGGTGTCAAAACCCACAGACGCAATGTAAAGTGGTTGGGGGCAGGGCCCAACCAAGCAATGTAGTATGAACTGTTGGGTGTCAAAACCCACAGACGCAATGTAAAGTGGTTGGGGGCAGGGCCCAACCAAGCAATGTAGTGTGGTGTGTGGTCACATGTCCAGTTGGATGCTGCCTAGTGGCGTGACGTTAAAATACTATCTATCTATCTTAAAGACACCACTCTGAATTATCAATTGGCATCATCTACTTTTGCAAGGTCATCCTGCATTTTCCAGCTTTCTGCCATAAGAAAGGTCTGTGCACTATTTTGCTAATAATTCTTGCCAGTCCTTCATACCCATTAATATCTATATTTCAATTTCAAGATTTTGGATTGAACAGAAGACACAGATGTTCTACATACTCAAAGTACGATGCAAATTTCTGTGCATATTTTAAGTTTTCCATTGCATGTACAACTATTTATCATTTTCACATTTATCATGATTAATGGGTTTCCTGGAGAAATTCTGCTGCAAAATGACCTTCTGTTGATGAACGGATTTAACTATCTTAAACAATGTCATCTCCACAATGCATCTTTAGCCTTCTCAATCTATTTCAGAGAACAACTTGTTTACTCATGGAGCATCTTCGCCTGGCTAAAAGTATGTATGGTAGCTATGTAATAATGGGGAAAATGCCCAACTTGTGTTGATAAAATGCCAGAACATGATGTAATTTTATGGAATTCCTTAATCTTGGATTGAGATCATGGTTATGCAAAAGGACCCATGAATCAATGCAATTAACGAGCTTGGTGCTTGATGATATCGCTTTTTACATCTTTTTTTGCATTTTATCTAATGACATGCTAATCAACATTTTATCACCATCATGCATACTACAATACTACTTTTGGCAATTGTTAAACAAAAAAAATTCCCATGCCAACAACACTAATGACAAGAACTCATGCAAAAAATAAAATCTACAAATACTTAATTTATGACTACCACAAGATAATAAAGGTCATAGAATCGTATTTTTGAAGTACAAGATAATAAAGGTCATGAATCGTATTTTTGAAGGATGACAAATTCTATTCAAGATTCCATTACCCAAAAAAAAATAAAAAGATGTCTGATGCTGCTTTCCATGCAAGAATCCGGTGCCATGCCCTGCACCAACCCACCAGATACGGCCCTGCACCAACCCATTTTTAATCTTCCCATTTTTCTCAATTTAGCCAGCAAATCCTGACTTTAATCCCATCGAATTTACCCTCCAAACCGTTTCCAATTCCTCCCAATTTTGCACCCAATTCAACCCAACAAGCAAGATCTCCTCCATCTGCATCATTTGATCTAGTTCCAATTTTAAGCTCCAACCTACGGCCGGTTTTTCAAGCTTAAGCATTCTCAAAAATCGCCCATTTACTTAAGAGCCCTAACCCGGCCCGAAATTATGAATCAGTTGGGCATTTACTGCGCAGGAATGCGAATTCAAACGGGTTCTCTGAACAAGCCAGATTGTGAAGAATCAAACCGGACTATGTGAGATTGGCACACAGATTTATGATTTATAACAGAGACAAGCCCTTTTGATCCATCTCTGCAGCGCCTTGAATTTCAAACATTTCTTTAATGTCTTCTTTTCTCAACTCCCTTTATGATCTCGTACCCGCCGATCCAGTCTGCCAATTCTTTTTTTTCTTGCTTCGGTTACAAGCCTGACCGCCAGAAGCATAAACCCATTTCTTCTTCTTCATTTTTTTCCCTGTCTTTTATTTCTCTTTCTTACTCTAGTGCTTGTCTGACTGATTCTTTAAGTTTAATCTGGCCCTCTTTCTGTGCATTTGTTTTTCTTATTCCGACAGATTCATGGGGTATGGTATACTTACCCACTATCTCTAAAGCCATAGCAGCGTAGTGCCCTTTGCATGCTCATAGCCAATCCATTCCGTCAGATACCGCAGTTTTTTTCTTTTACTCGCGGTTAGTCCTTTTTCCCTTTCTCTTCTCTGCTTCTAAGTTCCATTCTGCTCTTTAAAACACGTCAAGTGTTCCGACCTCGTCATTTGGATGTAGCATAAAATACCTTTCTGCAGCCTAAATCAATTACCAAGCCTTAATCAATTTGACCTTGCTAAAGCCTTCTGGTGTGCCTTATGCTAGTTTTTTTTTTTTTTTTTTTTTTTGAAGGACGCCAGACTTTATTAATAGCACTCCAACAACATACATAATACAATGCAGAGACAGGAATAAAAAACCCAGCGGACAATCAGATCCAACTGAGCAGGGCCACCCGTCTAAGCATGGCAATATTATGCAGTTCACACTATTTTCCTCTCCTACAAAGAGAAGAATAATATATAATCATATTTTTTTAAAAAGTTACTTTAACCACGTCGAACTTCCACATCCATAGAATCATTAACAACAACTTGATCTGCTCCTTGGTGCCACAATGCCATTGAATCAGAGACATCCACTGTAACAATCGTAGCAGATATTGGAGCTACAAAGTGAACCAACGCAGATTGAGGAGCCGAGCTATTTTTGCGACGTGCAAGTTTCTTCAAGCGTGGAGTAGACCATCCTTCTTCCAATAATTCTTGCTTCTGAGCAATATCCTGAAGACGAGAGTGTTGATCCTCATTAAGAGGGTCCACTGATATAGATCGAGACGGAGATGCAATAGAAGAAGGCGATAGTGCAGAAATAGCTAAAGAAGAACGCACAGGGGCTGGTAATACTTGCGGATTAACTAGTGCAAAGGCAGATGAGGATGAAGATGGTACAACACGACATTCAAGTGAAGTGGATGCTATATGACATGGGATAGGAGCAGTTGGGGAGGTAGAGACAAAAGTATGTCTGGACTTGTAAGCAGCGAAAGCCTCAATATTGGGAAACATCTTGGCAAGCTCGGGTCCATTAAGCAGACGTAGTTTGTATTTGAAAAAAAGTGGGCCACTTTTGACCACTACTGACTGAGGAAGAGAAACACAAGTAGGAAGAGATACACAAATTCGAGGACCATTAACAATAGAATGGGCAAGATGCATACCCAATCCATTGGCAATAGCAATCATAAAATCAGACACTTGCAGCTCTAGTGGGAAATCCTCTAAGGCAAGCCAACAAGGCATGCGCAATGCACCAGACTTACTTGGCAAGAATCCAGGAGAATAAACCTGTGTCCCCAAAGAGGATCAACACCACGCTCCACAAGCCTGTCAACTGCAAGTGAAGAGTCAAACATGACTAGGAAGAAATTATTATCTTTATCCAAAACCTTTAGAGACGCATAATGAGGGAGATCCAATCTCTGAAGGTGATGTTTTAGCCAGAATCCAACTCTCCTGAGATCCAAAAACTGTCCAGTGAAATGGCAAACAACTGCATGAGAGACACAAGGTGCTGAACACACTGCAAATGAGCATTATGATCAATTTCAACAACCGTAGGCCAGCCTGTGTAAAAGCGTTTGATCACTGATGTGCCTCATAGAATACACCCTCAGGAGGCAACTGAACATCCATACGGTCATCTTGTGCTTGTAGCTCACTTAGATACGAGCACAATTCTTTCCTGTTATTCTGTCACATAATATTCAATGCGGCAGAAACACGAGCAGATTGCACACTGGATGTCAAATCACGTTTGATCCAATCGCTAAATCGTGTAGAAGACGCTCTAGCCACAAGATCAGAAGAACCCCACGGACCAGAAGGAGTAGATACACACCCAGCAGAAGTAGACACAAAGGAGGTAGAAGCAACAACAGAAGTATTTACAGTGGTCTCTACTTGAGAAGGAGACAAAGGTGCAGATGTAGACAGAGGGGGAAAGTGTTGCAAGCTTGTACTCATATTAACAAGAGAAGCGTCAAAAGCAAGAGGATTGAGGCGAGAATTATCAGGTAAATTAGGAAGCGGCAAAGGAGAATTCATATCATGCGCAAAAGAAGAAGCAGAAGCACCACATACCCCTTTCTTGGCTGACGAATGTGTTCCAGAAGCTGGCAAACTAGGGTTTGCCATGGTAGCCGAAATCTGTAAACTCCAAATCCGGCCCAGATAGACACAACAAAACTGTATGAATTATACACCAATGGAAAGCTCACGTCTCTAGCTTTCCAACGCACTAAAGAACACCCGAATCTGACACCCGAGCCATAAGTTATGAAGAAAACTGTACCCTACACGACGGCCATCACAGCGCCCACCGCATGACTCTGGATCTACATTTCTGATTCACCTTGGACTCTGTTTTGTGTTCAGGAAGCTTTTCAATATATAACATTTGTTGTAGTTTATGTATAGAAAATTCTAACATAATTGTGTTATATTTGTATTCAACAATGGTGGCATGCTTTAGCTTTAAAAAATTCTAGTGTTCTTGTGTCATATTTGTATTGAACAATAGTGTTATATTAGTGTTAATAGTGTCATATCTGTGACAATTCAACTTATATATATAATGTCTTTGTCTGTTTATCTATTTTGTCTATTTAGATGCTGCAGAATCTATGGGATTGCTTACCAATGTTTTGGGTATTGGCATTGATGATTTATTTTAATGAAGAGAATGCCGTTAGGATATTTTAATTGTTAAACTTCAATATATTTGATCTTTAAATTTAATATAATGATGTTTTCTTATGATTTAAGTCTCGTGCAGAAGCATTGAAGTGCAGAGAGAATCCTCTTTTACATGTTTTGACGCGAAGGAGTTTATGGATTTATCCAAAATAACAAGTGCTATTATATCCGACTGTCATATTGCTATTGCTTTATATTTGTTACCCAATCATATACTCTTTCAGGTGCAACTGGACGTTCTCGTTGACATGCAAAGGGCATCTTAGATCCCTGGAAGCTATTTATGTCTAAAATCCAGTTATTTGATATTTTAAAGGATCATTCATCATGAATTGATCTAACAACATATCAACTTTATGGGTGTGTGTATTCTCGTATATGTAGAAGTACAGATTGAACAGGTTATAACGTATATTGTGACTTGGATGAAGTTGCACAAGTATAGACTTGGAGGAAGTTTCTTAGCTCAATTGGAGCAAAGTATTTGAAGTTTACAATTTAACAGCAAAGTATCTGGAGCAAAGTATTTGGAGTTTATAGCTTAGAAACAGAACATATAGAGTAAATTATTTGGAGCTTACAACTTAGAGGCGAAGTATTCAGAGCAAAGCTTAGAATCAAGTATTTGGAGTTCAATTTTGAAGGGTGCCACGATTTTTCTTTTTGCTTTCCACAAAAGGTTTTTTAACCTGGGCACATGACCAAGGCTGCAAGGGGGGATGTTTGGTGTGCGTGCATCCTTGGTCACCTTCTAAGTATTTGTATATGACATTTTGTATGTTGTATTTTTTGGTTCTCTTTTTGAGAAACCAACGTTGCAGGGGGTGTTGAGATGCCACATTGGCTCTCAATAATAGTGCCTCTTATTATGGACTACTCTTGTCTATATAGAATTCTATATATAGACATCTCTTGTATATATATTGACGATCATATTGATTGAATAAAAGTTTTGCTTTTGGGATTACTTCTCTTGTGTTTTCGTTCCCATGTGTTTTATCTATACCTTGCATACTTTTCTCTAGATTCAATAGCGGGTCGAGAAAGGGCCTCAGACCCGCATTTTTCACTCTAACTGTCGAGAAAGGCCCTCAGACCAATGTTTTTCACTCTAAAATGGCATTTAGAACTGGTTTTTGTTTTAATTGTCTTGTTTGTGGCAACACTTGAATAACTTGATTTTGTCTTTTGCAGTCTTTATACCGACTAGATAGTACATGCTCGGGAGCAATGGAAAGGCCCTTTCCTTCATGAAAGGAGGCGAGAAGAGGGTGCTGACATCAGTTGGCTAGCCCATGAAGCACCTCCTCGTACAAATTTCTATCGTCTTTAACTGTCGTGGCTTGGAATAGTTCGGAGGGTGTTCCACATGTTGTTCCCATTAGATGGTGCATGTGTAAAAAGAGTGTAATCATTGTGACAACACAGTGGCTGTGGTCTCTTTGTCCACTGTAAAATAAATTGTAATGATATTATTTATGAATAAAAATTCATTGAATACTAAAACTTTGTTTGGAGAAAGTAAACTATTCCATTGGCTTTAGATGTGGCTTTTAGTTTCTCGACTTATACTTTTGGGAAATCGATGCCATTTTTATTTCTTTTTCTATTCACACAAGAAATAAGTCTTCTTTTTAGACAATAATGGGGCCTAAAATGCATGTCCTTTTGGGTTGAAATAACAGGGTTCCAAAAAAATATGGGAATCGCATGTGACCCACTTTAATTAAATATGACTTATAGTCAAATTTAAGTTCCTATAGTCATAGACCTGGGAGAATGAACTCCTCAGAGGTCAAAACCGAGCCTAAGCAGCCGGATCTAGCCCTATTAATATGAGGAGCAACCTTGTATAGATCATACTGTATAGTAGAAGCTATTATGTAGAGCATGCTCAAGCTTCCAAAAACCAAAACTTGAATAAGTAATCTTATGAATATATTCTGAATATTGACATTGCATAGTTATTGTGTTTGTTTAATATGCACTCGTCTTGTTGAAGTAGAATAAACAAGATTGTGTTTATTCATTGAAGTGATCTTGTTGCCTAGATTGTGTTGACTTATAACTCAAAATTTTCAATTTTCAACCATATGCATTTTTAATTCTAGGTAATTATATTAGTAAAATCATAAGCTGTCCACACTTTGTTTCATATTACCAAGGGTATTCTCACAAATGGGGAAGGTAATGGAAAAACTTTGAGAGTATAGTTTCAAATTTTGCCCTAAATTTAATCTACAGAGTAGATTATGCTCAGCCTTATCCCATATTTGGGTGCAAAGGGTTCTGACGAGCCCATTGCCGTAGTTGGTTGAGTGCAAAAGCCATAACCATAGTTTCAGCATACCCATGGATTTTTCTATTTTTTCTGAACATTTGATTTTCTCTACATTTTGTACTTCGCACCATTAGCTGTTTTTTCTTTTTTTGCTTTAATTGTTTTGCGCTTTCTCCATTTGTTTTTTTTGCATCATTGACATTGGAATGCATTTTTCTTCTCAAAACTCCATTAGCCCTTGATTTAAGATATAACATGGAATATTCAGAACATCAAAGGCTTTGATTAAGAAATGCAAATAAACTCATAAAGCAATTATCTTATCTTGGTCTCGAAGACAAAACCCCCCGATTTGCAATAGTTTGCAAATTGTATGGGCTAGAAGAAGGTTGCTATTGTGGATTTTTTGGGAAGGAAACCATTTTGTATTTTAGAGAAAATTTTAGGCCATTTTTGTACAGTTGTATTCTGGATAGCTATGGCAGGGAATTCTTGAAGTTTTTTTTGGCAAGGTTTGACGGATCGTGGCAGGCAGCCCAGGTTTGAATGTTTCTAAACTAGTGGTTTGATGCTCTCTGTAGGCTCTGTATAACTTCTGCAGCAGGTTTAGCTGTTTTGTGTTGGCGATGGTGCACAGGAACGATGGTAGAAAACCCAGTTTCAGAGAATGGAGCCATACGTTTCACCCAATTTTACTTTTAGAATTCCGATTGTAGAAGCAGGTAGCAACAACGATTTGGGCATCTGATGTAGGCAGGGCAATTTCCACATGGTTATTTTTTTGTCGTTAGTTTAAGACCAACAGCTCTTTGCTTGTAGAACTCGCTGCTTGTTTCCAGCTCATCTCTTAGAATTTCATCCAGCGTAAATAGATCTGAATATGTTATGTATTCATTGACGGTGTTTTTTTTAAGCATATTTTTATCCCGCTCACACTATCTCCCCCCGATTGGGGAAAAAAATGGAAACCCTTCCAATTCCCTAAAACCCGGAAGGGTTTCCTCATTAAAGCACGGAAGGTTTCCACAAGAATATAATTTTTTTGGGTTTCCAAGATATCCACCGGCAATTAATGCTTCGAATTAATTTTTTACGGCTGTTATTGAAGAGCTTTTTTTCAGAAAAGGAATTTTTTTTTTGTTCTTAGCTTTTCCTCCGGCAGTTTTCTTTGCATTTGGCGATTGAGGAAGGCCTGCATTTGGCGATTGCGGAAGGCCTACAGTCGATCCAGGAAGCGTTTTATAAGAGCAATCAGGTAAGAGAAACCCTTCCGGAGTTCGGCTTCAATTTCACTTTTTTTTTTTTTTTTTTTTTTTTTTGCTTTTTAACTGATTGAAAGCTCTGGCATGAGTTGCATCCTGTAAAAATCTTCTTTGATAATTTTGAAGAATCAGGATCCGGCAAAGCCTCTACCGCTGCTCAGCTGCGAATATAGAATCCGATGCTAGTTTGAAGGCAAGCTACTATAAGTGCAGCCTGTGCAGAAAGTGCATCATAATGCCTGCTCCAAAATCCTGCTCTGACAAAAAACCTCTTTTCATCTGTTTCCGTAGCTTCAACTGCGATGATGTGTCCTTCTAACTCCAAAAATACAAAGACTCTTGCGTTTGGAAATCCTTGCATTCCTTTAAGACAGCTTTCATCCTCATCTTCTCGATCGGAGGCTGAGGCTGGATCGTCTATCAGCGCCATACCCCAAACATGTGTTTTGAAAAACTGAGGAACTACCTAAACCCTAAGACAACCTGCGTTTGGAAATCCTTGCATTCCTTTAACACAGCCTTCATCCTCATCTTCTCGATCGGAGGCTGAGGCTGGATCGTCTATCAGTGTTTTCCAAATCCATCTCCAGGTTTTCATTTTGGGGTTCCTCCTTCTATCTTAAACGCCGCGCCTTCGCCTTCGTATAAACATTGCACCTACAATGGGCTATTTGACATCGAGCTCAATTTTGTGAGCATATGCACTTTTATTGTTCTGATGGCTGCACCCATCAGTTTGAATGGACTTGGAGGCAAGATTTTATCAAAATATAGTTTGTTTTTTTTTAATTGAAGGCTTAAGTATGTATTAAAAGTATATGATAACGTACATAGTTCCAAAAAAGCTATATGATGCTTTTTGAAAAGGAGAGACCTTTAGGAAAGGGTAGGTCGAAAACCCTGATAAGTTAAACTAACCAAAGACATAAACAGAATTATAAGTTCTGGTAGTTCCAAACAGTTTCAAGCAGTTAGAAAATTCTGGAAGGCCGGTGATCAATGCTCGCCCGAGTATCTCCTTTTCTTGGGCTCCCTTTTGGAATGGTCTTTCCTTCCCATGCCCTTGTTGGCAACAATGAACAAGCAGTAAGGGCAATTACACATATGGGCCTTCCCTGGATTGAATCTGTCTTTTTTATCCTTGGCATTACACAGAATGTATCTTCTTTCATCCAAGTAAGCGGTGCAGGCACAGTTGCACTGACAGTTGTCCCCATGCTCGTTTGGTATTTCCACCCCAAATTGTGTTAGCCATTGCACATTCGCATGAAGATTCATCCTTCTCCACTTCAATCTTTTGAACATGATCAGAGTGTTTCCTGCACACAAAGGCAAAATTGACATTAGATAAAGGAATTAGGACTTAGTTCTGATTCCCGAAGATTTCCAAAACCCAGTTTATATCATACTGGGCTTGCTTAATAATTGCATTGGGCCAGATGATTTCTTCCTTAAAGATCAGGGTATTCCTTCCTTTCCACATTCTCCAGAGAAGAATGTATCTCCTCCATTCCACTGGGTTCTCAGGGAAAAGAATTTCTTCAATTTGCATATTAGCCAATCCAGGAATGTTCAACTCAGTATCTGCCAGCTCCAAAATCCATTCTGCCCATAGACAATTTTTAAATAAGTGTTCTTCATCTTCCTGATCCTGCATACACCTAACACATATATTAGAATCAGACATGTTTAGCCTCCATCTTTTTCTGTTTGTGGCTAAAGCTTTGTGCCATAGCTGCCACATAAAGGCCTTGATCTTTGGATGAATCTCAGGTTCCTAGAAACTCTGTCTGTATCAATGTTCCATTTTCTGTGAATAGAATTCTCTTGGCCTCTATTGAGATACCTATAAGCCAAGTTTACTCTGTATCCACAGAATTCATTGATGTGCCAAAGAATATCTGTGTCATGCCAAACCCCCACTGCCAACCTTTGGGTGATACTGTTAAAAAGCTGCCTGGAGTCATCTCCTAAATTTGCAATGCTGGAATCCTGATAAATAAAATTATCAGTAATGTCCCTTATATAAATAATTCCCTTACTGGTCCATTGCTTGGCTAGAGTTGGGAAATTAGCAGCCAGACAGGTACTAGGGTCATCCAGAATGAGAGAGGGACTCTTAAAATTGGTTGATCTTGAGAAAGACCTTCCTTCCATGTATACATACCCTTTACCTTTTGCCATGCCCTGATCCACTTTTTGATAATCAAAGGCACTGTAGTTGGGATGGTAAAGTCAAAGTAAATGCTATGGGGCAGCTGCATTTTGAGATTCCTCCAGTAGAAAGGGTGGCATTTCTTGACATAATGGGAGATAAGAATGCTCCTGTGGTGCTTGATTTGGTTATTACACGCCTCGTAGAAGTACTTAGCGTGACTAAAGCGGTGGCCTGTTTCTCAATATTAATAACTCCCAAACCTCCCAATTTTTTTTGTGCTTGCAACATTCTTCCATTGAGATAGGAATCCAACACCTCCCGCTTGACCCTCCGCAATAAACCTACCAATGATACCTTGCATTTTGGTCGAACCTTCTTAGGGGCCACCATAATGGAGGATTGATAAACCTGAGAGGGAGAGATGACCGAATTTGCCAAAATGGCTCTCCCATTTTTAGAAAGGAATTTAGAATTAAGAGAGTCTACTTTTCTGTAAAATTTATCAATCAAGTCATCCCAAAGTTCACAAGCATTAGTTCTAATAGCATAGGGGATGCCTAAAATTTTAGTCTTAGTAGTGGGAGAGAGGTACATACAACCCAAGTTTGTAGCTGCTTGCTCACCCTCATCTTGATGCCTTGAGATGAGCTTGGTCTTGGGTGGTTGACTCGCATCCCGAGCACTTACCAAATTCTTCTAAAATAGTCCGAGTGTCTTTGAATGGAGTGTGCTTCCAAATGGAGAAAGAGAAAAGTGTCATCTGCAAAGTGAACATTTAAGATTTCTCCTTCCTCCTGAGAGGGTAGGCTAAGCCCTTTGATTAGATGTAAATCTTTGGCTCTCTTGAAATGGCTATTCAGACCTTCCATTACAATCAGGAAGAGGAAGGGTGCAAGAGGGCATCCTTGCTTAACCCCCCTTTTAATGTCGAAGAAAGGGCTACATTCCCCATTAATGAGAACAGAAGATCTGGAATTGCTAATAATGGCTTGAAAGACAGAGATAGCATTATCAGAGAAACCAAGCTTTTTGCAACACCAGCAAAGGAAAGCCCAACTTACAGTGTCAAAGGCCTTTGAAATATCCAATTTGAGGAGGCTAATTGACTGATTGGAGTCTTTGGCCCAAGAGATTCCTAAGGAAGCAGCAGCAACATTATCAAGAATATACCTGCCCCTCAAGTAGGCACTTTGAGTGTTGCTGATAACTTCTTCAAGGATGGGCTTGAGCCTAGCAGCAATGGTACCTGTAATTAACTTATAGACTACATTGGTTAAGGATATAGGTGCAGTAGTCGGAAAGCTTGGGAGATCGATCTTTGGGATGAGGGCAATCGGACTAGTGTTGATCCCCGCAATTCCAATTTTTAGTCATCAAAAATTCATTAGCAAGGGATACTATATCCATACCTAGAATGTCCCACGATTTTTTGAAGAATTCAGCTGGGAGACCATCAGGGCCTGGAGTTTTACCATTTTCCATTCCCTGAAGTACCTTTAACATTTCCTCATAACTAAAAGGCCTGGAAAGACTGTCATTCATCTGATCAGTAACTTTTTCTTGAATGTACACAAAATTCTCAATATCTTCCCTTCTAATATTTTCCTCAGTCCCCATAATCCTGGAGAAGTGAGTTCTGGCTGCATCCTTGAGTTGCAAATCATTGTCAATACTGTTGCCTTCCCAAAGGATACTGTAGATGTGATTTCTCTTAATCCTCCCCTTAGCTTTGATGAAAAAATATTTCGAATTGCTTCTCTCATCTTCTTTGAGTTCCTTTACCTTGGCTTTAATTTTCCAGCCTCTTGCAATTCTGATTTCTTCTCTTTCTATCTGAATTTTGATTTCATCTTTGTGCTGATCCAGGGCTAGGTCCAACCGGGTTCTCAAATCCTGTAAATGAGCAGTGTTACTTCTATGGACTTCCTTTCCCCAAACCTTGAGCCAATTCTTGATTCTTTTGGAAACCCTCACCCACCAATCCATCCAGCCTGTGTTACCATTAGGCTTTCTCTCTTGAGAAATCACCTGTTGCAGATTAGGCATGAAATCATCAAGCTCAAGGAGATTAGTATTGAGTTTAAAAAAAGAATTTCTTTTTCTTTGAGCAGTGTTACCACAGATACTAATGAGCTGAGGGAAATGGTCAGAAATAGTATAGTTGGTTAAATTAGTGACCCTAATACTATTGTTCCAGAGGGTCTCACTGAGGTAAAATCTGTCGTGAAGGCAGCAAACAGGCTGATCCCTATGGTCACTCCAACTGTAGGAGTGGGGGTGACTCTGGTTAGAGAGAGATGATGAGAGTGAAGAAGAGAATTCCAGCTAGCAAATTCATTATCAGTCAGGGGCCTAAAATTGGCACTTCTCATATAGCTATGGGTGACCATATTAAAATCTTCTGCTAGAATACATTCATCATAAGGGATCCTCTCAAGACTCCTATTAATGACTTCCCAAAGGCTGACTCTCTCCGGGGGCTGATGGTAAGCATAAACATTGATAAAAGCAATCCTCTTGTCACCAACCATCCCATGAATAATTTGCCACCTTTTACTGTTATCATTTACCATCTGAATGTCAGCAAAGTTAAGCCTGTTGCTCCAAGCTATAGTAATTCCTGCAGAGGTGTTGTTAGCTTTGAGAGACCAATGCTGAAAGTCAACAGGAAGAACATCTTTAATAATGGAATTAATGTTATCATCATAAATCTTGTGCTCTTGAAAGAAAAGAAAATCCAGATTCATGGATGAGAGGCAAACCTTCAATCTACCTCTTTTGATATTTGAATTGATGCCTTGGATATTCCAAGTTATGCCTTTAAGACTTATATCCATTGGAGGGGGGGAGGATCTTTCTTGGTGATCTTCTTGGAGGTCCCAAAGAGTAGTCTTTGAAATTTTTCTTATCTCTCTTCCTTCTGTTGTTGATTGTAGACCAGGTCAGGTCTTCCAGGGTGGAAGTCTTACTATTGACTCGGAATTCAAAGTCATCCTCCTCTGAGTCTTCCTTCCTGGTTTCCTCATATTTGCACAACTTGTCAAAATCTAGGGTTGAGATACCCAGATCCATAGTCGAGATAGTCATATTAATTGGGTCAACCCTAATCACCACTTTTGAGGGGAACTGGAAGAAAATACCTTTGTCTGGAATGTACCTATCTTGAGAATCCATGATATTAAGCTCAGTCTCGTCTTCCTTAATATCCCTTGTGCTGGTGTTACAAACAGTTTTACTATCACAGTTGTCTTCCATTTTCTTACCCTTGGGCACCCAAACTTGTTTGGTCTGATATGTTTCTTCCTGCTTATGATTTGTCTCCTCCTGCTTCTGGATCTTGTCCTCCTTATGATGCTCTCTAGGGTGAGAACTTTTAGCCAGAGGCGTTTTGGAGTAGGAGATTTTCAACTCAAAGAGCCCCCTTTTAGGAATTTTGCAGAGGATGCAGTCTTCCCAATTAGAATAAATTTTCTTTTGAATACAGACAGAGGGGAAACTGGTCTGGGGTATGGAGACATGAATGATTTCGCCCAGACTGCTAGCTATAGCACTAAGGTGAGAGATGGTCCAGCAGCCCATAGGTAGATTCAGACAGGAAATCCAGGTGGTGGTGGCTATCGTGGAGAAATCTCCTGGAATGAAAAGAGGGTCCCATTTCATTATATAAACTGGAGAACCTGAGATAAGGGTGATTTTCCTGGTAAGAATTATGGAAACACTCTTCTCTTCTCTGCAGATGATCTGATAGGTCTTACTGTCCAATTTAAGGATAGATAATATTGGAACTAACAGAGTTTTGGTAATCCAATATTTAACAGTGCTAATGGAAGGACAGTTTTGAGGGAAATGAATAAGAATTCCATGATTTATATATCTGGTGTTGGCTGTATTATCCACAATCTTACCCAGGTCCAGAATATCCTCCTTTCCTTTAAGATTTTCTTTTTCAGCAGAGTCATTAGCATCATTAACAGAATTGAAAGAATTGAGTAAAGCATTCTTGTAAGAGATACCATTGGTTTTGTCGTATTTTCCCATGATTGGGACTGAAGACTTCAAAGTTTGCTTGGAATTGGAAACCTTTGTCTTGTTTTTGTCCAGATTCTGCTCCTTGATGCTGGTACAGTTTTGGCATTCACAATTTGCGCAGTCAGTCGGATGGAAATAACCATTACTGTCAGCAATCTCGCATTTGGTGGGAACTTTGAGCGGGAGTTGGTAAGTTTTATAGTCCATTTCAACTTCCTTCAAAAGAGTATCCGGGCCGAAAGAGGATAGCCTGTTTTTGAATCCTTTTCGGAAATCTTCAATTACATGGTCATCTGCTTCCTCCCAGATTTTTACCAGTCGAAAAGAAGCTTTGGATTTCCACCCGAGATCCTCGAGTTCTTCCACCAGTCCTTTTGCCGCCCGAAGCATCTCTGTCATGGATCTCCTGAAGATCTGGTTTTTCAGGCTGCAGCAATCTTCTTTTGAGTGCCCTGTTTTGACTCTTATGAGTTGATAAAGAAGGTTATCCATCTCCTGTATTTTCTGAATCATTTGCCATGCCAGGTCCCGATCATTTGCTTTGCCTTCCTTATACTGGTTTTCCAATCTCTGCATTTCAAGTTTGCAAACTAAAATTTGTCCTTCCTTCTGCACACCCATGCAATCTGCCGCTGATTCCTGCTGTTCCCTGATGATGTCGAAGGCAGCTTTGAGTTCTTTCATTTTTATCCACGATTGATCATTCTTGCCCTCGAGGACAAAGATTTGGTCCCAACTTTGGATGATCAAAATTGGGTCTGAATCCTTGTATTCATATGGGATCCTTGTGGAGGATCCTTCCATAGCTGGTTTGCTTGTCGAGGCCTTAGTTCTCATGGTGGCGCAGAGATTCAAGGGGAAACGGAACAGAAAAAGAAGATAAAAAAAGAGTAAAGGGGAACAGAAAAGAGGGGAAGAAGCAGGAAAGGCTCGAAAGAACCGGAAAGATGGTAGAGGACAAAGAAAAGGGAAGAAAAAATGATTGGGAAGAAAGGGGGGAAAGCTACCTTGATAATGAGAGGGGGCTGCTCGTACCCTGGACGACCTGCAAGATCTAGTTAGGGGTAGAGGGTCCCATCCGTTATCATAGAAGCGTCAATTCCAAGAAGATCAAAATATAGTTTGATTTTGCAAAAGAGCACAATCTGAAACCAGCAGATCAATTGTCGTTAGAAATATCAGATCCCAGAATTGTGATAGTTCATATTTTCAGATTGTCAAGTTATTTGGACGATCTCGCTTATAGTTATAGCAATGAATGAACAAAAACATGGACGAGACATTTTTTAATGCATTCATTCTTATTTATCTACTGAAATCTTAGCTATGATTTTACTGTCTTATGTGCTAAACATTCTCCAGGTTGTGACAAAGAAGTTTCGTACCAGATTGTTCAAAAGGAGATTTTTAAGATAGGTTGCGATTTACGGTTCCAATCTGCAGCCGAACTCCACAATAGGATCCTTCTGGTTCTATTGTCAAATCTTTTCTTCCTTAGCCTAATACGATCTGGTGCAAAAATCTCCTTGATGCAATTCGAATTTTGTTCTTGAAGTTACTTACAGTCCTTGATAGACGTGCGCCTTAATGTCGGGCGTCCGTGTCGAAAAGCGTGAGCCATAAAGGCTCACGTGCGTAACTATTTTGAAAAAAAAAAATAATTTTGTGGAAACCCTTCCTGTTTTCCACGGAAACCCTTCCGATTTTCAAATATGGAAACCCTTCCGTATTTCCATGGAAACCCTTCCGAATTCCCGTGGAAACCCTTCCTGATTTCAGAAATTGGAAAATCGGAAGGGTTTCCATGGAAATTCGGAAGGGTTTCCATGGGAGGCCAACCCAAATCGGGCGTACTTAAAACCATCGTTTTTATCCTGTTGGTATTCCAGTTTCAGGTTATATCTATCATAGAGGCTAGGATTTAGGATGCTTTCCCATGGGACGAAGACCTCGAGATTTTTTTTAAGGTCAGGTTGAAGGCTCCAGCGTTCCCATGAGCACCTTACTTGCTTGATTCAGGTTTAGTACCTGAGTCTGAGTCGCAAAATATTCTCCAAACAATTATGAGCCTCGGGTATTTTACCTCATTATGTCTTTTTCAGCTCTGCAATTCATGGGAAAGCACACTTAGCCTCGTATGAAATATTTCAGGTAGGACCTGGGGCCAGGATTTATCGATAATGTAGGGTTTAGCCATAATGGCCCACAATGTATAGGGGAATGGAGGTTGGGGCCTCCATTCCCCTACAATATAGAAACAGGGGAGATTTTTTTCTCCCCCTTTCTTCTTTCGCACGCCAGGGCTTCGTCGAGGCGCCAAGAGCGACCGCCTCTTCTCTGGCGAGCCCAACCGCTTGACCTGAAGGCGCTTCCTGCATTTTGAAGGCATTTGTGTCTCGTTTCTTACTGTTGATGGAGATTTTTGCAGCGGTACAAGTTCTGCTTCTGATTCTTGATGCTTAGCTTTATAAATGTCTGCTATAACCGGAGTTGGAGCAGAAACATCAAATGCCACATGTTGTCTTCGATTTTTAACTACTTCTTGCGGATTTTTGTGATGATTTCACAGGTTTTTCTTGTTTTACAGCTTTAGGACGGGAGACATTGTCTATTCCGGCGACTTTTGCTTCGAATTCGTGCTTTGTCGGTATGCCTAAGTTTCTAGGTAGGTTTTTTGCATGCAAACTTGCTGGATTTCGTGTATGCAAAGATTTTTATGTTATAATCTTGTTTTCTGTGTTGTAGATGGTTCTGGAGGCCCAAGCCCCGTCTCAAATGCTTCTTTTACTATGTCATTCGATTGAAACGATAAATAATGTTCTATATGTACAGAAAAATAGAAAGAGAGCGACTGGAAAGATTTGCAAAACAGAAGGTAGATTATATGCTTCAACCTCACTGCACTTTCCATCTTGTTTCGGTGTTGGCAGGCCCAGAAGCCTTGATGTACCCATTTCGGCCTTGATGTAGGTCTAAAGACAGATTCACAAGGTCTGTTGTATTGTTGAGGTCTAAGATTCACAGGCTTTTGAGCTTTGAATGTGAAACCATGGATTTTGTGTCTGAGCTTCGAATGTAACGGATCTATGTAATGAAACCTGTTGAAAAAAATAAATGTGACCGGCTGAAGCTGTTACTCGGAATGAGGGTACCCAACTTCCATTCCGGGTTATTGGCAATGCCACGTGTCAACACAGAAATACACCATGGACAAAAAAATCGACCCTGTTTCTATATTGTATATTGAGCAACATATTTTATGCACCTTGATTCCCAATCTTTAACCTTTGCTTCCCTTGCCCAAAAATAGTGTATACATGAGAAAGGATTGTTATGTGCATCACTGGGAAATAGAATGGAGGAAATTCTCTCTAGCCTACGCGCCCTCTTCACTCTCTCCGTCCAACCCACTTCTTCACAGAGGAAGCTCGTTATGGAGCTTCTTGATTCCTTGCACATTGAAATAACCCACCATACTCTGCCTTCCGGAGCTCTGGATTTTGACCAAATAGCTTTCCTCTTGGTCCGTTCATTTGAAAGCAAGTAAGGTATCATTTTTTTTATTATATAGCTTAGTTATATGCAGTCTAATATGGTGCAAATCTGTAGATGTCGCGGTATTTTGATCAGGGGCATGGGCATACTGAGTAGTTTGGCCTTGACATCTCTTGAAACAAATTTGAAGATTGTTTCTCATATCGAAGTTTTGCAAGCCTTGTTGAATTTAGTTTCAAAAGATGATACGAAGTTATGCATAGCGGCTTGCAATGCTATGACAGACATTGCCATCACTGTAGAAGGCCGAAATGCATTATGTGACCTGAACACCATGGAAAGCTTGTTGTAAGTCCTATAATCTTATGGAATCATTCAATTGTTTTATCATATTAAATCAGAGGTAGCATGCTTTGCTAGGTCTTTGTTGTCTTGGGCTGCAGGTAGCATTTGTAAAGATCCAGAATCGATGACTATTAATGAGCCAGCGAGTGGGGATACTGCACGAGTCCAGGAATTATTAAGAAGTGCATTGGATGTTGCAGGAGCATTGTTGCAGAATCATCAATTGAAAAAAACCGCAATAGCTATAGTGCATTCTGCATTTACGAGTCTGAGAAACCTATGGCAGCTCTTATTCAACATTCAGAGAACAGGAGACTATAAATCTGAATTTCAAAGATGCCTCATGGAGGAACATTTACTTGCAAGGATTATTGTCATGCTAGCATCGGAGCACCATTTGTTTTATGACTTAGAAGTCTCAGTTGTAGCCATGGAGCAAATGTTTCTTGGTGGTAGTGTTGCAAGTTTTATTAACTCAAACTGGGAATCACTTCCTCTTCTTTCAGTTGGGAGTGTGAAGGACGACATACTCATGCACTTAAAGAAAGAGTTTTCTATGAATGTTAATTCTCTCTTGACTAACCTAATTGAGGGCTCTGTCACTTGCCCACTAGCCCCTGCTGATGAAATAGATATAGAGCTGCTTTTAGATGAGATCAAAAGCAATTTAGGGGACCCGATTTTGTATGGTAAAGATATTTGCGTTGTAAGATCTGTAGAAACTCAGTTCTCGAGTGTAGGAGATATGAAATGCTGTGTAGAGAAGGAGTTCCAACCTCTCACTTCTTGGAAAGCCATCGACTATTTGACTGCATTTCATAATGGGTACACAATCGCAATTCGAGGGATGGAGTTCCGTTCCCCTGTGATAGCTGCAATATCAAATCACTTAGCTCAAAGGTTTGGGCAAGCCAGTGTTGGAGCCAATCTCTACTTGACCCCTTGTGGTTCTCAGGGGTTTGCAACTCATTATGATGACCATTGTGTCTTTGCCCTCCAAGTTGCTGGGCAGAAGACATGGAAAGTGTATCCTCAGGAACATTTACTTCCTAGATTGTATGGTCAGCGTGATTCTCCTAAAGGTTCCACCTTTACTCTTGTCAAGGCTCAACCTGGAAATGTATTGTATATACCCAGGGGATTCCCTCATGCAGCACACACATTTGCGAAAGCAGAAAATGATGAGCATACAAGTAGTGCACCAGAATTTGTGATAAGAAGATACAACAGTCACCAAGGAACTTCTTGTCTTCGTAAAAGAAATAGAGACATTTCTATTGAGAATATTGCAGGAGTTCACAGTAGTAAACAGTTGGAAACGAATGAGACATACTCATTGCATGTCACATTTGGAGTAGCGATCGAGCCCCCTTTTGAGTAAGATTTGAGCATTTTGATTAGAACTTAGATCTCAGATCCACCATTCTGATGGTAAGATTTTGTGCAGATGGGAAGGTCTCATGCATATCGCACTTCACAACTGGATGCAGTGGAAAGAGCCAGAAATTTCAGAGGAGTTCGGCCATGTAGCTGCTGATATAAAGCTTATTTGTGGAATCATGCTGCATATTTCAATAAGGAAAGTGGGGGATCAATGTGCATTCTTTCGGAAGGCTTGCCTGCTTGGAGCATCTGAGCTAATTAATGGCACTCATGAGAAAGGTATGATGCCTGAAGTTTTGTTCTCAAGGATGGTTAATTCTTTTCTTGCAAGTGACTACTTTATGGAGGTATTTGAGATGGTAAGAAGCCTGGATTCTGAAAATAAGTTATCATTTTGGATTGGTTGGCTTCGGCACATTTCTACTTCAGATGACTATTTAGTTTCCGATAACCATTTGTATTACATCAATTGTATCTTGGGATTGGAAAGAAAAGGAGTTAACAAAACAGTAATGGAGACTATTTTCCAGAAAATGAAAGCAACTTTCTGTTTAGAGGTCAATTTTCATGATGCGTGCCATTCATTCAAAAACCTTCTGTACAAATACCAAGGAGTTCGAAGAAAATTGGTCAATGGAATTCTTGCTTTACATAATGTCCAGTGCAAGGCGTTTCTTTTATAGCTGCTGTAAAAAGTTGTCTTTATGTATTTGGACAACAAAAAGCATGTTATGCAAGTATGTGTCATTAATTAGCAATTGCAGATGGCAAAAAAAGAGTGTGATAATTCTACCAATCAAAATGAGAACTGTGAGCTTCTAACAGCATGTATATTATAAAGTGACCAGCATTGTGACTGGTCTGTTAAGTGTTTTTATGCAAGGCGTTGGGAAATTTTGTCCGAAAACCATTTAATGCGTTCTGTGCCTCTCTCATCTTGCAAATTGCTATTGCAACATAGCACAACAAAAAAAGTGCTCACATCCCCCGAAAAATCCCCCATTGAGCGGGGGACTCAGAGAGCAATGTGTTATTTTCTTTGCAATGGGGAATTCTTGAACAAAAAGGAGGGATTCTTGAACAAAAAGGGTATGTTTTAATAGGGGAATCAGTAGAAATAAGGGATTGCAAATGCACATAGAGATATTTTTAAGAAAGGGAAATTGGGTCAAAAGGAAATTTGCAAATAGATTGGAGTATTTTTAAGAAAAGGGGATTGGTTCAAAAAGGGTATTTACGAATGAATCGGGGTATTTTCAAGAAAGGGGGATTGGTTCAAAAGGGAATTTGCGAATGGATTGGGGAATTTTTAAATAAAAGGGGATTGAGTGAGAGAAATTCTGGACTAAACAACTAATAAACTCTGTCTTCAAAGAGGTTTCACCAAAGAAAAAACCTATGCCTGCGCCACAAAATGGCCAAACTTTTTGTGCATCAAACAAATAGAATAGAATAGAATAGAATAGAATAGAATAGAATATACATTAACGTCCCTCAGGCCGTGAGGCCCCCGGACTTGTGTAGCATCCTGCGAGCTCCCAGAGGGTGCTGCGAGCAAACAGAAGCATAGGTTTTATGTAGCCATCTAGCGGGCTTCTCTTGTTCTTTATATTACCCGCATCGTGCTTATAGCTGGCTTCTTGGCCATACACAATGCATCGCTATAAACAATTTTGAACTGTACTTTGTGGGCCTCTCTGATCCGCCTCATTTGTGCTTCTCAGATTATTAGACCTCTCTCTTTGTGCACCCCCCGGTGTCTTATTATCATTTCTTTTATAGCTTTCGCTACATCTGTGAGTGTCTCTTCTTTGTCCATCAATGCTGGGAGTGGGAGATCCCACCCAACCTTGTTAAATTTGGACCTTATGTCGGTGTAAACTGGGCACTCTTTTACCATGTGCTCTTCGTCTTCTATTTTTCCTGAGTCACATATTCGACATATTCGCTCTGCTCTATCTATTTTCCTCCATCTATCTTTCTCAATTCGGAGGTCGTGGCTCCCCATCCTGAATCTGGCCAGCGTTCCCCTGTTACTCTTATTCGATTATCTTTGCTTTTGTATGCGTGATATGCCCCTATCCGTCCCCACGGATTGAAGGTTCCCAATAGCCGCGGTTGCCTTAGGCCACGGTAGGTCGCGTGCCAGCCAGTTCCTCATTGCTCTGCCTGTCCATTCTTCGTCCCATCCTCCCGCTTGTATAATCTGGTTTAGTTGCATCCCCATACTCGCCGTCCACTTCGCCAATTCGTTAAACCATCCTTTGCCTGTTGTTATGTGCTGTTTTGCTGACTCATCTATCGCTATTGACGACAGTTTGTCCTCTTTCCCATAGTTGTTGTCCTTCATTAGGTACCTAATTGTTCTTTCCCACGCCCTCACTTCCATTGGCTTTTCCCCCGTCTCATATAATATTGTTGCTAATGATGTACCTGTCTTCACCTGAAATTCCTGTCCGTGCCATTGCCTCAATATGCCTTCTTGTTTTTCCCATTTCTTCTCTAATAGGCCTGGTCCCCATGTCTCACATCCGTACAGCTGTGTTGATGCTACTATTGTGCTAAATAGGTATGCTTTGATTTCCCAGTTGGTGATCCTATTGTTGTTACAGTAATTCATCATGATGTAATAATTGCCTATTCTTCGCTTGGAATCGGTATCCGGCTCCTTTTGACCACTCCCCCCCCCCCATGTGTGTCGTATCCCGGATATCGTACCTGCGGGCTTCTTCTAGTTCCTCCCCTTGTATCTAAATGGCTCAGTGCTTTATCTTCGCATCGAAGATCACTATTTTGTTTTTTCCCGGGTTATTTGTGGGTCCCTGCCTCCATACGCAATTCTTCTAGTATCTCTAGCATTCTGTGCATCCCTTTGGCTTTGGTCGCCATCATACCTAAATCATCTGCATATAGCATTATTGGTACTTTTGTTTTCCCTATCATTGGTGCTTCACTGTCTCCCCGTCTCTCATTGACAAATTCCTGTAGGGCATCTATGTATATCCCAAACAGTGTGGGTGATAGTGGACATCCTTGCTTTACTCCTGTGTCGCATTCTATGGCTTCTCCTTCCCCATCCGTTTTGGCATATACCTTTTGGTATAGCCTTGCAATTGATCCTACTAGTCCTTCTGGTGCTCTTAGTCCTATTAGTCTAAGTAGAAGCTTATCTCTAGGCACTGTGTCAAAGGCTTTTTTAAAGTCCACAAAGCAACATATGATCTTCTTGTTACTCTCCCTTGTCTGCTCTATCATTATCCTTAGGGTCACCAGATGGTCCGTAGTCGAGTGCTCTGGTCGAAAACCTGCCTGGCCTTGTGCCCTGAGCTTCCCTGCTTCTGCCCACGTTTTCAATTTCTTATGCAAAGTTTTTCCGAACCATTTCGCGAATACTGAACTGACCATAGTAGTCCTGTAATTGCTCGGTTCTTCTCTGTTTCCTCCTTTATGGAGCGGGACTATCTTATTAAACTGCCATCTTTCCGGAAGACCTGAATGTACTACCTCATTGAATATTTCTGTTATGATCCCTACTATCTCTGTTCCTACGCATTTCAACATCTCTGCTGTTAGCCCATATAGATCCGGGGCTTTATTGTTTGCCATTTTGTTTAGTGCCCATGTCACTTCTTCCTTGGAGAAGGGGGGTTTGTGTCTACCTTCCGGGTCCATGATTGGTGCAGCTCCTGTTTTGTACAAACGTTCTAGGTATCTTGTCCAGTCTATTTCTATTTCCGTTCCTCTCCCCTCCTCCCCTGCTACTGTACCCGTTTTTGTTCTTGAGCCTTTTTCCATATTGTTCCAGAATACCTTAGGTCTCTTTTTCAGGTCTTCGGCCAATCCCCATTGATGGTTCTTCAGGTCCTGAGCTTTCTTTCTTTTCAGTATTTTCACATATTTGCCGCGTTCCTCTTGGTATGCCTCAGTTCCTTTTGCCTGTTTGGCTTTCCTTCGTTGTTCCATGCATACTTCGTCAAACCATACTGATCTTCGAAATGCTATAGCCCTCCTTCCTCTTTCTCTTCTCCCGAATGCCATTCTAGCTGCTTCTTCCAAGATGTCATTCATGTCCCTCTGTCCTTCATTCCCTCTCCCCCCCATTCCTTCTCTTTTATTTTCTTTTTTTACTGTTTTTATGAATGTTCCTACTCTGTTTTCTCTGAATTTAATTGTTATTTTGGCCTGTTTGCCTCTTCCTTGCTCGTCATATGTTCTTCCCCTTGCCACATTCATCTTGAGCAGTATGGGTCTGTGTCCCTCCCTCCTTCCTAACGGCCATTCCCCTAATTCCATGTTTCCTATTTCCTTTATTGCTTCCTCATTTGCTATCACATAGTCTACTATACTGCTCCCGTGAGCATTTGTGCTTGTGAACTGGCCTGAAGCCTCCCATCTTCTTAGGCCATTGCATATAATTGTATCTGTTGCTGTACATACCTCTATCAGTGTTTCTCCTCTCGCTGTCATCTCCATTTCGTCTACTGTATCCCGTTGCCATTCTTCCCCTCTTCCAGCCTGTGTCCACTGCCCATTCTCGTTGTCTATCCCTGCTTTCTGTGCATGTTCCCGTCCCGTCCTTGCGTTAATATCCCCTACTATGATCAGCATTCCCTTATCCCTATGTCTCATGACAATCTCTCCCATGCTTAATAGTTCCAGTTTATCACATTGGGGTGGATAGTATACTATTAGCAGATATAGATTTCTGTAATCAAGCAACACAATATTTATAAGCATGTATCTTTTATTAATGTCATTTTTCAAAATACATGCTTTTTTGACACTGCTATTCCTAATGTAGCAGGCTAGCCCTGTGCTTCCTCTCCCTATTTTGTAGTTCTTTTCCCTCCAGCACGTGAACAATGTTTTTTTATCTTTTGCCCCTATGTGGGTCCCTACCCGTAGAACTGTTGTCCCATTATATATACGCCCTTCCTTACTTTCGATCGTATTTCTGCCAGCCTGCTATGTGTATCTTCTTAAATTCCTATACCTGTATTTACTTGCGTACAGGTGTCAGGTATTAGGTCCTAAGTATATCCCATTTTTGTTCCCTACCACCGTCGTTGCATAGAAATATTACCATATGTCTAATTCTGACATCTCGTTGGTCGTCCAATTTGTGCCTGTTACTGAAATGAAGTCGTAAGCTGAATAGTTTACTGTCAAGCCAGCCAGTCCTATATTTGATGATGTTGACATGCGTAGCTGACCTCTAGGTATCCTTTCCTATATTCCCATGTATCACCCGACATGGTTTCATATAGTCACCCCCGAGAAGTATGGAGGGGTCCTCAGCTACAACCATTAGGCCGCCCATCTGGTTATATTATATTGGACTACGAAATATAGATAAGGGGTATGTCGTTTTTATTTTAGAGAGTGAATGATCGCCACCAAGGCAACGCTGGCAAACATACGAAGCCATACTTACTGCATAATTCTACATTCTATTCACAAGAAAAGTTGTTTCTCTCATTTATATTTCCTGGCTACATTTACATTCGCATTTCCTGGCTTTTACAACCATTCCTATCCAGAATCGATTTTTATCAAACCAAAATTGTACCCCTTCTGATCGGGATTATCTGCACTGAGCTTGTTTACAGTCAAAAGCTGATACATATTATATATCCTTGGCGCTGGCTCTAAATAATCTGATCAAAGGGTTATCTTAAACAGAAAACAGAACAGAACAGAGCAGAAAAGAGTAAAACAGAAAGATAAGACCGAAAAGGCCTGGCATGCATCCCCCTTTTTCTTGGAGCGACTAATTTTTTGGTTTCTTTTCCGAGGACGGTTCCCCGATCTTCTTAACCTTTTCCAGATTTCTCCCCATATACGCCCGGCACAGAAAATCAACGGGGTTCTTCTCACAGCAGTATATACAGACCTTCCCGAAATCACATACCAAAAGGTTGTGTTGGTAAATCGAGGACCTTTGTATCGCAGCATGAACCTGTAATCTGTTGAAGCACTGCATGGTTCGATCCAGGTCTTGGCGTCTCACTGCGTCGTTCTTGTCACCTAATACTCCGAGAACTTCCAGCAATCCTAGGGTATTCGGTCACAGTATAGACAATGAACGCGGCCGCAACTGATGCACGATGGCAGGCCTCTGCATAGGCACCTACAACTGTCAAAGCAAATGCACCAGGAATTAAGCTCTTCAAGATCTGGGTTGAATGGCACCGTGAGGTTGCCTGGAGTGCCAGAGCTGGGGCGCTTCTTGCCGACCTTTTTCTCCCCATCTATATCCACCAGAACTTTCTTACCCTTGTCCATTCTTTGCTTCGGAGCTGGGCCGGAGGCTGAGACGTGATGGCGCTTCCCTGTTTGGCCTAATTTCCAGATCTTCAAACACTGAGGCGCTCGAGAGGTCGGGTGATCTTGAGTTCTAGGAGACGATCTTCACACTCACTCTTTCCTTCGCTACCACTGTTATATAGATTTTAGGGTAATTAGGGTTTACGAAATCTGTCAGATTTCCCGCCTTCTTAATTCCGGCCGTCCACCTTAAATGCCAGTCTTGTCCTATCCTGTCACAAAAGTTTTCGTCTGCTAATCCCTGCCACATATCCCTAGCCCGTTACCTGACATGTGTACCTTTTCTTATTTCCGCTGTATTTTCATTATTATGACTACCGTAGTTGTCATGATTATTATTATCTGTCACGTCCAATCATATGCGCTAATTCCCGACGTTTTATATTTTATATATTTTTACATATTTTTACTATTATCCGCACGTTTTCTATCCCGTCCACGCCACGTGTCCCATCCTTTGTCGCTACACTGTCGACTGGTGTTCTCTCCCCACTATTCCACGTTCCGTCCCCTTTATTTTCCAAATTGCACAGGTTTTCCAGATTATTTTATTTTATTTTATTTTATTTTATTTTATTTTATTTTATTTTATTTTATTTTATTTTATTTTATTTTATTTTATTTTATTCATGTATCTATTTCTTAACGGCTCCGAGATTTTGAATCGCCCATCGCCGGAATCTTGAGCTCCTCCTTCCCCGACTTCCCCCTCTGTGAATCTGCACTATCCTATTATGCTTTAATTATGCCGGTTTGAGTTACCTGTTTCCGCACACTATGTATCTTGCCTTTACTTTTTCTACCACATCCATTTGTCATGATCTAGCACTCGGACGTCGTGGTCCAATACAGATAGCTGGCTGTTCTTTCTCTATTACCTAAATTATTTCTAAGAAAGATGGCATAATCTAATCTAATCATTTATAGAAGAATAATACTAATGCATTAGGAACCATGGGAGTCCGGGAAATTGCACTTATCTGGTCATCGCCATCGGATCACCCCCGGCCGCCTTCCTTAAGCCTTCCGCCGCCTCGTCGCCTCCCCTCGCCTCTTGTAGCAGTAAAGTGCCAATCTTGATCCACACTGCCAAATCTAATCTGCCGTTTTGTCGCACAAAGTCTTTGAAGTAGTGGTTCAAGCTTTCAACACAATCATAGGGCGGGGGGCCCTAAACAACTCCAATGCTATCTTTTTAAGCTGTGTGGAACTATACTTATATGCCCTAATTGATTAATTGAAACAGATTGAGATTAGATTTATATAAAATGGGAAATACCAAGAGTACGAACACTTAATCAGGATTTGGTGCAATTTTTGTTTGGGTATGGATTACTATATAATCAAGTCAATGTTCAAACACACAAGAGGGACGGATAGAGTGGTCAACCCTAGCCATTATCTATTGTCAGCCCAAGTCATTGCCATCAAGGCATCTGAAGGTGTTGCTGAAGATGTAGCCTTTTTGCATTACAACATTCTTAGAGGCACACGCTGTTTCGACACAATGAAAAACATCCTACCATTGTACTTTTCCATGTCCTTAAGGGATAAAGCCTTGGAAAGGTTGGGGTCTATTGAATAACGATTTCTATGAAGGATCCACTCTTTTCGTGTAAGGGTTTTAGGTTGCGAGAAGGAGCAAATTCATGTTTGATGGTAGAGTTGAGCACATTCTTTTGTAAGGTTTTTGGAGCTCATTTGTGCTCGTGGATATGGCAGTCGGTGGGATGGCCATCAGGGCTTTCACCATAGCCAGAAGTATTGGATCTCCAAGCTGGGATGCAGCATACTCCCAAATCTCTGTCTCAGGAGCCAGTTATTCTGTCCGTCTTTGGAGCTTATTTTCGGCATTCAAGATATATGAATGTCCTTATCGCTTACATTCTTGCTCTATTTTTCTTGAATCATGCAATGCAGGAGTTAGCTATGGCGACCGCAAAGGCGCTCAAGATGTGTAGCTATGGCGTCATATCTTGCTCCAATTTGGCGATGGAGCATCTGGCGATGGTGAGAAGACATAGCACAGATGTTCATTTTTTACTTCTTGTTTTTCCTTAGTTTTGCCATTTGGTTAGAATCTGCAAGTAGCACAAAGTCTTTTTTCTCATGGAAGAGTTGTGCAATGCTAGAAATCAATAAACAGTTGGACAGCATCAACAGGCAACCTGTGAAGAGCATGTAGACTTTTGCTTTGTTTTGAGCTTGTAGAGCCCAGATGGTGATGTGATAGATTGTATCTACATCAATCAGTAGCCAGGGTTTGATAATCCACTGCTCAAAAATCACAAGATTTGGGTTTATTTTTTCACAGGATTTTCATTCTAGAAAATTAGAATGTTTGTTTAGAAACAAGGAGTTAAAAGTAAGCAATTTTCTGGTTGTTTTGTGCAAGCACAACCAGAATCATAGCCAGGAATATTCTAGGCCTTGGACGATCGAGAGGCACAACCAGAATCATGGCCAGGAATATTCTAGGCCTTGAACGACCGAGATGAACCCAAAGGCAAGCAATGCCCAAATTATACTAATTCATCACCGTAGTTTTGCAAACTTAGTTCGCGGCTTACAAGAACGCGTCTATCCACTCTCCTCTATCACAAATAGGATTTTTTTGCAAATCAGTATCATTTGGAACAGTAATTCCTGCCGACAGAAAACTACGCGGTGAAAGCCCTGGCGAGTGGCCAAAATCGCGAGACTGAGCACACGCCTTGAAATTTTCTGCTAGCAAGAATTTCTTGACAAAAAAAACTCTGACCTAATATATCCGGCATTCCGAAGCCTTTCTCGACAAACTTCCGGCACCAAAAAACCAACAGCACATCAACAATAGTTTTTCACTTAATAAAAAAAAGGGGGACAAAAATGCCGAAATATCGGGCCAATGTTTTTCTTCATGTTGTTAACTCTCTCAGTAAGCATACCCTGCAACGTGATTTATTCTATACTCGCTTGTTGCAGGTCCTGTTATCAAGGTATGTACTAAATTTAGTATGTTTTTCCCAAAAAATCAATTTAACTTTTGTTCTTCCATTTATGCCTGCTAGTTGCTTGGATCAGTTGAAATCTTTAAGTATATTTCGTTGTAGTGTACATAACTGGATTATTGTAGCAGTGCATGTATAGATTCGGATCATCTCTTGCATTTACGGAGTTGCTAAAGGCACTTTTAAATTATGGACATCCAAGGCCATCTGAAGCCTGACCCAACAGTTCAAGTGAGAATGTTACTCGTACAGAAGTTCCTAAGTCACAGGTTGCTTAAAAAGCATCCAACCCTCGTGTCTCAACCGATTATGATAGGAATTTTGAACATGTCTTTTATCATTATGCCTAGTGTGATTGTTGTGGGTTCTTTCCAATAGTTGGTCTCCACTTCAAATCAATCAAGTAAGTGTGTAAAGCTATTCATGTGATTTATAGAGATTTCAAGACAAATATTAAAGTTGGTGTATGCAATAGGAAAGAAGACTATGATTTTTGCTTGAATTCTATAATGAAATTGGCAAGGAAGGTGAATATGTTCGTTATGATCAGTCTGTTCAACATTATTATAGGCATTCCGGACACCCTTTTGGTGGCCATAAATCTCTCTATGGAAGATCACTATACACCACTTCAATTTTTGGTTTGTTTTATTATATAATTTGCATCTTCTGCATGTTTGTCTTACGAACATATCATCTTATTTTTTTGTGTATCATTTTTTTTTATTGAAATCTGATCAAATTATTAATATTATTTTTGAAATAATGAGAAATCATTATCAATTTCTTACTGATCAAATCTGATCAATTTGCTACTTATCAACTTGTTTTTGAAATGAGTATTATCTTACAAATGATAACAGGGTACTATCTTATCTTATGAATGATAATAGGGTTTTATCTTACAAATGATAACATAGTCCATGCAACCTAACAAGAAGTACAACACACTCAACTAGATGACATGTTGCATGAAGTCATTTATACAATGTGCTACTTGAGAAACATTTGAGACGACAAGTTTATTTCCTCGAAACAGGTAGTTCGAAGCTCAATGCAAGGAGCTTAAATGTCAGCTCAGTGGTAATTGATCCCACCCTCAGGTTGCATGCGATCAAACAATATAAAGCTTTCCTAAAGGCAAGATGGCATGCCCACCTCCTTGATTGTCACCCCAAAACATTTAGGAGAAGAGTAATGTAGAAACCTATGCAACCCGTTGGAAACATCTCTCCAGAATAGTAGGAGCAATACTTGATGCAACTTTATGATCCCTACAGGGTTCATAGTAATGGGCCGATATAACAGGCCCAACACTGGTTGTAATAGAGGCAAATGTCATTGAAGGCTTGCAATGTCTCTTAAATAACAAGACTGCAGATTTAAATGGCATGAAGGTAAAACTGTTATGGTGGGATGGACCACAAATTGTTCCCAAGCTTCTAGGGTCCTTCTAGAAAGCTTCGCCTCACAATGGACCATCAGCAGAGTGGTTCCAATACATAAGACAGGCAATTCTCACTGCCTTGGCAAGTACCACAACCATGGTTAGCTATTGTTGGCAAAGCTATTGGCCGAAATTCTTGAGCAGCAATTAATGGCATGGGCAGAGGAGGAGGCGCGCACGCTTGCACAAGCAAAATTTTGGCCTAAACACTACATCATAGACTATGCTTTTACATTACGCGCCTTGGTAAAGGACAACAGAAACAAATGACAAGATTTGTATTGTTATTTTATGGATTTTGCCAAAGCTTTTGACATAGTCCCTAGGGAGAATCTAGATTAATGCGGTTGGAAGTCCCTCAGGATTTGCAAGTGCAGGATACAGGCTCTTTTACAACCTTTATAGCTTTGGATTTGTTCATTTTTTTTACTCGGAATCTAGACTGCAATGCACTATGAAATGGTTTATTTAAATGCATTTTATAAAAAATTGTAATACATGGGATTTGAACCCACTTCCACCAAAGCATCCTCTCATGAACAAAGATATCAAATGATACCAAATACAAATGGAGATTTGTTTGTTAAGATAAAAATGGAGACATAACTCATTGACTAATGTAGTATTATATTTAGACAAGTTCTTCTTTGAAACAGTCCCTAAATCCTTCTCAAGTACTGTTTATCTATCTCAAATTGCCGCAAAAATGAGTTGCTTATGTAAGAAGTAACTGATGAATGAGAAAGAAACTTATACAGAGCAACTATCTTCAAAATATTATTCCTATAACAAATGATTGTTGAGCTGCATACACTTCTCAACGGCTTGTGCATGTGCATGTAACATTTTCTCATGTAATAGTTGGGACGAGCCCTGGTGCGATCTCATAGAAGATGGCATGGTCTCATTTGCTAGATGCAACCATTATCTATCATAGAACATTGCTAGGCTTATAATCATGTGAAATTCCATTCCATATGATCATAATCAAAGCTATACCCTTCAAGGACTTGTGTATTTGTTTTACAAACAACAAATCCAGTGGTTTTAAAATTTAAGGGATTAAAATCATCCCTCAAACTATTTTAATATTAAGCTGATAATTCTAGGATTTGGACCTAGCACAATGGATATCGTGTAAAGCCATAGAAGAGAACGAAAAGAAGAAGCTATGCAATTGTCTTCACTAGAGGAACATTACATGTAACAACTATGCCTAGCCTCAAAGCACCAGAATAAGGAAAAGGGAGCCTTAATGAACTACTGATGTACAAACCTTAGGAGCATGCACTCTGATGCTCAGTCTATGATATGTGTCTTAAATGTGGAGCATTGTCAAACTAATGACTATGACTATAGCTGCAGCATGCACTTCGATAGTTCCTCAAACCCTTCAAGTGAGTGCTCACTATCCTTAAGAAAATGCCACAAACACAATGCCAATCACATTCAAAAGACTAGAATTCTTGAGTCATTCCTCTCATTTGCTATATGTCAAATGAGACGTGCACTCCTATAGTGTTCAAGATAACAACACAAGGAGACTCACACATAAAAGACACAAGATGGTCGCTTCAATCATGCAAGCGACCCACGAACCTCTAGGATAAAACTCGATCCCATGATTTGAATTTCCCAATTCACTCCTACAATGAAGTTGGGTCGTGGGGTCTTGAATGCTTTAATAAAACTTTTATAAATCTTAAGTAACAATACTTACCTATACAAGAAATTTATCGCGGCGGCCAAGGCCGCCGCGAACATTTCTCTTACCCAACTCACGGCAAAGTAGATTTTTGTATCAAGTCGAAAAGGATCTCAGCTATGGGCTTGCAAATTGGGGCTTTTAAACCCCCCATCATGGATCGATAGCATTCATTAACAGAACTTTTTTACTTGCAAGAAGGAAGTGGTAGCCATCTCTACAAATAACTGCTTGTTATCTCATTTCTAGCTTGCAAAAGTCTAGCTTATCTCTGTATAAATGACAACTTAAACATCGTTGGAGAACATTTTAAGGTAACAGAGTTACACCCTTTATCTAAGCAGTGACAACAATCTTTGGAAACATGATGCCCCATGTTTCAATATCACACTTTGAATATCTAGAAAGTTAACATACTCTGGTATTTTTTGTATTATGAAAACCATGACCTCTATGCAATTTGCAAGTCTAAAAATAATAATATGATAGTTGAGAAGGCTAAAGTCTTGCAAGTTGATATCGCTCAATTTTACTTGATCAGAGTCAACTGGAAAGCACTGAATCTATCAAATGCAATGAAACGACAATTTGGAGGATCCTATGGGCATATTTGGACCACAAAAACTGCAACTTTCAAATATCTGTTTTTGGCAGTACTCTGTTATTCTATGTTGAATGTATGTTTCCAATGCACAATTACATACATAAATAACAACATACAAAATTCTTCAATGACTGTTGGATGTGAATAAAGCCATCATTCACATTCACATTACAGAAGTCTGCATAAGTATATTCCAATTCATATAATCTTGCATAACCAATCTGTTCACACAAAATTACAATACCTTATGTTCGAATTGTTTCCGCATTACAGGTTACCAATCCAAAAGTAATAGAAAATCGGCAGTAGGGTGGATGGACTCCCGGCAGAACCACCTCCCTGATTGGTTGCCGCCACGTGGTCTTGGGGCGATGGCAGAGCGTTTCGAAGGCCCGGATTCCATCTAAGGGTGAAATCACATTAGTGACCGCCCAAGCTTTAAAAAACCTATCGACCAATAATTCTTGGGCACCCGCTCTTGCCCAAACCCTTATATTTTCGTGGGCGTGACCAAAAGGCCAAGATCCTGGCCACCGCCAGCTCAACCCGATTGTTGCGTTCTCCACGATTACGGTTCCGACAGTTCATGATTGAGTGATTTGAGACGATTTTCATGCTCGATAGAGAGATTTAGGACGATTCCAGGTGAATCTTAAGTGACTTAGCGCATCAATAGTTCATAATACAACGATTCGGAGCAGTTGTTGAAGCGATTTTGGAGCAGTTTCACCTTCAATATTTCCGATTCCTCAAGAATCAACTCGAGCGATTTGCAGCGATTTTCCCTTCAATCTTTCAGAATAAACTCGAAAACATGATCTCTGATAGATTGGTGAAGTGGCAAGATTCAATCCGACACGGCAAATTGAACTTGGGCACAAATGTGATGGGAAATTCCTGGGTGTGTGCATCCCCTGCCCACGAATGAAAATCGCAGATCTTGGTCGGGCGGCAGTGTGATTTCACCCTAAGGCCGGCAGTTGTTTTAAGTAAGCTACTGACGAAAGCTTAGAAACTGGCGATGTTGCAGAGTCTCAGAGCTTGGCCGGAAACTTAGCAGAGTCTCAGAGCTTGGCCGGAATAGGTTTGGTCCATTGCTTGGTTCTCATCCGTTGCCTCAGCAGCTTAAATATTCGGCCGCCGATTTGCTTCCTCAGTCCGGAGGCTCCAATCCAATTGCGCCCTATTAATCTTTCTTGATTCATAGATTCGTACCAGTTTGAAGCGCCCTAGCAGCGATCTGCAGCGTTTGGAATTCTTTTGAAGTGTTTTGATTCTTGGCTTCTTGTTCTTCCTCTGCTGAATTGAAGCGTTCTTGGATCCGATTCTTGGAAAACGATTGAATTTCTGAGTTGGGTTTGGACTGATCCGGCATGGATGTTCTTAGCCCTTGGGATTCTCCTCGGAAGCAGAAAAGGGTTTCATTCGAGACTACAAAATGGGTTTGCGAAACCAGGGCTAGATCTTTCTGTTACTCCGGCGCCCATGGATATACAGAACAGGGTAATGGAAGAATGTGTCCAAGTAACAACAGAATAGACAGGCCTGCTCCAAATTAGAAGAGCTCCAAAGTCGATGCCGGTGAGCGGTCGTCCTAGCTTGCGCAGCGGATCCACGAAAATCTACTGCAATTCCGGAAGGAACAGGGTGTAGAACATTGGACCTGGCCCTTTTTTCTATGCGACGTGTCAAAAAAAATTCCATAGAAGTGTTGCGCACTAAAAATGCTAACGTGTCGTTATCATAGAGTAGTCCTCTAATAATTATATATGTTAAGATAAAGGGGAGCTATTGGCTTTCTACCTCCCAAAGATGGAATCTCATCTTCCACATGCAATCATTATTCATCCTAGAACATTGTTAGGTTTCTAGTCATGTGGAATTCCATCCCATGTGACTATAATCAAAGCTAGTAATTTTGGGTTCATATATGACTCCCCACATCAAAGTTATAACCTTCAAGAATTTTTGCATTTGTTTTAAAACACCAAATCAGTTGGTTCTATAATTTGAGGGATTGGAATCATCCATATGCTTTTTCTAATATTAAGATGATAGTTCTAGGATTTGAACCTAGCAAAATCAATGGATATCATGTAAAGCCATAAAAGACAATGAAGAGGAGGAGCTATGTAATCGCCTTCACTAGGAACATTACATGTAACAATTATGCCTAGCCTAAAAGTACCAGAATAAGAAAAAGGGAACCTTACCCACACCACTGAATATAGATGAAGAAGCATGCACTCCGATGCCCAGTCTAAGATATGTTTCTTAAAAGTGGAGCATTATCAAACTAATGAACGTAGACATAGGATGCACTTCGATAGTCCCTCCAGTTCGCTATCCTTTAGAAAATGCCATGCCAATCGCATTCAAATGACTAGAATTCTCGAGGCATTCCTCTCATCTTGCTATATGTCAGATGAGACGTGCACTCCTATGTGGCATGATGTAAAAATACTATCCATACATCCATCCTATGGTGTTCAAGAAAACTCACACAAAAAAAAAAAAAAAAAAAAACCCGGGTTGCTTCAATCATGCAAGCGAACCCGCAAACCTGTAGGATAAGACCCACCTCCTATGATGTGAAATTCCCAATTCCCTGTTACAATGAAGTTGGGCATGTGCATCTATACCTCATTCTAGGTGTTAGCCTAGAATGGGGCCTTGGATGCTTAATAATACTACATGCATAAACACTTAATTAACAATACTTACCTATATCCCATCAAGGAAGAAAGGAAGCTATGTGACTTTTCTCCTCAAAGTATCACAGCATGTTTCCTAAAGCCTTGCTAAACTGAGAATTTTGAGGGCATTCCTCCTCTCATTTGCGATATGTCAAATGAATCAAAGACACAAAAAGCAAGCAAATCTGGGGTCACTTCAGTTATGGAAGCGACCCACGAACCTGTAGGATCAGACCTAGCTCCTGTGACGTGAAATTCCCAATCCCCTGTTACAATAATATGCATCCACCATCTCATTCTAAGCATTAACTCTCTTAGAATGGGGTCTTGGATGTTAATACTCTCAGGAACAACACATGCATAAATGCTACTTAACAATACATGCATAAACCAGTGGTCCTACATAACACTGGCCAACTTTCCCAAACCCAGAATGGCAAGTCCAAGCCCACACAGAATAGCGCAGAATGTGCACCGCTGCAAGCTTTTGGTTAACATGGATTATTACACAGGAGGACCCAGTCTGATTTTCAGATCAGATCAACAAATCTAGAATTACATATAATGTACAATCTACATCCAATTCTGCTACACATCAAAATTTTGATCAAAATTGATTCTCACAGTAGTCATTCTCTATCAGCTGGACGATTTCGTTTTTCTTGCCTGCAGGGATCAGACTCCCTGTCCCCATCAGAGATCTTACCAGAGTCAGTTTGTAGGCTATTGACACGCTTTCTTTTGTAAGGAACAAATGCCAATCCGCAAAATGTCACTCCAACAGGTTTTGATGGACTTGCAGGTGGGCACGCATTACATTCTTGTGCAGCAACTGCCCTGAAGGGACTTCCTTCCTCCTGATCTTCCTGCATTTGCAAAGTATTTACACTGTTTGAACTGCAACTTCCTTCTAGCCTTCGAAGTTGCTTCTTTGTAAGCGTGCTCTCCATAGTCTCAACATCTGATATTTCTGACCTTGATGCTGTACTGATTTTATTATGGCCTGTTTTAGAATTTAAATCCGAGCCCTGAAACCAAAAATCAACATTAGTTTCAGATGCAGATTACTATCTCCAGAACCAAATGCAGACTAAAAAGAAACATAAAAAGCTGCTAGTGTTTAGCTGATTAACCCACCTTGATCAACCAAATCAATCAAAGTGAATCTCCCTTTTGGGATGAATTCCTTTTTGCTTAAAAATGAAACACACCACTGCTGCCTTCAGAAATAAATAGTGCGAACCTTTTGGATAGAGAAGTCGTTGCTCAGTGTACTCTGTGCTTCAATTAGGCTTGCAGCCAAATGCTCAGAACTATCTGCTCCTTTCATCCTGGCCAAGTCAACTTCAACCCTTTGCTTCAACTCGCTTTCAGTGGACATAGGACACTGGCTGTTTTCAACTTCATCACAAGAAAGAGGCTTGCTTCTATTCCCCTTGCTACAGGCAGACCAATTAGAGCTTGGACCCCCATCTCCAGATAGGTTTTCATCATTGTTGCCTCCTAAAAGAGTACAACTTTGTTTGTGGCTAATTCGGGTGCCAATTGTCTCTTTTGTCGTGTCCGCATTTTTGGAGATGACCCTAGATTTTTTCAGTTTTGCTGTGGCTCTCTCATGTCCTCTTACTTTCTTGGTACTTTCCACACACTTTGTGATCTTAATCACAGGATCACAACTCTCACTACTGCAGCTATCTCCACCACTTTGCTGGTTGCATTTTAAACTTTGTTCAACCTGACTTGCACCTAACACATCTCCGACTTTGTCTGATGTTCTCGTCTCATTGCATGCTTGATCAGCTCTAACTGCTTCACTGTTACCTTTATCAATGATCACTGCTATGGGCCGATGCGGTTGCATGGCTATGGTCTCCAAGTTATTAGGTGGTGCCATTTGACCACCATACGCAGGCTCCGTCATAGAAAGTGCATTATGATGTGCAGCACCTACTAATGTCCACCATGCTGATGCAGCTGCAAATGTAGCAGCAGCTGCAGCTGCAGCTCTAGTCTCTTCAGAAACCATCACCTCAGCTGAATTTAATCCGGGCCACATGTTTTCCATTGCTGAAGACAAATGTGCTGGAGAAAGTGAAGACATTGGTTGCCAAATTCCAGGTCCATATAGACCTGGACAAATGGCATGAGGTGCCATGCCACCGCAATGCCCACCTGCTGCTAAAGAATTTAAAAACTGTGATTTAAACGTTGCTTCATGCAATAGTTCAGTATCTTTAGCAGTCAATCCAGGAGCTTGGTGAGATTGCTCCATGCTATTCTCATTCATTGTCCCAAGAGGAGCCTGCTGTTTCTCACAGCTTTGGATGTCCTGAGTAACCTGCCGACCCAGGTTCTCTACTTCTCTCTCAATATTGCTTACAAGAGGTGCTGGTGATGTTTGGTCTGCATGCGCCTCACTAAGATTAGATGACTCAGATTTTGATGAATCTTCCACCACACACATGGGCTCAGTTGTTTGATCACGATCAGCCATTTGTAGTATATTCTGTGCCCTTTTTCTTTCTGATGCAGTCTTGTCAAGAAAGAAAGTCTGCCCAAAAAGCGTCATACTTTTTGATGGCTCAATAAAATCTAGCTTGGATTGTACAACCAAATGAGGATTGTAAGGTGCAAAGCCTACTCTGGAAGCTGGGTCAACACCTGCTGCAAGATTTGTTGATTTCTCAAAGAGAGAAGCTGAGGAGGTAGCGTCTGCCTTATCCCCAGTTCTTATATCTACCGTTGGACTAGACGGCGCACCTCCAGCTTTCCTGGGGTATGGATGGTTTGGCTTTCTCTTTGGTCGAGGTGGAGGAATCTCAATGTCTTGAGGACGCCTTGGTAAAGTGCCAGGCGTTGATTGTTCTCGCTCGAGCTGCAAGATACAACACACTTTTTCAGGTTACAGGTTCTAAGTTCCCAATGTAAGAACTGGATTCTCTAATAATCAGATCAACCAGGTCATTCCAGGGAAAGAAAACCTTAATAATTATCTAACCATTCCAAAATGTTCTACATCAGTCAAATGTGTTACATTTGTAAGAGAAAGTGCAACTCTGTCAATTGAGTGACTAAACAATCTTGATGATAAATAAAGGGATAAATCCTGTACATGTGTAACAAGATCTGAGGTCTAAATATTTGTGTTAAGTGCATTTCAGAAAAACCATGTGAGAGGTACAAGCAAGGGACTGAGCAGAGAAAGCATAATATTGGTATTAAAAGGAAAAAGCTTGGGACCTTAGAAAAAAACTTCTGAGCATGGCTACGTATCTGAACAGCAGTCTTGCTACCTATATGTTCTGCAAATTTCATTCAACATTCAAACACACGGAACAAAGAATACAACCATTATATCAACAGAATTTAATTCAATACCTTCTATACGCCGCCAAGCTCGACCATACAGTTTAAGTGCTTCAAGAAACTTCATATGCTCATCTTCACTCCAGCGCTCCCGTTGCTTTGTCATTGTATACGGTTTCCTTACCTGGAAAAATGGACAAAAAAATCAGTTTACTTCATTAATAAAGTTTAACTTGGATTAGTACCTATTCAGACTTAGTAAATCTTCTTAGTAATATGCAGATCCTACTTTTAACCAAGATGATCCTTTTAATAACATGCAGATACTACTCACTTTCGAAACAAGTTCATTTTCAGAGTCTTTACTAGCAGCATCTATACATGGCTGAGTGAAGACATGCCAATATTCATTTCCATCTCTCACTTCCTGCAAATTACAATCCCATGTTACTAGTTCATTAGGCTGAAGATCTAATTGTTGCCCTCAATTAAGATTTTATTAAATATATCTTAATTTACCCAATACAAAGTATCCAAGCAACAACATTCAAATTTTATATCTAATTTCTTCAAATTATAACTAAATCTAACAAAAGAAACAAAGTTTAGGAAGGCAAACCTGTTGCAATGCGACAGCAGGAGATACAGCCATTGTGCAAAGTGAACTCCCTTTATCAAAACACATAACAGATCTGGCAAAGGAATTTGGCAAAGCTCGAAGGCTCCACAAAAATTTCTACAATTGCAAGAACTACACACTCTTCTGGACAAATCTATTGCTCCTTGCAGAAGGATACGGGGATTTGCCGAATCAAGACAGCCAAGAAAGCTTAAAGGGTAAATATAAGGCTAAATTGGAGCAAGCAATTGAGGATTTTGGGGGACACTCTCGCACTTTGAAGCCGCTCAACCGTATGCATCTATTATGCAGACAGCCGAGAGAATCCATCAATCTGCCTAGGCATCGAGAAAAAAAACTAAGTATCGTCTGGATAAGGACTTATACGTTCGGATTTACCACTACACAACGGCAAGAACGAGGCCGTTTTCGAAATGGATGTTCCAACACCACCGGGAAAAGCACAATGCGAAGAACCCAGGTGCGAAACAAGCACAAAAATTCCCAAGTCAGGCGACGATAACTCAGATGCGAAGATTTTTGAAGCAGATTCCGAAAAAAGACCCAGGAAACAGGGAGAAATGAGGAAATCAAAGATATGAACCAAAAATACGAGCAAAACTGGTGGGAAAAGTGGGCAAACAGACGAATCGAAAGGAGTAAAGAAGAAGTTAGAAGTCCGGCGACGAAAGAAGAAGGCTGTAAGGCGAGAAGAGGCAAGAAAAAATGCAAGGCTATGAAGGAAAAAAGACCAAAAGCAAAAAAAACTCATGGCCAGCGGAGGTCCGGTGGGGGGGAGGGTCGGAGCCGAACCTAGCAGGCCGAGCCGGGGAATCTATTTCTGCCATGTTATCTACCCACCCGAACCAGGCCGAACCTACCTGGCTAGCCGCCATACTGTTCTAAAAACCCTTTCGATTTTTTTATATCCCAGATATTTAGCGGATAGGGAGGAAGGCGGGGTCCACCGTGCGCTTTTCCACGTGGCGAGCTCTCATTCGCCGCCCTCTCTCTGGCCCGAGCACCGCTTTTGCTTTTTGCCCTCCCGCGATCCCGACACGTGTCCACATCAACGGCTCCCCAAGCTCTTGGCTCAGAGGCTTTCGTGCGTCGCTTTCCATACACTACACGTCATATTAAAATAAGAACCATTGAATATGAATATTTGTGGCGGCTGTGCTGTAGATTATGGAGGCCTTTCTTGTTGGCCTCTTTTATTATTTTCACATGGTCCAAATTCATGCTTGGGTGCTTTGCAAAACTGACTAAAGGAATTGAGAAAGAACATTCATCCCTCATGGTCTATAGCCTCCATCTGTCCCCAACGCTATGCGTCAGCATGTTGCTAACGCATCTTATCCGGTTCCAAATCACATACCATATTGATTCCCAGCTCTCATGTCTGTTTCTAGCCACTATTTCTCCCCTTTTTACCACAAATTCCTTATTCTGAATTGCCTTTTCCACGTGCCCTTGCTGTTAACTGCAATTTCTATCCCTAATCATTACATAATTGCTACTAATCAAATGCCTTATGGCCAGATTTAGCCTCATATATAAATACAATTTCCATCTCTAATCTATTGCTATTAATCAAGTGCTTTATGACCAGATATGAACCACATATATCAAATAACAATTTCCATCTTTAATCTACGTCTAATTGCTACTAATCAAACACTTTATGGTTTTTTCATGATCACTATGTCTGAGGTAAAGGTCCTTATGCATGAGATCCGTTTATTGGCCCACCATAATATTATGCTTTTAGATAAAAGGATGTGTACAAGGATAAGTCGTTGGAGCATCCACACGACTAGCAATGTATCAAGATTTACCTAAATGGCTTGATTAATAAAATAAATAAATAAATATATCTTAAGTAGGACATAATTGCCACTATGCTTGATAAGGTCCAAATCAAACACTAGGATATGCAAAGCAATTCAACAAGCTTTTTATATAGAAAAATAACTATGTCCTACTAGATTATAAGACTACTAGTGTTACTAGCAAGATTAAAACCCATAGCAAACCTTAATGGGATTCAATCGCTGCAAACCTTTTAGCGATTAAACCCTTGCAAATATTTTTGTCATGGTAAGTGAGTATGCATTCATGTAGATTCTTTGATCATTATTATCAAAAACGAAAGGCCTCCAGGAAATAGTTAGAATCCAGTCAAGGTAGGTCATCTTACCTTGATGTAGTGGAAACAGGAAAGGGTCAGGCATTCTTGCAAGCCCCCCGACATGTAGAATCTGGTCCGTGACTCTACATGTCATGGGGCTACCAACAATGCCTTCCCCCTTTTTGTTCCACATAACATAATGCCGAGCACATCGATATGATCAAGTCATTATCCATTGTTGGTGGCAAGTATCATATTCTAGAATGGGACTCGCATGAAACCAACAAACCGCCCGACTTAGACTTGCTTCTCATTCATCTCAGCAGATTTTCTACAATGGTGGATAGTGGGTAGCCGCACACATGCGAACTACCCATAAAAAATAAAGGGAAAATCCAATTATATCATTTGGACCCCAACAAAATACAATGCTAATAGAGACTGGGCTAGTGTACCTGCCGAAAGCTTATCACCGGGATTAAAAAACCCCGCCCTTTCGGGTTTTCGAGGAAAAACCCTAGTGATAAGCCTTCGGCAAGGGGCTTGGACAAACGTAAGGCATAAAAATCGCTCCCAAAACCCACGAATAGAAAAGTCGAAACAGATGCCGCTCGCGAACCTGTACCTGCACATCACCAACAAAACAGCAAGACAAAACAAACCTCCCAGAGTGGAGGGGCTGATTACGCGCGTGCCACGCGATAAAAATACAATAACAAAGAAGGGGGGGAGGGTGGGTTCAAAGAGAATAAGGTACTGCTGAGAGAGAAGAGAAAGCGCCGATGAGAAGTCGAAGCAGAAACACGCCTAAAATAGCGAACTCCCAACCAGAACGGGCATGCGCCGCCCGCATGCATGCAAAACATGCATGCTCGTCCCATTCTAGAATGGCGATCCGATGTCTCGGATCGATGGGATAGCTATAAAGGAGCTTACGTAACCTTATATTTGAGCATTAGAAGTGGACACCTAGCATGTCCTCTATCAACATCATGCATCTGCCATGGCATCTACATTTGCCTTTTCATCTAAATGGCCTTACATGCCTTTGTCCTGAATTGTATTGTGTTAACATAGTACATTCATTGAACCCAAATCAATTTGTAAATCTTGTGTTGGACATATTAACGGGCCACCATAGTTTTAATTTCATGATTTACGGATGAATTAAAAGTTCCCAATACCTTCGGCAACTAAGTGAAATGCCAACCACAAGCAAAAAGGAAGGGCCACCTGTACAATATAAATACCATATATAGTATTCCACCCATATAGTCCATAATAATATCCATGATGTTATAACAATATAAGAAAGAATGATATATAAGTATATTTCACTGATTAGGTAATATTCTATTCTTTTTTAGTCAGGGCTATAGTGCTATTGCCAAGTCAATACTTGCAACTTCTCTTGCGGCTATATCAACTTTGGGCTTTCACTTGCAGCCACATCTTAGTTTATATATATTAGTGCCAATGCATGAAATATGATTCACACTATGTTTGACGGCTTTGCAGTGGAAACATTCATATCGAAGACTTGTACATGTCAACGATAGTTGGAGTTAAAGAATAAGGCACATAAAACCTAGAAAGACGAATACAATATGTGTTTTTGAGTGGCACTATATCAAATGGATAGATTTAGTCAGAATTATAAAATGTAGCCATCATACTATGTGCGAATTTCTGGTTGCAAGTCTATCTCTCATTTAACATAGTTCATTGCCATATGCTTCGTATGAATAAGCACCAACCAATGTTTCTTCTTTTCTTTTTTTCCTTCTTTTTCTTCTTTTTTTTTTCCTTTTTTCCCCCAAGGTCCCTCTTCAGCCCGTCTTCCTCTCTATGTCAAATTGCTTCAAAAAGACTTAGATAATAAGTTTGACATTCTTACTGCTACTTTGCAAATGCAGCAACAAAAAATGACATAATTCAGATGTGCATTGAGATCTGAATTTGCAAACTATCGTTAATGACCTTGAAACACTTATCGACAAAATTAATGCTGAGCATTCAAAGCTTTGGGAAACAATTGAGGGCGCAAAGCTGGCATTTGATGCTTATCATATAACTTTAGAGCTCCTAATGGTTGATATAGGTAAGTATAGGCAAGATTTATTCCTACATGTCTCTGATGTATCTACCAGTTGTAATTCTCGCATGAGAGCATTGGAAGAAAGCCTGACTTGCCAAGTGATTGAGCTTGCTAAGGAAACATCTGGTCGAGTTGCTACTTTGGAACATTCCTATTCTCATCTGGTCGAGTTGCTTCTTCCCCAAAGCATAATGATCCTAATGTGAGGTCTATGCCTAGTTCATCCTCCTCACAATTTCATCATTTCGATGTAATAGGTAGTGCATCTACATCTGCTCAAAGGCATCGAAAATACATTGATAGATACAACCGTCAGTGTAATTTGGTGATTCATGGCATGCACAAAGAAGTGGCAAAGGGCTTGCAACAGAAGATACAGACTTTGGTGTTGGCTAAATTGGACCTCACGATACTAGTTGTTGTCACTGGTGCACATAGAGTAGGAGCATCGCAGCCTCGCCAGCTGTGCAAAGTGAAATTTACAATGCCAAATTTGAGTACTAAAATGGATATCCTAAAGCAAGCAAAGCGATTGAAAGGGACATCTCTGTATTTGGATTTTGATCTTACTAAGTCACAACAATTAGCAAGACGCCAGGATTTACGAAAGGTCCAGGACATTCAAAAGAATGGTGATAAGGCTGCATTGATCCGTGGAAAACTACGGATCTTTACACCATCACATGCAATAGGATATTTAAACATTCGTATCGAAGACCACTCGTTTTATCCTTGTACATGTCAACGATAGTTGGAGTTAAAGAATAAGGCACATAAGGCCTAGAAAGACGAATATGATACGTGTTTTCGAGTGGTACTATATCAAATGGATAGATTAGTCAAAATTATAAAATCTAGCCACCATACTATATGCGAATTTTTGGTTGTAAGTCTCTCTCTCTCTCTCTCTCTCTCTCTCTCTCTCTCTCTCTCTCTCTCTCTCTCTCTCTCTCTCTCTCTCTCTCTCTCGCGTCGGCCACATGCTCGTAAAAAAAATGCATCTCTCGTCACATACGATTCCTCCCCTAAATGTACGTATTTTTTTGGGAGGAGAGGAGAGACAATTGTCTCTCGTGGCTTAACAGCCTCGGTTATGGGCATAATTTTTGCTGGTTGCCGGATTTTCGATCGTGCATCCATTCCGGCCGACGAGAGAAAATGTGGGATAATTCGATCGTAACATTCAATTCGGGCGCCAAATTGTTCTTGGTTCGGCGGGCTATGTGGGATAATTCATTTCTAGTTTTGCCTCCCCACGCTTTCCATTCCGGCCACTAAACCATGGATCCGGTCATTCTTGGCATGATTGCCATGCTTTTTCGGGCTTTGACACTCGGATTTGCATTACAGAGATACTGTTTGCAGCTATTGGAACTCAATGAGCTCGAAGACCCAATGACCCTGTTCGATGATGAGGTTTTAGAAAATAACAATGGTATGTTTTTTTTGCGCATCTGCAGCTTTAATAGTTGCAGGTTCCAGTAGGGTTAGAAGACCGCCAAGAAGATTTTGGATTGCTCCAAGGCAAAGAACACAGTGGGATAATATAGATAACCACGCATGGAATTGTATAGCTTCTTTTGAAGATGATATGTGGCACCAATTTTACAGGATGAAGAGAGCCACATTTGAGAAACTTGTAGGTTTAATTGTGCCTTATCTTGTCAGGCCCGGGATTAAAGTGAGGCCTCCTGTTGATCCAAGGAAAGCAGTTGCTATGGTTTTGTATTTTCTAGCACACGGGGATATGCCCTTACATGTTGGACAGAGATTTTATGTTGGGAAAGCAACAGTGCAGAAATATACCAAGAAAATCACGCTTGTATTGGCTTCGAAGACAATGCTGTATAAACGGTTTGTTGCAATGCCTACAGGAGCAAGATTAATTCAGTGTATTAAGGAATTCCATGATGCAACAGGGTTGCCCAATATATATGGTGCAGTTGACGGTTCCCATATTTTTTTATGGAGGAAACCCAAAAAAAAAGGACAATGGGGAAGACTATTACAGCAGACATAAGAGGCACTCATGTCTCATGCAAGGAATTGTGACATATAGCAGACTGTTTATAAATGTTTGTGTAACAAGAACAGGTTCAGTCCATGATTCCAACCAGTTCAAGAAGAGCTCCATCTATAACAAAATTGCCTCCAAACAAATTTTGCAAGAACCAGTGGTGACTCTTAGTGGCAGAAAACTGAAGAAGGGACAACCTACTGACCAAGAGGTTCAGGTAACTATTCCACCTCTTTTATTAGGTGATTCAGCCTATTCTAGCAGGCCCTTTCTCCTTAAAGTTTTTCCTCAAAATCAGGGTGCTTATGGTAAGTTCAACAAAAGGATTTGTAGGGGCAGAGTGTGTGTAGAGAATGGATTTGGCATTGTGAAGGAAAAATTCAGAATTCTGAAACACTTGCCCGTGCATGTTGCCAAAGCTTCCAAGATCATACACGCATGTTGTGTTCTTTGGAACTTTTGTATAATGGAAGACAAGGGCTGGGACATGCTGCCAATTGAAGATGATCCTCCACCAATATATTACTATGAAACAGAAGCCATGAACAGGTCCTTAAAAAAACAAGGTGATCAAATGAGGCACGTGTTATTTGAAAATCTGGATGGACATGTGATCCTTTGAATATTCTTTTGTAGACAATAAATATTAAATTCAAAATTCAATTCTTCTCGATTTCGCTATCTTTAATTCTTTGTCTAGCATTTCTTACATTATGATGAATCTGATCCTTGAGTTTAGAGCTAATTTTCCAGTTACAGGTCCAAAACATGTCATTGGAAATACTGAACAGCCTGTTACAGAAATATGTAGCATTATAACAGGGGGTTTTTTTTGTGATTTTATACGCTTTTTGGCATGGTTTTCATATGATTTCACGGACGTATTCACGTGGACGTACTAAACAGTATTTCTAGAGTGCACCCATTTATTAGCCATTGATTTTAAAGAAGGGGGAAAATCGTGTGGTTGTGTTTAGGTTTCAAATATTAGGTTAATATTAGGTTTGTGGTTAATATTAGGGTTTCGGATTTGGAAAAAGGATATGCCTTGGGAAATCTGTGCTCTGCGTTTCTCCTTAAGATGATTCTTGATAAGCCTGCAATGGTTGTACTAGTACTAGTTATATGATTATCACAATAGAGATGCTGTTAGATCCAGACCTCACGGGGTCAAAGTATGTTCGAACAAGAAGATGTTCAAGGCGCAAGTATCTATCATATAACCCATGGCCTGTGTTTGCCGTAAAATTGCCTTTGCTGTGTCTAACTCACGTAGTCCTATCATTTCTGAAGACGACCGCATTTAGAAACCATTTACCTGCTCATAAAGGTCTTCGAGCTTCTTTCTAGGAAGATTGAGCTGTGCAACTTGTGGTAAACCTGCATCCCAGCGGCCATTGTTGATGTCAGCCACAAAAGAAATAGATGTAGATGCCGTGAGTCAGATTGCCGCAATCGATGGTTCTCGGGATCTTTGAGACAACACTTGAACAACTCGCACGCCACGGGTCGGGTTATCAGGTTTGCAACTGTCCAAGAGCTTGTAAGTTTGTTGATTCATCTATGGTTTTATGTAATGTAGAAAAAACTACATGATTAGATTTAAAATTTTTGATAATCAATATTCTCTAGGCTTAGATCATATCTAAACAGGGTCACTGTTTTCTTCAGGTTGGTTTGATTTCCGATGACAAATTGTTAGCATTCTTTGGATTTGGCCTTGTCGGGGATACTTATTATCTGATTAAAGCTATAAGGGAGTTGCTTCCCGGTGGAGCCATTAACTTTAATGTCACAATTGGCAAGTCTAATAACCAATATACTTGCGGGAAGTTTGAAGTTGCCTAACGATGAGCGCAAGAGACGGTTTTTCCATAAACATAGCTGTAGGTGCATCGTCTGTATTAAATTAAAATAAGCTTCATATTTGCTATTTAACTGCATAGTGCATTGTAGACTTACAGACCAGACTCCATTAACACCTTCAATGAGGCATTAGATACAACAAAGACTATCATTTGGAATGGACCTATGGGAGTTTTCGAGTTTGATAAGTTTGCAGTTGGGGACTTGAGTAGACTTGCATCGATTACGCTTTTTAAAAATCTCTCCATGCTATTTTTGAATCTTTGTAATATTGCTTGAGACCTAAGATTGCACTTTTGTTACGCAATAGGCTATAGCAAAGAAGCTTTTGGAATTGAGTGGCCGGGGGTTACAACTATCATTGGTGGTGGCGATTCGGTTCAAGTGATCGAGAAAGCGAGGTTTAGCCGATAAGATGAGTCACATTTCCACCGGTGGAGGTGCCGGTTTGGAGTCTGTTAGAAGGCAAAGTTCTACGCCATGTGTTGCGGCTTGATGATGCGCGGTAGCACCGATTCGCGGCTTCATTTCATTCTTTCCTTTGGATATCCAACTAAAATAAATGAAAAGGTTAATTACAACTTGTAGCACAATGCAGTAGTTTTCGGTAGTTTTGGCTTTCGGGATGACTCAATATGTTGGTCCGATCATTCTCCAACCATGTTACATCACCTTTGTTATTTGTTCTTGCCAAATCTATTCATAATGGTAACTTTGGTTCATCTGTGTTGTATTGCTTAATATGGCTAATTACTTTCAGGAATATTGTGGTGGGGATTCCCATCCCGTTCCCTTATTTACGCGGAGGTCCCCAGAAGCAGATTGAAGAGGTCAAGAAGCACCAATAACAACTGGCAGATATCCGGCAAGCAAGTTAGAACTTATTGCTACATCATAAGGGTTTTGGTTTACTCCATCATTCAGGATCTTTTATATCAAAGTTCCAGAGAATATTGTGGCCAATACATTCCAATTGCTCTTTTTTGTACTGTTTGGCTTAACTACCAAATTAATGGTTTCTTGTGGAGTTGCAATGGCCTATCCTGGCATAAGATTGGTGTTTGTGAGATTTCCTTTTAATGATCCCAAATTGTTGAAGAGACTTGCAACAACATATTTCTGGATCTGTATCATACTACTTCAATTCCTTATTTCTATTGCTTTGTTCATAGGATTGGTTTGTTCATAGGATTAGTAATTAATATTTAGGCCCATAACATTTACTTATGTTTGCGTTAGTTATTCCTATATTCTTCAAAAAAAAAAAAAAAAAATTTTTTAATATAACAATCAACACACAACTACCATTAATATTATTAACACAAACCATTGCATTTAACACATTTTAATTAAAATCCCCCTTAAACCCCCTTTGGTTTGGGTGCATATTCACACGGGGGGTTACGTAGGGCAGCGAGAGCTCCAAAAATATATTTATAATACATGTACAAAATTAACACCATTAAGTAAATTCTCTCAAACCTTATAGTATTTTACAAACCTTAATATACAGTATACAAAAACTTGTACATGCATACCCCACAAACGAGGATCGCTATGTACGGTCTAGATCTTGGAATAAAGGGCAAATATGCCCATCCGACAGCTCTCGTTGCCCGGAGTAACCCCCCGTGTGAATATGCACCCAAACCAAAGGGGGTTTAAGGGGGATTTTAATTAAAATGTGTTAAATGCAATGGTTTGTGTTAATAATATTAATGGTAGTTGTGTGTTGATTGTTATATTAAAAAACAAGACTAAGAACAAACAAGACTAAGAAAAATCAATAATACATGAACAAGTTCGATAAGACAAGTTTGTATTCATAAGACAAAGATTACATAGGCATATAATGCCCTGTTCAAAATAGTTCAACATCTGAGCTGCCCGAAACATTCTGAGTGAGTCAAATGACTTCACTATACAAAACACAGAGTATGCACACATTCCAATCTGCCTTCATGGGGAAGTCTGCAAGAATATATAGAGGCATTTTTTTTCATCTGTCAGTTTCCGAGCAATCATATGAGAAAAAAATGGCAGGCATGCCATTTTACAGAAACAAAAGCATTTTATAAAAAGAAAATGAATAACAAAAAAAGAAGTGAGGCTGTAATGGTCTTCTTAGAGAAACTGCAATGGATAACCTTGTGAGATATAACTTCAACTTCAGGGTTTGCGGGCTGGACTGTGGGGGAGGAGAACTGGCTTTCTTCTTGCTCTACTTCGTCCGAAGAGTTTTCATTGGAAACATGATTCTCTTGAAAAATGTTTTCCAAACTTACAGGCTGATCACTGAACTGCCGAGAATCCCCACTGCTGTCGGGAAGAACTTCCTCACTGGAAGTAGGCCAGGAATCATGATCTGAATAATAGGGTAACTCACTGGAAGAGGAAGAAGTAGATGGTGGAGTTTGATATGAGGAAGACTTAGATGAACTCGAGCTCGAAGAAGACGTAGCAGAGCTCGAGCTTGGAGAGCGTTGGCGCTTTCTGTTCACGATTCTCTCCATGTCTTCGGAGCGGCTTGCATGCAAGGATTGCAGGAAGCTTAAGTAGCCTTTACGAATTTGGATGATTGTGACTAGAAGGCAATAATTAATACTAAAAAAATAGGGCAGTACAACTTCTTTAATATTTAAGAATACTGGTGGGTTTTGAGACAGTTCCAAAAAAGAATTTCTAAAAAGCAAATAACTGAAAACGAACCTTTAGTCCTTCTTATTGGCAGCAAGTTTGGCAATTTCGAGCAATGTCTCCTTTGTCATTTCACATATGCTTTGAGTCATTGCAGCCATGGACTCTCTGCATTTTTTGACCGCTTTTGGGACCTTATTGTTTCCAATTCCCTGACCAACTCAATTTTTCTTGCACTTTCTTCTTTCAGGAAATCTAATTTCTTCACCTCAGTTTCCCCAAATGTGCTTGCCATCTGTGATATTCCCATTGCAATGTCCTCATCTATCGCAACTTTGGACTTCTTTCTCTTGGTAGGTTTTCCACAAACTCGCTGATTACATGCAAAATGGATCTAGGACTTGAAGAATCAATGCGGTTTCCTGTTGGTGTCCTATTGATTGGAATTTTCGGCATCACCGGACTGCTTTCGGATTTCCGTGTTTACATTATTGTTTGAATTGGGTGGATCAAAAAAAGTGGTCTTCAAATCTTTGCATCTGTTCCAACAGTTTCAAAGAAAGTGTCATTCATGAAAGATTCTGAGTCATTTGTATGCAAGTCTGCAGCCTCGAAAGCTTCATTCCCAAATTCACCATCATCACTAGCACCTGGTATTGGATTATCTGAGGTAACACCATATTTAACTTCTTCCATTCTGTCATACCACTGCCAAGTAGATGGTTCAGAACCTGTATGGCTACAAGCCTCCTTCTCATCTTTAAATTTAGCTTGCAGCTTATCCCATTTGTTCTTTAGTTGTCTCAGCTCCACTAAACCCCCAACAAAGGACTGCAATTTGATCATAATTTCCCTCCATTGTGTGTTGGAGAGGTTGAGGGTGCCATTGGTTACCAATTTCATCTCGTTCAAGAGATTGAGGAATGTGGAGACACCGTGATCTCTCCATTGGACAGGAGACTTCCTATTCTTTGTGTCTATCACTTTCAAATTTTCCTTCTCATGCACAACAATAGCCAAAGCAGAATCGGTTTCAAAAGATTGACTCACAATATCAGAGGATGCCTGAATTTCGCTCAATACACGCTTGGATCTCTCTTCCTTTGGCTGTCTTGAAGATGGAATTGGCTCAGAATTAGTCTCCAAATGCACATCCATGGAGATCTGGCCTGTCATTTTCCGGGTCCTTCTTTGGTGCCATTTTTTCAACCCGAGGAGGCACGAAAGGCTTGCTGGTTGCTGGCAAAGCAGATCGAGAGGCCTTAGACATCTGAATCCAAATAATTGATTGAGAATAAGGTCGACTCAAAATGAAATTGAGGATCAAAACTTAATGTATGAATGCACAAAAAATAGAATGCAAATGCGTTAAGGTGTCGATGAATAAGATAATCGTGTCGGCTAATTGCTTCGGAGAAATTGGATACCTGAGCAAGAATTAGGCGGCCTTGAAGATCAAGAAGCAGGGAAATGGGCCCCCGGTTTTTGGTGTGGGAAACATTTCGGGGCGTTTTTCAGCAAAATAAAAATTAAGGCTAATTATTTGGTTAGTGGGCAATGAAAACGCCCCTAATGGCTGTTAGGGGCGAATCATCTCTCGAGGTGAGAGTTGAGTTTTTCCACTCTCACCCATCTCTCCCATCTCTCCCCCATCTCTCATCTCTCGTATTGTCTCTCGTCATCTCTAAGTCAGCATGTGGCCAACGCATCTCTCTCTCTCTCTCTCTCTCTCTCTCTCTCTCTCTCTCTCTCTCTCTCTCTCTATGGTTTTGGCAAAGAACAGGGGATTCTAGCATGTGTATCAGAACATGGGGAAGTTTTCCAAACTTTGCAACAGGAGGTACGGGGGTTACTGGAACAGGGCAATTTGGATTCCCAAATTCTGCAACAGGACCTGTCTTATCGGCATCCTCTAGCCCCTTTGGAGAAATGCTTATGGGTCAGCTTTTAACAGTTATGATGAAAATTCTAGACTCGATGGAGCAATCTAGAAAAGAAGCAGAGCAGGCAAGAAAGGAAGCAGCAGCACAACAAATCCAAATGATGAAAATCCTTCAAGGTATGAATGAATGTTTGTTTTCATTGAGGCATGAAAATTCAGAACTAAAGCAGCAGATAGCAAGCATGACACCTTTGGGCCAGAATGAATCAGATCTGATAAGTAACACCTCATATATTGAACGGGGCAAGGGAGGATTTCAGGAAGCCATAGATATATTAAATGAAAAAATGGAGCATCTGAGTGATATGCACGAGAGGGAAATTAAAGCGAATAATTTCAGAATTTCAGGATTGTCAGAGGAAGAAAATGAGAACACCGTTGCCACCGTACAAAACTTTATAGCAGAAAATATGCAGTTGCAAGTGGATGTCTTGGAGGCATACCGAATTGGAAAGAAAGGTGAAGGAACACGTAATATATTGGTGAAGTGTGCAAATAAAGAGGTTAAAACACGAGTCATGCAGAAACGCTCATTGCTTAAGGGCCAACGCATTTGGATCAATGAGGATTTGACTAAAGTCCAATTTGAGCAGCGAAAAAGTGATATCTTGAAAATAAAGGAGGCTAGGGCAGCAGGGAAACATGCATATTGGAGAGGTGGAAAAGTGGTAGTAGATGATGCCTAGGAACTTTCGACCGCCAGGATCTTATGTTGGAACATAAATACACTGAAACATAGCAAGGTATGTACCATGACTAATTTATTAGTTAATGTTGATATAATTTTCTTTTTGGAAACTTGTGAGCATGAGGAGAAAGGTCTCCCAAATATTTCAGGCTTTACGTTGTTGTATTCTGTTTGGAATAATAAAGGATGGAATCTTAAAGGTTCTGGAGGCATTGCTTGCTATGCTAGAATTGAAATTGCACAGGCCATATCTGTATTGAAGCATAAAACATCTAGTCAATATATTTGGATTGAGTTGCCAGGCAGGAATGATAAGATATATGTGGCGGGCTGTTATTTCCCGCCAAGGGATTCTCCCGTTTATAATAAAGGGAATATAGATAAAGATGACCCATTTTTTCATCTGGAGCAGGATATTTTGACATTGAGTCTGACAGGTGAGGTTCTACTGATGGGAGACTTTAATGGTCGTACTGGAAACCATCAAGCAGCTTTGGTCAGTCCAAATGGAGATGCAGAATGGTTAGAAATGCTAGATAATGACGAGTTAAAGATATCGGGATGGAATAGGATGTCAGATGACAGTGTGAAATGGCCAACCCCACAAGGACGTCATGTCTTGTACCTGTGTAGTGGTTTTGAGATGGTGATTTTCAATGGCACAGCTAGATATCCGGGGTCTGGTAAACGCACTTGTAAAAATGCAAGTGTTGTAGATTATGTCATTGCGAAGCCGGCTTTTGCTGAACATGTTGTTAGCTTGACAATTGGAGACGAAAATGAGAATTCTGATCATGTGCCCATATTCATAGAAATCAATGTACAGTGCCAATATAGACAACAGGATGCTCCAGTTAGAGGTAAATGGATATACTTGAAATATGATAAGGCAGATGAATATAGCAAAATGTGTGAGCAGAAAGTAGCTTCTTTTGTTTGGCCTAATACAGTACAGGATATGAGTGATGCAATGACTAAGATTTTGGTTCAATCTGCCGACAGTTGTTTTGTTTCTTATCGCCAGCGGAAAGGCTTACCCTGTAATGCATGGTTTGATGCAGAATGCAAACAGCAAAGGTTAAAATTTAAAGTAGCACAAGGGATACATAAAGTGCATGAAAGAAAAGCATACATTAAGATGCTCAAAAGCAAGAAGCGTGCATACCTACACAATAAAAACAAGAAAATGGTGGAAGAGTTGTTGACTGAACCTAAAAATTTTTGGAAGAGACTTAAACCGACGGAATATAGGGCTAATGGGTTGCATGTTGATGCTTTGATAGCACATGTGCGGAAGCTATACAATGTGCCTGGGGCTGAGGGTAAAATGGTAGAAGAAGCAAACACGGATGTGATTACTTTTACTATTGATGATATACAGGACGGACTTAAGAAGCTTGCTAATGGCAAAGCCGCAGATGCTTGTGGCCTTATGGCCGAAATGCTTAAATGGGCTGGAGGAGAAGTTGCAAATAAGTTGGTGGATATGTTTAATATGGCTGTGAGAGATGGGTTTCCTGCATCCTGGCAGATAAATAGGGTTGTACCGTTGTATAAATCAGGTGATGAGGCTGATCCGGGAAATTATCGTACTATCATGGTTGGTAGTCTGTATGCAAAATTATTTGCTTCCATACTTGAGCGCAAAATAAGTACCTGGACAGAAGATCACAAAGTCAGAGCAGTAGGGCAGGCGGGTTTTAGACCCAAGAGGTCCACCACTGATCATTTGGTTACTCTCCGTGCTATGATGGATTCGGTCATCGGTAAAAAGAAACCCTTGTATGCTACGTTTGTAGACTTCAGCAAAGCCTTTGACATGGTGGATAGGCAGAATTTGTGGCGTAGGATGATGGATTTGAACATCCCAACAGAACTTAGGCATGCTGTGGGTGTACTTTATAAGAAAGTACTTGTGCAGTTATCATTTCCTTTTTTAGGATTATGTGATGAGGTGGTAGAAAGTAATATGGGAGTGAAACAGGGCTGCCCTTTGTCACCTACCTTGTTTGGTTTATTTATAGACCAGCTTGAAGGATGGATACGAGCATATGGAGGGGATGGCACACCTTTAAATGGGTATGTCCTTATGCTTTTATTATATGCTGATGATGTTGTGTTGCTTTCTCGAAGCATACAGGGGATGCAAAAACATTTGGACGTGCTTGCAAAGTTTTGTGAGACTATGGGTATGCAGGTGAATTTGGATAAGACTAAGGCTGTGATTTTTGGTGCGAATAAGGTAGATCATGTCCGTCTACAGTATATGGGTAAGCAAGTGGAGATTATGGAGAATTATAAATATTTAGGCTTGATTGTAGATAAGAGCCCTAACTGGAATCAAGCTGTTGAACATAGAGTGAATGCTGGCTTAAAGGCATTATATGCCATGCAGAGAAAATGTGTGAGTGCTGATATTTGGAATTTTGAAATGAAGCGTATGCTTTATAAAGTGCTTGTGCAGACTGTAGTGCTCTATGGATGTGAAGTTTGGGGGCCTGGACTTGCTAATGACAGATGGAAAAAGGTGGAAAAGATACAAAAGAAGTTCTTCCATACTGAGTTGGGTACTAAAATGCAGACACCCTATGACATGATGTTAGTAGAGTGTGGGATGATGTCACTTGAGGCTGAAGCTCTTTGCAGATTGTTACGCTATGTGTGCAAGGTTTTGTATGATATGCCAGTCAATAGTTTGCCCAGACTCGCTCTAGAAGAAACCAGGAATAAAGGATGGTATGCGGATGTTATTAAGTGGCTTGTGAAATGGGGGATGAATATTGATGAGTTATGGATGCACAAGAAAGATATTGATAGCTGGGTTAAGATGAGTTTTCTAAATAAGTCATGGAGCGTGCCGGCTGTAAAGAAAGAATACTATAAGGCTCACATGAATCCCTCTTTTCAGGAAGCACAATATCTCAGGGAACCCATATCAGTGAAGTACAGGCAAGCAATTGCTAGAATCCGGTTAAGCTCACATCACCTTGGTGTAGAGGTTGGGAGATGGGCGGACATTGCACATGAATGTAGATGTTGTAAAATATGTGATGTAGGGGTGGTGGAGGATGAGGCGCATGTTTTGCTCTTTTGTGATGCCTATTCCGATATAAGAGCAAAGTATGGGATTGGTGTTGATTCACTTAGTGATTTTTTTCGGTACCCAGGTTCATGTATTGGAGGGTGTATTGTTGAGATTCTTAAGCATAGAGAGGAATGGTTGAAAAGAAAAAATGTGGAGGAGATAGATGTAGAGGAGCCCAGTGTATTATTCTCAGAGGATGCACTGGATGATTTGTTTTATGACTTGGATTGTGATGTGTAAACGTCTCATAGGCCTGGCGGTCTCGAAGACGTAATAATAAATTCCATTTCATTTCATTTCTCTCTCTCTCCCTCCCTCCCTCCCCCTCCCTCCCTCCTCCCTCCCTCCCCTCCCTCTCTCTCCCTCCCTCCCTCCCAAACCAACTGCAGGCTTGGATGTCCGAATATGGTGGGGAGGGGACCCCATTGTTTAGATGCATGATTCTGTTGCTCTTATATGCTGATGATGTTGTTCTTCTTTCCCGTTCAGTGGAAGGCATGCAGAAGCATTTAGATGCGTTGGCACATTTCTGTGAACAGAAAAGTATGAGGGTAAATATGTCAAAGACTAAGATGATGGTATTTGGGACAAATAAAGTAGATCATCTTAAATTCCTCTATCATGGAGAACCTGTGGAAATTGTCACCTCATATAAGTATTTAGGGATACATGTGGACAAGGGGCATAGCTGGAACTCTGTTGTTGAGCATAGAGTAAAGGGAGGCCTGAAAGCACTATATAGCATGCAAACAGTAAAAGTGGAAAAAAAAAAATATGGGACTTTAGCCCTAAGCGTTACATTATATCGAAAGTCTTGATCCAAAGCAGTTTTTGCTCTATGGGTGTGAAGTATGGGGGCGGGATTATCGGTAGAATCCTCGGAAAAAGGTTGAGAAAGTGCAGAAGAAGTTCTTGAGAACGTAATTGGGTACTAAAGCTCAAACTCCATATGATATCTTTGCTTGTAGAGTGTGGCATGATGCCACTAGAGGCTGAAGCCCTATGCAGAACGCTTACATATCTCTCTAAGTTGCTATTTGATATGCCAGAAGATAGCTTACCAAGGCTAGCATTAGAAGAAACAAGAGACAAGGGGTGGTACTCAGATATTAGGGAATGGATGAGGAAGTGGGGGATGGACATTCATGGTATACGTGAGAATAAGGGCAATCTAAGAGAGTGGGTGCATGAGCACCTCATTAGAAGAAGCTGGAGAGTCCCGGAGACAAAAAAACATTTCTATAGACAGTATATAAATCCCACTCTCCAAGAGGCCAAATACCTCAAGGAAGGTCAGGATGCGGCTTAGCTCCCATAGGCTTGGGGTTGAAGTAGGACGTTGGAGTAATATTCCCCATGAATTGAGATTTTGCAAAGTATGCAATATGGGAGAAGTAGAAGATGAATTACATGTCATCGTAAGGTGCCCGTCATACTCAGGGATTCGAGATAAGTACAGTATCCATTCAAACTCTTTGCTGGAATTCTTTGATATGCCTGGACATCACATTGGGAAATACTTGAAGGAAATATTGATACAGAGAGAACAGTTAATGAGTATTAAAGATTGTAATGTTATACATGATGAGAGTTGGGAAGAGTCTAATGCATTCTTGTCAGAAGATGCATTAGAGGATATCTTTTATAACGTTGAATATGTACATTGATCGTCTCATAGACCTGGTGGTCTACAGACGTAATAAATACAACATTTCATTTCAAATTTCAAATTTCTCTCTCTCTCTCTCTCTCTCTCTCTCTCTCTCTCTCTCTCTCTCTCTCTCACATAGTGGATGGAATAGTGGATGGAATTGAGGGGTTTGGGGGGCTAGACCTGGGTTCGAATCCACCACACAACATAAAATTTTGAACTTCAGAAAGCCATAGCTCTCACATACGGTGTCAGATTGCAACGAGGTTGGGCTCGTTGGAAAGCTTATTTCGAGCTCTTTCCAACGGTGTATAACATCAACACTTTTGAATCAGTTTGGCAGTCTGTAATTGGCATTTTCCGGGACTGTGTACAGGATGAGACATCCTAAAAAGGAGACAGATAAGATACAGGGGAAAAGGGGCTCCAAGGAGGTGGGCTCCAAGGCTGATTCCGGCTCCCTGGGGGCAAATAAATCTGTGGTAGGCAATATCAAGAAGGTAAAAAATGAATGTAAAAGGCAGGGCAAGGAAGTTCTTACAGAAGACATCTCGGATGACACCTCGGATGGGGACTCTGGTACTTCGGCGGAATCTCTGGAGGCAGAAGCAACTGATTTGGGGCTGAAGGCTGACATATCCGGAGGGCTTGGGCCTGTCTTTGGGGCTGATTTGCAGCGAGCTATGGCGCCTTCTGGATTCTTGGGAGGAGAGATGCTAATGGGTCAATTGCTTACGGTGATGATGAAGCTACTAGAATCCATGGAGCAGTCCAGGAAGGAAGCAGAGCAGGCAAGGAAGGAGGCGGCAGCCCATCAGGCACAAATGCTTAAGCTTTTGCAAGATATGAATGAGTCTTTGTGTTCTTTAAAGAGTGAAAATGTAGAGCTAAAGCAGCAGCTAGCAAGCGTATCAGAGACAAAGCAGGTCATGGATCAAGCTGAGACTTCGAATAGGGGCTCAAATGATGGTTTTCAAGGAGCAATTGATGCTTTGAATGAGAAAATGGAGCACTTGGCTGATATGCATGAAAGGGAATCGAAGGCTAATAATTTCAGAATTTCTGGCCTACTAGAAAAGGAGAATGAGGACACAAGCATGGCTGTTCAAACATTTCTTGCAGAGAATATGCAGGTGCAGGTGGATATTTTGGAGGCGTACCGGGTTGGAAGGAAGGGGGGAGGAACACGGAATGTGTTGGTGAAGTGCGCATCCAAGGAAGCGAAGGCTTGGGTTATGCAGAAGCGAACATTGCTTAAGGGCAAATATATATGGGTCAATGACGACTTAACTAAGACCCAATTTCAGCAGAGAAGAGAAGATCTTAAGAGGATGAAGGAGGCAAGAGCGGCTGGACAACGTGCTTACTGGAGAGGCAGAAAAGTGATTGTGGAGGATGCATAGGAAGTAGCGACTGCCAGGTTAGTTTGCTGGAATGTAAATACGTTAAAAAGTAGTAAGATTTGTGCTATGGATGACTTGTTAGCAAATGTAGACATAGTTTTCTTTTTGGAAACGTGTGAGCATGAGGAAAAGGCTCTTCCAGATATTTTTGGTTTTACGCTATTGCATTCAGTATGGAATAAGAAGGGCTGGAATCTCAAAGGTACAGGTGGTATTGCATGCTATGCTCGCAATGAAATTGTGCACGCAGTGTGTGTTTTGACACATAAGGCAACTGCACAATACATTTGGATTGAATTGCCAGGTAAGGGCAATAAGATATATGTAGCTGGTTGTTATTTCCCCCCAAGGGAATCACCCGTGTATAACAAAGGAGATCTAGATAAGGATGACCCATTCTTTCACTTAGAGCGGGATATACTAGCTTTGGGTTTTGGGGAAGTGCTATTGTTAGGAGACTTTAATGGGCGTGACGGGAAACCATCAAGCAGCTTTGGTGGGCCTAGATGGAGAAGCGTAATGGTTGGAAATCTTTGGATGATCGAGCTGAAGACAATTGGATGGAGCGTAACATCAAGACAATGTGAAATGGTCGACACCGCAGGGGCGTCATGTCTTACATATGTGTAGTGGTTTTGAAATGATGATCTTCAATGGCACGGATAAGTACCCTGTGCTCGGGGTAAGTTTACTTGTAAAAATGCTAGTGTGGTGGATTATGTTATTGCCAAACCTACTTTTGCGAGAACATGTTATTAGCTTACGATTGGAGATGAGAATGAAAGCTTCGGATCATGTACCTTTGCTCATTGAACTTCATGTACAGTGGCATCATAGGCAGCAAGAAGATACATATAAAGGTAAATGGATGTCTCTCAAGTATGATAAAACTCATGAATATAGCGAGATATGCGAGCAGAAAATGGCATCTTTTGTATGGCCCAGATCAGTAGGGGATATGAGTGAGGCGTTGTCTAGGGTTTTGCTTGAATCAGCGAATGAATGTTTTGTATCCCACCGGCAACGGAGGGGGCTGCCATGTAATGGATGGTTTGACATGGAATGTAAACAGCAGAGGCAAAAATTTAGAGCAGCACAAGGGGCAGCTAAAGTACAGGAAAAGAAAGTGTATACCAAGCTGGTCAAAAATAAGAAGAAGGCATATTTACATGGTAAACATAGGCAAATGGTGGAAGAACTGCTAGTTGATCCAAAGAAATTTTGGAATAGGCTTAAACCCTTGAAGCATGGGGGTAATGTGTTGCAAGCGGAGGCACTAATGGAGCATGTACGCAATTTATACCATGTCCATGGAGTTGAGGATAAGATGGCCGAAGAGACATGTGAGATGGATGATATGCTTACCTTTACTCTGGAGGATGTTTAGATGGGACTCAAGAGACTTGCTAATGGCAAAGCGGCAGATGCTTGTGGCCTTAAGGCCGAAATGCTTAAGTGGGCTGGAGAAGCGGTTACGAATAGGCTGGTCGACATGTTCAATATGGCTTTGAGAGATGGGTTTCCTAGGGCCCGGGGGTTAATAGGGTTGTGCCATTGCACAAGTCGGGGATACATCTGATCCGGGTAACTACCGTACCATTATGGTTGGCAGCCTTTACGCAAAACTGTATGCCTCTATACTTGAGGGCAAGATAAGCAACTGGGCAGAGGGTCACAATGCTAGAGCAATAGGCCAAGCGGGCTTTAGACCTAAAAAGTCTACAACTGACCATTTGGTCACCCTTCGTGCTATGATGGATTCAGTGGTGGGAAAAAGAAAACCTTTGTATGCTGTATTTGTGGATTTCAGCAAGGCCTTTGACATGGTGAATAGGCAAAATCTGTGGGGCTTAGGCATGCGGTAAGTGTTCTTTACAAAAAAGTACTCGTGCAACTCTCTTTCCCTTTTGTTGGAATGTGTGATGATGTAATAGAGAGTAATATGGGAGTTAAACAGGGGTGTCCTTTGTCGCCTACCTTGTTTGGATTGTTCATAGATCAGCTGGAGGGGTGGATAAGAGCACATGGAGGGGATGGTACATCCTTGAATGGGTATGTACTTATGCTCTTGCTATATGCTGATGATATTGTGTTGCTATCTCGGAGCATACAGGGGATGCAAAGACATTTGGATGTGCTTGCCGGTTTTTGTGATGCTAAAAGTATGCAGGTGAATCTGGAAAAGACTAAGGCTGTTGTTTTTGGAGCGAATAAAACATATCATGTGCGGCTACTTTACAAGGGTAAGCAAGTTGAGGTCATTGAAAGCTATAGGTATCTGGGTTTGATTGTAGACAAAAGTCCGAATTGGAATCAGGCGGTCGAACATAGAGTGAGTGCGGGCTTAAAGGCACTATATGCAATGCAGAGAAGCTGTGTGAATGCTGACATTTGGAACTTTGAAATGAAACGCATGCTCTTTAAAGTATTGGTACAAACGGTTATACTGTATGGTTGTGAAGCACGGGGGCCAGCCTCGCTAATGATTAAGTTTGGAAAAAGGTGGAAAAAATACAAAAGAAAATTTTTCACACGGAAATGGGCACTAAAATGCAAACGCCATATGATATGATGTTAGGAGAGTGCGGGATGATACCCCTTGAAGCTGAAGCTCTTTGCAAAACCTTACGTTATCTGCATAAGGTTTTATATGATATGCCCGTGAATAGCTTGCCAAGAATTGCCGCAGCAGAGAGTAGTGATAAAGGTTGGTATGCGGATATTAGTAGATGGGTGGTGAAATGGGGGATGGATATTCACTTTTAATTGCAGATGAATCGGGGAAGATATTGAGGGATGGGTTCGGAAGAGTGTTCTCACTAAGACATGGAGTCGCCATCGTGAAGAAGAAAGAGTACTATCGGACTTCGGATAATGAATGAATCCCACATTGAAGGATAAAAGCATTTGTCAATATCTTAGTGAACCCATATCTATGAAGCATAGGCAAGCAATTGCGAGGATAGGTTAAGCTCGCACCATCTTGGTGTGGAGGTAGGGAGATGGGCAGACATCGCTCATGATCTTAGACAACCGTAAATTTGTGTAGTGACGGTGTGGTGGAGGATGAGGCTCATATCTTACTTTGTTGCCGTGCTTATTCGGACTTAAGAGTCATACATGGGATCGTGCTACCTCCCTTGAGGAGTTCTTTCGGTACCAGGGGCATCCATTGGGGATATATTGTTGACATTCTTAAACATAGAGATGCTTGTTTGAAAAATCGGAAGGTAGAGAGATTGAGATAGAGGAGCCCGGTGTGTTACTCTCAGAAGACGCACTGGATGACTTGTTTTACAATTTTGAATGTAACTTGTAAACGTCTCATAGACCTGGTGGTCTCGAAGACGGAATAATAGATTTCATTTCATTTCATTTCATTTCTCTCTCTCTCTCTCTCTCTCTCTCTCTCTCTCTCTCTCTCTCTCTCTCTCTCTCTCTCTCTCTCTCTCTCTCTCTCTCTCTCTCTCTCTCTCTCTCTCTCTCTCTCTCTCTCTCATTTAATATCGTTCATTACCAAATGCTTTCTACAGATCTCTCTCATTCATTTAATATCGTTCATTACCAAATGCTTTCTACAGATAAGCACCAACCCAATATTCTTTCTCTTTCTTTCTTTTTCCCTTCTTCTTTCTTCTTTCTTCTTCCTTCTTCCTTCTTCCTTCTTCCTTCTTCCTTCTTCCTTCTTCCTTCTTCCTTTTTTCTTTTTTCTACAGTTTATACTACAATTTATACAAGACCTTTAGTGTAGTGGCAAGCCGCCGCAAACAATGTGTAAGAGACCTGGCATAAAAAATGGAAGGCATGTTTTGCATCGTTCCTCTCAGGGAATTTCTCCTAGATTCTCTATAATGCCCTTAAACTTCGTGTAATGAACAAGGAATAAAAGACGCATCCGTAAAGAGAGCACGAGTACCTAAACTACATCTCTTATTCCAAGTTAACAAAAATATACAAAATTTGTGGCCTTTTGTCCATGTGAAAAGACATGAACCAAAAGACACGTACAAAAATACTGTACAAATACATGTTTAAACGTATATCTTGTTTTGTCCTAAGGTTCCTTACATTCTCTCCGACTTAAAAAAGACAATGTCCTCATTGTCAGTCCATGTCTTCAAGTCTGAAGAGTTCCCAAGAGTTCGTCTAGAATCTCAGGATAAGCATCTTTCTCATATAGCATGTGCTTAGAGAAAATCTTCATTCCCATATAGGGTCTTCAACATGATTAAATCTTCAACACCTTCATCATCTGAGGGGTTGTCTTGAATACTAGAACCTTACTTGTTTACTTAAATTTCTTATGGCCAATCTTGTGTCTAAAGTTAAGTTTTAAATTAACTTTTGGACTAATAAAAAAAATTGGCAAACCTTCTCTTTCTCATATAGGATACCAAGCATCTTAGAGACATCATACAACTTCATATCTAAAAGTTGTTCTTAGCTTAGTCCTTAAAGTAGTAGAAATTCTACTACCCAGTCGACCATCTCATCAGGAGACTCACCAACCAATTTCATAGACTAACTATGGACAGTTAGTCAGAAGACCATTACCAAAGAGATGGCTAGTGTAAATTTCTTGTGAGAAGGTTCTTAATGTCATGTCATCATTGTCATAAAACTTAGGTTCCATATTTTTATGAATACTTCTTACTTTTAGAGTGTTGAAATATTAAGACTCTGAGTCTCAACACATCAAACAACTCTAGAATTGATCTTTAAAAGATCATGTTTATATGTGGCTATTATGACGTCAATCCACTAATTCCTATGTCCTAATTAAATTTTATTCTTAGGTTATTCAAGAGTAAACAACATCCTTAAGAGAACCTTGGGTAAATGTTCATCTTGTCCAATGTCCTCGTATGCTTTGCATATTTTTATTTTTTTATTTTTTTTTGCAAAGGCATATGCTCTTAGTCTTAACATATTTGTTGCCATCATGCGTTATAATTTTCCTTAGGTCCTTAGCTTGAAAGACCATAGGGTTACAATCTTATAACATTTAATAAAGGATAATTTTTCCTTGGATCACATTTGTCCATGTGAAAAGACATGAACCAAAAGACACGTACAAAATACTATACAAATACATGTATAAACGTATATCTCATTTTGTCCTAAGGTTCCTTACATTCTTTCCGACTTAAAAAAGACAATGTCTAGAATCTGAAATGTAATGAACAAGGAATATGTAGCATAATAACAGGGGGTTTTCTTTGTGTTTTTGTACGCTTTTCACTAAGGTTTTCCTATGATTTCGTGATGTATTCAAATGGATGTACTAATGCGTACATCTAGAGTGCACCATTTCTGAGCCATTGATTTTAGCTTTTTTTTTTTTTCAATGGTCAACAACCAATGGCTCACAACAAAAGCCCTTTTTTTGTGCGGGTGGTGCATAATGGGCACATAAAGGGCCATTGATTTTAGCCCAACAACCAATGGCTCACAACAAAAGCCCTTTTTTTGTGCGTGTGGTGCATAATGGGCACATGAAGAGCCATTGATTTTAGCCCAACAACCAATGGCTTAAAGGGCTTGAAGGGCGCATGTAGTGCAGTTTCCCCTCCGGCAACACATTTCTTATCATAACTTTTGATCCAGAGCTCTGTTTGAGATGCTTTTTATTGCGTTGGAAAGCTCTCTCCGAGATCTTTTTGATAGTTTATGATATGGATATGTTTGGTTTAGTTATCTATGCTAAAACAGCAATTTTTCGGCCGGGTTTGGTAGGCTTTCACATCCTACCAGCTGATTAATACAGGATTGCGCTATTGGATATTGTTTTATGGCTCATTTCGAATGAAGCTTGCAAAAAATTACCATGCATTTTTAGATTTTGAGGCAGTTATTAAGCAAATTCCTCCTTGTGCTAACAAGTAGAAAAGTTTCCCACTTTGGTTTCTCACCACAAGAATCCATGGAGGCCAAAGGCTGCTGTTAAATTCCAGTTGAAAAATGTTTGTGTATGGGTGTTGCAAACTTTATGACTTTCAGAATAATGGGATCAATCTGCTCTATCTTTATGGTAACTTTTACTATGTTCTATTTGTTTTATTGTGATCAAATTCAAAAGCTACAGGTGATGAAAGCCTCAAATGAATTCTAGTTTTTTTCTGGTTTGAATTCTAGAATTTTTGTCACACCGGAGGGGGGGGGGGGGGACGTCCCTAAGGCCCCGAAGGGGCCAAATTTTTTTTTTTGCAACACAAACCATTAATATCCAACATATAAAAATTAAATCCCCGAACACATAACAACCATTGACATTAACAACCAACATAACTACCATTGATATTAATTACACAACCATTGGGTCCAACACATTTAAATTAAAATCCCCCTTAAACCCCCTTTGGTTTGGGTGGAGGGTGACGTAGGGCAGCGAGAACCCTCATAATTGTATTTTGCACGTACGAAATCAACACCACCATATAGTATTCCGCTTGAAATCTTATAGTATTTTGCAAATCTTGTTATACAGTATAGCAAACTTTGTACTTGCATACCCCACAAACGAGGAACTTTACGTACGGTGTAGATTAAGGAATAAGGGGTGAATATGCCTATCCAACAGCTCTCGTTGCCCGGAGTCACCCCCGTGTGAATATACTCCATTAGTACATATTCTTGTTAAAATTCCTCTAGGAACTCGTCTTAATGATTTTTTTTTTGAAAAATCCATAGTGCTTGAAGTACCTATGTCCATAATGCTTGTTGTTTCATGAGAGGATCGAACCTCGAAATCGTAAATTCCCATTCTTAATTCTTATCCAACCAAGACAAACTCTTTAAGAAGTATAAATTTGAAAATTAAGTTTATCTTACAATTTACTTTTCTTTTTATTTCTTTTTATCTTCCTGATCTTTCGCAGTTAGGACTTCCCCGAATGCCTGATTCCGGAAGTTTCCATTTCTCGCTGCGCCTGCCCAATGCCGTCGATGCCACTAGCCCAAGGTACTTCGCTGGCCTGCCCTGAATTTCTAGTGTTAAGTGTCGAAATCCTTTCCCTGAATCACTTCTGGCTGCTCTAAACTGGCCGAAACCTATTTGTTTTGGAAACCTGGGGTTTCTTGCAAGAGGTCCAAAATCCTTAATTGGTTCTTTCATATTTTTGCCACAGAATAGAAAATTCTCATCCCGATTCTTTCAGACAGATTTCGAATTTTCTTATTCTTATTGTCACTTCTCATTCTTATGTCTTTTTCTTATAATTTCTTTAAAAGCTTCTTCCAGCGGTTTCGTGGATATGGCCACAAATCTTTGTGTGCACAACCACAAAGACTTCACCAGAATTGTTTATGCCTTTTTCTTGCTTCTTTTGAAAACAATTCCTTAAAATTTCTTGCGTTCTTTTTTTTATTATTCTATTCAGAACATTAATTTATAGAAGAAAGCAAATGGAAGCAAGATTTGCACCTTCTTTTCCAGTTTCCTTCCTCTTCGTGAAATGCCCTTAGATCTTCATTGGCTCTGATACCAAATGTAATGAACAAGGAATAAAAGAGGCATCCATAAAGAGAGCACGTGTACCTAAACTACATCTCTTATTCCAAGTTAACAAAAATGTACAAAATTGTGGCCTTTTGTCTATGTGAAAAGACATGAACCAAAAGAAATACATGTATAAACATATATCTCGTTTTGTCCTAAGGTTTCTTACACTTCGTGATTATCCAAAACTTGCTCGAGTTTGATCTTCATATCAATGGCTAATTTACATGCATGTGGCACCATATGAAATATGGCGGACTACAATGTTTTTTGAAAACTAGCAAACCAAGCCCGGTGTTGCTAGACAAAGGTTGAAAAACTGTCAATGAATGTGTTTCTTCTAAGATGACATAGATTAAGCATTAGCCCAATCTTCCCTACACATATCCAAAGAAATTTCCACCCCGAGCATTGTTTTTCCATTACTTTGTTTTCATGCATTACATACTTTTCATGAGTAACATAGGCTATAAGATATTGGTTGTTGTAGTAGCATTTTTCTATGGAAGCTATGCAGTAGTGCCAGTTTACATGATCCACAATTTTATATGACTTATTTTTCAAGGTAGAATGCCAATTTCAAACTTCTAAGAAAAGTTGACTGTGTTTTTGAAATTGGCATCAGAAGCTACGAATTATCAAATTCTATATTCTAGATTATCATTATGTGTATACTTGCGTTGTAATAGCATATACATCATGTTGCTTCTTAATTTTGAATAAAGTAGAACATGCAAGGTACAACATAAACTGCAGAGCTAAACCATCAACAAAGACTAGAATCATTTGACAAGCTCTTCTATTGTGTACATGACCTGATACATCTCTTGATCAACATTCTTAAACTTTCTTCTTCAATATCTAAACTTTAGATGTTTTCTTATTGCATTTTTTGACTATGTAACTTCAAGTAAAAACACGTTTTAATTTTTGCCCTTACCGAAAAATACAGTCCTGATTCAGGAGTTAAATTTTGGTTTTAGGTTTCAAATATTTCCAAAGAATTGAAACACACATGATCTGCATAAGACCATACCATTAGCTTGACAACAAAACTCATATATATGAAGGGCAAAGAAATAACTTATAAGCATATCTCCAACCAAACAAGAACAAAACTCATAATATGAATAAAAGTGCAGAGAAAAGAGCCACAATTAACATTGATAGACTCAAGAAAAGGCCAAGATGCATAAGGTTTTTCAAAGATACATTTCAAGGCATTGACCTTCAAAATCACCACCTAGTAAAGCTCATCCTCAACATCCAAATATACCTTTCAAAGCAAGCATATAACAAAAACTCCTCATAGACATGCTACTAAGATACAACATTAAACCATAGCTCGTGACAAGGAAGGAGAGCGAAAAGAATAAAAAATATAACAAAGCAAGCATCTATTGGGATCTACTTCCTAATATGGACCTTAAACAAAAAATAAAAAATACTCATGACTTCCTAAAGCGGGAGTTATCTCGCCTACTACATGTGCATGTACCACAAAAATTTTGACAAACAGGTAAGTTGGTATAGACCGAGTGATGCCTAAGGAGCAGAAAGAATAAAATATAACAGAGCAAGCATCTATTGGGATCTACTTCCTAATATGGACCTTAAACAAAAAAAATACGCCCTAGGGTTTCTGCCGGAGGCTGCTTTACGTTTGTGTTTATATCTTGAGCTACAGACCTCGGATTACAGTGTTTTTTGGCTCTTTGGAAAGCTGATTCAGATCTCTTTCCAAAGGTGTGTGGCATTGCAGGTTTTAGGTTCCGGCTAATAGCCTTTTCGGCCCTGACAGTTTCGGCTCTATGGCGTCAACTTCCAAGCTGCCTGCAAAACCTCCTATATCCATGCAGGTGCAGGGGGCAAATTTGGCGATGCATGTTAACCCTCTGGCTTATAGTGAGAATGTCTTTCAAGACGACGATTTTCCTGCTTTGGCGCCCTCGGCTGGTGCACCGAAGAGTACAAGTGCTTTGAATAGCGGTAATGCTTCTGTGGATGGTGCCTCGGCGCCAGCTGGTGCCAATTCTAACAAAGATCAGTCCCGTTCACTTCCTTGGAGGTCCTCAACTTCTGGAGTAAATGCTAGCAGGGAGCGTTTTAGTGATTGGATCAAGAAGGACTTGTCATCAGCTACATCTGCTATGTGTATTGCTACAGCTATTGATGTGATGATTCAGGATAATAAAAGAGATCTCATTAATCTTTTGGGTGAGTTGCGAGCAAAGGAGACTCAGTTGGAGCTTTAGTTACCTTCTGTTGAAGTTTTCTATCAGCCTGAAATGTGTAAGAATACTCTGCAAGCATCTGGGTACAATGTGGTTGAGATTGATCATGACTTACACAAGAAATGTATTAGTAACTTGTTGTCGTTTAGTGTGGTTGGTCAATATACTGGAGCATTTCTTGACAGTAGGAAGCTTGGCTATTAGTTGATTGGTCATCTTCGGAGATTAGGGTTGCCACCTTATTGTACTTTAAAGATGCTGGATAAGAAGTTCTTTTTAATCGTTTTTTATGATGTTGTGGCTGTGGAGCAACTAGTGGCACGTGGTGTGGACCCAATGTGGAGTGATTATATTTTGTACCAGCCTTACTCGCCTAGATTTTCTCCTGGTACGACTCCTGCTCTTAGGATGCCTTGTTGGTTTTCTATTCCTAATCTTCCTCCTGATCTCTTGGTGCCGGAGTTTCTTATCAGTATTGCTAATGGTCTGGGTACTCATCTGGCCCATTCTATTGTTGATGGTGCTAAAATTTGTGTTTCTCTTCCTTCTGGTCGTTGCTGATTTATTCCCTCAACTTTCTTTATTTGCAAATTTTCGTGCTAAGAGAGATCGCCCTGCAATGGTCCCTTCTTCCTCTATGCCGCCTACCTCTGTTGTGTCCCCTTTACCCTCTGTTGTCCCGTCTGCCAATGCTACTGCTACCTCTGTTGTTGCTACTCCATCTGCTGCTAAAACCACTATCCCACAGAAGATTGTGCATACTCCCGCTTTTGAAGAGGATGCTAGGGCTAAGTTACAGAAGATCCAGGAATTGCAAGAGCGGCATGAAAATGTTCAAGAGCATCATGAAAATGCCCAAGAGGGATGGACAAATGTTAATTGGAAAAGAGCTGCACGTAATAAGGCTAGTCAACATGTGTCTCATGTCATGAGCGATTCTGATAATTTGCATGGAAGGGTGGAGCAGAGAGGAGGCTCTCCCTTGCCAGTTACCCAACAAAATAATGGGGGGGTAGAGCAGAGAGGAGGCTCTCCCTCACCAAGTGCTGAACAAAACAATGGAAGGGTGGAACAGAGAGGAGGCTCCCCCTTGCCAATTTCCAGGACGAGGTGGGTTGACCTCCCTTCAGAAATGGACGTGGTTGAGGCTGGCTCTATTGGTATGGAGGTGGAACATAATATTTTGGCCACATGAACCTGTTGTCTTGGAATGTGAGGGGAGTGGCTTCTTCCCCAAGTAAAAGAAGCAGGTTGTCTCTTTACCTGTCTAAGTTTTCTACGACCTTTTGTTGCCTCCAAGAGCATAAATGCCGCCGCGGTGATGTACATAAAGTAGCTAATGTATTTGGACGGGACTATAATGTCTTGGTGTCTGCTGCTGATGCATCTAAGGCTGGTGTGCTTACTGCATGGAAGTCGTCTGTGGATGTCACTTTTACTCAAACAGATAGGTTTGGGCGGTGGATAATAATCAAATGGAAAGATAAGGGCCAAGAATGGGGTTTGATAAATGTGTATGCTCATAATAGACCTCGTCAGCGTGGTGCTTTGTGGGCAACTCTGAGGAGTAAAGTTCTCCAGCTTGGGCAGAATGTTGCATGGTTGCTCGTTGGCGACTTCAATATGGTCGAGTTGGAAAGAGATAGAAGTGGTCGCGGCTCTGAAGTGGTGCAAGGATTCGAGCGAGAACAATGGCTACGCCTTTTACATGATGCTCAGCTTATAGAGATTGATGGTGATCAGTCATTTACGTGGTGTAATGGTTGGACAGGAGCTGGCAGAGCTTATGCAAGGCATGATAGAGGATACTTTAATACTTGTGCAGCTGCTCGGCTAGCGGATTTTCGTCGCTCAAATCTTCTGGATAGCTCCATGTCTGATCATAATCCACAACTTATAACTAATGATGTGGCTTATTGTCATCGACCTACCAGGACATACTTTAAGCTTAATTGCAAGTATTTGGAGGATGATGAGTTCAAACTTGGCTGTAGTCGGGCTTGGTCTCGGGCCTTCTCACCTCGTAGGGGCATGTCTGGGGTTGTCGCAGCGTTGTCTGCAATGAAGTCATTTGCAAAAGAATATGGGAAAGTCAGAGTTGCTGATGCTAGAGGACTATTGACTGCATTGTACCAGGAATTAGAAGTACTCCGCGCTCGTGGCCATACTAGTGGAGTCAGAGAAAAGGAGTTATTATCTCAGATCAAGGCTATGGAAACTGTAAAAGTTACTGAAGCCAAAGTGAAGGCAGGGTTGCAGTGGTTCAAGGACGGAGATAGATGCTCCCGGTTCTTTTTTGCGGCTGCAAGAAGAAGGAAACTCGCCACCTCTATACATTCTTTGGTGTTGCCAGATGGCGCTCTTATCTTCGATCCGGTGAATCTTAAGCAGTATCTTCATCATAACTTTTCTTCATTCTTTGCACGACACCCATTGCCCTTTCAGAAGGACATGCATTTGGCCGTGTTGACTAAGGTGCGTCGCATTGTTTCTGAAGAGCAGAGGTTGCTTCTTGAGTCTAATATCATGAAGGAGGACTTAAAAGCAGTTTTGGCTCTCTTGAAAAGGGACAAATGCCCGGTTCTTGATGGCTTTCCTATTGAATTCTTTCAGAAGTGCTGGGACTGGTTGGAGGATGACATATATGATGCCTTTTGTGAGTTTCAGAGATTTAGGAGCCTTGATAAGATTTTGAATACAGGTTGTATCTCTCTCATTCCAAAGAGCAAGGAACCCAAGACAATTTCTGACTGGCGACCTATTACATTGCTTTCTTCTGTGTACAAGATCTTTGCTAAGACATTGGCAGAAAGAGTCCGAGATATCTTGGCTGACGCTATCTCGTCAACACAATTTGGCTTTCTCCCTCGTCGTTGTATTCTCAACAATGTGGCTGCTGCATATGAAGGAATATATTGGGCCCGGTTGCAGGGTCATAGAGTTGATTGGGGTTTCTTGGAGAAGTGTCTTCTTGCACTTGGGTTTGGGGAGTCATTCACAAGGAATGTTATGAAGCTCCATACATCAGCCAGATCTACTGTCCTTTTCTAGGGCGAGCCATCGGATATTTTTGTAGTGGGTAGAGGAATTCGGCAAGGTTGTCCCTTAGCACCCTTGCTTTTCACAATTGTGGCAGAAGTATTATCCCAGCTCTTCTCCGTGGCTACTCAAGATGGCATTATTCAAGGCCTCTCAATGGACGCTGGTTCTCAAGAGGTATGTAACCAATATGCCGATGATACTTTTTTGTTCCTAATTACCGAGGCTGAGAATCTTCGTAATGCTAAGCTATTATTAGACACATTCTCCTTAGCATCAGGAGTTCTTGTAGGGTGGCAAAAATGTACTGCTTTGTGGACGTTGGACAGTCCCATCCCTCCCTGTATTTTGGACTATCCATGGAAGATTCTTCTACATGGCAATACCACAAAGTTGCTTGGTGCTTGGGATGAAATCATTAGTGGGTTGCAAAAGCACTTGTTTTGGTGGAATACAGCTAAACTGTCCATGCCTGCCGGTAGAGTCACTGTGGCTAAATGTGTTCTTAGTAATACTCATATCTACATGGCGTCTGCTCTATTAGCTCCGCAGTGTAAGATGGAGGAGATTGTGTGTATCGTCAGAAATTTTATTTGGGGTGGAAATGAGTTAGGAGCGGTGGTCAAGGTAATGGGCGAAATGCATTAGACCTAAGGCAGCTGGTGGTCTTGGTATGTTGGATTTTCACCTCCAAAGCAAGGTGATGATATCAAAGTTCATTTGGAGGATTTTCATTGGTACAGATGATTCTCCTGGCCTGAGGTTGTTGGTGCAGTCGATTCAGCATTGTCTCCCATTTCATAAGGCCACCATTAAGCCCCTCGGTCTTGGGCTTTGCTTTATCATATGCATCCGTATCCTAATGCCTCTCCCTTTCTGAAGGGGTTGCTTGCTGCTTGGGACACAATCAGGTCTCTTTTCCATATTAATCTTGAGGCATGTCTTCAGTTGTCCGCTCCATGCTGGTGGATTCCGTTGCAGGACACTCCAGAGAATGTGCCTCTAAGTGTGGTTGTTCATTCAAAGACTCAACGACGATGGGTAGCAGCTGGTATCAGCACTATTGCAGCTTGGTATGAGTCTGGTCATCTCATGTCATGGGAAGCATTTAGAACAAAGTTCTTGTTGTGCAGATGGGACAGAGTAATCTGGAATCATATTGCTGCATTGTTGCCACAGGATTCTGGTCCACAGATTGAGGTAGTCATATGGGGTATCCAGCCATCAGGATATCCAGCCAGGGCGGTTTGTGTCTTCTGTGTATAAATTGCTTGTGCATTCCGAAATCCTGCCTCCATCTAATAGGTGGCATCTTCAGGTCCCTCAGCCACAATGGAAAAGTGTTTGGAAATGGATATGGGATAAGCTGCTTCATCCCAAAGTAGTAGTTCTGTGGTGGCAGGTGATTCATAGATGCCTCAGAGTCAACAGGTTAGTCCATAAAATGGATAATCGGATTTCAGATTTCTGTCCTTTATGCCAGCAAAGGGTTGAGAGTATTGAGCATTGTTTTTTCTTGTGTGAGCGGCTTCGGCAGGCATGGTCTTGGTTGTTGACCCTATTTGGCACATCTAGATCTAGCCAGCAAATTTTGCTTGCTATCTATCCTGATGTTTGGCCTAAACTACGAAAACGAGCTTTTCATCTCGCATGTGGCTGGCTTTTATGGTCAATCTGGAAGAGAAGGCGGTTGTTTATCTTTAAGGGCGTAGATACTGCAGATGAGATTGTTCTTCAGTGGGCACAAAATAAAATTGTTATGGCTTACAATTGTTCTTCTCTTGATCAAGAGAAGAAAGTACTGATCTGGTATACTTACCTTCAGATTCATTCTTTTGCATAGGCAGGTGGTTGTGCTCAGTTGGATCAGTTTGTCCACTGGGGTTATAATCCTGTCTTTGCATTTTATGTTGCTCTGGTTTTTAGTTGGTGAATAAAGCTTGTCGTCCTTCAAAGAAAAAAAAATACTCCTGACTTCCTAAGGTGGGAGTTATCTCGCCTACAAAATATGCATGTACCACAAACGTTTTGCTAAATAGATGTGTGGTGAATTGATATAGACCCAGTGATGCCTAAGATTTCTGCAGCCTAGGTCTATACCAACTCGCCATACATCCTTTGAGCAAAACTTTTGTAATACATGCACACTTTGTAGGCAGAGATATCTCTCGCCTTAGGAAGTCATGAGTATTTATTATGTTTTTATGTAAGGTCCATATTAGGAAGTCACCAGACAACCAAGCCTAATAGATACCTAAATATCCTATCCATATTGGATTGCGCCGAGTGGACCATAGTGAGCATGTATCAACAGAAAGTTCTACTATGTCGGAGTTTCATCATTAATATAATCCCTAGCAACTCCCATCAAGAAATGACATCTAATGCAAGGTTTAACCCCCTGACCAAAATGCACAAATCTAGGGCATCACTAGGTTTATACCAACTCGTCACACATCCATTGAGCAAAACTTTTATGGTACATGCACACTTTGTAGGCAGAGATATCTCCCGCCTTAGGAAGTCACGAGTATTTTTTATGTTTTTGTTTAAGGTCCATATTAGGAAGTCACCAGACAGCCAAGCCTAGTAGGTGATCGGGTTACGCCAAATGGACCATAGTGAACATATATCAACAGAAAGTTCTACTATGTCGGGGTTCATCATTAATATAACCTCTAGCAACTCCCATCAAGAAATGACATCTAAGGCAGGGTTTGACCCCCTGACCAAAATGCACAAATCTTAAGTATCACTAGGTCAAACATACCAACTTCCACACATCCATTGAGCAAAACTTTTATGGTACATGCACACTATGTAGGCAGAGATATCTCCCGCCCTAGGAAGTCACGAGTATTTTTTATGTTTTTGATTAAGGTCCAAAGCACAAAAGCTTTCACAAATAACAGAAAGTATACCAGATAAAGGGACATGTTTTTGTAGAAAAGCCTGCCACACTGTTCCTTAGAGCTGCCACTGCTCACTGCCCTCTAAGATCTGATCCGACTATAGACACCATAGAGGGATCTTTGATGCAATGCTGCATTGTTGGGAAAATACGGTCATCCTAAAGTTGGCTAGGCTTAGAACAAGCCCAGCCGCCAAACTCCTCTCTCAAAAGCCCGGTGCATAATATATCTCCGCATTTGAATGTCCCTAGCTCGGCATTATCATCTCAATCCATTCCTGTAAATCCAATCTGTCAAAGAACTGCCAGAATATAACTTGAGGCGCCCAGAGAATTCTCAAGATTGCAAAACTGACATGGAGCCCTTAGCCACGAAGCCCATCCTCTAGGAGCTCATCCCTGGATAGACTTACATAAAAATATTCTCCAACAGTACCGCTTTCTTAAAAAATTCCTTTCTTACTCAAGATTACAGTTCATGCAACTCCCTGACAAAGAATCTACTGTAGGTTATATAGAATTCATGAAATCTAGAGGGATGACATACCATGTCCTCTTCAGTCTGCAGATACAATCTGAATCTCTTTGCCAGTAAAAGAGTGTGAAAGATAAAGGAAGAACCTACGATGCCAGACCTGCTCCAAAATAAATATACACGAAAGATTCAAAGAAAATTATGCCCTAAACCTGCCTCCCGGTCGACCCAGATCCAAGACAAACAAGCTCTTGAAATCTGCAAGAAACTGGTTCTGCAGCATAATCAGACCTTTGAGAAAAACCGCATCATCTTCAACCAGCTGCGCCAAAGCGTCGTAAGGATCTCCTGCCTGGCTCCAGAGAAGCAAGAAGGATCGCTCTCCACCGCAGCAGTGCCGATTTGGAGAGGCGGCAAGAAGCCGTCTAACCCTGCCGCCCTAGCTGCGCCACCGCTTCCCAATAGATCCTCACCGATTTTTCCCCTCACCTACAGTATAATAATAGGGTCATAGAGTTTGTCAGAGATATGCACGGGCACCTTGGTCAAGTTCTTGTATTTAAGAATGGCAGTTTACTGCCCATTCCCAAGGAGGAATCTCTGCCGACGCGCTGAGCGCGGAGGCAGGGATGACTCCCTGGGAATGGGCAGTAAACTGCCATTCTTATAACGTGGATGCAACTTGGGTTGTATTCTGCACCTTGGAGCTCCGGAATCAGAGGTAAAATCTCCAGAATCAGGGGTAGAAACGCCGGAATGAGAGGTAGATGGTGAGAATCGAAGGTAAATCTTCAAGAATGTTGAGTAACTTCAAGAACGGCTGCAGCTGTAGATTAGTAGTAGTTCCGGAAAAGAAACTTAGCCAGATGGCGCAATGCCATTGGCAGAGATGGCAGAATGCAACCTAAGTTGCATTTACGGCTTTGTGGATCTTTCTTGCCATGGTCTTGATCTTACGGGTCATGCTAAGTGGTTATGACTATGCTGACGAACAAAAACTGGTCGGGCATAGACCAAGGCAGATCAATAAGTAGGGTCCAGAAACAAATAGATGCACAAGAAACCAAGCAATCACAAACAGCATGAGCATTATTGTTTGTTGCTCACAGTGGGCTCAATCCAAATTCGCAGCCATCCAATCTCTTGTCTCGATTTGGCTCTTTAAAACACCTCCTGCTGAATCAATGGAGCATCTGCAACAATATAGTAATAAACCTTCATTGGAATTTGCCCTCTGAATCTCTAGTTTCAAACTGCTGCAATCCTGCTTTAGACTGCCAATTCTTCAGCCCAGGAATCTAGCGACATCAATCCCATCATACCAAAAGAATTCCCGATGTATGTTAGTTTTTATTTTGCAGACCCCCTCTGATGTGGCATGCATCTCAGCCCTTGATGTTCAGATTGTATGGTCTATATTTATGCCACATTAGAAAGGGGGCTGTAAAACGAAACTGTTCCCGATCTATAGTTTCAAATTTCGATGTACTCCAACATAGTTTCCTTCTTATATCCGAGACCCCGTGCGACATCTCAAACCTGAAAACTGATCGTCTGGAAAAGGTTTTCTATTCGTAAACAATATTGGTTTAGCCAAACTAAGATGCCTACACTCATGATGAAGACTTCTATTCATAGAACAATATAATGAGATCCATTGGTTACCCAAAATATTTAGTGTGTGAAGAAATAGTATGGATTTGAATCTAACTTAAATTAGAACCTTTGCATGTAAGCCTCGCCTAGACAACCAACTCGATTGAATTTGATTATTCAAGGACGTCATTTACACCTCTATCATGTTGTAACCGCAACATTTACTTCACTAACCATTACAATAAACGTCCATATGCATCTATCCACATGTGAGAGGATAGAGAAAAATCTTTGTGGCGATTCTCTTTGTAAGCTCACCTACCTAAACATAGAGATGTCAATAAAGAGAGCCACCTCGATAAATTTCCGTACATATAAAAGTGCATAAATGGCTATAACAGGGTCTGGTATCCCCTTTAATGGTTAACATGGGGTACATGTACCCATAGCACGGAGAATGTTATAGAAAAATAATTGAATTAAACCTATCCCATTGGTTCACCTATAGTTGACACATATATAAAGCATATTGACGGGATGCACACATGACAGAGGAACCTTACATCTGACACTTAACTTGAAGTTGGTGGTTTTGTCCTAGTTTTGATTGTGGTCTTGATTTATTTGATATTCATCTTTGCTCTTCACCAACATCATCTTTGCCGTAAATTTACTATCAGGATGTTGAAAATTGTATTTCGGCACAATGGTAGTTTCTTCGCATCTTTAGACTCTAAATCTTGTATACTGTTATCTAAACTTTTGTGAAGCTATTTATTTGATTGATGGTCACGCAAAAGTCATCATTGGAAGCTGAGTCTAACTCATTTGGATTGGTCTTCTTTTATTGCAATATAACGAAAGGTTCAACAGAATGGGGATACTAGCTATGTCGGATCTAGAAACTTCTACTTGCTTGCCCTATCAACTTCACAAAAATGAAACAAAGCACTAAATGCCTAAATACCTCTGTTGGACTTCGTAAATATGACATGGAGACCGCTGGCATAGCTTCTACACACGTAAATTCATTGTGATTTGTTACTAAAACTCAACTTGCAGCTGGTATAAACTTAGCTTCTCAAAGTTGATTATAAGAAATTATTACATGGTATAAAGAGGGATTGTATGAGCATTGCATATAGAAGGTACTTAAAAATTGTAGTACAATAAGATGATGCATACGAAAGATTCAACAAAGAGAGATGTTGGCGGCCAAGATAAAGTTCCTTGATGATTTTTATTGTATTGTCTAGGCTCGATATAACCACACTTCACATTTGTTTTCTTTCTTGAGATTAGGGTAGGGCTGGGGCTTTGGCTCCGTCTATTGAAGAGGCTTGGTGAGAGGGTCATCTTCAAGAGGATGTCACTTGGCCCCAAAAAAAAAAAAAAAAAAAAGCACATGCTTTTTTTTTTCTTCTTTTTTGGAGCTCGTGGGAGGGAAGGGGGAAAGATTTTCATTCATTGCGTTTTCATTTTCTACCTACTAACTAAAATGATTTTTTTTTTTTTCTTTTTGGAATCCTCGTATACACAAAAGGGAATCGTAAATTGGCGAGAGGCAAAGCTATATCATATGAAAAGGGACCATCCGACTTTAAAACATAGAGGCTTCATTGGGTTGCAACATTTGTGACCCAGGATTTCAGCTTCGCCACATAATATGTACATTGTATCTAAGGTTTTCTTAATGACGTATAGGAGTGTTTTTTAAGTAATGAAATGGCATGTAAAATTGAAAGGGGTTGCATATATAATAAATTCCAAGCATTGTAACGTGAGAGAAAATTTGGCATATGCTAGGGGTTTTCTTACTACCATATGCATGCATATCCCTTACTACATAGGTGGGCCTCCCAGAGTATTCTTATCATGATTTATTGTGGTAAGGAGGAATCCATGTGTGCAAAATGTTTGCTATGGTAAGGTTATTGGTCTGATTGAGGCTGATATTACCGAAAATATGTGACTGAGGTTGTACATTCGAGGCCATGCATTTATTGTTCTCAGTTGAGGCGAAGATCGATAACCACCTTATCGGGCTTATCTCGGTGGAATAGTACTGATAACTAGTTGTACACTAGTACTGGTAACTTGTTATCAGCCTGCAACAATAGTAGAATAGAATAGAATATGATTTTATCGTCCACGGAGACCAATTGGCCTATGGGACCCAAGTACAAAGAGAGAGCAGCAGGCGTATTACTACCAGGATTAAAAAACCCCTGCCCCGAAGGGTTTTCGGGGGAAAAACCTTAGTAGCAATAAGGATGCTGACATAGTGCACAGTTATATACATAATTACAAGTACAACTGAGGTTGATGTCGGACAGGGGGGCATAACTGAGTCCATGTATCCATTACCTCCCGGAGGTACGATCCCAACAAGCCTACAGAGGCCGTGCTCAGTAGCTCATGCAGGGCCTGATGGGGCACAACTAACCGAGCATACCGAGTCCGGATATGCTCGTGCGGATAGGCACGGAGGGTGACTTTCATCCTCAATGGCGCCATGTTGACAAAGACGCGGCGGACTCTGTCCTCACGCTGCCCCGAATCCATCTCCCCTGTCTCAATGCGGAGGTGGTGTGCACTGTCGCGAATGGAAGCAATCACCTGGCGCTTTTTCATGGGTAGATGGGTGCGAGGTAGTGGTGTGGGCCCCTCGTGAGCATGGGAGCAACTTTGTTGTCGATAATTTGCCACCTTGACATGTGACGGGGCCCGCATCCCAAAGCTTGGCCATGAAGCAAGCATCAAATCTTGCTTCAAAGGCGTAGCGTGCCTTCGGTGTATGCTTTGGTCCACATCGTGTGCACGCACATTCCATCGCGAGAACCACTAGGCTTGCTTGTCTTTCCAACGGGGCTTTGAGTCATTTGCGGGCCCATCGCCTTCGCCAAAGCAAGGTTGGGCGACCATCCATAGCCACCACCTTACGGAAGTAAATAATGTGGCGTTCAGTATGACCCTCGTAATGGAAAGAAGCATGTCTCTGGAGCAAGATCGATATGGGACCGTGGATTTCACTCCGATTGCAGGGCCAAGTAGGCCTTACATGCGTGCTCTAGATCGTTCCAAGTGGTGAGGGATATCGCCCCCACACCACGCCCCATAGAGGAGGGCCGGTTCAACCAAGGCCACGAACAAGTGTGCCTGGTGACCCCATGCATCTGACTACGCCTTGTGATTGTTGTTTTGCATTACATACGGGGCTTTCCGACTGCGGTGACCCGTAACGATGGATGCATCCCGGTGTGTGGTAGTAGAAAACTCAATGCCCAAATACTTATAAGACCGAGCCACCTCCACTACACGCTTACGGTAAGTGAATGAAGGAAGGCGTGGTGCTTGGGGATGATGGGACCAGCGGCACCTTCGTCTTGGCCAAGTTAACTCTCATGCCGGTGAATTGGCGAGAAAGTGTCCAAAGCATCCGGTGGCGTTGCATGTCCTCACGGGGTATATGCGGCAGGTCAACATCATCGGCATATATGAGTTGCGGATTATGTGGTGCATCAAGCGGCGCCTCCCCCCCTCGGTGCTTGCTCGGCTAGCCATTCTTCTAGCTGGTCAATGTACAAGCCGAAGAGCGTCGGGGATAGAGGGCAGCCTGGCGCACCCCACAACCAAAAAACAAGAACTCTACCCTAACAGGAAAGAGTCCGATAAGGTTTATTCCTTTTTATTTATGTAGTTTATCTAATCTAACATATATAAAGGCTGTTGGGAAGATTCGATTCTTATATTCTCCTTTCATTTAGGGTGCATTCCCATTACCGTAGAACCCAGTTTTGGGAGCTTTGCCATGTAAGCAAAGCATAGGCATTTGCGTGAAGACCATTCCCATTGTAGTTCAGTGCTCCTAAACCTGAAATCAGAGCAAGAAACAAATCATAATCGATCTCTTCACTAGAAGACAAATCAAATCCAGCAAGAAGATAAACGCGACTCTAAATTCTGCAATTCGAAAGTCCTCTCGCACTTCCGAGTTTCTTGAAGTTGCCTTTGCCACGAAGGACGAAATAAGGCCCGAGAAGAGATAAGCGACCAATTTTTTTTTGTCGCTACTTGCCACGAAGCAAAGCCAAGGCGACGTAACAGACTAATGGGGATGCACCCTTATTGACACCCATTCAAGTTTGTCCGGAGGAAAAAACTGAGCAAGAAAAAAAGTCCAAAAATATTGCACTCTCCTCGGAAGCATCGGAGTTTTTTTTGCATCCATAGAGACCGTCATTGCCACCATAGCTCTGCTTCTACATGAAAAACTAATTTGGCCCGGATTAAAGAACGTGCTTGCAAAAATACTAGTTGAACAGTCGGATTCAGGGCTCAAATTTGACGGCTTTCACGCATGTTTTTGGCATTTTTGCCTGTCAAAACAAGCAAAAATAAAAATTGTATTGCAAATGAAAGGCAGCCAATGACCAAATGCCTGTCATACAGAAAGGCCATCAAAATACATATTTGTCATTTGAAAAGCTAGAAATTTAAATTGTCCTGTCATTTTTTTTTAATTTTCTTATCTTTTTGTAAATCAAAAGATATAATATATAGGCCCATATACAAAAATATATGATCCATCCAAACAACCTTTAAGGTAATGAATTTAAAAACACTTCATGGGCATAGCAAATTAGACACCATCCAACCATTGAAAAAGGAAATATTAGCTTGCATCATCCAAGGAATTGCCAAGGAATCGACCATGAATTGCCAGGAAATCGGTAGGGAATTGGCCATGAAATCGGCCAAGGAACCCTAATTTGCATCGATTTAAATTCAAGAGCCCTCTTGAGCTTACTCCTCGACAAACAACTACAGGGTTTTTGGGCTCATACTACAGTCTATGCCTGGGCTCTTTGATATCCTCTGCTGCACCGACATTTTTGAAGCCACATAATGTTTAATTTAGACCCACAGAATATTTATGGACAAACAACATATTTCTAAAACCTCTACTTCAACAAACCCACAGAATACATAGATTTGGGCCATTCTTGGGCTCATACTTGGGTTTATGCTTGGCAAACAACACCGCCATTCTTGGGCTTACACTTGGGCTCTCGAATTGTTCTGCATCAAGACTTTTGAAACCACCACTTCTACAAACCTATCTCATTTATTCATTCATGGAGCAAGATAAAGGCAATGCAAGTAAGTTCAGATTTAGATCATTTGCTCTATATTATTGTGATTTCTTGCTTTTTCTTGCTCCTTGCATTTTCGTAGTTTTCAAATTCTTATTATAGCGGTGGCTTCTTTAGGCTAAAAAAAAAGGAAGGAAGGCCAATCAACGTAGATCTATGCTTTCTTTCTGCAAATTATCTAATAGCATAGTTGCAAGCTCAGGCTCTCAAACGCAGCAGCCGCCCGACATAGTTCTTGAGGAGACCATAGAAATTATAGAAGGTTCTTGTAACGTACAGAGGAACATACCTATTGTTGATGTACATTTAAAACTTGGTTATATTATTACGAGTTTATAATAGACTTTATAACTTGTTCTTTTCTTTTTCTTTTTTTTTACATAAAAAAAAGTTTTTGTCATTTGGGATTTTTGTCTTGCATTTGAAAGGTTAAAATTGAAAGACTTCCTGTCATGCGAAAGGCATAAATGTTTTTTGCCTGTCACAAGAAAATTAAGGGTAGCCTTCAAATTTGAGCACTGCCTGGGTCCTGTGAAACGCTGGTAGATGGACTTCTTTAGATCGGCGAATTTGAAGAGGGATGGGTCCCGAGGATGTCACATAGTTTAAGGCGTATATACCATGTGAGTGAAAGGGGTGGGTTTTTTTTTACCCTAAACCGTATGTATACGTACGGATAGGGGCTTGGCTAGGGGGTTCTCTGGGGGGAATCCAGTGTAATATGTATATGGGAAGGGGCATTTAGAAGGTTGGACAAGGCGTATACGGAGGGTTTTTTGCTAACCCCATTAACGCACGTGGCGTATCCCCTTTATAGTAGGTGAAACCCCCGGGGGACGGGTGGAATATAGCATTTTTTGTGCAGATTAGATTTTTTATTGCATTTTCTGTGCATTGCTTTGATCCGCAAAGACATCACAATTTATGCAGAAATCTTGAGTCCTCCCCTTATTGCATGAGAACATTTAATGATTGTATTTGTTTCAAATAAATTAGTAAGGGAAAAATTGGAGCTGCAACATTTTTGCTGCAAAATGCGCCCAAAACCGTTGGCCAGATATTCCACTTTGGCAATCGATGTGACAGATTTAATCAAATTCTTCGCAATGCTAGTTTCTCCTCGCTTGCAACTTCTCTCTACAATCCAGGAGAATTTCTCGTTCGTCTGTTATGTACAATTTTGTTTCTTGACGTGGCATTGACACGTCATCATAGTGCTTAAAGTGGTCCTCATCTATTTTTGAAAACATGAAGATATTATTTGTCCCAATTACATAATCTTAGGCCCAAATTCCACTACTGAGGCAGATCGATATCTGGCTCGAATGAACTATTAGGTTATTTGATGCAAACTCCAGGAATCGGCGTTCCATTGAAATTGTAATAGTTCTTTGATCCAAACATTAATCAGTTTAGCTGGCAAACTTTCCATGCATTTGCCAGGGCAAAATTCCCCGTCGCAAAAATTCTGAATATCTAACTCCACATCAGAGATTTCCACCCTACAACGGAATCCAAATAGTGGCATCAATCGCTTATCTATTCCTTGGGGATTCATCCCGACAACAAGTGTTGGCCTAATGGAATGTTTGCCTTATATTCAAATAGAGAAATTTGCAATTCCATGATATGCTTGTAACTCCAGCTCTTAATACCTTATAATCTAGGTAAAAAGATATAACTGCAACAATACTTAGTTAAATATCGATGCGGAATGGGAAAATTGAGTTCAATAGCATCCATCTATCCTTTAGGGGCACGGAAACACAAGGCAATAGCACGAGTTCAAATTTCGGGTGCTCTCAAGTTGTACAGTATCATTGCCGGATGAAATCCTAGCCAGTAAATGAGTCAACAGGGGACATGAAGTTGAGAAAGAGAAGTGTTCGCGGTGGCCGCCGTGACAAATTTCTTATGTGATTAATAACTTTTAATAAAATATTTGTAAGCAAGTTGACTAGGGTCCTTGATCTACTTCTTCACTAGGGCTCAAATTATAATATTGCCATTTTTATCCCATTAATTACTTGGCTCTTGAAATGTTTGTCCACTATGTTACCAATGGCCACTATGTTACTAATGGTTACTCTTAACTATCTTCACTGTTTGTGTCCAACACGTCAAGCTCGTCTCCCCTCCCAAACTAGTTCATAAAAAATATAAAGCAATATTGTTGAGTTGGGTGTGTTTGATTTTGATTTTGAACTGATAGCAAGTCGAACGTCACACAAATCCATCTATGTAAGTGAGTCAGTAAAGAGAAATGTTCGCGGTAAGTATTAGGGCAAATCAATAGAGGGGTGCGAGGTGCATCTGGATCTTGTGCAATATTATTATTACCCAGGAGACAATTTTAATTGCAACATTGTTAAAAAAACCCTGAAGTACTATAAAATCCCGTGCTTCTAGTTTTATGCAAATCCGCACTTGGAAGATCAAATTTGGAATAGATTTCTCCAAATCTGCTGGAACAATGCAAATTGGAGACAATGTGCGGATGGATTTCCCGTTTCATTTGGTTTTGAGAAGGATTGAATAGCAGCACTTCGTGTTCGATTAGGTTCTGAGCGATCCAGCAAAAAAAAAGGGCAAAGTTTCGGAAAACTCAGAAGCCAAGTTCCGGTGCAGAATTTCATATTTTTGGAGAAAAAGGACCACGGAAAATCCGGTGGCAAAACGGTTCGGAACCGAACCTACTTTCCCGAACCTGGCGGTCTATTACTGCCATGTTTTCTACCGAACCGAAGCAGGCCGAACCTAGTCGCTGGCCGCCATTCTGTGATATTTAGTGGCTAGTGCACTTTTCTGCCCTTTTGCCTTTTGTTTTTTAAGATGCTGACACGTGTCCCCTTCAAGGGTTCGAAAAAACTTGGCTCAGATGGTCGCATGAGTCGCTCTCCAAACAGCACCCAAAATAAACACCATTGAATATGAATATTTGTGGTAGCTGCACTACTGTAGATTATTGGGGGCTTTTTTTTCGCCTTTTTATTATTTTCACATGGTCCAAATTTATCCATGGTGCTTTACAAAAATTACTATTGAACTATGGTCAGTGCCTCCAACCCTCCGTGTATGTCTGCATGTTAAGGCACAACTCTAGATTCTGTTATCCACTTCCAATCTCATCTTTACTATGACATCTGTTCTTAGCCTGCTTGCCCATCCTTGAATCAAGTTTCTTGCTCCACGAGTTCCCTCACCATTGAATACAATTTCTATTTCTCACCCGAATCCGACAATTTATGGCCTTGTCTGATCACTATGTCTATAGATGAGGTTGGAAGCATCCGAGCATAAGGAGTTCCATTCATTGGTCCACCACCACTTTTAGATAAGGATAAGTTGTTGGGGCATCCAAGGCTAGCGATGCACAAAGAACTTGTTTCTTAGTAGGACGTAATAAATGTCTAAGTGAAATTACTGTCAATATTTTGCTAGTTTCATAGAGCACATGAAATATCTCCATCATTTCCAACCTGCGCTAATGATCCTCTGTTTGATATAGCAATAAGCTAGGTAGATCAATCCCCTTGTTTCATCTTCCAGCTTCAATCTTTTCTATTTCTTCCACTACAGCTAGCATCAATCTTCCTACCCATTCTTGTGTTTTGATTTACCTCGAAGTGAAGCAAAATAAGATGGTTGAGTATTGGAGGAGAAATCATCCATCAAAAAATGCTTCAAATCCCTTTAAGGGACAAATGCAATATGACTAAGCAATTAGTGACTATGAGATGTGATACTATCTATGAAAATCCCACCACTGGAGTTCCCATATCTAGGGTTAAACTGAGCAATCAAATTTTTAGACTAAATTGAATCAGTTCATGCATTATTAGACACTCAAATCCACGAGGCAATGAACTATACCCCTTGCCTCTATCTCCTCAACCATATCATCTTAATATAATACGAAAATAGTGTACGTGAGTAAGTATGTCCACCCCCATCGACGGTTAAAGATGGGCCACGTGGAGCGATCTCGGCCCTCCATACCCCACACGTAAACAATTTTGATTGTGGAGAGGATTCAAACCCTAGTTTGTGCCCCCCATCCTTACCACTAGGCCAAGCATTGGTTTGTTGAAAAAAGTGGAAGTTCACACATAGTTAAGAGTGAGGGCTAAATAATTCAAGGATGCTCTAAGATATTCTAGAATGTTCTAGATGGTTCTAGAATGTTCTAGATGGTTCTAGAATGTTCTAGATGGCTCTAGAATGTTCTAGATGGTTCTATTCTAGAATTTATAGAATGTCCTAGAATGTTCCAGATGCTCACGGGCAACCACCTCGGTCTAAAAACGGAAAGAATTTTGAAACTTTGCAAGTACTCAAAATAGAATGTTCTAGAGTGTTCCAGATGCTCATGGGCAAGTAGCTCGGTCTATAAATAGAAAATATTTTAGTCTAAAAAGAGAAAGTTTTTTAAAAGTATGCAAATGCTGAAAGTAGAATGTTCTAGAATGTTTCAGATGCTCCTGGACAAGAACCTCAGTCTAAGAATAGAAAGTTTTTGGAACTTTGCAAATACTTAAAATAGAATGTCCTAGAATGTTCCAGATGCTCATTATCATGCAAATACATAGCGTATCATAATGCCCATCTTTATCTTTACTATAATAAAAAAAGCCTTCCTCCTTCCGTAGATGAGGGTGCCCTCAAAATTATCAAACTATTAATGAGTGTCTATAGCAACAAGGGGAGTAGGGCCTTGTTGCTATAAGGGCCCTACCCCACCTGTGCTCCAAAAATATAATCTACTCACATTTATACAAAAAATTGTATTATGGAAACCTGATCATAACCCCTTTATTATATAGAATGAACATAATCCCTTCATTATATAGAAGGCCAGGTAAGAGCTTGAGTGTGAATAGACACTAGAAACGTATGCCCGGCGATGCCGGGCATTACTCACAGATGTGTGAAATAGGTATACGTGTGGAGTTTGTAGGTAATTAAAGAGTTGAAAATGTAATCATGTCTGTAAATGCAATTTATGTCAAATAATGTTCATAGATATAATGGGGTAATAGATGTAATAGGTTTTGTCTGAGGTGAGGCATTAATCATGGGCACATGAAATAATAGAATAGAATAATGGAATAAGTAGGATGGGTTAGACGGTAGACTTTAGGGAATTAATTGATGTGTAAGATGGTCTATGATTTTATGGAAGAACAAAAATAATATGTATTCAACTGGAGTACATTGAAAAACTGGATATTGCATACTTGGAAATTGCCTGGGACTTGAAATGGTAGTCATTAATACAATATTTACTTTAAAATTTGGTTTTGAATATCAACAATGTACAAATGTTACGAAGAAAGGAATGTCCTATTGTCAAACATGGATGTTGGAGATGTAGTACATTCATTGGAGATGTAATACATTCATTGTGTAGCATTGACAAAGATCAAGAAGAATAGAAAGAGAGAGCGTGATTGTTCCCAAAATAGTCTTAACTATTAAAGAACCACGTTAATACGTGTTTCAACAATTATTGAAATGCATTAGGAACTATAATGAATGCAGTGGAAAGGGGATTGCAGTATTGGGCTCTTATTTTATGCCCTTGCTGTAAAGCCAGTTGACAATGCAAAATTGGATAAGAGAATTTTGCATAATCTGAGAATGAAAATTGCATGTGAAATTGGAACGTTGCACATTTTTTTTGCAAACCCATTGGTAGAAATCATGGTGAAATGCACCATAGAAGTCCATTTACACTTCCACCTACTTTGAAATTCCATAACTTTAATGAACTGTTCTTTTCGGCTCCATGTTAATAAAGTGTAGGTGGACTTCAACTGGTAAATTTATAAGATAATGCATTATATCCGAATGTCATAGGGACACAATAAAACATGAAAATGAAGAGAAGATGATGACACATTGAAGAGTGAAGAGACAACCCAATTAAGCACATGAAGTAAATGGATACCTCCAAAATATAGCACAGAAACTGCAATATGATTTAGAACGAATTGGGGCTTACAATGCCCTGGATATTTCTTCCATCTACATATATGAATTGATGGATTTTCAATGCCATTGGTGCCATTCCTGAGCTTGATGGATGTAGATCAGGAGAGATGCCCAGGTTTATGTCCACTCCCCTGCTGCACAAATAAGACATGCTTGGCATAGACTCTCTTATAAAACAGAAGACAGAACCTAGATAAACTGCTTGATTCATACATGAGCTTGTCAGCAAACAGATCATCTGCATCAAATGGGTGCCTAATTTGGTGCTGCTCTTCTATGTGCTATTGTTGAAAATGCACTATTCAAGAATAGTGATGGTGCAAATGTACATATAGCTGGGCAGAATATGATCCCAATATTTTTCCAGAAGAGGCTTCCATGTCTGACCCTATTGAATATAGACTGTGGATCCTTTTCTCATGTCTTGTTGTTTTGTTTGACCTGAAGTCTCATAATTGTCCTAAATATATCCCGAGTATCCAGAATGACCTGTATTTTGAAAAGCTAAATAAAATGAAAAAACTACCTAAGAGCTTCATGGTTCAAAATGCATAATGCATATCTACACAGTGTGGAGCATAACAGGAATCGGTGATGCTTGCCTAAAAATCATACTACTCAAAACCGTTATTCTTTGGTAGGCTTAGTTCCTGCAAGAGAAGAAATATAATTTTGCTCATAACCTAATTTTGGTTAGAGAAAAAGTTGTTGGAATTCCAAAGTAATGAAAAATACAGACCTGTATCATTACTTGATGGGATTTTCATTACTTGATGGGATGTTGATGTCGTCCAGTTATCACAGTTTAGGACATTTACCCTCTCGAATAATGAGTAATGCTAAAGATTTGAATCTTAAAAAACAGAACCCATTTCAAAATTTGCAATAGCTTTCTAATATGCAACATCATAAGCAGCGTGCTCTTCTGCTGCTCTTCTGCTGTAAACACTCTGTGCTAGGAAAAGTATAGGCAAATCTAGTGTATGCCATCTGCTCACATATCATGGCTACCATGTAATGAGAAAAAAGAAGGTTTGACAATCAGTGCTTACAGTGTAGGATTTGCCAAGCACAGCTAGCTACCAATTTACACTTAAAGGAGGGCAAAACTGCGCTGCAAAATCAGCTCCATGTCTAGTTGCTTGAGTTGCTTTACTAAAATCACTTCCTAGAGTAGATGTACGTGATAAATAGGTGATAAATAACCTGAAGGTCCAACAAAAAGTTCAGATAATTTTCAAAACAGAAATTCTCCAGAAAACATGAATTTCTAAACTGGTTGCGATGTAATTACAATATCATATTTTGCCCGATTCTTTGGGTCTCTAATCCTGTTTCAGAGAAAGATGAATGAAATTCAGATAAGTACAACGAAGATAAGAAGCTAGAAGTGTGAAGTCAAATTCCCACCTCTTCGAGTCATGATACATATAAATACTGAGATTTGCAGCTAATTTGCTTTTCACCTCCTTTGCCCATTGTCCAACCATGGAAACATGGCATATAATTACAGCATGGATATCAGGTCGTTGTCAAAGCTATGTTCTACATGCATATTCAAATTTGTTCCAAGTAAAGGGGGGTTGTCTTACTGAGGGTTCCTTTGGAAAAGACGGCAATGTGGAATTCTCTATGGGACATGGATTTGAGAGAGTCAATGCCAAAATCTGTAGACAACAATATTGATAAATCAGCAACAAAATCTATATTTCCTTCAACTGTTGAAGGAACTCTGCGCGCAACATTCAAAGCCATATGCAACAAAGGTTTGAAACCATAAAATATATAACAGGTTGAATCACCCAGTGGGCCAGCCTCTTCAAGCTTCATAGTTGCTGGACAAAATGGAGTGTTGGCTGAAGGAGAAATGCCATTAGTTGGAGACCTTGAAACCTAAAGATTCAATCGAAAAAACTGAAAGATGAGTTATAGCTCTTATAAAACAAATGAAGAAATTTACAAATTCATATACCTTCTCAGGTTAGTTATGTGGATTTAGACTGCTTATGGCCCATGGTAATGGCCATTGCTTTTCATCTTTCTTTAATGTACTCTACAACACCAAAACCCGTTGACAGTTTTTTCCTACAATAGAAGAATTAAATATGATGGCATATACAATATTCAGCAAGTTGAATTTGGTTGAATATTAATTTAGTTCACAACTACAAAGTACTCACAAAGTTTGAATTGCACGTCTGGAATCACCTTTCTTGGAGCTCCATCCTGTAAAATTTCAGCCATTCTCCATTTAACATACTATCATTCTGGCAAGAGATATTCTAAGTGCTTTATGATAGATTCCAAATTAGTGCTCAAGAAACTTCTAACATCTCGGCACATTTAAAAAAAACCAAGATCGGGCAAACTCAAATGGTCTGAATGAGGGAACTTTTGATCCATGCACATGCATATATAGATGAACAAATGAAAGCTTTATCACAAAGCAAGGCTTATAACTATGAGTTGTTTAATGCAGAGAATTAAATAAGAAATCTTCGACTGAATTGTCCTAATAAAGACGAATCATGATATCAAGCACTATTGACAGAATTCAACAAAAGGCACTACCAGATCAACGGGCATTTGCCTGCAAAAGGTAATTGTAGATATTACCTCAGTTTCACCAGCGTTTTCACCAGTGCAAGTACGTGTGCAGACAATGAAATGCCAATCCAATGCTGCAAATCAGACACAAAAACCAAAGGTAAACATAAAAATACCAGAGATTGGCTTAGAAGCGCGGAGATATCTTCACTCGCCATGCCAAGCTACCTAGAACCTAGCAGCAGGCGCTGAGATCTAACAAATGGCGCCTTTTGCATGTACGATAATTGCTGCAAATCCCGCATTAGAATGCTTTTAAGAAGTTTGTGGTAGAAAACTGGATCCAGAGATGGCAGAGGAAAATAGGTCTGAAGAAAATGCAAAGGATTCAGAGCAGAAGAAAGATGACTGTGGTGGTGATGAAATGGAAGAAGCCAAGGCTCAAAAGCAAAAACAAACGGTTTTGGAGGTCAGCTTCATGGTGTTCTCATTAAGCTCCGTCTAGTCCAAGACTTCATACTTCAAGGTCATACCTTCAACCATATACCGATGAAAAATCCGCCTCTGAAGGTATTTCCTTCCCTGTTACTCCAAGATCACAGAGCAACAGAAATAGACCATTGTTACCACCTCTGCAGCCCGTTCCTAGGTCTAGCATAGATGATCCAAGGGAGTGGAGTCCCTCTACTCCTCTGAGCATTAACCGTATGAAAAATGGTTTAGAAATCAAGCTTGATCTTGCAGTGGTTCAACGCTCCAGGAATGCGTCTGAACCAACAGAGATGCAAATGAAGAGGGACAAATTTTGCTTTCTTTGATAAAGAGTGCTCCAGGTCCAGGGTTGCAGAGCATATCTTGCTCCTCTTTCAATCGTGAAAATTCCAAATTTCGTCCCCGCAAGAAGATATCGTGAAAATTCAAAATATGCCGCAAGGGGCAAAGGGAACGCCGCATGCGGCGTTCCATGCGGCGTTCCATGCGGCTGCACAGGCACATTCCCCAACACCTTACCAAAATAAAAAAGAAGATAAGGCAAAATTCTAAGAGAGAATTATTTCAAAGCTTGTTGGTATGTCTTCAACAGCTCAATGGCAATTCATAGATTTCATAAGCCATTTTCTTGACAAAATATGTCTAATCACTGCAAGTAGAAACTGCCATAAAAAGACGATGCCCAGTGCCAAAGCCAAGGCCACCAATTAATCGCCTCTAACCTTAACCCAATGACCTGGCCTTTGACATGAAGCACTTAATCTATCAACTAGACATTCCAACTTTTTGGTCTTTCTAGGAATAAAATTTTGTCTTGACTTTCCACTAATGAGATCACGTCCAACTAGGTCATACAGGTCTTGTTGAAGGCCTCTCTGATCTCTATTGAATAAAGAGAGACGTGCATAATTTTTGAGTTTGAGAGGTCTCACGCTTTACCACTTTATACGACATACCCTAGTCGTAAAACACAAAGACGGAAGTCCGATTCAAAGACACCGTAGACTGGATACTTCTTGATGCACCACAACTTTTGAGCCGAAATCTTCTTCCAGTGAAGGAAATGGACGTTCTTAGCCCACTTCAGCTGTAAGATTTTCTTGTTCATGAAATAAGAAACCGCACTAAGAAAATACCTACGCAAATCGAGTAGCAAAGCGAGGCAGAACAGGTTCTGGTAGATCCACGCAAAATATGCAGGGGTTCCAATTTTCTTCCGAAAAATAATCGGCCCAAGAAACTATGGTGCATGGGAACCCTGGTTTGGTCCAAGCAATATCCCGCAAGCATTTTGAAACAAATTAGTTGTTTCCCAGCCTAATAACAACGAATACAACACACTTCCTAAAAGTTGTGCTTCTAATCGGTCCACACTCTCTAATCTAATCGGTCCTCCCTCTCTAATCTAAAAAAATTTTAGCCCTCCATATTTCAACCATTGACAAAATTAAATAGATCTCAACCTTACACGTGGCCTCACCGCAACCCAACAACAAGAAGAGAGTGATAATTGCAACACAGAATGAAACTGAAACAAGTGATCCAAAGATTACATTAAAAACAACACACCATATGAAACTCCCATGTACAAAAGCAACGTCTACGTTGCTTGTTCTGGAAGTCACCCAAACTAATATACAAAGATAAACCATCCAGCTGAAAGCTCGCTTGCTATAGAAGCAATAGAACCAACAAAACTCTATATATAACAACGTGCTCCACGCCTACAGAGGACAATGCCAGATCATGCTCATATAGTGTTGGGATGAGCGATTGCAAGCTGATGAAGCTGCCGCAGCTTAGACAAGAGCATAGCTCGCACATGATTCACCTCCCATCTAGACACTCTTCTATCCCGCACTAAAACGTCAATGTCTGGATCGTCTGCTGTAGTCAAAGCTTCTTCTAAGATGTCCACTGCATTGGTTAAAGCAACAGATAAAGCATGCACAATTCGCCAAGTCTGCGATTTCATCCACTCAACATAAAAAAATGGAGCTACAAACAGAGGAGCCACCTCTTCAATGGCACGCCGCTCTACAGATTCAACATCAAAGGCAATAAAGGTAGAGAATGGAGGAGGAGGAATGGCATCCCTCTCTCCTTCACCGGCCCCGCCATCAACATGTGGCCCTGCAACAGAACATTCAACTAATGAGCAAGATGAAACGTCAACATGAACAAACAATTTAAGAGCTCATACTATCCAATATGAAAGCCACGATCTTGCATATCTAAAGGAATATATAATCTTGGAAGCAAGATTGGCTGCCATCTATGGGAGGAATAAAAGGGGGTGTCTCCTCATGATACTCCTCATCAACAAGATAATCGACGATATCAACTGCATCATCATCGTCAGCACTATCATTTTCATCCTCTTCCAGCATTGCATCAAGCTTATCTAGCTCCTCGCACGCCAGAGCATCGTCCCAAAACCTATGTCGCCTTCTCCCCACTTTCTCTATTGGCTCTTTCCCAGGAGGCAATCCATAAATGACGCAGCGCACGTCCTTGATAGAAGCATGGCTTGGATCCAGGATAAGCCTCCACGCAGTCTCTACTCTGTAGTAACTAATTGTAGCAGAATTCCAAGGGAGGACCCACGCACTGGACAAAATGAATTTTCCTGTTCGCAACATCCGTGCAATTGTGTAGCACATACTGGGAGTTCTTTGCCCTCTCCCGTGATATAATACAAAATGGCTTTCACTACTGAGCAAGTTCGTGTTATCCAAAACTACACAGTGCTTGATCTCACTCGCACTGTACAGTGCATACAAATTCTTTCCACGCTCAAGCTGCTCAGCAATTACCTGTGATTCCTGTAATGCAGTTTGTCAACGTCTTTCAAACAGTATCCGAGCATTCCCTCAAAACAGTGTAAACATGTGTCCTTCAACGCTTTACACATAATTACTCCACCTGGTGGATGGTGATTTATCCAATCTAGAGCTTGCCTCAGACAAACATTTACAGCTGCTGGCGTGGTTGCAGAAACTCGAAATACACACTGCAAGTGTAGGTGATCAAGTTGAGAACCCCGCTCTACTGCCACCATACCTGCTAAGCAATCTGAGTCCAAGAACCTGCACAGTCTCACGTAATGATCTTCCACTATATCAGGCCCGTTGATAGTCACTGTTATACTCACGTCCAATATGTTAGTTTTGGCTTCCCTCTGCATGCTCTTCCTCATCTCCTTCTCCTTTTTCTCCATAGATTTCTTGTCTTCTCTTTCCTTCTTCAATATCTCTCGCTCTTCCTTCCTTTCTCTCTGCTTCTCCTCTCTCTCTCTCTCTCTCTCTCTCTCTCTCTCTCTCTCTCTCTCTCTCTCTCTCTCTCTCTCTCTCTCTCTCTCTCTCTCTCTCTCTCTCTCTCTCTCTCTCTCTCTCTCTCTATCTGCTTGTTCTCTCTCTCCACCTGTTTAAATTTTTTCTTCTTATCCCTCTCAAACTGCCTCCTCTTCTTCTGCGCATCCATGTCATTCTGCTCTTTAATTACAATGCCATTGTCCTTCCTTGGCTTGCCCCTCTTCCTGGACGGCCCATAGGCATTGCAGGCATCAGCAAGAATTATATTCAAACTCTTTGGTGAGAGATGCAGCTGCTCAGAAGGCACTTCCACAAAATTACCCGATGGAATATACGATGGGCATCAAGGGAAAGGTGGTTATGTTCAGGCACAGAATTCATGGATCCGGCAGAAGGCAAGCAATTCGACCTCTCTCTAGCAGCTCCAGCACTGCTGCTCTCAGGAGGACTTCCCTCCTCATCCACATAATTATGCATGCCTTGCCCTGATCTAACAGTCCTAGCAATTCTCTTTAACTTCTAGTTATCATTATTGGTGTCTTGTATAAGACCGCTAAAGCGATTATCGATTTTTGCCCTGGCAGATGCATATGCGGGCCTCGACCTTTTGTGCCAAATATCTTGCCTCAAGTATGCAACCTCGGTCATGCATTTTTGGCTACCAACTTCGACTAGATCGATAACCTTACCTTACACAAAAAGCCAAAAACAATATATCAACAAACCAGACACAAGGGATAACTTCATCTCGCCACTGTCTTGAAAGTGTTAAGAGGGACATATTCATTTTACACACACCCTCCCCCCGACGTGGCATAGATCCAAACCATACAATCTGCAAAATCAATGGCTAGGATCTATATTGGGGGGGAGGGGGGGTATGAACTCTATTCTAATAAGGCTAATTTCAACTAAATCCAGCACTCGATTCAAGAGTTATAGCAAACTATGTGAACTAGGCCAAAGAATAAGCGCCAAAGGTGTGTGCATCTTAGAAGAGCTCCCAACTACCTTACAGTATATATAGCCTCAGACTTTAGGCTATATGGAACTCAATCAAACAGCCCAATCATGTTATGTAGTATTGGTCATGTTAATTAAGGAGTGTTTATTGATCAGTGACTAATATGGTCTATGCTCCTTGCTTCTATTTTTTTTAGGTATATACCCTTCAAGTTTACAAATATTCCAAAAATACCCTTCAAGTAGAGAGCATTTTTGTAAATATGGTGATATAGTTTTCGTGGCTCCTCTGATTCAAAACATTATTCCTGGACATTATAGATTAAAGATCTTTCCAACAAGATCAAATTCATCTAAATCGGGTTTGGAATTCACAAGTTATGAACGATTGAGTTGTTTCTTTTAACATGTTTTTAGAACACCATTACGGGAAGATTCCAACATCGCATTAGATGCTTCTACTACTACATAGGTCTGACTCTCACCTATAAGTTTCATGAAGGATGTTTTTGTATTTAAACAAACACAAAAATGTTATTTTTTGGAGCCAAATACCTTGTTTTTGGGGGGTATTTTTGGAATATTTGCACATTGAGGGGTACGGAATTTTCCCTTTTTTTTATCCTATGGATTAGGCACGTCGAGTTGATACAAGCAACCAACACAGATGTATATATTTTTAAAAGATTTTTACTATAAAAGTTTTTTCATTGAAAGCCCTCTGGTTTGGAGCACATTTTTCTACTTACATAGCAATAATCTTGTGTTTTTTGTTGTACGGAGTCATACAGACTAGTCTCCATGGATAACAAAACTCAATCCAATTCTTATGAGGACATGGACAGGGCAATATAAGGTGAATGGAAGCTTCTTTCTTTACGAGGTTTGACATAAAACTGTAAAGAAGTTAATGGTATGCTGGGAACTTTTCTTCCTTTGATCTGTTTATTACAAATATGATAAAATAAAGAATGTGAAAGTGTGTTAGTATGCTAAAGATAAAAATTTTGACAACCATGTTTAACACCATAGATTATTATGTCAACAGGTTGAAATCAGGTATGCCATTATGTCTTGATTATTTCAAATCTAACTAGATAGAAATGTAGAGAACATAAGGATATGGTAGGGGATCTTCTCTTATCAAATTTGGATGGATAAGAACGTATGAGCATGTCAGTAAACTAAAAAACCGTCAAGGCATTTTAGCTGCAATTTCTGTGTATAGGAAACCTTGACTCGGAATCAGGTGAATCAACTATAGGCTGTCAATTCCTATATTATCTATATAATACATAAACCATAACAACAATGAAAACAGTTATTCTTTGTATAGAATACAGAGTGGTCTTGAAAAATATAGATTGCATTAATTTCCTGGCTGCAAATGCCATTACATAGTTAATCCCTCCTAACAAAAGGAGCTTCCGGTTTCTTTCCTATATATTGTTCATCTGATTCAGTTTCTATAATACTATTTGCAGAAGTTGGTAATACATTTATCTCTGTTGATACAGGTTCCAAGTGTGTTGATGGAGAGATTTCTGCGGACTGTTCATCACGGTGAGCTTGCAGGCCTGTTAATCTGGCAAGGTCTATCCATTGCTGCAAGAAGAAGAGAAATACAGAAACTTAAACCTGCAACCCACTAAAACTTTGGCCTTACCCGTAAGATCCAATTCAACTTCTTTCTAATAGCATGTAGACTTCTTTGGAACTTCTTTAGGCATTTACAATTTCATATTCATAGAAGAACACGCCTAATTTTCTTCATTCAAAATTACTGTAAGCTTAATCATAGTGATACTAGATAGAAACATGGAACAGAACAGAAGCTCTTAGCTAATTTAATTCCTTCAATACTATTAAATAATACGCAGAACATCATGTGTATATCATACCTGTGTTCCCCAGTAAGAGTTGACAACTCGAGCAACAAATGAGACAATATTCCCAGCCATTGGTTGTGAAGCCAATACATAATCTGCAATCCAGTGCTCTACTAATCCTGCAATAGTCTGTACATAAAAGTTTAGTCAGCGGAGGATTTATAATAAACAAAGTAGTAGAGGCAGCACCTGATATCGCAGGTTTGCTGATGTTCCCAGAAATGAGGCATAGACAACTGCAGTTTTGAAAACTGGCGATCGTTTATTTCCAACAGTTTGAATAGACTGTCGGTCAAACATGCGCCTCACTGCTAGAACTGTGTTTGTTACTGTTAAAGTACCCAGACTAGATATAAATCCTACGCCAAATAATTTGAATCCACTGACAGCTACAGCTATTATTCGCGCTTTAAGATCCCAAATTTGCCCAGCATGTGCCCTTTGAAATGCATTGTCTGGGAAGGAGCCCAGCAACTGATTTAGTCCATTGAAAATGGTTGGAAAAGCAGCATCAGTGTCAAGGGGACGAAATGCTAGCCTTGGAGCAGGAAGCCAGACAGTAAAAAAGTCAACCACAGATCCGCGGACTGTGTCCGTTATAACATAATCCAATTCCTTCCAGAATCTGTCTTTCCTACGTTCATACTGTGCAAGTAAAGTTGTAGTAATTGATATTGTTTCTTCAATTGCCAGTCTCTGGAGGAAGCGTGGGTCAGCAAACCACCTTTCTCGTAATCCCTGAACATTAAAGATTCATATGTAAGAGAATTTTTACCAATATAAATACATGGATTAAATACATTCTACACTATCAGCTTATATATATTGGCAGATTCCCAACTCCATTTTAATCACCAATAATGCAGTACCCAAAGTTTCCTAATAGACAATTGTTTGAGGATAAAAGGCTTCAAGGTTTATATGATACATGTTTATCTTTTTTGAGGCCTCTATCAACAAATCCTAATATTTTTGCCATTGTCTCTGAGATGCTTTAATAGTTCTGGGCCTATTCAATAGTTGCCAATTATGTTCAATAAAAACAAATCAATGCACCTGAAATCGTTTTGTTAGCTCAGCAATGAATGGCTGTTGCTCTAGGTCAAAAAAGCTTTGTAATAATTCTGGGGAAACAATCCCACGCTCCAACCCTGCCTGTAGATCCTGCATAACAAGAAGAAATCAGTCCCTTCCAAGGATATCTAACCAGAATATTAGATTGCTAGCATATTTGTAGGAACCTGTGGGAGGGCATCTCGTCTTCTACCCGCAGCAGCCATAACACGGGCTACTTCTGCTCGATCAAAACAATTCCTGTCACACGTTTTTGCAGCAGAGTACCACAAAAGGTCAGCTTCTGGAACTTCTCCTTCCTGGCGAATGTGTTGCCTTTCAGGGTTAAGTAAAATAACCATCTGAGTTTTTTTCTGCAGCTTCTTTGATATCCTTGCTGGCAATCCAGAACCTCTTGCTCCAAATTGCACATGCGAGGCACCTGCAATTACTACTAGTAGTCCCACTGATCCTCCATCTGACATTGCTTGAGTAGCTACTTGCGCCATGTTAAAATCCTCAATTACTCGTGCTTGGGCAAACTGATAAGGTCCAGGGCCAAATGCACCTGATGCTTTTGGGAGAAGATCCATTGTACTTTCCTCTACGACAGGAAATGGCATTCCCCCGCGTGGTGGGACATACTTTTGCCGATCAATTTGACTTAAACCTTTAAGTCCTTTTGCTTGCACTGTTCGTAAAATCTAATTGGTCACAAAGTGCTGGTCAAAATGGTGTATGAAGATTTCCATAACTTGTGAGCATTATACCATGATTACTTTTTCATTGGTGAATATTCCTATTTCTTTTGTGGAACTGTTCTTAGGCTCTCCATAACTTGTGAGCATTGAATGCTCAATTTATTTTGTGGAACTGCTCTTACGTTCTCCTCTATCTTTAGTTATTCATGCGACCTTTTCATCTCTACATCTTTTTCATTGCTCTAAAGACTAAATTTCATACTATTTGATGGTAAAGGAAAAATGACAGAATCAGTATTGGTAATACCAAACTCTACAGCTTGGGGCCTATACCTGATAGAATTCATCTAAAACAAGAAAATAGCATACCTCTAGTGGCATACCACAACCCATAAGTCTCACTCCGTTATCACGGCAATAATTCAATAGTGGTAAATGCTCCTCCCAGCGTCCTTTTGGCCAATAGTTGACAAAATCTTTCAGCTCGTCGTCACTTAAGCTGTGTGGCAGAATATATTAGATGGCTGGATTGGCAGGAAAAGCTATTGCCTCAAAGTTTAATATATACTTAATCAGCTTAAGACACAAAAGGTTGTAGCCAATTTGGGGCATGTCATTGGCTGACAATCTTGATTGCCTTCTTACAAGTATACGTAAGATTATTGCTGTTAAAGCCAGCATAACCTTTAACAAAATTTAAATAGCTTCTCTTAAAACCCTAAGCTATAAACGCCCTATAGTGGTGCATTTAGCAAGAAATCATTTGAGTCATCCAACATCCCAACAAGGAACTACTTTCAACACCAGCACATGCAAAATCTTTTGGCCTGATTACTGATTTATAGGACATTTCCAAGTAGACTTAAATAAACTGTAATAAATGCATTTCATACCGTTTGCTCATGTATTTGTTCAATTGAGGCTGCAGAGTGGATGGGAAAGCCTGTAGAGCAAGAGTAATTGGTCGCTGCTGCTCAAAGCATTTGTCCCTAAGTGTTCTCACAATTTCCAACTCAATTATCTGTAAACCCAAAGCAGACATGGATTAAGTTATAGCATAGTATTCCCAAGGATTCGGTTGTTACTCAATTATCTGTAAACTCAAAGCAGCCACGGATTAAGTTATAGCATAGTATTTGTCTACAGTATATACCTACTTTATCATCAGGATCAGGCACACGTTCTGACTCCCCCAGGTAAACAACCCGCGCTGCAAGGAGCTTCTGCCAAAGTCGTGCTCTGTCAACTCCCATGGGCACTGGCTCACCTAAGACTGTTGCATCATACACCCGAGATGGTTTCTCCTTCACTATGTTGCCAATAATGGATTTTGCAGGCTCATTTTCCTTTTTTAAAGAAGTGGCTGTGTCATCCTCTACAGCATCAGCTGCCTCTGGAATAGGAAGCAGGGGTCTTATTAGACCTACAAGAGCAGTACCTAGAATAAGTCTTCTGCTTGGTTGAAAAGGCCCAGGTTTCCATTCTTCCAAAATCTCCTCCTTTATTTGGTTATCTGATGCTACTTCAGCCTTACAAGCAATAATTCTCAAATTATCTGCTTCTGTCTGCCTATCTGGAAGAGATCTTATGATCAAGCAAATGCGCCTTCCTCTTTTAAGACCTGTAGTCTTTGACCTTCTGAATGAAAACTGAATCCTGTGGTTAATACATTCTCTGGAGTCCTGAAATGGATTCGTGGTTGCCCACATCCCCGATTCTAACCGATGCAAACATGCTGATGAACCCAGATGACAGAGTGGAGAAGAAGCAGCCATTGTAGATCAAATTCTAGGAGCTCGGCTCAAAATGAAGAGCCCAAAAAGCTCCTAGAAATGGGAAATTCACAGCTTCATTATTAATGCGGACGGAAGTTCCATCTCAACCAGCTGTGGCTTACATTAACAGGGATTTACATACCTGGGCTCCAAAAGAAGAGGCTCCTTAAGGGCGTCGAAGGAATGGCCATCAACGAACTGGAAGAGTATGAAACGTGATGACGTGTTGCGCTGACGTGGCAAGGTTTTTATCCACTAGGTTTCAGATAGACGTGTCCCCCAGACGTTTACCCATGGATAGAAAAGAAAGCGTCCAACCAATATTTCAGTTTTGTTTTTCATTTTTAAGGATGTATAACCTTATAGTAAAACAAGGTGCTTGCGCACGGAGGGTTGCCCTCCAGTGCCCCGAGGGTGTGTTTACATGTTATTTGTTTTGTAGTTTCGTGTTGAAATTCAAAGAAGCAGATTTATTTAAAGGCAGATGGTGAAGTTGATGGCAGATTTTTGGTCAATTGATGGATCTCGTAATCTATTCTACATTAAAACTATATTCCATCTCTAGATCTAAAAGCAGATCTACTTCATCACAAACAAAGCTTTATAAGGCTATTGTGCCAGGAAGAATTCCAGTGTTAGACTGGGAGGCAGACAAGGATTAGGATTAGTGGTCTAAAGATCGAAATATTTTCTTGAATGCATATATGATACCTGCAAGTCCGAAGCCGTTAGAGGCGCAGAAGACATGAGTTTTGGTCCTTCCAAGCATTAGAGTCGAAAGATAGAAAAGGTTTATGAGTGCACCAAACCAGACCCAAACCACACAACGAACTTACAATTTACATGAATTTTTATGTCCCTAGGTGTAATTGAAGGGCTAGAAAAAGCTATCTAGCTGTCAAAAAATTCTAGCTTGGAAACATTCTAAAGATTTATTTAAATTTATGAGGGCAAAACGAGTTTCTGATTGCCATAAAAAAAATTGGTTTCCAAAAAGACAAAAGCCTTAGGCAATATTTATACAGGAAAGTATAAAAATATTTTGCACCGTCAAAAAAACAATCAACAATAATGGCCGTCAGATCATGAAATTTGCTCACAATATGCCACATGATACAAAATATAATTGCCACATGATGCCCTAGATAAGTGTAATTGTTAAATGGTTTGTATTGCTCGTGATGTGAATAATGCTCTATAGTCATGTGATTTATAACCTCCTTTCTTCAAAGCACATCAATTTTCTGACGACTCTTCTTACCAATTTGTCTTATGCGTCACTTGGGCAAAAAGATTAGCTCGTCTTCAATCCTATTCTATGGGTAGTTTCAATTATTTTTTTAGCCCTACCTATTTTGGGGGTACATGGGGCTTTCTGATTTGGGGCATTGTCCATGTCATGATATACGTTAGCTTGTAGACTGTTTGGACAAGGCCTTCTAGATAGACCCACGTTTTTTTTTCTTATATTAAAAGTTTTACTGGATTTAAATATGTGCAAAACCCCAAAATGCACAAACCCATTACATGAAAGATCAGCCTAGAATTCTTTTGCATTTGGCAATTTGTGCATTCATCCATCTCCTCTTATTGCTCCAAATTCACATTTTTAGAGCACAAAGAACATAGAACAACGAGTTGTCTTAAATTCGTTCTATTGCTTTTTTGTTGTGCTAAGGCATAAGATATTTTCTTACAATAGTTCCTCATCTCAAAAAACTTGACCATGCAATACAAACTTTTCTAACAAGACATGGCTAATCTTGATTATTACATTTCCACCTTATTAGTGATGATCGCAGTTGCCACTCTTCGAAATCTAGTCTACCTTCCTTTTCACGGTTCGTTGCTTTTGAGTTATTGGCTTGAGTGCACCAAATTCTATTAGAGGAGTGTAATCCACCCCGTACGTTTTAGAACATATGCCCTGACAATGCGGTTGTTTCCGTGATGTCATAGGTCACCTCTGGAATTAATTCATGTTCAAAGTTCCTAAATTGTTTGAAGAGAACTACTTGATTGAATTTTGAAATGTCAATGCTTGATTGGATTTTTATACAATCAGCAGTAGCTATTGAGGTCAAGATCTTGCATGGTGGGTTGAAAACAAAAGGAGGCAACAGAAAATAATCCTTTCGTAGTTCCGACTAAAGATCTTCAAGGTACCATATTATTTGAAGCATTTGATGTACAGCTACTTGATCACTTGTATAAATATCCATTTTGTAAGGCACGCCAAATGAAAGGCTTCATAATGTTGACGATCTATCCAATAACAGTAAAGGTCCAGCAGCATCAGATTGGAGCTTCTTCTGCCCTGCCAGTTACCCGGTTGCAACATTCGCAATCCAGAACCCACAAGACCGCCAGTTTACAGGCGACAATGGGTTTGGAGCAGTCACCAGCATCCTAAGTATATTCCAGCATATACTTAGGATATGCCACAAACCCACATAAGCAAGGGTTTGCCCCCCTAGGGGCAACCCAAAAAAAGCTTAAGCTTGACCTTACAATAGACATGCTTCAAAGTTCTGACGACACCCTCTTCAGAACAAGCATGAGATTAGTAAAACAGAGTCCGGTTTATTAGTAGATTTTTGCCTTGTGCCACATCAACAAGGCCAGAAAACATAGTATACCTGATGCCATCTGCTACACCTACATTTCAGCAAATGAAAAACTAGTAGTAGGGCAGGCTTGGGGCAAGGGCTAGGTTGGGTCGAGTTGAATGATCTCTATCAATGAAAAGATTTTTAAGCTTTTATTGCATAATATTTAGGCTCCCTCTCAGCCTTATAAATTATAAATATTGTGTCATGGCATGGTTTTTACATTTGTTGTCTATTGCATAGAGTAGGGATGTACTCTATTGGTTGTTAGGTTCCTTGTATTCTAAACTCCAAGTTGCTATACCATTCATGAAACAATGCTTGAAAATAAACACGAGTCTTCAGAATCATTTGATCTTGGTGTTTGTTGAGTTATTCATTTTAAAATGCAGCTTGATATTTCAATCTTAATATAAGGGAATGACATTATCTCAAAATACTACTTGAGAAAGTTGAAGCCAAAACCATAAAAGATTTATGGCTTCCTAACATGGCCAATTGATGCAAACTCGCACCTTTCCATAATGATAGCATGTGTTAACTGTTTAAACTACAGATAGGTTTTATCACTTATAGAAACTTTGAGCATCCTATTATTACTACCAGAATGATAAAACAAACAAAACAATGATAAACCATCTACATTACAGAAAGACGAAATAAAAATGCTTGCCACAGTTCACTGCCACCTCCATTACCTGCCTCTTTTGACACTTTGCCTTAAGGTTGCCTATTAAACAACAGGAGGAGATGAGCATACAAATCTTAAAATAAACGATGAAGTGATTATCACCACTTGGCTTAACTGAAAACAGCCAAATCTTAAGTGTCTCTGTAATTTTGACATTCGCATCCATGTTAACTTGAGGATGGAGTATAGAAGCTAAAGTATGTGAATTTCTCTTCTTTGAACTTTTGTATTACTGGATCTAATGCAAACAGTGGCACTAACAGGCTGCTTAGACTTAGACTTTAGACCTTGGCCTGTGAGTGTTATAGCTCCCATGCATTCTACACGAGGAAATATCACCTCCATTTCCCTCTTCTCCAACTGTTGGACTTTCAAAACCTTCGTTCTGTTTTAGAGAAATAGTTAAAGGTGAGCCAGTCTTTTCTAGTTCAGCATTTGAAAACAACTGCATTGATAGGCTTCGACCTGGAACGCAAAAATAAATGAACAATACAGACGTAAAATGTAGTTACACGTACCTAAAATAAACAATGTCCCTATACATTCCAAACCATTCCATCTCTTTCCAAAAAAGAACCCAGCAAAACCCCAAAGAGGTCCAAGGGTGTAGCTTATAATTGCTTCAGATGATGATAAACTCCACAGGGCTACAAGCTGCAGTCCAAGGGATTGCTTATTGCTTGGTCTGTGCATTCAAACTTAATTCTCAAAGATAGATCTGCCTCAACCCATAAAAAGAACGATGTAGAAAGCAGCCATGTATACAGCATCAATATGCAGGGAACAAATGATATTGACTGCGGTGATGATATGCCTTGCCATCTAAGGACATCTGTTGCAGATGCTTGATTAATATGACTGCAAATGACCAAATGCCAGAGCACATGGTCGTAACCAAATGGTGCAAGGTAGTAGCTAGAATAGGCTAGTTCAAGTGGACGAAGACTTTACTGCCTCTCCCAACCTTTGGCTATTCACTTGCCAGTACTGACTTGAATATTAAGCAATGGTAAATCACTGGGTGAATGAAGTGCTCGAGAAATATGATCTGAGCGTAGCATGTAGAAACCAAAGGAAACAGCACTAATGAGATTCGACATGTCACCAATCTGTCACAAATCCAGATAAAGTAAATACATCAGTAAGATTATTGTGCATACTTGGTAGCTAATCTTTTGTCCCCACTTCCTCTGTCTCCAAAGCCACAAGGCACTGAAATTCCATCTCCCGACCATGCATTGCAAAAATGAGTCCAAAATACAACCTGCGAATAAACTTCTGATGACTAACCTTTAAAGTACTCCAAGCTTTAGCATGAACATCTGAAGTCTACAGATAAAGAAAATGCTAGGCTGCAGGCACTGAAATTCCATCAACTTCGTGACCATGCATTGCAAAAATGAGTTTAAAATACAACCTGCAAATAAGCTTCTGATGACTAATCTTTAAGGTGCTTCAAGCTTTAGCATGAACATTCCTGCAAATAAATAAAATGTTAGGCTGCAGTACGCTCATTCACTTTTTGAAAAATTTCTTATTGCATTCTCTTCAAGATCAGATGTTGCAATCCCTCCACCACTAGTTTCTTTGAACATGCAAGAGCAACGTGTTTAAGAGCCTGCAAAACCCAAGCCAAGAAACCTGCTTATCATTGCACATGGCGTTTCCAGATGTTGACAAACACCCCATTTCACCTACAAACACCAATGACCCAGCATTATCATAGCATGTTCCTTCATAAGCTTTTTGACAAATCTAAATAAACACCTTATTTGTTGTAAAAAAACAATAATTTTTTTGTGTTCTTTTCCTGGTAGAGTACACTATGTGTGGTTTAGTTTTTCTACGGGGATATGAGTAAATCCCCTTGGGATTGTGGAAGAGCAAAACAGGCTACAATAATTTCATCATCATAAATTTTGAAGTTCGTAAATGGCTTTAACAATAATAAGAGTACAGCAGAGTAATAAGAACATAGAGTAAGTGTTTTATGTGACTATAAACATGAAAGAACATATGTGACTTTAAAAATGGGCACCTATTAGAAAGATACTGCTCTATCACCTGACAACTGGCTGCTATTGAATTGACACTGTATGTTCAGATTAGAAAAGCATCAGTGTTTTGCTTAAGGAGTTCCTCTTCATGTCAACAACCGTATGCTGTCAAACAAATCATTGAGCCAAAGAACAAGTCTGAGCCTTGAATCTAATGTAACCCAAAGAAATGAGCTTTTTATTACCAAACAGATATGAAACCAGCATAAGAATCTCATATCTAAATTTTTTTATACAACAAAACAACTTTAGATATACCATATGCATAGAGCTGCTGCTCTCAAGCTCTTAATAGAAGAGCACATAAGCAAAACCCTCAGGAAATCGTCTGGCTCTTTCTGTTGTTTCTAGTTTGCTACAGGGAAAATAACATCATGCTCTTCCTGCCTCTGCTTAAGCCTAATGCACTAGTTACCATAGCCCTTGGTAGGCGGTTGAGAAGCCCATTCTTTAAAAATTACGAGGCCTGAAATTGACCTGCCACAGATTAACCACATAACAAGTTGGCAATAAACTCTAGTCTAAATTTGACAAAGAAAAGCTTGAAGACAATATATGTGATTTAGGTGTAGCTTTATGAGTATTTTTGGCTATGAAAGTTTTATATCCTTCATCCCCAGCTACTTCAACATGTTGCAAGTGTTCGAAACAAGAACAAGTTGGCCCTCCGCAATTCTCTGTCCCACAATTCTCTTGCCACCGTTGAAAACAATTTCAAGAGAAGCATTACATGTCACAAAATATATGATCTTGTCCCCATTGTCAATTTAGTTCGCTGCATACATTGCTCCCTATTCAATCACAGCAATGGCAGCCATCATGACATCACAATCTGTATATTGCTACCAATATCATTAATAACACAGGAAGGAGATGCTCAACTCGCAGGTATAGGTAGCTCCATATTAGCATACTTTAGAATTATTATAGAGAAACTGGCAAGCTCAGACTACAACCAAAAGAACTACATTTTCATGTTTAGAATGAACTGAGACGAGCACTCATTCTTTCCAGTTTCAAATAACGTGCTGACAGACCTAGATCTACCAAAGCAAGCAATTTCTAACTATCGAGCTCCTTAAACTCTCTAGCTTATCTTACTGAAATCTGATCATGACCAAGCTGATGGACCAAATCTGTCATGCCAAGATTGATTACATATTTTCTTCATACTCTGAGGACTCTCTGGATACCTTGATAATTCCTTCATGTTTCTCTTGTCTGTCTAAGAGGCGTCTCACAGTTTCTTCAGACACATCGTATGCTTGAGAAAAAACATGAGGACTAAAACCAGCTCTGCCACTCTAAAGTTGGGAATCCAATTGCGCCAAATTCAACCACGTCAAACTTAAACGATACCTAGTCACACTAATTAAACCCACCTAGAGAGGAAAGGATGCAACCAAACTTTCAGAAGCATGTTATATGACATAACATGTCTTCTATCATTTAAGACGGCATGGCGGACAATTCCTGGTGTACCAGATACCACTGAAGCAGGCTCCATACATGTAGCTACCTGCGTTCATCATAAGAACATTCAGTTAAGAATAAGAATAAGAATAGAATAGAATAGAATAGAATAGTTTTGTTAACGTCCACGGAGACCAATAGGTCATGGGACCCATACAATGAGCTAGTACAATCATTACTACTAGGATTAAAAAACCCCTGCCTCGAAAGGTTTTCAAGGGAAAAACCTTTGCAGTAATGATGATACTAGACAAGCAGAGATAATGACTACTGAGGGCTCAGTAATTGCAGACGTTTATCTAGAACCTCAAGTATGTATAATGCCAAGTCATGCACAGATGGTGCTCTGAGAAGTTGTGGAAGCGTGGAATGGAATGCTAAGGTCAAAAAATGATTCCGGACTATCTCAAAAGCAGGGCAACTCAGAAGAGTATGGCTTTCATCTTCAATAACCTGTAACTGGCAACAAGCACATAGTCTCGCTTCTCGCGGCAATTGCGGCCGCTCCCATCTACCTGTCTCAATCTGTAGCCTGTGAGACCCCGTGCGAATGGATGCAATAGCTACAAGCTTGTTCCTGGACAATGAAGCAAGCAAATAAGCTTGGGGCCCTGGTGCCAAGGTGGGATTTATGTGTGCATGATAATGACTTGGGCAAAGATAAAAGCAATACTCCGTACATGTAGCTACCTGCATTCATCATAAGGAAAGGATAAAAGCAATACTATTGCAATGGTAAACCATATGAAAATTCAAAAAACAGGCTTACAGAAGATGACTAATGAAAATGCCAATAAGGAAAACTATACTTACAGGAGCAGAAGCATCCATCCACGATCTTGTCGTGCAAAAGGCATGGATCCAGCATGGCCATTCTGTTACATGGCCTGTATGTTTTGCCTCCACAGATCTAACCCACCAGGCGAGACCCCTGTAGGATTTGATCCGGCAGAAATCGGAAGCATCCAAATCGCAAAAAAATGTAAATCTAAAACTTGCATACTGAATTGAAAAAAATCATCCTTGCTCTTTCTTGCCCTTGTCCCGAATGCCCATTCTTGCCCATTCTTGCCCTTGTCCCGAATAGAACGGCAAGAACCAGATAACATTAAAGGTCCAGCAGCATCAGATTGGAGCTTCTTCTGCCCTGCCAGTTACCCGGTTGCAACATTCGCAATCCAGAACCCACAAGACCGCCAGTTTATAGGCGACAATGGGTTTGGAGCAGTCACCAGCATATCCTAAGTATATTCCAGCATATACTTAGGATATGCCACAAACCCACACAAGCAAGGGTTTGCCCCCTTAAGGGCAACCCAGAAACTCACAAAACTTACAATTAAGATGAGACATAGATAAGATCCCCAAATCTCATCCTTAGATATTGTGGACACTAAAGATCATACAATCTATCCTTAATTTCTGGTAGTATCTGATCTGGAGTAGGGGAGACTTTTTTGAACACTAGGTGCACCAACTTTTCCAAATGGTCCAGCAAGCCAGCGCTCATGTAACATGGAACGCTGGTTTCTTAGGTCTCGGCCAACGTCCCGGGAGTGAACCAAGGAGAATTTGTTGACTGTCGAGATGCGACTGAAATCGAGCCTAAACCCACGCCCATGTGGTATGAATATTGTAACACAAGACAAAGCAATGCCCAATAGTCTCAGGCAAACCTGCATACAGTGCAGACTGGGTTGACTCGTGGCTTCAATAAGTGGACCTTCACATTCACTCTGACTGAGTGATGAACAATTTGCCAGAGAAGTATCAAGTGCTTGGGAATGATATTTTCATCCCAAATGCAATTCCACATGCGATGTGGATGCATCTCTTGCACCGTCAATGCCCAGTGAGAAGATGGAGGCAAGGGGGGAGCAGACATTAGGAATCTGTAGTAATGCTAAACCAAGTCCTTACTCAACAAAATGTCTCCATTAGTTTTCCAAATCTGCTCCTCCCCACGGTCAGGGATAAGAGGAATATTATCTTTGACAATTTTCCATACATGAAAGTCCTGTGAGGTCAGATCATATTTTTCACGAAATGCTGGCCAAGTGAAAAGCTGCTCATTGCATCAAGCGTGGAAAATACAACATGATGCTACCTCCTCTGTGTTCTTGGGTGCAAAGAGGCCACAAATGATCAAATGAAAGCCACAAAAAAGGAGAAGAGGTTTGCATGCAATATAATGAGTCAATGGCCACCAAGGTTTCACGATTTGTCAGGCGTTCAATAGACCTTTCAGAAATGGTTTGATGGCCTAGAAGAGAGCCCATGGCAACTAAGGTGTCTGCCCAAACAACACAGTGTTCCAAAGACTGAAGAAGCATCCATATTCCACATGGTTGTACATGGCCCAATAGGATATGCCAAAGGAACTTAGAAAAGAAGAACTTTACTGTGACGTTCCAGTACTTTGTACGTTCTCACAAATATGTGACCATCGCCATGAATAATTAATAGTTATTTATAGTAATTATTCATGTTAATAATTAACAAGGCACAGCTAGATGAGACTTGTACATCTTGTAATATTTACCTGCGTCATTCATTTTTTTTTTTTAACAAGGTAAGGTTAGCTGTTTTAAGTTAAATATAATTAATTAAAAGCGAACTATGCTAAATAATTAATAATTAACTATGTTAATTTAATTATTAGTTAATCTAGTCTAGCAATTTCCACTAACTCAAATCAACTGGGTAGAAGGAAATTGCAAAATATGGATCATCTAAATTGTGGACCTCTACAATTTGCCCCCAATTGATTTTGGGAGCTTGAAAGAGAAGGGGCGGGAATATCCATTAGGAAGATAGATAATTTCATAGATAACGGGTCTAGCCAATTGAGTTTCTAGCTACGAATTAAGTCTTGTTTGAATAATGTAACACACTTAGGGGGGTTATTGGATAAGAATAGTAAATTAGACCTTAGGAAGGAATAAAATATGGAATAGTTGTAGATGTCAATTTCCTAGGTAGAGAGTGATGGAGCAGAGAAGTAGGACTTCTCTCCAAAGATAGGGAGGATACGTGAGTAGAAAATAGCATAAAATATTGATCCTAGAATAGAGAAGATATTCTGGACTATACTAGACCTTTGAGTTTGAAATAGATTTAATATCTAGATATGTTCTAATTTTAGAAAAGATGGATAATATTAAAAAAGGCAAACTTGAAAATGTTATAAATCGACGAGCAATCATCAGTGAGATGTATGGATCCTGGAGAAGCCAAAATGATTATTGAAGCTTGTCATGAAGGCATCTGTGGTGGACACTTTGCTGCTGATACAACTACAAAGAAAATCTTAAGGTTGGTTATCATGAACATTCCAAAAAGCTCTCGGAGTCTAGATTCAGAATCGGGGTGGCATTACTCGTAATTCCTTACAGTTAGAGAGATATCACAGAAAAGGTGGATAGGGATCAAACAAGACTGCACACGGAAGATTCTTGATGGGTAGCCGGAGCCGGCTTGTTGACCCTCAACCTGGCTTAAGACATAAGAAGTCAACTTGAAACTATGTTCAAGTTGGAGTTACCAGATCACTTAAGGTAATCAGTCTTTACTAGAAAAAATCACAGATAAGTTCATACCTTTCCCATAAGGGTAGCAATGGTCAAACGGGTATAGCTTGCAGGAATGGATTGAGTTTTTTATTTTGTTTCTTGATTCAGGTATAGAAAATATGCTGAGCAATGTGGTGAAGATCCTGACCAAGTCAGACTTTATATTTGTGATAAAATCAGGCTCAATGTGGGGTCAATTTTTGGTCAATGAAGGTCAAACTACAGAACAGTGCTCAGAAACTTGGATTTTGAGTTGTAGGACGATTCTGCCGTGATCTCTAAAATTTGATACATTTCTTAGGATTGAGATTGACTCCAGAGTTTCTACACGAATAACAGATTTTTGCAAGTAATTCCAAATGGTTAGTAGAGTGAGAACCTAGGCAAAGATCATCCAAGTAAACTCTGAACTCTTCAACAGACATAAACTTAAAGATAACATCTATAGTTCTTTGGAATGTAGCAAGTGCATTCATCAAGCCAAATGGCATGCTTTTCATAGTATAAGTTCCCCAAGGGGTGATAAAATAAGTTTTGGCTGGTCTTCCTCTCTAATACTGATTTGGTTGAATCCTGAAAACCCATCCAAGATTGAATACACATCTTTATCTGCTAGAGCATATAAAATTTCCTCTAGCCAAATGGCATGCTTTTCATAGTATAAGTTCCCCAAGGGGTGATAAAATAAGTTTTTGGCTGGTCTTCCTCTCTAATACTAATTTGGTTGAATCCTGAAAACCCATCCAAGATTGAATACACATCTTAAGGGCGAGAGATAATAGTCTTTGATAGTGGCCTTGTTAAGATCTTAATAATCTATACAAATTCTTAGAGCACCACTTTTTTTCTCCACTGGCACAATGCAAGGCACCCATTCTGGATTGATAATTTCAATAATAACGCCTGCATCTAACATTTTATCTAGCTCATCTTTGATTAATCCCATTAGTGAAGCATTAATCCTTCTCAATTTTTGAAAAATAGGTTTACATCCTTTTTTTATCTTAATTTCAAATTGGCATACGTCCTTTTTTATACCAGTAAGCTCAGAATAATCCCATGCAAATACATCCTTTCTTTCTTCAAAAAAAACTTATATGTCCTGCTTGTTTTGATGATCAATTAGATCTCCAACAAATAGAGTCCTTTGCTTACCATTATTAATGATGGTAACCTCTTTAGTATCTCTCTCTTCTAAAGGGCAGAGTTCCTTCACTTCATCAGCATCAAGATCATCTTATGGAATAGCTCCTTCAGCTAGATGTGACATAAGAGTTTCGCTGCACAAGGCATCGGCTTCCCAATTATGCTCTCTTGGGATGTGAATGATCTCCCATGAGGCAAAGCTTGAGAGAACTCCCATTGCCCGATTCTTCAAAAGACTTCCATATCTACATTCTTGGTTTGGTAATCTTCTAAAACTTGTCTACAGATTAGTTGAGAGTCACCGTAAATGTGAATGTTAGCAATATCATAGCTTTGGCTTCTTGGAGACCTGCAATCAAAGCCTTGTATTCTGCCACATTAGAAGTGACTTGGGGGTAAATTCTCCCTACCTTGGCTAAGATTTTATAAGAGAAATCCTTGAAGATAGCAGCAGATGATGCAACATTTAGTTTCTTCGAAATACCTCCATCAGACCACAAAAATCATTCCTTACTTGTCACAGGGATGATGTAAACTCCACAATAAGAGGAACCAACTCACAATTCCTTGGCTTAATAGCTGCCAAACTGTAGAAACCCAAAGGTTCTTCCACTCTTTGATGAAGTGCACTTTCTCTTTTGAACCATGGAACCATTGGAGCAACTTGGGAGCCATTAGTGATAGTGCATCTTCCTTGAGACCAAACAGGTCTGGCATCTACAGTGGACATCCACCTCCTCCCTAGCAAAAGTTCAAAGATATCTGCATCATCCCCCTATATCCTAAAAAGAAACCACAGTGAAATTAGCAGCCACCACAATACCTTATGTATTAACAGAGACCTTAGTCACTATTCCTACAGGGGCTATTTTAGCATTAGAGAAGGATTTTAGCAAAAGAGAAGATCTCTTATCTATTTCTAAACCACATTTCTTCATAATATTATAGTGTATGATATTCAAAGGATATCCACCATCTAACAACACATTGGAAAAAGTATAACCTCAAAGCGTCTGAACACATAAAGGGTCCAGGATCTTCTTCATTTTGAGCCAACACAAAATTAGTAGCATCAGTAAAATTCACACAAGCCATGGTTTCATCTTCAACAGTTTTTTGCAACAACTTTTTTCTATAACCAGGTGCTATTTTTAACAAAGTATAAAGATCTACACTTACTTTAAAATTTTTGAGTAAAGCATCTACCTCATCAAGCTCTTGATCTTTCTTACCATATTTTTGACAAGGAGGTGGACTTATTTCTTGTGAAGGTGTATCCACAATAGGCTTTGGCAACAAGGGCATACTCGGAACCTCAGGTATAGACTTGCTAGATTCAGCATTTTTTTTTTGAAGGACGACAAACTTTATTGAAACTCCAAGTCAAAAGCAAAATACAAACGCAGAGGCGGGAATAAAGTCTCAGAGGATAATCATGATCCACTGAGTAGAACCACCAGCCTATGCATAAGACAACACACTCAAATAGGACTCAAATATCAACTGTCGCTTGGCAGGAGCAAGCGAAGAGCAATGGTAAGCCTTAACAATTCTAGCTTGTGCGTCCTGGAGGACAATTGCAGGAGGAATATCCAAACCCTGAAAGATAGACAGTCTTCTGCGCTTCCAGATGGACCACAACAACCATCCTGATGCTAAATGAAATGCTTGGCTCCGCAACTTATTCCAAGTATCCGGATAGATAGCCAGAAGCACTTGCTGACTTGTCAATGTCACGTGAAAAAGAGAAAGCAGCCAAGACCAAACAGGCTGGAGATGAACACATAAAAAGAAACAATGCTCAATGGTCTCGTCCCTTTGCTTGCACAAAGGGTGAGGCCGACACTCGAGGATCAAATCGTGGACAAGCACGTTCACACGAGGGCATCTGTGAAGAATCTGCCACCAAAGCACAGCCACCTTAGGATGGAGTAGTTTATCCCAAGCCCAAGTCCACATACGTCTCTAATTAGGAGGTGAAAGCTGAAGGGACCACCTAGTGGATGGCGGAAGGATATCACTATTGACAAGCAGCCTATACATAGAATTCACAAGCCTATGCTCATGAATACTCTGGTGGGAAACCCACATGCACCCTTCAATAGCCTCTGGAGCAACCAATGGCAGAGTACTAGCAACCTTTTGCCAAATAGGTCTGTCCCATCGAGACAATGAAAATTTTGTTTGAAAGATTTGCCATGTCGCTAACTGGCCCGAATCAAACCATGCCGCAACTGTCAAGATTCCTGCTAACCTCCAGCGCCGTTGAGTTAATCGATGAACCGAGGCACAAAGTGGAAGATTATTTTCCACAGGAATCCACCAACAAGGGGCACTCAGCTGATGACATGCAACAAGATCAATCCGAAATAGGGTCCTTATTGTCTCCCATGACTCCAGCAAGCCTTTCAAAAAAGGAGAGGCATTAGGAAAAAGGCATAGCTGATAAAAGAGACTCCACGGAAGAAGGGGTTTTAATGAAGCTTTCCAAAAGGAACACAATGTGCAAGTGAATCAACCATATCCTTAAGGATCCTCCAAATGAATTTAGAAATTAGAATCTTACTCTGCAAATGGAAGTCTGTCATATCAAAACCACCTGCAAATTTTGGCTTGGTGCATTTGGACCATGCAACCTTGACCACAACATGCTCCTCAGTCCCACCCCAAATAAAGTTACGGACAATCGTAACAATCACCTGAAATTTTGACTGAGAAGCCAAAAGGGCAGAGGCCATATAGACATGGGAATTACTTAAAACATGCTTAGCAACAGTTATTCGCGCAGGCAGAGAGAGCTTAGCAGTATTCCACCAAAACAAATGCTTACGCAACCCTTCAATGATAATATCCCAAGCATCAGAAGTAGAAATATGAATACCCACAGGTATACCAAGAAGTTTAGTAGCCTTCCCATGAGGAAGCACCTTCTAAGGAAAATCCGCAACACAAGAAGGCACAACCCCATCAAGCGTCCATAATGCAGAACACTTTGGCCAACCAACAAGAACTCCAGATGCTAAAGAGAAAGTATCAAGAAGAAGCTTTGCATTCTGAAGATTGTCTGTATCAGCAACAAGAAAGAGGAACGTGTCATCAGCATACTGGTTACAAATTTCCTGTGAACCATCCTCCATACACAACCCCTGCACTATCCCATCCTGCATGGCCTTAACAAATAGCTGTTAGAGGACCTCAGCTACTATTGTGAACAAAAGTGGAGCTAATGGTCAACCTTGGCGAACACCTCGCCCAACCGAAAAAACAGTGGAGGGTTCCCCCTGAAACAACACAGTGGACCGTGCCGAGATATGGAGCTTCATAACATCACTGATGAACTGCTGACCAAAGCCCAATGTTAAGAGGCTTTTCTCCAAAAACTCCCAATCTACACTATCATATGCTTTGGCAAAATCTAATTTAAGATAGACTATATGCTGACCTTTCAATCTGGCCCAATACATACCCTCATAAGCAGCAGCAACATTGTCTAAAATGCTCCTCCTTGGCAAGAATCCAGATTGAGTAGGAGAGATTGATACAGCCAAGACATCACGCACTTTGTCTGCAAGGGCCTTCGCAAATATTTTATACACGGAAGACAATAATATGATAGGGCGCCAGTCAGATATTGTCTTTGGCTCTTTACACTTGGGAATAAGAGAAATACAGCCAGTATTAATGATCTTATCCAAACTTCTGAACCTACGAAACTCACAGAAAGCATTGTAAAGATCGCAACCCAACCAATCCCAATATTCCTGGAAAAAATCCACTGGGAAACCATCCACGCCAGGGCACTTGTCTTTCTTTAAAAGAGAAGTTGCTGAATGTAAGTCATTGATGGTGATCTCTGACTCTAGGTGTGCATGCTGCTCCGCTGACACAATGGGGTGGACCTTCGACAAGACTGCAGATTGCATATCCTCCTGAAAGGGCAATTGATGTCTGGAAAAAAATGAGGCAAAGTGGTCGTGAAGATACTGCTTCAACTGAACCGGATCAGAACACTCTGAACCATCAGGCAAAATAAGGGAGTTAATAGATGCCATCATACGCCTTCTCTTAGCGGCCCGAAAAAAGAAGTGAGAGCATCTATCACCAGATCTAAACCATTCTAGTCCAGCCTTTATCCTGGCTTGATTCACATGAGCCGTCTCAATGGCTTTAATCTCTGTCAAGATTTCTTTCTCTCTAATACCAGAAGAAGGGGCAAGCGCACGGCATCTCTGTAACTACTGATACAACCCGGTTAATTCGCCTCTAGTCCGAACCACCTGTGCATGACCCCACTGCTTAGCAAAGGATTTAACAGCCCTGAGAGCGGCAACAATACCAGCCATGCCACCACAACGAGAGAATTCATGAGACCATGCATTCCGACAACCTGCAATGAATTCACTATCCTTTAGATGTTTAGTATTGAGCTTGAAATAAGTTTTTGTAGCTCGTCGCCATAGAGGTTGTCCGGTAGAAAACCATTGTGGATTATGACCTGAAACTGCACTATCCAACAAATTAGTTCTCTGCAACTGAAGAAAATCAGCAGCTACTGCATTATAATAGCCACGATCATGTCGGGCGTAGGCTCTACCATTGCCTGTCCATCCATTGCACCATGTGAAGGATTGATCACCCTCGATCTCCACAAGGCCACAATCATGCAGCAGGCGTTGCCATTGCTCCCGCTCAAATCCCTGAACCACCTGTGATCCCCTGCCACACCTGTCTGCCTCAATTTCAACCATATTGAAATCTCCAATGAGCAACCATGCCACATTATTGCCTAGCCTGAGAACTTTGCTACGAAGAGAGGCCCACAAAGCTCCCCTTTGACGCGGATAATTGTTTAGCAATGCTTGTTGGTCTCATTCATACTCTTTGTTTGTACCACCATAATCTCTTCAGCCTTCGAAATATCTGTAGTATACACAAATCTTATAGAAGTACTTGGCTCAGCAAATCTCACAGAATGATTTGGTTCTAGTTTCTTCTCCTTTTCTTGTTTAGCAAAGTACTCTTTAACTGCACATCTAACATCAAAATGACCAACCTCTTTGCAAAAAGCACAAACAGGACATTCTTTCCCAAAATGACCCTTCCTGTTACATTTTGGACACATGTTCTAGAAGTTTTAAGCTCAACAAGTTGTTTAGTTATCTCTGTTAGAGCTTCAGTCACCTTAGAAAGATCTATCTTGACCTCTGAAATTTGAGAATCTGCTTCTTCATCTTTAGCTTTCTTCTTATCCTTGTCCACAACATAGACTAGAACAGAATGATTAGGCTCATAGGGGCTATGAGTAGCATCAGGATAAAAAGGATCATGATGGAGAACGTTGTGTTTCTCTGGTGGGATGCAAAGCATCCTAGTAAGTTCTGTGGTTTTTTCAAAGACCTTATTGATAGAGTCAAAACCTTCAATAGCTTGGATCTTGATGAGTTTTCTTTGAATCTTTGGTCTGGAAGACAAACCTTTGATAAAAGATGAAACTAGGAAGAGTGTTGGATAGTGACTTGGCACTTTTAGGAAGAGTGTGATAGTGAATCTTTCTTTATATAGATAGAGAAACTTTGCAATTCATTAACAAGATCTTTAGGAGCAGCAAGTTTACCAAACCTATTGAAACCAGTTCGTCCCATGAGATGGTTCCCATCAGCTTCTCATAAGTAAGCTAGGCACCAGCCTCACTTTCCTCTTTGAAACACTTCCAACCTTTTTTGAAACCCTAGTCCCTGTAATAATCTTCAAATATCCTCAAGAAAGTGTTAGCACTCATGCTAGAGTCAAAGGTAGGCAATGGAGTACAAGAAGGAACAATGGAGTAGGAACCATCAGCCAAATCTAAGTGGACGGCGGCAGAGAATTACTTGGGTTTCCTAATTTCCCTAGCCCTAAGATTCGAAATTAGAGAATCAGACGGCTCAAAATGATTTCAAGTGACATGTTAAGACACGTGGCATAGCTAAAATTGCAAGAAAGTGTGCACCTCGGGTTTGGCATAGCTAGAATTGCAAGAAAGTGTACACCTCGGGTTCGGCAACCCTGCTAAAAAGGAAAGCCGCATGCACCGCCACAAACATCCGCAGCACATTCGCACATCAACAAGAACCAAGACATCTGAATGTCTTAAGGACCTGTGTTAAAGACAAATATAACTGTTTAGGCGCCCAACAGACATATTTGTACTGCAACTCATGTTTGCTCAGATGTCTAATTCAATTAAACCTCACACCAATGATCAAAATTATAAGGCATCCGAAAGATGCAGCATTTCTCAATTTTGATGTTGGCTATATCAAAAATTCCTATGATAATACTATATTGAATAATTATGAAAATTACACCAATCATTGGATTGGACAGTTACGCAGAAATAACCACTCAATTTCCTCCCACAATACATGTGAAGAGAGAATCATCTTCGGACTACAGAAGTTTTTTCCTCTCGAAGAAGGACTTCAGATGTAAGGATTGCCAGCCTGCCACCATAAGGCAAAGAAGAATTGACATGACACTAAACATTGCAACCCTTGTATGAGTGACCTCATTAAACGTCCGCATCTCTTCTTCCCTACAAACAGAACATTAGAAGATTAGGATATGGTTCCAAATATAATAATGCAATTCAAATCAGAATATCTGGTTCTTCGAATTCAAATTATACTTTGATCTAAGAAAAAGCATTTCCTCAAGAATTGATCCTGTCATATCTTCAAGTTTTCTAAGCTCCAGCTCCAATCCCTATCCATAACAATGTTATTAGAAGTACAGAACCTTGGCAAGCTTAAGAAAGAATTTACAAGCTTAGGGCAAGTTCTACTAGAAATGGAGCTGGTTCAGACGATAACAAAAGTTAAAGTTAGGTTACCTGTATATGATCCCTTTTGGCAATATTGGCCCAATCTTTGGCTGCAACTCCAGTTTTGAAGTCCAGCTCTACAGTCAAGACAGTATTTTTTGGGACATTTTCCATCCAAAAGCAAGCTAAGTAATCCCCTGGCTCCATTGATGTAAACCCGAATTGCCCATGTTCCACTCTCTCAGCAAAGTGCAGTACCTTTCCATACGGAGAATTTACCTATACCAAACAGAAAGACATGATTATAAACATGATTATAGATTCCTTTTCTTGAACTATGCCCTGCATTCAGTTGATTTATTGGTTCTAGGCAACTAATATTTCTACTGCATCTGCATCAAAATAAGGCATCTATCATCCCAACAGTTCGTCCTCAAATGAAATGATTTTCGAACTTATGCTTCAGGTTTTAACATAGACAACCGGCAGGTACTACAATGCTTATTTCTATGTATTGGGCTCTCCTTTCCTCAAATCCCACTCTCATGAGCTCCTGTAGGTGCCAACAGGCAATTGATAGCCTGCTCGATGAGGTGGTATCTGGAATCGTCAGATCAAGCTTCGCAGTTTCTGTCACAAACATCTCTCAGAAGAAAACCTGCATCAACTATAGCAGTTTTTCATTACTAGATCTACAATTAGGGTAGAAGAATACTTGCTTGTGCTGATGAGAAGTTCTTGACTTCCTCCCGGACAGAACAATTTCAGAGTGTTAAGAGTCCCCTTGCTTATCATTCTGATTGTTCTGCCATAAATTTTGGTCTAGCTACCTATGCAGCCTTGCAGGGTATCCTACCAAGCCATAGCTCCTCTAGAAATGCACTACTAAGCTCATTTCGTAATCGCTGTCAATTTGCGAGAAACCGCAACTTCATCTTCATTCACCACAGTTCTGCCTGCTCAAAGCTGTTGAGCAGTAGAATGGGTCTCAGAAGTTCCCTTTTATCCTTTTACCATTCATACTGAAACAAATAATGGGGTATATAGTCGTTCATTTGTCAGATACGGATGCTGTGCAAGGATCTTCTGCCATGTTACTTCCATTACCCCACTGAAGCGTCATACATTAACGCGAGATAGAAATTTCGTATTCTTCTTTCTTTAAGAATATGGAGACATTATTCCAGTTTTAGGGGAACTTATCACATCAAAAGGCTTGCTTACCTTGCCTTTCCAATCCTTGCCAGGTTTTGATGCCTTCAGAGAGCAATATCTTTTGGTTTACCATTGAATATAAATGCAGTGATCTACCTGATGGCAGTAAAGTGGTATTCATACATATTTACAACACGATATGCATTGCCTGTATTGCAAATAATATTCAATATATAATCTCTCCTTTCACATTTATCAGTTTGCGGAAGAGGAATACTGCCCGTAAGTTAGTGTTCCAATGTTCGCATTGATTGCATGACCGGTTTTAGCATTTTGTTTACAATGAAATACAACCTGCACTGAGAGCATAAATTGGTCCTCCTTTTCCTGTTTTCTTTTCCAACGCATTTTCCCAATTCCTTCTCCTTAGACCAGTCCTGCAGCACTAGTTCTTTTGCCTTTGTTCCAGCATAGTGCACTCCTTTTTTCTTTCTTTCATCCAATAAATGTCAGAAGGGACTTTGAAGAATTTGATTTTCTCATCCATTAAGCCTTTAAAATGGATAAAAAGGATAAGAAATATAAAGGTAAAGATTGATTTGATTATACCCAAAAGGCAGCTGACCTTGGTCTCTTACTTCCCTTGTATAAAAGACTTGTGCTGGTATTGCTAAGGGGCAGGTTCTTATGTCTTACAGGATATGGTTGAACAACAACTTTTTCTGTAAAAATCATTGCTCCCTAATAAAATGGACTACAGTTCTTTGACCCATCATGGGATAATTTTCAGAAACATCAATTGGTCTTCAATGAACTAAACCGAACAGGGAAAAAAAAAATGACAGAACTATCTAAGCAAGTGAGGAATACTATCATCTAATCTCCTATTGATGTCAGATTCTAATGTGTATTTTCTCCCTCATATTGAGCATCATCTATGGACCATGAATATACGAGCTGCTATGCCTGCTGAGTATAATTTAAGCATTCCAAAGATCACATGTAAGAAGCAGCAACTTCTGGGCTCCTCCCTCACTAGCTCCTGAAAACATCTTCATCCTGTTTCCGCTTCCCCATACTTCGTACAAGCACTAAGTAATTCTGTCCAGGTTCCTATAGACGGAGGACAAGAGACAGTAGTTATCTTTCTGCATCATGCGTATTTCCCAACCATGCAAGAAGATCTGATCTGCAAGTAATAGTTGGATCCGACTTAGGTTGGCCCCAAAGTCCAACCTTTTCCAACCTAGGCCAGAGTTGGACCATTAATCTAACGTAGGTCGGATGGGTCAGAAAACCAATTTTTTTTCATCCCTACCTTTCAATCAGTTCTCCTGTTCTCAGCAGCCTCAAAGATGATGTCCTCGGCCTCTTTCGATGCAACTTTCGATCTGAAGATGCCGTTTTTAATGGTGGCAGGCCTCTAGCAGGGGATTACAGCCATTTTTGAGGTGACGTTTACGCATGAAATGAGTTTTGAGCAGAGCGGGACCGTCAAGTAAAGGGGCTTTCCATTGTATAAGAAGGAAACAATTTTTACACATCTGCAGAAATTTTGCTAATCCAGGGCTCACATTTGGGCTACATCTTATTAACAAGCTAAATCATAGCGCGATTACTTTACAGAGATTGATTGTTTATGATTCTTACATTATCATCAAGAAATGCGGATACCACAAACATGAACTTAAACGATAATATGAGTCAAGTTTAAAGACAAAAATTGCAGTCTACGTACCTTGGCAAAGATTTTAGCATGAGTTCGGTTCGGAAGATTTGAGTCCACGACATGATAATCGCCCAAGACAAGGACATCAGTGTTCATATCCTCCGATACGCACTTGGTATTAGTGCTATGAAGCTCAAAGCTGATACTTGAAACCCGTATCCCCTGCGACAGAAGCAAGACCATAGAAAGCAGGCACAAGCTCAGATCCGGCAGCTCCATTTAGGCGCTCTCCTTCGTAAAAATCGTGCTAAAATGTTATAAACTCCATTACTAAAAGGTCGTATATTCGTGGGTTTTTTTTTTGGGAAAATTTCCACCATTGGGGTAAAAGGGGATCACGCCCTTTATTGGGTTGCTCTTTTGGGCAAACCTGGTAATCTTCTTCTTTAGGTGTTATTAGAATATGCCATGTATATTCCAATGGAAGATGGAGATTCGTGGAGGAAGCTAAGCTAAGGATTGGGATGAAAATTTTTTAGAACGATCGAGTGAAAGTCGTATGAACTGGTTAAAAGTAGCAAATCGATGCAAATCCTGCGGGGGTTCCATCAAATTCGCTTGGCATGTAGCCTTGGAGGTTTTGCCAGATTTCAAAGCATTCATTCATGTGTTTTCGAACCTTTGCATATGATTTAAAGACATAGGTTCTAACTATTAAATAGTGCTAGTGTGGCCATTGAATTGAAGCTCAGCCGGCCCAAAATCATTGTGTTATCTGAGGTACACAGATGTGGTATTTGTGAAGCTTGATTGAAACCAAAATAACAAGGTACTTTTGAGCAACTTCCATCTGCCAAGAAATCTACTACCTAGTGCATATTCTGTCTATGAAGTTTTTGGTTTTGGAGTCTCTTGCTAAACAGTTAATTTTTTTGAAGCATCTTAAGAAATGTAAGCTCTTTTTGTCCTGTTTCTTTTGTATAATAAGTTATTTTATGCTCAGAGCATTGGACTTGATTGTACCCAAAAATAGATGCCTATTGTTATGGCTAAAGGCAAGGTTTAGGATAAAACCGGTGTAGCATCCAGCACTAAACCTCCTTGCCCTCGGAGTCCCAGACTCCCCACTAGTGCAAGAACCTCTGGCTCTCAGATGCTCTCCAGAAATCTGGTGGTAACATGCAAACAATCAAGCAATAGAACAAGAATAGCTTCAGCCAAGAAACCATCTATGGCAGCCCTCTCCTCCTTGATTCTTTTGTACTGGGTTACACCCAGATGTGGCGGCCCCTGGTTTATAATATACCTTCCCCCTTCAGATCCTTGGTCTCCAAGGATGACAGAGGTTAGTTTTGAAACCCATTCCCTCGATCACCTTATGACCACGGTTTCAACTTCTAGTCCTTCAAAAACCCATTCCCTGTGTCACACTGTAACCATGGTTTCATAGCTCATGTTTGGACGGGCGTCCCACTTGCCGTCCCCGATGCAAGTAGGACGTCACGGCAGCAGCCTGGGAATCCCTAATGAAATCTATCAACAGAATTGATGCCATACACAAAGAGGTAATATAAGTCCGCTCTCTTTTGGATCGAGTTGCGCAGTTGCAAGATACAGTAGAAGCACTCACTATAAACATCAAAATACTGGAAAAGCAACAGGATGCCCATGCCCCGAATGTGACAGAAAATAATATTAAACAAGAAGTGCAATTAGTTCTATCCAAAAAGCGTGAGAAACAGAAAAGAATGACAAGGGTCAGACTCATTCGTCTCCCAGAAGCTGATGGTGAAGATACCAAAACTGTAGCATCAAACTTTTGTGCAGAAGAACTTAAAGCGGATAAAAATATTATATTGGATGCCTGGAGGACAGGAAGAAAACTGGAGGGGAAAACAAGGTACATTTTGGTCAAATACGGTGATGAATCGGAAAAAACAGAGCTGCTCAAAACGGACCGCCGTATTTAGAGTCCGGGATGTGGTATTTCCGGACTTTTTTTGTGGTGTTTCCGGCCACCCGTTATCAGCCACTGTGCACTTCACAGTTTTAAGCCCATAATCAACTGTTTTAGGTCATTTTTTGCTTGATCCGACTCTATCTGAGCTCAAATCACTTCCTATCTTCATCAAACTAGTGTTAAAGAGGAAGACAAAGCGATTGGAAGGGCTTTTGAAGCATTTCAAGCCGTCCAGGGAGATGCAAGAGGGATCCGACCAAAGATTTTGACTCTACCGCGCAGTTTTGCGCTTGGTTTTTGGCCAGAAATACCACTTTTTGGCCATAAATACCATATTTTTGGCCATAAACACCACTTTTTTTGGCCAGAAACACCACTTTTTTGGCCAGAAATACCACTTGGCTGATATCGGATGGCCGGAAACACCACAAAAAAAGTCCGGAAATACCACATCCCGGACTCTATATACGTGCGTCCGCTCAAAACTAGCTCTAATCTTAAAGGGACAGCCTTTAAAATATGTGAAGACTGACAGACTAGAGGCTCTGCGCAAGGTGAAAGAAGCCAGAGAAGAAGGGAAATAGGCAATATACGGGAACGGCCAAGTTATTATCAGGGACAAGGATGCCTAGGAAATCCAGGACAGGCTTGAGCAACACCGTTGGCCTGCAGTAGTCTCTACACGCTGGTGGAACACAAAGGGATCGAAATGGGTGCAACATAGCATGGAATGGCTAAAGAACAAAGAGGTAGATATTTTATTTCTCCTTGAAAAGGATGCCAAAATTTGAAATGTATCATTTAGGTTCAGTATGACACCTGTTAGACATTTACTATATCACATTGTTATGATGACTCAGCATAGTATGCCACCTATTGTGCTGACATGACATCCTACTATAAATGTCATAGTCAATTTAGAGTAGTTGTTCTTCTCTGTAGCATTCTGAGATAGCTTACGCTCCATTTTCCTTTGTTGTCTCTATTTCCTTCGGTACATTGAATTCAATAGACTTTCATGGTATCAGAGCCTGGTTGGAGGAGAGAGTCAACATTTATTTGGAGCTGGATTCTTCTAAGAATGGGTCGAAATTGCTGGTGCTTGTGATCAAGCCCAGGATTTCTTGAATCAGAAGAACGGTGATAAGTTTTTGCCGAATCTGCAAGAACAAGGGTTTCGAGACGGTTTTTGTCTCAGAATTGCCGGATTGTATTCGATCGACGCCGAATTTCTTCACGTCAAATTCTTTCACGTCGAATTTCTTCAATTTTTTTTTTTTGTTTGACATCCACACTTCACGCTTCACACTTCACGCAAGGTCTTCACGTCGGATCCTTCACGCCGGATTCTTCACGCCGGAGTTTCCTGAGGATTTGCAAGATTGTCACCGCGACTCTCTGTTTTCAATGATTCCTCGTAGATCATTGTTCTTTTTCAAGGTTCACTGGATCTAATTGCTTTCTATATTCTCTGATCTTCAGAATGGTAGTTAGTCAAGATCCATGGAAATATTTCCAGCATCCAGTATTAGATGGGGACAATTACTTTACTTCGAAAGATGCCTTTCAAACAAACTTGAATCTCAAAGATCTGGGTGAGGTTCTTGAGAGCACCTGGAATCCTCTCACTCTAGCAGAACTGAAGAAGGACTTCTATGCTCTAAATCACTTAAGGGCATGTATCTCTCCAGAATTTATGAGAGACATAAGAGATTGCAAGGCCTTCAAGAAAGCTTATGAATTTCTTCAAACTACATGACTTAAGGGCATGTATCTCTCCAGAATTTATGAGAGACATAAGAGATTGCAAGGCCCTCAAGAAGGCTTATGAATTTCTTCAAACTACATGTGTTCATCAAGGAGATGGCAAACAATTATCTCTACAATGCAAAATGGATAACCTCAGATTGGCTGATTGTGCAAATATGAGGGATTATTTACAACAGTTGAAGGTCTTACAAGAGAAGTACTTTGGAGCTGGTGGTCAAATGGATGAAATCAAGTTAATCTTGTATGCTTTGAATGGATTATCAGCAGAATATCAACATATCAAACAATTTTATACATTGCAGCCAAAAATCCACATCACCTTTCATCAATTACAACAGCAATTATATGATGCTGAACTGGAGTGCAAGAAGTTGTCCCAGCAAGAAGCAGCACATTATTCCAAGGTTAAGTCCACTTCTAACTCTTCCAATCAATTTCAGAAAAGGTCTATCTCCGGATCTGAGTCTAATTCTAGCAAAGAGCCATTTACTTGCTGGTATTGTGGTGTAAAAGGTCACATCAAACGTAACTGCAGAAAACTCAAGAGAGAGTTTGTCCAATTTTGCAAAGATAAGCCATCTCCTCATGCTCCATCACCAAAAAATTGTTTCTCCACCTGAAGTTGCTGCCCATCATATTGATATTGATATACTGGAAAGGCAATTCCTCACCTTGCTACGGAAAATTTAGGAAGTAATGATGTTTGGTTAGTTGATTCTGGAGCTACTAAGCATCTTGCTGAAAATTCTGTTGTCTTTCAGACTTTAAAGTCTTATGATAAGACTTTAGTCAGAATGGCAGATGGGACTGAAGAAAAATCAGTTGGCAAAGGTACTATTAGTCTTCCTACAGACAATTGCCTCACTTTCAAGCTGGAGGACGTGATATTAGTACCTGGATTACTTGTCAATTTGCTAAGTGTTAGTGAATTTGATAAGAAATTGAAATTTTGTCGAAGATTGTTCACGTAAGCATTTGTTCACATTCTTCAAAAAAAAAAATTTCGGTTATTGATCTTCAAAAACTTGGACCTATTGCACAAGGAATTCTTAACTCGGATGGGCTATATATATCTTTGCAAAAAGAAATCTCCAACCAACGATTGACAAGTTCATATACGCTGGCAGATCTCTAGCACTCAAGAATCTCTATGGCATGCACGATATGGACATATGGGTATCTCTGCCTTAGCAACAACGTCCAAGCATCAAATAGTAAATGGATTACCACTTCTTAAAGAACAAGACTTAAAATGTTCAGCCTGCAGTCTTGGAAAGCAAGTTCAAGCATCTTTTCCAGACTATGCTCAATTTCGTGCCACTTCGCCTCTTCAATTGATTCATTCGGATATATGCTACTTACCACTTGAGCCACTATCGGGCAACAGGTACTTTGTCAGATTTGTTGATGACTTTAGTAGATATACGTGGATATATCCAATCACATTTAAGTCTCGAGTATTTTCCATGTACAAAAAATTCAGTAAGCTTGTGGAAAATGAATTTTCTACAACAATCAAGGCATTGAGGTCTGACAATGCCAAAGAATACTTATCTCAAGAATTTGAAGATTTTCTGAAATCCAAAGGAGTACACAGGGAGTTGATTGTCCCATATGCACATCCTCAAAACGGAGTTGTTGAGCGCAAAAATAGAACTATTATGGCTCTCACTCAGAGTATGCTCAAGCACAAACAATTGCCACCTGTTTTTTGGGATGAAGCTGCTGTCACTGCAGTATATATCTCCAATAGAACGTCAACCAAGTCTTTATTGCTAAAAACACCTTTTGAGGTTTTGTATAGTCGTAAACCTGATGTCTCTCATTTTACGATATTTGGCTGCCTGGGCTATGCTGCATTCCCTCGTGAGATATTACAGAATAATGGAAAACTGTTTGACAGGTCTCTCAAGGTCATATTTATAGGATATACAACCAATATGAAAGCATGGCGGTGTTATGATCCTATCACAAAGAGAGTTTTTGCTTCGCGAAGTATGATTTTTGTGGAGGATGCATCTATTCATCAGATTTTCATCAGCTAGACAAGACAGATTATGACAAAGTCATTTGCAATCTCTTGGATGACCATTACTCTCAGGTTACATCTCAGCCACTCACTATGGAACCATCTATCAGTTCCTCCTAAAAAACGGTGCTTCTTCCATTAAGTTCAGATGTTCAAATTGTCCCAACAATCTCCAATGCTTATGACGATTTTGTACCCACTGATTATGTTGAACATGCTATATCTCCTGCCATATCTGAAGATGTTGAACCTAGTGTTGATTTTCAAAGTACTGCGATTCACCTTTCTGGTATACTACCACGCAGGTCTGCCTCTTTACAATGTTCCAGTAATGCAAATTATACATTCTGTAATTGTGCATTGATGGCTAAAGTATTACATGAACGTAATCCTCTTACCTATTCTCAAGCATCAAAAATGCTCACTGGCAGCAAGCTATGAAAGAAGAATTGTCCATGCTTTCTAAGCAAGGAACTTGGGAACTAGTTCCAAAACCAGCAGATCACAATATTATTGGAGCCAAATGGATCTTTCGTACGAAGTATCACTCAGATGGCACACTATCTAAACACAAAGCTAGACTGGTAGCTAAAGGGTACACACAAGAGGAAGGCTTTGATTACAACGAAGTATTTGCACCTGTGGTAAGATTGGACACTATTCGAGCTGTTGTCTCTTTGGCAGCACAGAAAAGTTGGCCCATCTATCAAATGGATTTCAAATTTGCATTTCTAAATGGAGATCTACAAGAAGAACTGTATATGCAGCAGCCGCCTGGATTTGTAAATCAAAATCAACCTAATTATGTTTGCAAGCTGAAGAAAAGTATCTATGGCTTGAAACAAGCATCACGCTGTTGGAATATGAAGATCAATACATTCATTACTGATATGGAGTACCAAAGATCAAGAGCAGATCCAAATTTATATTTCAAATTTCAAGTGGATTTGGTTTATATAATACTCTTGTACGTGGATGACACGATTATGACGGGGGATGCCGCTGATCTTAACCTTTCTACAAAACGTCTTCTTAAAAATCATTTTGAGGTTACATATCTAGGGCTCATGCACTATTGTTTTGGAATAGAAGTCTGGCAGAATCATACAGGTATCTCACTGTCTCAACAAAAATACTTCTCAGAAATTTTGGAGAAATTCCATATGGCAGACTGCAATACATCTCCAACACCATGTGACTTGGGTCAAAAGCTATTATTAGAGTATGCGGAAGAAGATGTGGATTCTACATTATATAGACAATTAGTTGGAGCACTCCTATATCTTTGTACTACTCGACCTGATATTGTCTATATCGTCGGAGTCTTGTCTCGCTTTATGACACATCCCAAACAATCACATTGGAAGGCAGCAAAGCGTGTACTTCGATATCTAAAAGGCACTGCCACATATGGTCTACACTACACTAAAGTGCTTAATCCACAACTTATCCTTTACTCTGATTCAGACATGGCCTCCACTGATATTGACTCTAGAAAATGTCTCACGGGCTATCTTTCCTTCTTTGTGATAATCCTATCAGCTGGAAGTCCCAAATACAAGACTCTAACAGTATGAGTACTACTGAAGCAGAAATTAAAGCCCTTACTCTCACAGTGCAGGAAATGTTGTGTTTAGTTCATTTATTTGAAGATCTTGGCATTCTAACCACACCAGCAAAGATATACTGTGACAATCTTGGAGCAATACAACATGCGAAGGACTATCAGCTTCATTTACAAATCAAGCACATGGACATCAAACTCTGTTTTGTTCGAGAATAGCTGCAGAATAAGTTACTTACATTTTCCTACTGTTTTATTAAGGATCAGCGTGCTGATGGTCTCACTAAGGATCTTACATGCAACAATTTCTTCACTATGAAAATTTCTTACATGTTGCACCTGTGGCTCATTCCCAGAGGGGAATAAAAACCTTTTAAGGTTCTTTTTTGTTAGGATTTAGATTTCCTTTCAGCTATGCTGGTCATTAGAGGGGATGTTAGACATTTACTATATCACATTGTTATGATGACTCATCATAGTATGTCACCTATTGTACTGACATGACATCCTACTATAAATGTCAATAGTCAGCTTAGAGTAGTTGTTCTTCTCTATAGCATTTTAAGATAGCTTACGCTCCATTTTTCTTTGTTGTCTCTATTTCCTTCAATACATTGAATTCAATAGACTTTCAACACCCAAAACCCAAACATGGTAGACCACATGGAGGAATAGCTTGCTTCATTATAAACAGATTTGGCAAGGAGCTGCAATTGGAATACTTATATGAGGAAGATAAACGATATGTGGCAGTTAGGGTACGGGCATCTCTGTTAAATAGAAATAAAGATGGTCATAGTGGGCTGCTATATTCCATCTTCGGATTATCAATTGCAAACTAGAACACTTGCTCAGCTTGGAGTGTGCATCAATAGATGGAAAAGAGACTATGATGTTCTGATTATAGGAGACTTAAATGGATGGACCCGAAAACTTCAAGCATTGCAAGTTTTCGTGGATGGTGAATCAAGTAACCTGATAAGTGAACAATGGGAGCACAAATATGCACGAATAAACATGCATCAAGAAATCAACCAAGCTGGACAACAGGTTCTGAATTTTCTCTCATCACTTGATATGATAATCTATAATGGCATGCAGCCATGGCAATCAGCTGGCTACACTTTCAGAGGGAAAACTAAAAATTCTTTAACATACTCCACTATAGATTACTTAGCAGGCCTGCCAGAAATCTTTGGATTGATCAAAGATTTCTCCATAAATTATTTTCAACCAGAATCTGATCATGCAATACTCAGTTTTGGCATTGAAGCCTATAAAGAAACCAAGCAAAGTGCTCTTTTTAAGAAACCAAAATACAGTGCTGCAAAAGGTGATAGATTTTATGAAACTATCAAGAAAGGGATGCCCACTGTGCTGCAACATGTCAGCATAAATGCGAGAGCATTGGCCCCTAATAGACTGCTAGTGAAATGTGCATATAACATTTATGGGCTCAGGCGCTCTGCTATTGTTACCCAATCTTGGAATGGCTGGTGATAGAGAACTCAAAGAGGCCAGGAAAGTAGCAAATACTCTAGCTGGTTTAAACGCATATAGGTGCTAGGTCAGATCCAAAAAGCAAGTTTGGAAGCAAAATAAACAATTTGAGCTTGCTAAAGAACTACGGCAACAACCAAAGAGATTTTGGCATAGCCTATCTCCACCTGCAGAATAGCTATGTCTAACCGACCTCTATGTTTGGAAAGCTTATGCGATGCCCTGTATTTTAAGGGGGAAAAATAATCTATACTTACCACCAGTGGATGCACACTTTTGCATAGAGGTCGATGAAGTGCAGCAGGGAATTAGAGAACTTGCCCGCAGGAAAGCATGTGATATTGATGGCTTGATTCAAAATACATCAAAGCCGGTAAAAAAGATATTTCAACAGTCATCACCGAACTGTTTAATCAAGCCATTGTTGAAGGCTTTCGAAATGCCTGAATTACAAGTTTGATACATCCCATTTATAAAAAAGGAGATGCTTATGAGCCAAGTAACTACCGGACTCTAATGATTAGCCCCATCTTAGCAAAACTGTTTGGAAAAATCTTTGATAGAAAACTCTCTGCATGGGTTGAAAAACAAAACATTAGAGCATATGGGCAAGCTGGATTCCGCCCCAAGCACTCCACTCTAGGTCACCTCCTCACCCTCCGGACATTGATAGAAGATTCTAAAACACGTGGTAAGAAGCTCTTTTGCTGCTTCATAGATTTCACAAAAGCATTTGACGCAGCGCCAGGCCAGTTGCTAATTAACAGACTCCAGCAAATTGGAGTCTCGGAAGCATGGGTGAAGGCATAGGCAGACTATATGAAAAAGTAAGAGGAAAAATCAGCACTCCTAGCAGCAGTCTACAAGACTTTCTATGGTATGATAAACCAATGTAAGCAGGCAAATATCTGTGCGTGGACTCTTAAAAAGCAATTATTGGATGCTCTGGTCACTCCGGTAATGCTATAGGCATGCAAAATATGGGGGCCCTCCCTTGTTAAATCCAAATGGCAAGAACTAGAAATCATACAAACAGCATTTATGCACGTCTTTTGGCGTTAAACGCTCCACACCTTATCATGAGGTTATGGCTTTTTAAAGTGGCTGCTATCCTTTAGAAATCTTGGCAATGCACAGAACTCTGGATTTCCTGTACAAGAAGGTAGCTAATGAGAGCACCCTAGTACATTCAGCAATTAAGAGCTCTATTCACCTGAGCGATAAGGAAGACAAAAGCTGGTCCAATGAGCTAAATGCATGGCTTGGCAAACTTGGATTCACTAGCAGAGACCACCATAAAGAATTCCGGTAGCAAGCTTTTCAAAGATTTGTTATGCTAGGCAACAAAAAAAAGGTTACATATTATATCAAAGACTTCAATCTTGCTAGAGAGCACAAAATACAATTGTATTTGGGCCACCTGAAACTGTTTCCAAGCATGTTTCGGGCTGTTGTGAGAGTTCGTACGAGCTCATGTCGCTTGTTCATTGAGAAAGGAAGATGGCATGGCATTCCAAGGGAAGAAAGACTATGCACTTGTGACTTGCAAAAAATAGAAGATGAAGCACACGTGATCTTCCGCTGCCCAAAATACAGTAATCTTAGGGCTCAATTTTCAAACTTGAACTGGAGCTCTACGGTACCTCTTTTCTTTAGCTGCCCTTCAACCATTTATGGAGTGAGTGCATATGTGAAGGAACTCTTGCAGAACATAGACAAAAGAGAGGGCATTTAAAAAAGACAATTTTACTGTGAGATGTAAAAATGTAATTTTGTCCCATGGCCTGCTTAGGCCCCCGTGGACATTAATATAAAGTATCTTATCTTATCTTACTTTCTAGGTAAGTAACCCGCTTCAGGATTTTCATCCATGCTTCAATGGCCTCCATGAGTTTTGATTTAATGAGGGATTTGTTGCACGTACTCTCCACTCTCCCATGTGGCCTCGGATTGTGATTGACCATGCCAGAAGATCAAGTACTCTGCAATATCTCTATAGCGCTGCGCAGCTTCCAAATGCGAGTGTCTAGAATCACCTCAGGAGTTACCCCAGAGCTAAGGGCTAGGGCTATTGTCGCCAGAGCTATAATGTTATTCGTGGATAATATTGTCTTCTTGTGTTGGCTTACATGGAGTATTGATTGCACACCAATTCCATCTGGAAGCTCTAACTCATATGCTGTCATGTTGACCTGTCTTAACACTTTGAAAGGTCCAGCATATCGGGGCATTAATTTGGGTATCTTACCTTGACCAATGGCTTCAAAGTTTCCACATTGAGTGCCGAAGAATAAACAACTCGTAAGAATGCATACTCACCTTCCTTGAAGGCCAACTCTCTACGATGTTTATTGGCATTTACCCTGGCTCGGTCTTGAACCTTCTTTAAATTAGCCCTGCACTGGTATACTATGGCTTGCATATCCTTCTAGATATGGATAGCCCCAGCCGAATCAGTCCTTAAGGCTTGATTAGTCTCGGCATAAGATCTTGGGTTCCTACACATCATTGCCATAAAGGGACTCAGTTTGGTATCCATGTGATACCCATTGTTATAAGCGAACTCAACACAAGGTAAATAGTCCTCCCATTTAGTTTGTTTCTCAGACAAAACTTCTTAACATGTCCTCCAGGATCATGTTAATGTATTCTGTTTGTCCGTCCGATTGGAGATGGTTTCCACTACTCATAGTGAGACTTACTCCCGACCCTTTTCATAAAATCTTTCCAATCCAAAAGTGCCCTGTGAATTTGGAGTCTCGACCGCTTATAATCTTTCGTGGCAGATCAAACGTAGGGTACACAACCCTTAGGTACTCCTTTGCTACATCTTAATGCCAAGAACTTTGCATACTTCGTTAGACAACCGACTAGCACCAATATCTAGGTGTGCCGTCAGCTGGTTCGTGGAGAGCAATCCATACTTATGCATTCCCACCTTTCCAAAGGTATAGACAATGATTGTAATAAGCCGAGCATCTTGACATGGTCTTTTTTTACCGCTTGACATACTTAGCACTAGGCTACATAAGACTTTACGTCTTGCTTCAAAGCAGGCCAACAGATTTATCTCTTAATCAATTCATATGTCTTCCATACTCCCCATGCTCAGCTTTGTGGGGTATTGTGAAATTCGTACAGGATTTCCTTTCTAAGGTTCTCCCCTACGAGTACGTATATCCGCCCCTTATAGAACCAAAATCCATCACCTTGTGCCCATAAATCACCCTCTCTTTTGGTTGAATCTTGGTTCTTGCCACACAAATCCCTGATTTATTAGAAGCGGTTCTGTTCTAAGGGCATCATTCTAGTGATATACTTATTCGAGAAAGAGCATCCGCAACTGGGTTGTCTTTTCCTCGGGTATGCTGAATTTCAAAGTGAAATTCATGCAAGAAATCCAACCATCGTGCTTGCCTAGGACTTATTTCCGCTTGATTTTGCAGAAATTTCAATGGTTTATGATTCGTATATACTATAAACTTGCGTGGCTCTTTATTGATCCCTGACTTCAAATAATGCCGCCAAATTTTTAAGGCATGAACTATGGCTAATAACTCTTGTTCATAAGTCGCATAGTCCTTTTCGGCCAGATTTAACTTACGGCTTTCATAAACCACCACATGCCATTGTTGCATTAGGACTTCTCCCAGAGCTTGTCCACATGCATCAATGTAAACCTCGAAGGACAAGTTTAAATCCGAAATTTTCAAAATTGGTTCACTTGAAAGTAGAACCTTAATCTGCTCAAAGGCTTGTCTTTGCTCTTCCCCCATAAGAAGCTTTGTCCTTTCTTAAGTAAATCAGTGAGGGGTGTGGCGACCTTTGAGTAGAAACAAATTTCATATAATAAGTGGCTAATCCTAGAAAACTTCTCACATCTGGCGCATCCACTAGTTGCGGCCATTCTCCTATGGCCCGCACCTTGTTTGGATTTGGGGCTATCCCATTATCCGAGACGATGTATCCTAGATACACCACTTGTTGCCTCAAAAATTCGCACTTGGACAATTTGGAAAAAAGGCTGCGCTCTTGGAGCAATAACAATACTTTTCAAACGTTCTAAATGCTCTTCTCTGCTACTTTAGTAGATTAATATGTCATCCAAAAATATTTGAATGAACTTGTCCAAATACTCCTGAAATACCTCTTAATCTCATGAATGTAGCCAGGGCATTCATCAATCCAAAGGGCATGACTGTGAATTCATAATGCCCTTGATTGGTTTGAAAGGCCGTCTTTAGCTCATCCCCTTCTCAAATACTAATTTGATGATATCCACTTCGTAGATCAATTCTAGAAAAGTAATTTGCTCCTACTAACCGATCCATGATCCATCAATCCTGGGAATTGGATCACGATCTTTGATCGTGGCTTTATTCAAGGCTCTATAGTCAATGCACATGTGCATGGTGCCATTCCTTTTCTTTACAAGGATTATTGGCGCCCCAAATGGTGACTTACTAGGCCCGATAAACTCTTTTCAGAGTAGGTCTTGAATTCGTTTTTTGACCTCTTCCTGCTCTAAAGGATTAAGTCTATATGCCACTGGTATAGCCCTGGGTTCCAATTCTATCTCATGATAGATTTCATGTAATGGCATTCCCTTTGGGAGGTCATATGGGAATACATCCCTATATTTTTCTATCAAACTCTCCAGTTTGTTTTCCTTATCTATAGCATTTATTTGCATGGAAGAATCAAAGGCATAGACAAGATACTTTTCATTAACATTGGAATAGAAACAACTGCTTGGCTTGCATAGCCTTTATTAATTTAGGAGAAACCACATAAGGAGTCCTCTGAAGGGTGATCTCCTTTCCTCCTCTTGAAATGACTATCAAATGCTTCCTCCAATCAATAGGAGGATTCATCATTTGTAGCCAACTTGATACCTAGTATTACATCAAACCTCATGAGCTTTGCTAAATCAAAACTCATGGTTTCCGTATAATCCCCAATGTTTAAGTGCACCCCCGCCATCCCGTGGCTCTAATGCTGAATCTGCTGACCAGTTTAATTTCTATCTCATAGGGTGCGACTATAACCATTTTCAATGTTAACTCTTGTGCTAAGTCTGCTGAAATAAAAATGTCAGTACTTCCGGAGTCAACTAGAACAATAATATTTCTATCATTTAATTTTCCAAGCAAACAGATAACTTGCCCAACAAAGTTACCTTCCTTACTTACCGCATTGGGTTCTCCCCGAGCTATGGTGGAAAGTTTCTTGGTTTCTCCTTCTGCTTGCTTCGTGGTAGAGGCCAATGCCATCTTCTCCTTGTGTGGCTTTGAACAATCCCGTGCTAGATGTCCTTTGGCACCACAATTGTAGCACGAAAATGATTTATTCGGTTTCTTCCCTGAAGAAGCCTCACCCTTGCACTTCCCATTACTAGGAGAATTACCTAAACCACTTTGAGCAGAGCAGGGCTGTTTATTTGATTCCCCATATCTACTCTCATCTTCCTTTGCTTCATTCTTGGAAGCGATGAGAGTTTGACTATTTTCCTCATCCCCTTCATCCTTAGGCGAACTTGCCAATGTCTGAACAAAGGATAATGCTGATTCAAAGTCTGTTGGATACCATTGTCAAGTATGCGCCTTAAGGATGCGATCTTTAAGACCATCCTTAAAATAACTGACTTGCATCAGGCGGGCATGTCCTTAATCCTTGCAAATATATCCCTCAAGGTATTAATATATTGTTGCAAAGTCCCAGTTTGCTTAATGCTCTTGAGTTGAATCAAGGAATGATCTTCATCATAGTGTGGAGCATAGTTTTGTTTGAAAATTTTACAAAATTCTGCCCAAGATTTAATCTCCACAGCCCTTCCCATAAGCAACTCTACCAAGAGGCAGCATCCTCGTTGAGTTTCAATGTGGCATTGGTGGCCCGAAGATATGTTTCCAACCAATTAAGCCAATGAATGGCTTGTTCTACAATCTCAGATCCTATAAACTTAGGATGATCCCTCTTCTCTAATCCTTTAACTTCTTCCGGTGATAGAGTTCCTGGAACACTGCAGTTATAGCCCCTTCAGCTTGGCTAGTTTGGCCAGTAATCTCGACTCCTTGAGTCTGATTATCGCGCTTTCCTTACGTACTGGTGCCACCTGGGCTCCTGTTTAATAACCATTTAATTGTATCAAACAATTTTACCTCTCTCTTAGCAGTCTCTTTCGCTTGCTTAACCATTTGAAGCTTTGAACAATTTATTAGTATATACTTGCTCAATCTTGATTTCTGCAACTTGCTCCATTAATTCTCTAATCCTTCCTTTGGCATATTCTAACTCCCTCTGGAAGTTAAATGAATCAATATCAGTGGGTTTTTTAGAAGAACATCATGCTTGTGAGAATTTCTCAACTTCCTTTCCTTCTTCTTCAAGAGAATGTATTTCCCCGGATCCCCACCGATGTGCTCTTGCTGGTGTTTAGATGTTAATTTTTCCAATTCTCGTACCTCCTGTTTACTAGGAGCTACTTTATCCAAATCAATATTTTCTCCTCCCTCTGGAATCAAGTACATCAATCCCATCAAGTGATTAACCGCCACCTCCACCTTTTTCTCCATCCCAGTACAAAACCGGCTCTGATACTACTGTTATGCACTTGGCTAAAAGCAAGGTTTTGGATAAAACTAGTATAGAATCCAACTAAACCTCCTCACCCTCGGAGTCCCATACTTCCCCACTAGTGCAAGAGCCCCTGTCTCTCAGATGCTCAGCGGAAATTCGGTACTAACCTGCAAGCAATCAAGCAATAGAACGAGAAAAGCTTCAGTCAAGAAATCGTTTGTGGCAGCCCTCTCCTCCTTGATTCTTTTATACTGTGTTACACCCAGATGTGGCGGCCCCTGGCATAAGCCAGGTGGCTGATTTGGCTCCTCCGGCACCTCAAGTCAATTCGTTACCTATAGGCAGCACGTGGTAGGCATTGCCTAGCCCAGCCGGGTCTGCCATTGAAGGCTTTAGGGAAAAGCTCTTTGGCTTGTCCTTTGGTTCTCCCAACCAACCATAAGGCATCACGTCACCTAATGAATTAATTGGTCTTGCCCCAAGTTTATAACACCTATTTTGAGAAATGAGGTTGCTGAGTGACCATCATTGGTCCATTTTTGTTTTATTCAATTTTATGGCATTAGACAGGATATAGTACACATAATAGATTGGATGAGATCTGTTGAGAAGTACATATAGAACATATGGTTTAGCCTCTTTATCAAAGCATTCTGGAGTAGTCTATTATGTCTTTAGTTTATCATTCTAGGTTGTGATCTGGTTTATTGATGACTTTGTAAATGCATCCAATGTGTCTCAATTCTTGATATGTCATATTACTTGTCGAATTCACTTTAAGCGTTTCTCTGATGGTTTATAGGTAGTGCTCTAACTGGGGTTTGCTTTATTGCGCCCTTGGCATTTGCATCCATAAAGCATGGGAACATAGATATTGTCTATTTTGTTTATGTTGACATGTAAAGGATTGCATGTATGCAAGAGAGATAAGTTGAAAAAAGAATGGAGGTAGAATAATTAGTCGAAAAAGTAGATGGACAAATTTAATTAACTTGGTCGCCAAGACGCCATCCAACAAGTATAGCAGTAAAATGTTGCCTTAGGTATTACATATAGTGTACGATGCTTGTGCAAAACTTGGCTTTGAACAATTACGAAACCTAGTCCTTGCTTAGTCATATGAATATTGATCCCATGAGGTATTTTGCCTATTCCCTCCCAATTCTATGGACGTGGCAACCTAATGTTTCCTAGAATCAACAAATTCTTCATTATTCTCCACTTGAAAAGTATTTAAAATAGAAAAACAATATGGACCTGCAACATTCAAAGGTATTTATAGCTCATAAGACGCCCTTCGAAAGCCATCACAAATCACAAATAAGTACTTCCAAATTGACATGTGTAATTAGCAATAAGCTATTGGAATTGTCTGATTTGTTATTTAAAGTCCACCAACAACAAAGGTTAAAAGCTCATTCACCTAGATTGTATTCGACAATTGTCTCAAATTAATTCACGAGGGCAACCCATAATGCAAAAGCACTTTGTATTCTTTGGTAAGCTTGAGCTTGGGGCGGCATATTTTAGGAATATACTTTATTGTTGCAGATAAGGTGATTCCCTAAATTTTATTTGGTCCCCACCTACAAATTTGTGTGTATGTTAATTGGTCGATAGAAATGATATCATAGATGCACACTTTTGGCTTCGTGAGTGCGCCATACTCCAAAGACCTTGAACATTGAAGTTCTTAGTTGCTCTAAGTGAATTAGATTTGTTCCCCTTTTTAGCAAATTAAATAATCTGCCTTTGTTCTATTTCAAGCATTCTTGAAGATCCATGTTATATGCGCGACGACGCAAAATTAGGATTTAAGCAATCTGTGGTCAATACATGTATTTTTGTTAATTTGGTAAATAAATAGGTTTCTTGATGGAAATTTTGGAGATATTCAGGTCGAGTGCCTATATTTTCTATCCCCTTTTGCTCCCGTATCACCCCCAGTTGGGAACTAGCTGATGCATATTAGATTTGTGGCTAATGTTGGTTAGTTCTGGCATGATCTAGTCGCCTAGAATCACTCAAATTCAAAGACGAAGCGTGAACTGGCCAATTTGGTGCATGGGAAAAAAATTTGGGTTGTTGTGGAGGCTTGGCCTTGTTTGGAGGATTTTCACATGGCTTGCAATGTTTGAAGATGATTGGCAGTAGAAATCGTGCATGTACGAATCTTGTAGTTGAATCTTCTTCTTGCTTGTTGTTGGATGTCATGGCTTGGAGCTTCAAGATCTCTCATCTTTGGTCTTGTTTTTTTGAGGTTTTGTTGCATGTTCTTGGAAATGCCAATGGCCTGAGATGCTGGTGATGACACCTGGCACCTCTCTCCTCCGCCCACCGCCCACCGCCTGTATGAGCGCCCAGGCCAGGGGCCCGATCAAGTTCATGTAACGCTGCAGGGGCAAGCATCAAGCAACAAGAACAGGTACGATTATGGCATCACCAGCATAGCCTGGCATCATCAGCATCGACAGCATCAACGGCCGGGTCTGTTCAAGCTCCTGTAGGTCGCCAGGGTCTACCAACAAGTGCGCACGCCTTCCAGTTCCAATTTTGCTAGTCATGGTTCTATCCCAATCCAGATTCGGCCATACCAGGTTACCTATTGTTTAGTTTGGTGTTGGTTTCGGGTCTGGGTTAAAGCCTGCTTCAATGATCTGTTGCACCTGCCCGGGGAGCTCCCCTTTTGTCTTGTTTTATAGGCAGTTCCGCTCGTCCGTCTTCTTATTGCTCCGGTGATTTGTTCCTGGGAAACTTGGACCTCAATTTGTTATTTGCTTGCTCATCTTTGTGTAATCCTTAGGCCGATTTTTGCTGTGTTGTCCCTTGTTTTGCCTTCTGCATTCGCCTTTGCATCCAAGCTCACTGCTAGGATCGAATTGCACTGGTCCTCTTGCAACTGCTCTATCCCTCACCACCTTGTCATCAGAATGGCTCGTAAGATCAAGCGCATGGCCAGGGAGACCCGCAAAGAAAAGAACCTCATTAGGCTGTCTGAGCCGGTCTTGAATAGGCCCTATGACCCCGCGATTGCGCCATATCTTCAGGCAGCCCCATCCTTTGGGCGCGGCCCTATCTCGGCACACCCGGACACACACCGCCTCCGGATGCATCTTATGTTGCGGCCTTGTCCAGGATTGATGCTCGGATCCATTGTCTGCCTGCATATTTGTTGGTTGGGATCCGCACGGTCCAATCGGCAGTCACACTCACAGGAACGTCGGCTCAGTTGCCCTTGGGAAGCTGGGTCCAGCTTTTAGAGATCTTTGCTGATACGGCGGGAGAGCAAAACGGGCGGTGCTACACCGCACCTCCTGGCTGAGGGTTAGAGTCTGAGCATGTGGATGCTACGCCCCACGCAGATGATACCACACCTATACCCACGCGGCCGCCATCTGAGGATTGTTTGCCCACGCGACAGTCCCGCCAGCGACTGGCCGACCCACGAGCACCCCGTTAATACGAACCACGATTGTGGGTTTGGAAGAAGCGAAGCGACACCAGGGGACGGTGAGGTGACCCATTTCTTTGCCTTGAGGTGATGCACATAAAGGCGGATGGCATTCTCTCGCCTCGTGGAGCAAAGACGCTACCGACCGCCCGTCATTTATCGGGTGGGTTCGGGGATGCCTTGTCCAGCCGCACATCCTCCGCCATGGTAATCACTTGCAAGGGACCCCTTCTCCGGTCCGGGAAGACCTTACCCAAAGACAGCCGCGGCGGAAGGATGAACTATGTCGTCGGTCCGCGAGGCTCGCCCCGCGACCGGGTGGGTCAGGTATATAGAGGCGGGCGGGCTATCATTGGGGATCACCGGGCCACTTGATCCATGGGCGGTAATACGTAGTTGGTTTGCCACCGAAGCTCGCTTGGCCTTATGCCCGTTTACGTTATTTTATTTCAAAGATTATGATTTGTTACGAGGGGTATAGTCCCCGGTGTTACGGTAATCTTGGGGCTGGTCCCCACGTTTGATTTTTGGCTTCGGCCTTTCTGGTTTGGTCACGGGGCTTGGTCCCCGAGTTTCAGTCTGGGCTTTTGCCCTCTCTTTTGTATTGGGTCCCATAACCCGATTGGGTTCCGTGGACGTTAAAAATTTCTTCCTTCCTTCCTTCCTTCCTTACCCGGTATTTGTTTGTTCTTAAATTTCTCCTTTGTTGTTTGTATATTTGAAATGCCAATGAAGATAACTTATCTAGCTTCATTCCACAGGCTTTTGCTTCTCCCTTAGTGCAAGCAACAGGCAACTCCTCACGGGCAGCCAACAACACCTACCACTAGAGGACGCCTTATGGCTCAACGAACAACAAGAGCAGAGGTGCAGGAACCACAATGTGGTGGTTCATAGCCTTCCCTAAAAAGGAGAAGATAACCTTGTTCCCCGACTCCGATATTGCTCCTTTACCATATGAAGTTCCATGCTCCCGTGCATATTACCAGGGCAGCTCGTGATGATGTTCGACGCCTCGACTGCCCATGCATTGCCAAATTCATAGTGGGGGATGCACTAAAAGAGAGGCCATATTGTGCCAGAGTGTGAAGCTGAAGGGAACCTCACGCTATGTCGGTCACTACCTCACCCGGCGGCAACTAGAATCTTGTAGATAGGAGCTAACCCACATGAGAACCATCCACTACATCGAGGGAGCTGCTGCCCTAGTCCAGGCCAAAGCATAGGCGTGTAGACCACCTAATGTCGAGGTCAATGAGGTGTTTTTACAGAGCTATAGACCTAAGGGTGTTGCTCTAGAAGCTGCGGCAATAGCAGGTTCCACAGCAGCTGTAGTTGCAGCTGCTACTGCTCCTGCTACTGCCCCTGCAGCCGCTCCTACTTCGATAATTGCTTGTCCCGACACTCCTGAAGGTGCTGATACTGCTTCCGTTGCTCCTTCTGCTTTACCACCATGCCCTGATGTTGTCCCTCTTGCTGCTACTGCGACTCCAAGCGAGCCTACATTTGCCATTCCCAAATAGGAATTGTGCTTGCACATGGTCTCCCAAAACTATAGGGGCTTTCCTTGGCAGAAGGAGAATAGTCTTAACTCCATCGCTACAGATATGTATTTCATCTTCCTTATGGAGACCTGGAAACATGCTAGGCACATGTTACCGAATTCGCCGAGCTATCAGCACTATGGTGGTTTGGTGATGTATATAAGGAACAAAAATGTTGGCTTCGACAGGTCACTGATCCCACTTTGCGCTTGCTTACAACTAGACAATACCATAGTTTTCTAAAAGGAAAGAAAGCCAGATACATTGTGAAGCACCAGAGGCAAATGTTTTATCTCCTGGACTGTTGTTCCAGGACATTCTGGAGGAAAGTACTGCATAAACTTGTATTGCTGCTTTGTTGACTATGCCAAGGCTTTTGACATTGTGCATCGGAAAAAGTTGTAGAAATAATTGAGGCTATTGAATGCCCCTATGGATTTGAAAAATGCAGTATGCAGGTTGTCGGAGACATGCCGAGACCATCTGACACCATCAGGACAACCTATCAACAGTAGTATTAGGGTCTACCAGGATGCCTACTCTCTCCAATGTTGTTTGGCCTCTATATTGATCAATTGGAAGGGTGGCTTGTTAAACATGGCGGTGATGGAGCTCAGCTTGTGAACCAGATTATTAGGCAACTTATATACGCCGATGATGTAGACCTCTTAGCCCATATCATAGATGACATGCAGCACCGTCTAGATGCTCTGGATATATTCTACTACAAGAATGCGCCAAAATCAAAGTATTGCTTGTCTCAGCCTCACACTAGCCAAAGCTTTCCCCCTTTACTTATCAAGGGCAAAATGTGGAGGTAGCTCCCACCTACAAGCACTTGGACATAGAGTTTCCTTCCATCACACACTAGGACATTTCTATTCAGTTACAAGTGACCGTGGGCTGGAAGGCACTGTATGTGATGCAAAATAGCAGTTACAAGATAGAGCTATATGACTGGGCCCATTAGTCACATTTATTCGAAGTTTTGGTAGAGCATGTTCTTGTATATGGTGTTGATGTCTAGGGCCCCTAGCCACTTGGAATGACGTGGAACAGGTGCAGAAAGCCTTCTTGGCTCAAGCATTTTGGGGTAAAATCCACAGTCCCATATCAGATTATGTTGCAAAAAAAGAGGGTTTTTGCCTCTACAGAAGACATCACTTGTCCGCCATATTATCTACTTTCAAAAAGCAGTTAGTATGGGCAATGATCGCCTCCTCAATTTTGCTTATACTATGGCTATGGATCTGCAGTACCTCAAGGCCTGTTGGAAGGAGAGACGAGCTCAGTGGTTCTCCCGGTGGAATGTTTAGAAGCACATGTGCATACAGGTACAAACTGAAGAGGATCACAATCACTTGTGGCAGTATCGTATTGCTTTCTTCCTCATCAAGCTTTTTCAATGTTGGTGCCCTGGAACATGTTATTTGACGGCACATTACCAGCACCAAATCAATCCCATGCTTACATGGGGTCCACAAAGGTACATACATACACATTTGCCCATGAAGCTTCAATTCACATACACATCGCCTCAGACTTGAGACAGGTAATGGGCTCGGGAGGTGCATGAGGATAGGATTTTTCAGTGTTGCCCACAGGACTATAGAGCATAGCGACAAAGAGCTTAATTTAGTTGCCTGGAGTTTCGATTTCTCCGGTTGTTCTTTGGTGGGCCTGGCAAGCTCATGCGGCAGATGGGCTATGGAGATGAGAATGCAGTTGCCCAGAAGGATTTTCCGCCCAGACCAGGCAGAGGATGGAGGCGAGTCGAATGAGACCCAGATTGAATATTTGGATCTGGATGGGGTTTTTAGTTTGCGATGGCTCTCTCTGGCGGGGCCATGGTTCTGTGGCAATGCTCTTTTTAGACGATATGGGGAATGGAGACCATAGGAAACGTCATGTGACGTAGAACGGAATGGGGTCAGCCATTCTTGCTTCCGCGACCGGATTCGCAGTCGTCGGGGAAGCAAGAATGAATATTCCGCTCACGACGCCAAAGGTAAGCGCCTAACTTAGGACTCTACAGTTTGTTTGAACCCATTTGCCATTCTTGAGAAGAATGAATCAAGAAACTGCCGGAAGGCAGACCCACTTACCTTGACGTCTTTTTTTTGGCCCAATGTTAGTGGGCGGTGGATCTGGCACAATGCCAGGAATATGCTACGCATCAACGGCTGACAGCCAACGTTGTATAAAAAACCCATAAAGAAACAAAAAATAAGGTGATTTGCGTAAATTTCCATTAAACCATAGAAAAGGAATGGTTTTAGGGTTTTAACAAGGAAGACGATGGCGTCCCTAAAAAACAAGCGAAAACTGCCATCTTGGACTCACTCTCCAACTCAGAATTTTTCTCCTCCTCCGGCGAAAAATGAATTAGAACATGATGAGGCTGCAGTTAAAAGGACATCAAAGGAAGCAGATACTGGTTCAAGACGGAAACATCCAAGCTCCGGAACTGAGGATTCTTCTCCTCTGGCGATAGAAGAATCAGAACATGATGGAGCTGCAACTAAAAAGAAGTCTAAACAAGGCTCAAGAAGCAAAAATGCCAGCTCCGGCACAGGTTTTTCATCGGATAATTTGCACAAAGCAAGTGTTTCTCGTGGAGAATCCAGCAAGAAACCATCCGTTCACTCGGAAATAACAAGTAAAGAATATGAGTCACAATTCTCCCGAATCCTGGTAAATGAAATTTATCCATACTATGTATGCTTGCGTTCTGAATTGTCCTGTGGTAAGTTACTGCCGAAATTTACTTAACATAGCAAGTTTGCATGTGAACGTTTATTCAAGACGAGGATACAAATGCATGTTTTCATCTAGGACTATGCTGGCCCTATATAAATCTTTGGGTAAGAACCAGATGCACCGCCTCTATTGTGATAATATATATGTTGACACTTCCAAAAGAGAGCCAAGAGACGGAAACGAAAATTTAAGAACAAAAGGATGCTAGCCTGCCAACATTGCCAGTGGGGGTCTTTGGGTGAGTCATGGCTTTTATTATCCTAAAGCGACTGCAAAACCTGGAGCAAAAGAAATTGCAATACCATTCATCAGCTACAACATAATATGCAGCTATTAAGGTGTTTTCAGGCGTTTGCTTATAACAGACACACATTTTAGAATAGGATACAAAATATTTCCAAAATATTTTCAACTTGTAGCATAAACATTCTAGTTTTTAGTAGAAACTTATTATGCTGTTTTATTCCTAATTTAGTCAATTTTGAATTGCTTGTCATGATATGAGTTATGCATGCTGGTTGATTGGTGCCCAACATTGAAAATTCTAGCTCAGTTGATTGACAGGAAGGTGTTGTATTTGCTATATCCGGCATGGTTAATCCAGAACGAGCTGAATTGAGGGAAAAAGCGCTTGACATGGGTGCAGTTTATCGTCCTGACTGGAGCAATGATTGCACTCTTCTAGTTTGTGCATTTCCTAATACTCCAAAGTTCAGGGCAGTTGTGGCAGAAGGTGGTTCAATTGTTTCAAAGGTGACTTATTCTGGTCCATCCACAATATTGAAATGATTGAAATGGTTGATCTATTCCTCTTTTCATTTGCACCCGGTAGTGCCATGCCACTTTGTGAGAAGTTATATTAGTGTAAGCTTCCTGGTTGCAGTATGTACTTTGATAAGCCGTGTCTACGTATTTTAGCCGTCTTTTGCACCTTGCTCAAGAACCCTTGCATTTAAGTTAGCCAGTGGCAATCAAGCAATTATATCGAAGTAAGAAGGCACGTGCTATATTCTAAACCATCTGCCTTTTGGAGCATTAATTTTGCCGTGACGAAACTTGAGTTGATTTTGTAATGCCAAAACTTTAGTTGCTCAACCAATGGAGTTACAATTATGGTATTGGATCAATCTTGAAGCATGTTTAGAGTTCCTGGGTACCCAGGTTCCCAAGTCAAACCTTATGCGAAGCACCTGTTTTTTTAATATACGAATATACCACAAAAAAGTGCAAAGCTTTGGATTAATTTTTTGTCCAGGAGTTTCACCAATTATGTATTGACTAGTCCCTCATTTCATAGCAATTATCAGGCTTTATAGTATTTGATGAGCTTTATGAGCTACAATATGGTTGTTGCGGCTCAAACAATTCAGCTTCCAAATAGTGGTCGACAACCGAGATTATTTCCTTCTTTAAGTGGGGATGTTGACCTGCTGAATATGTCTCTTTTCACAGCAGCAATAGACGCTGCTGTGAAAAGAGCAGCACTCTTATTCGTGTCTAGTTAGGGAGTAAGACTGGTTGGACCCTTTCTTCATTATAAGTGTTCATCGATACAGAATGGGAAAAGCCATGTTACTAATGGTGGCAATGATTTGACCCCGAGCTTTCTTGAGGGGTATTCAACCCTACAATATGGCCAGCTACAGTTGAGGTAACTTTCAGCTTGAGCACACCCACTGAATTGCTGCCAATCTTCTTGAGCGTATAGCTTTAATAAAATGAAAAAAAATGTATTTGTCTATGGACTAGGCCAACCTGAAAAACACTACGCAGAGAGAATCAGTTGCTGCACGAGAGTTAAACCAAACAGTGTTGACAATATGATCTGATATCAAGTGCAAGTCAAGCCTTAATATGGAAGGGAAGCAATGGGAGATTAGGATAATGAAGAAGTTATCTGGTTTAGAGTATTACAAAATTTTGCATATGAAAGATGCTAGCTAGATTAACAAATGATTTCATTTATTTTGGCTTTATTAGGAATGGATTTTGGAATGCCACAGGAAGAAACAGCTGGTAGATATTGATGGTTATCTGATGTTTTCTGGAAAACATTGGAAAAAAGGAGGTGAGGCAAGTTGTGTGCATTTTGTGGATAAGTCTTGTGAGGTTCTTTAATGCGGAGTTACCATGAAACAGGAAAAAGGCACATTATGCAGGTTTCCAGGTTTCAAAAGGTGCGTGACATACTCTTACAATCTTTAAACACTGTGAAGTATTGAAGAACACGTCTTTGTAAATTTTCTCTCTTAAGCTTATGTTTCTTATATGCATCTAGGATGAAATCAAGAAGTGGATTAACGAGGATAAGGAATCCTGTGTTGCATGGTTACAGAACCAGAAAGAAAAAGTAAGTTACCTCTCTTGTTTGATACAACTGAAAAGCATTAGAAGAATTTGCATATTTATATAAGAAGGTAAAACGTGGTGGCTGATTTGATTTTTGTGGTAGTGTAATGCATCACATTGCAGCTGTCCTTTTGGAACGAATTCCTATTTCTCACGTTTCCACAGTATCATTTTTGCAAATGCATGCCATAAAACTAAGGGTTTCAAGTTTCTCTTACTTGCGTGTGAGGATAGTTCCTTTGATAATGAATTAAACTTATGGAGCACATGATGACACGTAACTGTCTTTTGACTGCAGTAAGAGTGTGTCATATATATTAAATGCTATGCAATTTTAATGCAGCCTAACGAGGAAGATATGAGACGAGTTGCATCACAAGGTTTGCTCGTTTGTTTTGAAGATGTCATAAAGTGTCTCAAAGAGCATAAGGTCAGCGGGACAAAAATACTTTTGAAAATATATTCCATAATCTAATAGATTATACACATCATCACAGGGTATTGAAACTGTTTTAAATAGCTGGGCGTTCATTCCTCGAGGGGTCAAAGAACTTGCTAAGTATGATGATGAACTAAAACTCAAGGGAGCTGATACAGATATCTTAGCACAAGCTCAAGTTCTTAGAGATGAATATGCATCCGAGTTAAACATTTCTGATGCAGGTAATTTAGATGGTAAGAACGATGTCAATGGTGGTCTTATGGAAAAGATGGCTGCTGCTGATGAATCTACTGAGGTGATTTCCGGTAGTGATTCCGGAGATGAGATTAATTCAGGTACCCAAGTGGTAGATTTCAATACCATTGAAAATGCAAAGACGGCTCTAATCAATAAGTACGGGGACTGAACTTTTTGATCTGAATAATCGGGTCCTTTGGCTGATCGTATTTATAATAATGGTAATCTGTCATAGCACTTTAGTTAAAGAATCGTAAATCATTTTTACCTGTAATTTTTTTCTAAGGAAGCTTGGTTATTGAATGTTTTGCCGCCATAGCACTGCCAACGGTTCTCTCTCTACCAAATCCAACCTTTAGTCTTGAGGTTTAGTTGCTGCACAAGCATTTAGGTACTGGTTTTGCAGGTTCCTAGATACCAAAGATGAGCCCCAGGAAAGAACAAAAGATTAAGCTATGCTGCTCACTGCAAGAATCAGCCCTGCGGAAGAAGGGTAATAAAGGAAAGAAAGCATAAACAATGATGGAAATTCCACCTCACTCGTGGTTTCCGAGAGGGAAATTGGCAGGCGGCTGAGGGTCACATCTCCAACTGATTATCTTTGCCCTGTTTCCAAGACAAAAACAAGTAAGTCCCTTTGAGCATTCCCATTGCCTTCCTTTGGCCGGAGTTCATCCTACATGGCGCTGCAGTAACTGAGGAGATAAATCTCTAAGTCTTCAAGTATGGCTTTTCTTCTAGCTTGCAAATCTCTGTCTTGTAGTCTTCATCTCTCGTTTTCAGTCTTTGGGTTTGTAATACGAATGGTTGCTCAATTAGAGTAAGTCACATGAGGATGTCGACGTGGTGTAATCCATGTTGACATGAACCCTTACAAATTGTGCCGGTCGCCGGTCGCATGTTCATGTCACAAAAATATGCCATGTCAGTTTCTAAACCCTAAATTTTCAAAGTTTGGTGCCACACTTCTCAGAACAGTCATCATGGCGCAGTCAACATGGCACCAGATTCATCTTTATTGCTCACGGCTCCAGATTCATCTCTATTGCTCATAGGATATGGACTCGGCAACAAAGGCTCCATCTGCTTGCAGCTTTTTGGTGCTTTTGTGATTTTGGTACTCCAAATTGCTACATTACTCTTAACATAGGATGAGGAAATAGTAGCATATTTGGAGCAATTGATTGAGCAGACATCCATTGCCTTTTTGTTCCAATTTTTTTTTTGCTGAGAAATGTGAGTGTAGCTCTTTTACTTCTCATAGATAGGGAATTACGTTTGAAAGATGTCTTAGGGATTCAAACAGGACAAATCGAGGTTGATTGACATGGTGTGCTTATCCTCAGAGATGGAATGGACTTGTAGGCACAAGTCGCCTCATGGAGTTAGCTTGTCGTTAGAACGAGTTAGAACGAGTGGATGTCTCTCTGAGGCCAATGAACTCTTATTTTGTTGGGGTCGTCGTTTGCAAACAATGGTGTGAAGGCTTAAAGATCTTCACTATAACTTTGTAGTCCATTATTATACTATTTGATTATTCTTGTACGTCCAAAAAGGCCCGTAGGCATAAGGGACTTTGTTGGAAGTATTCCAAGAACATGTATATTTTTTGGAAGTAAAGCCTATGGCTCATTCATTATCATTCATTTAGCATGGTTGTTGTGTTTTTGTATTCAGAGTGTGCTCAACTAGGCTCTAGAATCGAATGTGTGATGTTATTGGTCTAAACCTTGTTCACATACTTCACAACCCTCGTCCACATCTTTTACTTTTCCTTGAATTCATCCAATAGCTTCAATGCCTCTTTATGACATGCTTCCAGAAATAATCACTCGTCCTTCTTGGATCGCAATCTACATGAGTGGCATACATGATACGCCCGAGGTCCTTAAACATTATCCCCCTCACCTCTTTGTTATTCACGTGCCTCAAGAGCAACTTCATCCAACTTCTTCTCACATGCCAAAGAGACAACTTAATTTTGGTTCCAGGCCAAACATCCTTGAAGGCATTGATTCCAGCCTGTGCATCATCCACAATGAAACATGAAAGTTCCCAAGTTGGATCCTCCCTATATGGTCCTTCATCGCAATCAGCCATGGGTAGATGTCTTCTTCGATGGCACTAGAGGATCCAAGCAAGAGGGACACCGTTTCCATGCGTGTCATAGACGAGCAAGGTATACAGGCTGTAACACTGATCATTGGGCTTGAAGATTGAGTCCATGGCTACAGCATTCCCCCTTCCATGTTCCAACAAGATCTTCTTTTGAAGGGCACCCTCCTGATACAAGAACACATCCTCCTGGTATAAGTCAATCCACATCCTAACACTTGTGCCCACGTCCTTGTGAAGCATCCATGTGTCAGCAGCCAGCTTGCAGGACAAGTTACAAATCATCCATAGCTAGGAATTGATCTCTGTTGTTGAGAGCATTGGGATGCATCCTCTTCTTTAAGGACCATTGCTCCTCGTATTGACAATAGACTTCTTGGAGAGTGTGGTTCTAAAGCAATTGTTGGTACACCCAAGTCTTCTTACCCTTTGATAACCATGGATCTACATCATATCTTGTTCTCACATATTGGGGGTTCTCCATTATTGTCTTGACTATCAACATGTCTCATCTCATAGTATATAATTTTACATATCTCGGGCTCCAAATACAACTGTTTGACCTGAAAATGGAGCCTGCAACCTCACCTAATACTCATTCATCTCTACCTCTTTGAGTGGGATTTAGGAAGGATCCTTCCTCTTTGCTTCAGCAATTAAAGCTCTGGTTGTTCTATCTTTAATCTCCCGAGTACGTTCACGATAATCCTCAGGGCCATAGCTGCACCAGTGGCTACAATGAAGAAGAACACTTTAATTATTAACCAAAGCAACAAAGAAGTCAAGCCTAACTAATTTCTTTTATTGTTCATTTCATGTCTCAAAAAAGCATGAAAGCCAATGAAGCAGGAAATGACTTACTTGGTTAGCTTTAAGTGGGCATTCTGGTCAACTTTCGTCTGGCTGATTTCTCTTCTCTTTCCCAAGATCTATGCCTCCAGAAGGTGGTGGAGCAGCCTGGCAAATTCTGCTCCCCTTCCACGAAATCATGAACCCGGTTCGTGGGGATATACCATGCACGCACAGGAACAGATTGCTGTCTAGTACAAGTTTTCCGCTACAGAGGAATGATGCTCAATCTCCCATAATGGGAGATTTCATTAATTAGAGAAATTTGGAATTCTCGTTTAGCATGAAATAGGTTAGCGGGTAGCCATATAGTGCAAAAACTACTATCAACTGAGTAAAAGTTGGCGTTTTATTGCACAAATTCTGCAAATGATTCAGTGTTCTTCGGAAATATAATTTTTACAGGTAATGCAAAGGTCCATCGCGAGTAGAATGTAGTAGGAGGGAATGCTCAAACTTGTCGCAAGAATCGCGAACGCGATGTTTCGCAGCTGAAAGGAGACAAAATAATGAGCCTTTTATTAAAACCATATGAGAGCATTGTGTTAAAAGAAGGTACCGAGGAGCAAGCATATCACAAAAAATTCAGTATTTAAAGCCATATAATTGCTACAGAGGATCGCGGTCGCGATTATTTTCAGCATTAAACATATGGTAAAAGATATGGTTAAAGACAAAAAGATATGGTAATACATATTCCTGAAACCAAAATTTCTATTGAAGGAAGTAATATACAACATTCATTATTCTGATTGTGTTTCAGATACTTGATCAGGTATCACACCCATTTCATTGGACATGCGGATGACATGCCCTCTACCCAATTCCATAGCTTGTGTTGTGTCCAACTCTGAATAACCTGTGACCTCTGGAATCTCAACACCCATGGCGTTTGCGATGCGCTGCAGATGTGAATCAGGCTCCCATTTTTCACTGTCCACTGCACTGCTCCCGCCTATAAGTTCCTTCTCCGATTCAGTAGCAATTTGCTGTGAATGGAAGAGCTTCTGCTTCTTGTTGTGTACCTGATGCTCTTGTGTCCCAAGAAGCTCATCTTGGTCAGTTTCCATGTGCTGTTGGTCTGCTTCCATGTGCTGTTGGTCTGTTTCCATGTGTTCTACGCCCATGTATTCAAACTTATGTTCGCCTGTCAAGAAAGGCATGTACCCATCAAGCTTCTCATTAAGTGCACTCAATTTTTGAAAAGTGGGCTCCAGGGCTTCTATACCTTTTTCCGTCTCTTCAAGCAAGCGCTTTGTTTCTTGCATTCTCTCTTCGTAGGACTTAGCATCGAGGTTTTCCAAAATGGATTCCAGCTTTGATAGGTCTGTGTTCTGGGTGATACTGATGTTGGGCAGCGCTGGATCAGGCTCAACATTCTCTGCTTTCTCCTCTTCTTCAAACCCCCCGTACTTTGATTGGCCATTTTCTCAAGCGTTTCGAAGAACGCCCTCAGGAAACGACACACTTTACCTGAACTTTCGAAGGCCACGCTCTTTTTGCCTTGCATAAGAGCAACACGAGAAGCTGTCCCAGCCGAAAAGAAATCCAGAACGCAACCATCAGTCGGCACCAGATGTTCAACAATATGGTAGGCATACGAGGTTTTCAGCTGGCATTTCAATACAAGATCTCCTTCCATTGCCGCCCATTTGAATCTTGGTTTGCCTGTAAAAAGAGTGTGAAATTTCTTTTTTATCTTCTCATCGGCATCCTCATTACCTGTTAGCGGCATTGGAGGCAATGGTGTTGACTTAGGAGCCTTGCCGTGTGGAGATAGGCGAAGCTCCAGCTCTGGTTGCACAGGTGCTACACGAACATCACTCCTGTTAATGCACATATGACTAATATAGTACTGATGTTCTTTCACCCTTCGTTTACTCTCCCATCCCGTTTCTTCATAAGAACCTAAAGATAGGTGGCCACCGCCCTGAATTTGCTTCTGACTGTACAAACAATTGGGCAAATTCACTGAGCGCATGATAATAACCAAGTGATAAACTTTGGCAATCATCATGGTAGCTATCCTTGTAAATAGATCTGTGTATTTCTTGCAATCCCATACCTTGTTCATCCCTCGGATGTCAATAAATATCAATGTCGCATTCTCTGACACTTGGGAGGAAGTAGGGATGCCATCCTTTGTCACTGCTATGACAATATTTTTCTTTTCCTTTCTTTTTCTAGCCTCTTCTGGCTTTAGAATATTCCTGATTGGCTCGTAAAGGCTGGTGTAGGTTACCTAGTGTATGATCCTTGTTATAATTAGCCTTCACGCATCAGACGCAGATATCGATATATCCGATTATTCTCGTTCGGTCAAATCGGGGAAAAGCCCGAAGCAATTCCTCCCAGCTATCGAAATCCTTTTGCAGTAAATTTGTGGCATAAGATAAGATTTCGCGCCTCATAAAAGTGAGGGTTCTGATGTCAGTTGCCCGTTGTTTGCAATCAAATCTCCCGCTATAACCTGACTGCACCTTTAAATACGTTTTGCCTTCTATAATCTCATGGAAATTTGTGGACACACCTCGCATTCGACATACCTCGTAGCAACCGGAGCCAGGTCTTGTTAAAGAAGTCTTTGGATGGCTTGTCAGGAAACTCACCATGGTCGCCATCGAAGTTTACAACTCACCCACGCATCGGCAACTTCCATTAACTTCTTGAAAACCTTCTCATCCATAAAATGAATTGCTTTTCATCCTTAAGCTCCCTGCACTTTCAAGGTGGTCGTTGCAATTTCATGGAAATCCTGCAGAAGCAAAGGTCATCAAGATCGCGGCCGAGATGTTGGCGTAGTAGAAAATAAATAAATACCTTCCAAGTGAAGTTGTAGCTGTCCCTATAGGTCCTTGTGGAGGACAGCCATAAGCCTTGTCCGATGACGAAGTTGTTGCGATTTTTCAATCGGTGGCTCTCAGTACGGTGTTTGCAATTACCGATTTGCATTGTATACTCAACTCTATATATTCCTTGTGCGTAAGATTTCCGTTGAGCACCCTCGATCTTCTTCTAGCATATACTTTGGCAAATTCTCGTTGTTTGCTCCAACTTGCCGAATTTAATAGAACAAAGGAGTTGTGCGGCGCAAATCGTGGTTGCCGAAATAATATAAAATTTCTTACCCTTCAAATCTTCGGATTGCTCCATGTCACCCTCCTCCCGAAAGATAGACAACCATCAAGTCAAATCTACATAACGAGTGTCCAAAAGATAAAGAATTAGTTACTTGGTAATAGGGTCAAAAGCAAGACGACGTCAGCAGTGTGTGAGAACCTCTCATGCGGGTATGTCTTGAAGCTTTTAACCGAGTTTGAACATGGTCATTTGATCGCATTACGTGTGTTAAGTTTCTTTGGTGCGGGTTCACAATCAAAAATAGAAATCTTTGTAAACCAATTAACCCCTAAGGGGTAGAACCTTTGAACTGTTCAAGCTTCGAGTGGTTTGCTCGCCATCTTGGCGTTCCTCTTAGGATTGAACTTCAACTCATTTGGAATGGCAAAAAGCGTGGGGCCATGTCAATGCTAGTCTAGAGGAGGCCTCCGTGAATGGGGGTTTGAGAACCGGCGGGTCTGCGGGCTATCTTCGGTGGGTGTCGATTTCTAAGGTTACTTTTGAAAGGACGGAGTTTTTGTGGAATAAATCCACCAGATGTAGTGCTATCTGGGGCCTTCAAAGCAAGAGGAAGAGGAGGGGTTTATCGTGGATTGTGGTTCTTCAACAACCTTTTTTGGTGCTGACGTCTCTCCCAAAGTAGCAATAGGCTTCACACTCTTTTTCTTGGCCGCGGCTCTTAGCCAATTGGTGTCCATCACGGAGGGCATTTTTCGTCCGGCGCTTTCAAAGCACAATTTCGGAGGCTTCTTGTCTGTAGACAAACCATTTCTGCATGTCGAGAACCCTACCAATATGTCTCTGTTTCCCTTTATTCCTAACAAAGAGAGAGATTCATAGGATGGCAACACCCAGCCATAACCCTTAGCTGACATGGGGACGTTTTTCCCTGTGGCTGGCTTGTTCATTTTGCTGGCTGTCATCAAAGACGGATCATAATTGCGCCATTTTAAAATGTACTTCAGGAACTGCAATGCTTGTGTGTCCTCAATGCTGCATATGATAGCATCTTGCACATTGTTCTTCGTGCCTTCCCACATTGCCACCACTATGCCAACTTGTTCAACGTCCTCAGGTTTTTTTCTAGTCCGCAGGAACAGGCACAGGTCCTTTCTGCGATCACCTTTAATGTGCGGTATGGCCTGTGCAATCTCAATACACCATTTTCTTTCATTGGACGGGGTTATAATATGGATGGGTTCGACATCCGGTCCTCGAAACAGAGCAAGTGCTGTAAAGAAAAGCATGTGGTGAGTGCCTGATAGGCTGCATAATGTTGTGCAACGAAAAGGTGTAAACTACTGTAGAGAAACGCGACCGCGATCCTGCCAAGCAACTAAAATAGCACTCCACACTATCGCGGCCGCGATGTTGTGTAGCAGCTAAGCACGGCAAGAAAACAATTCCACTGCTCACGATCCTAGTGATCCTAGTGACCTACTACACTACTACTCATGAACATCGCAAGAAAGAAAATCTATGCTCAGCAAGACCGCGGCCGCGATCTTGTTGAGCAGCCCCAGCTATCAAGACATTACAAGACCTAACAAGCAAGACCGCGGCCGCGATGTTGCTGAGCAGCTATAGTTATGAAAATATTAGAAGTTCTAGTAGGCAAGATCGCGGCCGCGATCTTGCTGAGCTGAAATGTTATAAATTACCTTCTCTGAGGGAGTCCTTAGGTGCCATGGGATCGCGGGCGCCGGCTGTGTACGAAATTCGAGTCGTTTTCGAGAGGGTCGAGAAGGCGCTCCGAGGTCGAAGGCGCTAGGCGCTGAAGAAATCGGGGCCTGAAATTTTTTTGGAGATGTTCTGAGTTTCAATTTATAGAACGCGGCCGCGGAATTTAATTGCCCGCCCATCATAATGGTGCGTGAAAAATCGTGCCAGCCATAATGGCGCCGTACGCCGGAAGTAATAATTACCGGCCGGCCGGCCGTATTTATTCCCGGCCATAAATGCGTTCGTGCGAATATACCCGTCCGAAAAAGCAAGTAATCCGTACCAAAGGTCTTTTTTGACTTGGACGTCCGCGTTCAATTTCCTGCCGTAATGTCAATTCATTTAAGGTACCTGACACATTATGCAGCCATAAATGCTCCAAAAAAAACTGGATTACGGACGGACAGTGACTGTAAAATTTGAATTCGATAACAAACATTTCAAGTGAAAGCGGGAAAAGCCAATTCAAATTTGATTGTTTTGCAAGATCTTCGAGACGCTGGAGCTGCGCCTAAGCTGGACCAAGTTCGGGCAAGGATTTGCTGCAGAATCCCGCATCCATTGAAGGCGCTGACGAGGGCGCTGATAATCCGCTTGCACTCCGCCACTACACATTTGGAATTCTTCAACTGCATCGAATTCAGGGTTTCGGGCGAGGTAAAAGGCCTATTCTGATGCATATCACTCAGTAAAGTGAACTCAAAGTTTATGTTGCACTGAATTTCAATTATAACTACAACCTCCGAGTCTCTACACTAACATCACTATGTATTGCATGGATTGATAAGATACCTCCTGATACTTTGGTGCAACTATGTAAAAATAGATGTTCTAAGCAAACCTGTGCACTCTGGTGTGTTTATTATACAATGTAAACGTGTTTCAAGTATATTCTTTCTTTCTCCATGTGGATGATACAAAACACTGTTTTTATGACACTGCAGCTTCTGACGGGTCCTTGGCTACAAGTAGACATTGACGCCACCATATTCTGTGAGGTATGAGTAATGCTTTAGTCTGTAAGTCAATCGTTTAACTATTGTGCTGGACGAGATCGCGGTCGCGATACCTTCAACCATCTACACTTGCTACTTACCAAAGAACTCCCAGCTATCGATAACTATGAGTTGAAACCACTTGCTAACCTCGAAATGTTATTTGCACATGAGTTCTTATCGAAACAACTAGTGTGAATGCTTGCAAAAAGCGCGACCGCGTTCTTGTCCATGCTCGATAAGATCGCGGTGGCGAAAGTTCTGAACATTTTTTAATTTCTGAGTTGCTATTTTTTGTAGTACTTTATGATCACAGTGCTTTTTGCTCACCAGGATCGCGGCCGCGATATTCACGACCTCTTGTTTGCAGGATGACAGATGTAATTCCGCTATATCTGCTGGGGAAAAAGGTGGCAGAGGGAAGAGTCCACAATTTCGAGCGCCATCACAATTCGACTGTCCCGGAGGGTATGGTTGTTGTTTCAATTGTGAATGTTTTGGATGGACAGTTGCCGCTACCAATTCCCGAAATGGAAATAGAAAAAATGGGTGAAGCTGTGGGGGCTTTTGTGTTGTGGTACAAGAAGGACATTGCTGCTCAACTTGTTAGAGAGGAGGAAGCTTGCACCCCACCAGTCGAGAAAACGCGCATTAATTGGCGGGACAGAGGCAATGAGGGGTTAGCCAGTAATGAGACGAATCATGTGCAAGGGCTTTCTAGAGATGAGTTAGTTGAGAAGGCATGCACACTCATGCATGAATGCTGCAACATGGCTTATGCCTATGGTGTTATCGTTTTTGCCGATCCAAACCATGCCGTGGTCCGACGCGGAAGTTAGGGGAAGGCTCGATAGCTGCTACTATCATGAGCATATTTCCAATGCGAAAAAGATGTCTATCTTATTTGCCCGTGCAGAAATGCCCCAACCGCATGACCTTGTGAGATGGCCCATAGCCTTCGTTTCGTTGAGAACATTCCGGTTTCTACTCGTGGTTGCGGTGAAGGAGAAGGATGTGGAGAATGAACCTTACTCCATTAGACCCGAAATTGGCATCACCAAAAGAGACCTTACAAAGATGGTCAATCTGGAGACCCAGACACGCCCAAAGACGGACTAAATGTGAAAGAAAAACTAGCCGAGGCTATTCTAGACTTCAGGTCATCATTGTGTCGCATGAAACGATTTGTGCAAATTTTACATCCCGTGAGATAGCTTGCTTTGAGAACCTTTTACCGAACATGAAGTCCCTGAGCGCACAACCTTTGCATATAACATGCTAGATCTTTGCTCGAAAATGGTGTAGTCCGCGAACGATGTTGAATAACAAACGGTGTGCGTGAAAGCATGGCATAAAAGCCTATGGCATACCCATTTCCACTTTTTACAAGTGGAAGAAGCTCTTCAATGACGGCCACGTAATTTGAGCACGGAAATACCGGGTCTAAGAAGCCAAGGTCTCATACTTTGGTCGGGTAAATCTTTGGCTATCTATGTTCATCATAGATGAAAACGCAGAGACGATGCCACACCGCCGAAAAATTACGAAGCGAGGGTAGGTAGAACAAAATGTTAAGAGGCTACCTTCGGTCTTGACTAAGAAGGATATACACCAAGAAGTGGATATTACCGATTCTGAGAGATGACAAGCAAGCATATTTCTCCTTCGGTCCTTTTAAATGCGCTTGGAAAGAGAATCATTCAGAGGTAGCAATAGCTAAGAGGATAGCATATTCTATGTGTAACACCTGTATTGTCATAAAGGAAAAGCTTGCTAAGACCGAGAGATCCAAACGAAAAGAAGGGTACTTGCAATAGAGAGAAAATCACATATGACGCCCAGATTTCATGCAGAGCCTTTATCGGTCCCCGAGAGCTTTGTCTCATAGATCTCCCGAGCACGCTTTTAACCATTATACATGATAAGATGGATCAGAATAAGACCATAGTCCCTCGCCTAGAGAAGCTAGCAAAGTCCGTATGGAGGGGTGAACGAATGAAGGTCATTGTTACGGTGTGTGCCCTCATGCGGCCATGGTATAGGTGCCTTGGGCCACTTCTCCTTTGGACCCCCGGCCCGATGATTCTAATTTTCATGTGGGATCCTTGAATCATACCTTGAAGACACCGGAGAATAAATCGAGGATAATTGGGGCCATTTGAGAGATCTGAGATCATCCCGAAAAGCGGTAAAAAAGCAATTCTAAACACGATAACCTTAGGACAAAAATGATGAATGGCGGTAGAAATGATTTTATGCCTCCTATCAAAGGCCCCATGTTAGCTTAACAAGTTGCCTAGGAGGCTTTACTTGCAGACTAGATAATTGCTCGTCGGAATAAGAATAGATATCTTTTCTCTTACTTGTCATACTTGGTTTGGTTAGGTGTCTTTGATCAAGTGTTTGGGATTCATGATGGTTGGACACACCCACGATGACATAGATGCCCTATTTGGAAACTACTCTACTCTAATGAGAAGATCAGATGCATTGACTATTCGAGCTTATGCAACTCTTCAGCAAGGTGTAGTTCAAAGGCTCCTTCACCTTACCTTGTGACAGAGGTTCCCCGATTGGAAGGAATTCGTGAAAGGTTTTATCCCCTGAAAAGAAGGACCGTTTATGTGGTCACTTGGAACCTCTACTCTTCAAGTTTTGCATGAAGGATGGATGGCCACTAATGTTCTACAAGATGAGGCCGGGGCATAGGGAGTGGCTCCCCTAAAAGGGAATCGAATGTGGAAGGAGGATGCCCAAGGTTTACCTATGATTAGAGAGGGTCACCTAAGGTCGCCCGACCATATGGGAGCTTGAAAGATATAGGAGCATTAAGAGCTTCTATTGCCAAGTACATGATGCGGGCGCCTATTTCTAGAGCTGGCGATAAGTCATGGTCCAACACATATATGAATGAAGTTATTGACTACGGGTCCACCTTTTGCATGAGTGCTTGGGGACGTGCAGCCCCAGAGAGCTGTCATTCAGATTTCGGCCCAAAGACCGAGGCAAAGTGCATTGGAAGAACCCGAAAGAGTGTTTGTGGATGAGCACATTGAAGCATCTCATTACGTTGGGCCTTTTCGGGTAGACCCAAGAACCCGGTTGAAATATTCGACCCCTACCAAGATGTCAAGAAAGGAATGCTCTTGCTAATCAGACCACATGATAACTGCCCGACGTGGATGGCTTTTGCCGAAGAGGACCCAATAGAGGACCCTAGTCTCCCACATTACGAAGAGGTGTTTGTCTCCTGGTTTGAGCCTCTGTTGTTTAAAGGGAACCTCATATGCAATGCAAGATAGGGATTTTTGGAGCAAGAATTGGAGACCCAATCCTAATGACCCACCACGCTACCAACATTTGAAAACAATAGACTATGGTTGGGCCAGAGAGACCCAGGCCATTGTCGGTGGTGATCCCAAGAGTGTGGGGGCTCGGATTTGCAAGAATTAGTGGCTAAAGAAGCTAAGGACGATGATGAGAACTCTTGAGGTATGCAATGCTCTTTCACATAATTACTATATCATTCATGACATGCAAGTTACAATAGACTAGTTATTATTCATTACGCTCTGCGTTTTTCATCTCAACACAAGAGCTCTTACACTATACAATGCTAAACAGGTGATCCATTCATCTTCGGGATCTGTAGTAGTGATCCCTGATATCTCATAGCTCATGCGCTCAGGAAGCCAAATCAGATCGATCATCACACGAATGGACGCAGGTGGTGAATCTCGGCCCAAAGCTTTTCTTCAGCGGTAGGGATCAAGAAGAAGATGCCCTGTCTAGGCAACCAACAAGATCAGAGTGGCTCATTGAGCACTTGATCGCCTCGATGTGGTGAACTGATGAAGGCGAAAAATCCATGGGAGATGAATGAACTTTAGCCCCGAAGTGAGAAGTTTTTATATCGAGGTAGAATTATTGGGGTGGACTTTACCCCAATTATTGCTCGTGTATAAGACTGTTGTATACATACAAGTATAATACATCTTTCGTATGGATATGTTTTGTGGATTCATGATGGTAGAAGTTTTTGTGCTTTAGTAATTCAAGTGTGATTGAAAAAGCTTGCAGATATAGTGGAAGTCGAAGAGCACAACCCTACACTACACTCAGGTATGATACATCAAACAATATTCATTGTGCTATTACATCCTTACATAGTTTATAGGTGCTCATACCATTATTATATCATAAACGCAATCTGCTGGTCATCGCGATAACATTGATTCACTCATCATCAACATCAAAGCTCGCGGATGCCATTCGGCTCATAGATCTCCGATCGGGAAGCGATAAATGTGGACTTTAACACGAGTGAGCTTCCCGCAGCACTAGCGGGACCATCAGCCTTAGATTGGAGCCATGGATCAAGATTAACACCATTTCTTGCGCATTCATTCGGATCGTTGTAGCTCAAGTAACACTTGAAAGATCGGATGTGCTCGGACGGGACGAGGCATCGAGGAAGCCATGGGAGATGAATGATCTCTACCCCGAAGTCGAATTGTTTTTATAGTGAAGTGAAAATTATTGATGTGAATTATTGGTGTAGAATGTAGGGCCATTATTGGGCTTCTACAAGTATCATGTACACGATACAAGTATAACACATAATTTGTATGTATATGTGTATGTTAATTACCTCATGTTTGTTGGGCTCGAGAACTAGGTGAAAGTATTCGTGCTTGAGCAAATAAGGTGTGCTGAAAATTCTCAAAATTGCGTTATTTTATCCAATTAATGAAATCATGCTTCATTGTGATCGAAAACTAGAAAACGTAGGGGGGCGGGGAAAGAGGGGGAGGGGAGGAGGGGAGGGGATCTTAAACTGGAAGCAGCAGAAGCCTCTGAAATTACAAATGGACAATGAAATCAGAGAAATCACTCGCTCTCTCTTCCTTGCAACTGGGCAGCCCTTGCCCAAACTCTGCTAAAACAAACATCAAGCTGCTCTACCCAACCTTATCAGCTATCATGCTCCTCTTTCTCCATGTCTAGTTTGATCCAAGGCGCTCTAGTGGGTCGGAATGAATAAAGCTTGCAAATTTCTTAATAGCAAAATTCCTACCGATTTCGTTTAAAATTGGCCAGAAATACCACATCCCCCCTCTTGAATGCACACGGAGGTAGGTACCACGGCCCTGCAGGGCTTGTCCGAAGGGAGTAATTGGCCAGCGATTTGTTTATGCACGGTTGAACCGCGTGGTTCAGATGCCATCAAGAGTCATCGGATGCATGACAGAATGCAATGCCTAGATGGATGCCTCCCATCACTGTCCAAATGGGCATCGGAAGTCCGAAATACCAATCTGGATGTGACCAGGAAAACAACCTCCCGGACTCCAAATACAGGGGTCCGTTTCTTTGTACCTTTTATGTCCTTTTCTCATCCGAACTCCTTAATTTTGTTCGAATCTGAAGCAGTGTGAAATAATATCTTTCTGTTGAGCCCAATCATGTTTCTTTAGTTGGACCAAATAACAAATAATTGATAGAATATAAATCTATACAATGGATAGTAGCGGTGAGGATAGCCTCGCGAGATTTTAAGGGATTGGGATTGAATCTCGCTGCTACGCTTAGGAATCTCCAGATATGAATTTTGTCCCGTAGGATGGCGTCATAGCGCTGCCTGACCACGGGATTCTATTATTGCGATCCCAGAGCCAGGAATACGAGGTCAGTGGGCTAGGATGCGTTGCCAGTGTTTGGCGGCTCTAATTGCTTCCGCTACTTCACGTTGGGATCTCTAAGTTAGAATACCATCTGACATGATCACGCCTTGACGCTAACTAGGCTCCGGGATTACGTATTGTGCATCCTAGATAAGATCGGAGTGCTAGGATGCACAGCCGATGTTTGGCAGTTGTGATTGGTTTTCGCTACTACACTCTGGGATTCACAAATTCGCATGGTGGTAATCCCAGAGGCATGATACAGTAGAAATGTCAAATAGGATGTGATTGGTGTCTGGTACGTCTGTCCATTCCAGGTACAGTGGTCGGCCATGAATATGGAACGGCGATCACCCACCGGTGTCTCCCTAGGGCGTAGGATCATTTTACCCTGGATTGGGGGATCCTAGCGGACGGGATCTCTTGGAGGTATGATCTCCGAGGATGAAATCCCACCTTACTGCGCAATTATTATGCAAAACTGCCGCCCCTTATAAGGAAAATCAGAGCTTTGTTGCAGTATTCTCCCTCGATTCTCCACTGAATCGGACGGGATAACTTCAGGCATGGTCGGAATGAGCTGGAGAAAAGAATCAAGTATGAGCCAAGGAGGAATCGCAGCGAACGCTACTGCTATCAGAGATCAACCATGGGGCCAAAAAAAGAGATCAACCATGCTACCCCCCTCCCTAGAGGGTATCAGGGCAGAAAAAGTGAGCGTCATGTGCTCCCGTAAACGTAATGTGGAATACTGAGGCTAGATCCTTAAAACCTGAATTGTAACGACGGCTGGGATTCGACGTCGCCAGCGACACCAGTGATTGACTGGTCCCGACTGACACAAGTCAGATACAAGAAAACAGAGTTGCAAGAACGGCCCAGAGCGCTGTATATATCGAACGCCATCATGTTATAGGCACGGGCATATTCATGGTATATTCGTGTTTTTGACATGTTATAGCCACGCCAAAAAAAATACACGGCATTTTTGTGGACAGCAGATTTTTTGCCATTGAAGGCTGGCTATAACATGCCCACGTCCGACATTTACAGCGATGGGAACGGTTTGGTTGGGACAGGCGAGGGATTATAGGGCCGGTTCACATGCAACCATCGCTAGAGAGGGGGCCTGTTTTGCCTAGTGCAAATTGGCGATGGTGGTCGTAAAACGGTGAGCCCTTTTACGTGATGGTAAGGGTCGTGAAGGTACATGTGAACCCAGACGGATGCGGAACTTTTTTGCGCCGGAATCAGCCAATCCGGGCATAACTTATCTGGAGCAGAATAAATCTACCCTATGACGTTATTTTAGGGTTAGGGCTTAGGGATCACAGCTCTCTGTTTGAGGTACCGTGGAAGCCTCTGCTTGTGCGCGGCGCCCGCTACTCACTCCGACGAAATGGTGAGAATTAGTGTTCTAAACGATGCTCTGAAGAGCATGTACAATGCTGAAAAGCGAGGAAAGCGCCAAGTTCTCATCCGTCCCTCTTCCAAGGTCATTATCAAGTTTTTGATTGTGATGCAAAAGCACGGTATGTATTTTAAGGTAGTTCGTCATGAAATTTAAGGTCGATAATCTTATTCCGGTAACTGCTTTGATTTGTAGGTTACATTGGTGAATTTGAATGGGTTGATGATCATAGATCTGGAAAGATTGTGGTTGAGCTGAATGGAAGGCTTAACAAGTGTGGCGTCATCAGTCCTAGATATGATATTGGTGTAAAGGAGATTGAAGCCTGGACTGCTAGGCTTCTTCCATCTCGTCAGGTAAATTGATCTGGTTACTGCTCTTGAGGAGTTTTATATTTTTTTCTCTGATTGGTTTCTCTCTGATTTTATTTTTTTCTTATTGGTTTCTTTTTTAATACAGTTCGGATACATCGTTCTCACCACTTCAGCTGGAATCATGGACCATGATGAGGCGAGGAGAAAGAATGTTGGTGGCAAAGTGTTGGGATTTTTTTATTAGTGAGTTATTTTGCTGTACCAAATTTTGGTCTAGTTTCAACTGATATTTATCAGCCTTACAATTTTCTGATGCATGGCAAAGATCAGATTTAGTTGGTGATATGTTAGTATGATGAGGCCTTTTAGCCTCCTCTTTTTTTACCGGTTGCATCTTAATGAGAAGGCAGCTTGACTAAACAAATGAATTGTTTTAATTTCTCGCATTCTGCTGTCAAATTTCTTTCAGAGCACGTACAGCTTGTAGGATACATTTGCTTTGAATGTAGTGATTAATTGGGTCTGGTTTTTTTCTGTTGTAAGGCTGGAAGTTTGGAGCAAACAAGCAATGAAGTTGGAAATATGAGCTGGAATTTTGCATTGCTCTGTTCTTTTACAATGGGCCTCCTTCCTGAAGAGAAAAGGAGTGTTTTTGTTAGTCCTCAATATTTCACATGCGATTTATATACGATTATGTTTTTCAAGGAAATCAAGTTTGCTTAGCCAGTATATTTTTTTTTTTGTTGAATAAAAATGGTTCATACCATGGCATTATATGCGGAGCGCGAAATTAGACTTATAGGATTTTTGTCCTCTCAGAAAGGGCATTTCGGATTTCTTTCTTAGATTGACAGGATTTTAAAGGAGCTGAAGTCTTCGAAAATAGACATAATAAAAGCTGCTGAAGAGCTAAAGGAGTTCTTCATAATCTAACTTGCGCTTTGTTCCATTGGCCTACTGGTGATTATTGGAACTTGTATGATGTATATTATTGTAGTCTATTTATCTGCATGGTAACATTTTGCGGCTGTACATGTGTTCGATGTTGTGCCATTCAATAACTATCAAGTTGAGAAATACCTGTTATGAATTTGGACAGGAAATGGTAATTGCTCTTGCTCAAATTAACCATCAAATTGAGAATCATCTATCATAAATTTGGACAGGAAGTGTCAATTGCTCTTGCTCAGATTTCGTGGGTGCATTCCACGGATGCTTTGGGTTGTTTACCGAAGAAATATGTGGGACATATTGACGTACCCAATTTGCTGCAACTGCTGGATCTGAAGAAATACGTGGAGAGCACATATTAACTTACCCAATTTGTTGCAATTGCTGGATCTGATAACGCCGAAAATTGCTCGTTATTATCATGTCATACTTTATGTTTGCACCTTAGCACCTTTTCTATGCTTAAAGACTTCAGCAATAGCGATAGCAATTCCCTGCTCTCTCGATATGGCAAATCATTCTTGCTATAGTTCACTTCTAATAGGCATGAGGGCAACAAATATGTGGCTTCCTCCTTTTTCTTTTCACATGGAAATTCCTCGGATTTCCAATATTTGTTCATTTTAGGTAATTTTGGACTTATAACTAGTGGCGGCGCCATTTGTGGCGCGGCTTATAGCACCGCCCTCACGTAGGAGAATTTTTTATTCAATTTTTCATGTTCAAACAATATAAGAACCTAGAGTAAGGTGCCCACAGTTGGTGCAAATAAAAATTTGAACCATCCTGGGGCACCCAAAATCTACCTAAACAACACGAAGGAGGCTCAAGATGTTCTTAACATGTTTACAGAAGATTTGGGGTGGGAAAAAAATGTCTACTACTTGAAAATACCAACTAAAAAACTTGACATTTCTGGACTAACCTGGTCCTCTTGTTGCCCAGTGATGGACTAGCAGCAGCCTCTGAGTGTCCGCAAAGTGCCTGATAATGGTTCTGCTATAGCCCTTCATGGTCCACATCCTGCCCAATATTGGAACAAAGCCTGCCCTCTTTTGGAGCACCAACAGTCCTAAAATGGACCTTCACATTCCATAGAATGGCCCCAACGAAGCCTAATAGTTACAGAAAATGAACTGCTATCTAGAACTAGACAATATCAACATAAGCATTGTTTGCATACTAACTATTACAAACACAAAAACAGATTGGAAGCAATGTCTTCGTTCCATTTCCATTACAGAAAAATTCTGATTTTGGCATCACAAAATTCCAGAGGGGTTAAGTCTGGCAAAATGCCAAAACTGATTACTACAAAAGTCTACAAGGTGTAGACTTAATATTAAACAAAGTCAGCATATAGACTATTTAAAGTCTTTGTTCTCTTTGGTCTACCATTTCACAGATTCATGCCACTTCTGTGGTTCAAGCCAAGAGCCGCATCCGTTGGATGGATCGAGTAAATAAACATTGGAGAGTCAAATTCTGGCTCATTTCTTTTTGCATTTTGTTGAGCATCGGGTACAATTTGTTGAGCTCCAGAATCAGCATCATGAAAGCATTCATAGGTGTCCTCCCATGAGCACCCAATTTCATCGGGACTTTCAGGTAACTGGCTGTCTTGAAAGAAACTAGAATTCTCACCAGTAAAACGCATTTCTGCAATGTCCTTTTCAACTAACCTGTCCACTTCATCTTCATCCACTACATCTGCAACTCCCGCCCTCTCTAAATCAACAACCTCCGCCTCATTTGCAACCTCCTCTTCAACAACATCCACTCCATCTGCATAATTGCATTGCATGATTTCATCACACTCCAAAGGCTGTAATTCACCAGCAACAAAGCCTTCCATAGCAGCTTCTATTTGGACCTACAACCACAAATTGCATGATGTTAGTTAGTATACAATCTAGCAGCTTTCTAAGACAACATTATTAATAATAAAAATCTTTACCTTTTTTGAAGCTTGCTTTGCCCTCTTTGTTGCCAGTTTTTCCTTGCATCTTTCTCTTGCAAGAAGTGCCTCAATTCTTGGGTGGTTCGGAGGACCATAAATAGGAAATTTATCAGGATGTTTGGCCCTATATCTTTCCTCCTTTTGCCTAAGCATTTCATCCTTAAGCTGTTTCTTCCTCTGTACTAATCCCTTCTTCTTCTTTGCTGTCTCCTCCTTTTGCTTCTTCTTCTCTTCCTTTTGCTTAACTTCTTCCTCCATTCTTGCAATAAAATCTGCCTTCGGGTACAAAGGTCTTCATTCTTGGTCTTCTAGAATTGGCATTTGGAGTGCCTGCTCCATTGGCTAGAGGCTGTATTTCAGCAGCATTAGATGCCAAAAGCCCATTGGCAGCTTCACCATTACCGGCAATACCTATAGTAGCAGCTATTGGGTATAAATGTCTACTGCTAAATGGAAGTATTACATAAACATACTATTCTCATTTGGCTGGTCACTTGAGGTGACAGGTGCAGCAACACTTTGACTCTGATTTTCAATACCTAATATAAAACAATGCTTATACAATATAACATAACAATAAACAACACAAAACACACAATGGAATGTCATAATACCTGGTGCAGCTGGTTGAGGCAGATTCTCCCAAACCACATGTCTTCCTGCATACTCTGGTTTCACCTTTGAAGGGTCAAAGGGATAGATGCCAGCTTTCATAAATCCAGCCTTTATGTTTGACTCAGTTAATGCAGCATCAAGAGCCTGGCGTACCATTGCTGTGAGGTCCTCTTTGGAGGGCTCAATTCCCATATTATCAACAGAATATTGGTGCCTAATATTTCTGAAAGCCTTTTTAAAGGGCTTGAAGCAAGCAACATCAAGAGGCTGCAGTCTATGACTGGTATGGGCTGGCAATTTTAAGATATGTAACCCAATAGAAGCTGCATACTTAATTGTATCTAGGCTAACGTGTGAGCCATGTCCATCCACAATGAGAAGATGTGGATTAGAAAGTGAAACTCCACCAGGAACATTATTTTTGAAGTGAGTTATCCAATCTCTAAACAAGTCATTGGTCATCCAAGCTTTAGAGTGCATTGCTAGCCCTGCTTCTGGTTCACATCCTTCTAGATATTCCTCACGTGCTCTCACTCCTTTCAAAATGTGTAGATTTGGTAGCTTGCCTCCACCAGCATTTACACATGAAAGAATTGTTACCCACGGTCCATCTTTTGTAACAGTCTCTGAAACTTGTTTCACAGTCTTCCTTGAAATCACCCTCACACCAGCCTCTTTGCCTGCTTGCACTCCACTTTCATCACAGTTCCAAATGTGGAAGGGGTTGGAAGTTACACTAGACAGGGCTTCTTGGACTGCTGCATAGAAAGCATCAAGGTTAGGGCCATTTAGTGCAACTATTCTAGCATTATCTATCAGCTTAGAACGTCTTAAGCTCAAATCTGGATGCCTGGCCTTGAAGCACCTCCACCACTTGAGGCCTGGCATCCCATCCTTGAAAGGGGTGATTCTCTTGGAGCATATCTCAGCCACCTTGTGTCTCAACATTGTCACAGTAACATCATAGCCATCCATAATTTGCTGAAGGCAGTAATTAACAAGATCTTCTTCCTCTTGGATAGTCAAGGCACGAGTCCTCCTGCTTTGCTTTCTACTTGATTTGTGGAACACATGGTTCCTAAGTGTGGTGGCAGGGATACCAAAATTTCTAGCAGCTTTTCTTAATGAAAGATAACCTGAAGTGACCTCACTCAATGCCGTGACAAGGGCCTCTTCACTCCATGAGCCCCTCTTATAATTTCTGATGATCTTTTGTGCAGAGCAAGGGTTTGCTTGCCTAGATTCAGTATGCATAATGGGCTGGCCAGGTGCAGGAGCTGTAATTCTAGCTCTTCCTCTACTTCTAGTGTGAGTTACAGCAAAGGGGAGATGTGTAAGAACCTCAGCAGCTTCTGCTTCTGAAGATCTGTTCCTGCATCTATTTCCTGTAGAAGGAGCCATGAAACCTAAAGCTTCCAAGTAGAGACTGGCGGTTAAGAACCATTGACACAAAGAGCAACAATCTAAATACTCTTTACTGAGCGCCATAGCATAGAATTTGAAATTGAATTTGGAAAGAATGCGTGGCTCAAATCTAGATTTAACTTGGATTGATAGTGTGGCAGCATGCTCTCCATTGATTGGAGTCAATCCTCCATGCAAGGCGCTTGAAATTCTCCACAATGGAGGGAAACTTAAATACCACCATGATCATTGCCTTAATCTTGAGAATACGTGACCAAAGACCCTGGAAAGAATTGTATACAAACTGTCAACAACCATAAATCTTCAAACCGTAACAAAATGTGATGAAATTTTATGGAAGGGAGAAAGACTTAGCTGTAGAAACTGTCTGGCATGTGCCTCCCATGCAAGAAAGTAAGTCTAAAGATGAAAAAAGCAATGCTAAAGTGCGCCAAAATTGGCATGTTTGTGATCCAAGAAGGGTCAGCTCAGCTCCAAATATGGCCTCATATGCTCCCATGCAGGTTAATGGGTGAGCCAGAATAGGGAACACTGTGCACCAACGATGGCTCCTCCTTGCACATACTAACGCCTTGTGCCAGACGATGGAGGGCCAGCTAATGAACATAGATAGGGGCATCCACGATCCATGCTTCGGCTAAGTTTGCTTCGAGTTAAGGCAAGAGGAGCTCTGTGTTAGGGCAAAACGAGCTCTGCGTTAGGGCAAAACGAGCTCTACGTTAGGACAAAACGAGCTCTACGTTAGGGCAGCATCATGTTTTAACAACGGGCCACTATGGTTCAACATTGGGTCAACATTTGATCGACATTTGGTCGGGCGTGACGTGTTTGCGACGGGCACCGATTTGATATCGGGCATGTGACTCTATTATTTTTTGCGTTGCCTCTTCCTCTTTTTTTCTACATCGTTCAAAAGTCTCTGCCTGTGGGGATATAGGCCCCTTGTCGATAGCATCAGTGCCATCACCATGCTATATGAAGATTCAAGCCATCTAATAATGGCCTTCGCTAGAGAAGAATAATTTGCCTGCAAAAATGGAAGGAAAAGCTTCTTCCAAACTCGATGAATTTGAATATACTGTTTGTAACTTAATGAGATGGCTCTTCCTTGTAATATAGAAGATGCAGAAGCTTTGTCTGTTCATATCAAACTAGGTACTACTGAATCTTTTGCTCCTTTCTTAGATCAAGTTTTGATGACATAAGTTTTGGTTACACATGAAGCATATGTAAGTGAATCTCCAACCAAGTTTTGGTAAGTGAATTTTATGCCTCTGCTCAGTTTATTATTGGAGTGAGGAGCAAGAACTACTTCTAAATAGCTCTGTTAAGCTCTGAAGATCAGAAGAGCCTCTATTTGCGGTCCTAAAAAAGTCAAAACAATAGGCATGTAATCGGAGTGTCAAATAAAGAAGGGTTGTGGAGAAGGGCTCTTCAAAAAAGAAGAAGATCTTGATGACGACAACGAGGCGAGGGTCTGGCTATGGAGACAGAGTAGAACCTTGAAAAATCTGCAAACAATATAAAACAAAAAGAAATCTATCAAGATCAAAAGAAAGTGGTTCAATAATTCCCGAGATTGATATAGGTTTTCATGAATAAAAGACTTGCCTTCAAAATGTTGAGGCGTCATCTTTTTTCCTAAGCTAGAATGCAAGAAATGTTACTTGCAGCACCAAGCTTTACTCGAACAAGAGAGGGTCAACATGAAGACTAGTGGAAATGCTTGCATCCCCAATGCTGGGAAATAATATTATGGGCGTCAAGTCTATGGTGTTTGCTTTATGTTGTTTTTTAGTAGAGAGTTCATTCCCTTCAGCCTTATCTATCTATCATCTCAAGGGCCTATATGAACGGCTTACCTTGTAATTTTTCTTGATACATTGATGAATTATATGTTGTTGTCCAAGTTATACTCTTGTTTTACAAACCTCTTATTGGGACAATCAAATTAGACAATCAACTGTGGAAAACAATCAACTGTGAAGAACAAATTAGACAATCAACAGTGAAAAACAAAGAGCAAACCAAAGAGCAGTCTTATCGGTCAAGCATCCATGATTCGGGATCCCCAAAATGTCGATGTGTCATCGTGGCCATTAGATTTAAACATGGCAGACGGACTCAATCGTCCATCATCTGTTGGTTTGCCTACAAATAGGAGAATTCCAACATTCAACTTGATGGAATGTCGTCCACGCGTATGCCTACTCCATCGGGTGGCACTGCCCGAAGCACGTAACATCCACCTAGATTGAGCTTGTTTAGTAGAGGAGTGTATCTTAGCCTCTAGAATAGGCTACGATCGATGATGCACAATAAATCCCTAAGTCCAACGGTTGTATGTCCCCACCTCTAACGATTGTATGCCCATAGTAGAATACGCGAATATGTTCGATATATTTGAATAATGTCTAATAGTGTCAAGACAAGTGTCTTTAGCAATCTAACCTCTCAATTCATCCATTAAATGGGCCACGTACGAGGCTGATTCTGATGAGTGGCCGAACACCCCGTTCTTAAAGTGAAATTTTCTTTTTCGTAGTTTTTCTTCTCTTGGCTTGACTTTCTTTCCATCTTTGATGCTCAGACGTAATTCCCTCAGCGTCTTTGTTGTTTTTCTCATTGTTTCGGCTTTGTTCTTATTCTTTGTGGAGCCCAGCACTGTAATAAGTTTAGAAATATCTTTCCTTGTCTCATGTATGATATTTTGGTCTGATATTTTTGTTGTAGCAAATAATTTGACATAATAGAGGAATAGAATCGCCCCGAGTTGAGCTTGAATACCAGTCTTCACGAGAATTTCAAGGTTTCAAAGGTTGCTAACAATGGTCTTCACAACCATATAACTAAGAATTGCAGAGTTTTTAAGCGAAGATTTCAATGGGAAGTTAGATATGGAAGTGGAATCCCCAAGCTGCCCGAGAAAACATCATAGTGGTGTTGGTGTTGTAGATCCAACTGAGTCATCTAAAAAGTTTTTTAAGTTTTGAACGGTTCTCACTGTCGGATGACGTCAAATTTGGAGGGGGGGAGGGGGAGGGGAGAAGAGGATGGTTCAGTTGTAGACTCGGTATTGAAATGCATAGGTATTCACCTATTGAAGAGAAGCAGCCAGAAGCGTACCTACATGGCACTACATTGAATTAATGGTTGTGCAAAATTGGTGGTTGGACGGTGCCTGGATGAAGAGAGGGAATTTGGAAAACCATAAGTGGAAGAAACATGTCTGTATAGGTTCCAAAGACACCAAATAGGCGCATGGGTGTTATATGACAAAACAAGAAGCCAACGCTCATAAAAAACTCCCTTGAAGATCAATGGTTCTTTTGAATCATCATTTGTTAGACTAATCAAACTAAATCTTTATCATTAATAACATTGGATTCAATCAAATGTTTTAACCAAAGATTTTCTTTTTATTGAAGGACATCATTCTATTCATCACACCATGCATACATTCTACATCACTTTATTCTACATATCACATAGAAACCAATCCATTACCTAAGCGCGATATGCTGGGAGCTGCTTTTGCATGTGATTATCGAGTACATAATATGATAGGTTTAAGGTCCCTACCACAACACCAATTGGCCGTACTTAAACACCTGACCTCGGGACAATGGATTTTTAAAGTCCCCATTACTAGATCGATATTGACCAGGTTTGAACCCGTGACCTCAGGTGTGGCGATTTAAAGTCTTCAATAACCCGTGACGAGTGTAGCAGTTTAAGGTCTTCAATATCCAAAGATAATGAATGGATGTTTATAGCTACATTGTTGATTGCATAAATAAGAAATTCTGAATAAGAGTGTAGCATAATCGGCAAGACCCCAAGAAGGTGACAATGAGGGAAGATTTTGCTTCAATTACACAGGTCTCCTTTTCCTAAAGCCAACGTATCTACAAGAAATCTAAACTTTTTGTTGCTGGTAAGATCGAATTGTGATATTACAACTAGCTCAAATGGCAATCAGTATTCATTTGAGATCTGTTTAGCAATTGTAGAGTTAATGCCAATATGATATTTTCTGCAGAAATTGAGAAATAGTTTTGTCAGATGTACTACTTTATTTTGATTAGAGCAGCGTTACATAAATCACAACATTAATACCTGCTTATTTTTGCATGCAGTCCTCTACTATAGAATATTACGCAACAAACTTCTGTATTCATATAACAGAAAGCTTATATCAACTACAGGTCTTCACTTCTACATATCGTGCCCATAGACAAAGTAAACCAACCATCATCACCTGCAATAGCTTTTATTGATGAAATCCACAAACAATACCTTGCAACCAATACTGGAATGGCTGTATAATTTAACCTGTATCATTAACAGGGTAAAGCATTTTCTCATCCTGCATATATCTTATCACGTAAGAAGACGATCAGGGGCATATTTGAGCGCCCCTAAATGAATGGATAAATTTTGGTGAAAAATGGAAACAGCAAAATTGATCCGGTTGATAGTGTACAAATAGACTACAGTGAAAGCAACCGCCGATGCTTGAAGAAGACAAGGAAGGCAACAAAGATAACCAGTCCACAAAGACCTGTGATGATAAGAACCCATTTGAAGGTCCATGGTTCATCAAACAAGCCAATTGGAATGTTCATGCCAAACACTCCAGCAACAACTCCAAATATGGCAACAACAAATGTAGCTGTTGTAAGCAGCAACTCAAACTGAATCAATTGATTCCGAACATTATCCTGCCAAAAGCTTTGATGTGAGACGCATACTTTTGTCTGCTTGGTATAAAGGATCCAACGATAAGAGCTAAGAAACATACCAGCTGAATATTGATAAAATCCTCCGTGTCATCAATATATTCTTTAAGCTGGAAACAGCAAGCACGGATTTAGACAACATGAAAAATAAGTCTACCAAAGCCATATTTTTGTCATTCTGGAATCTATTTGTTTGTCTACACTCCCGAGTGCTGAAGGACTCACAAACTTTGCCATTGACTCTGAACTTTGATAAGCTCTTTGGTAAGGTATCATGTAAGCATTATAACGCCTGAGTTGGCATTCTAAGTACGTAGCTAATCCCACCTCAGGGGTGCAACCAAGCACATTGATGAACTGAAAATAACTGATCAATATTGTGAGGGCAGCTCTTCATATGGGTCCCACATTATTAGATGGACATCTGATAAGGAAGTTCTGATGAGGGAGATTATAAAGGAATGCATGCATTGTCAATTGCAAACGATTGTTAACAGGACTATCCATTTCAAATGACTGCAAAAAGCTACTAACAATGTTCTTTTACATCCAGAGGAAGTAAACGGGACGTACTGAAGTCAACTTGTTGAGTGTACCATCAATAACAACAAAGTAAGCCTCCAGCAGCATTTCCAGTTCTTGAACTTGTTCATCGCTACTTCCAGAACTACTTGAACCTTCATGCCTACTTCTTGCAAAGCTTACTGTCCTTTCCAAGTTTCTGTATGCATCAGGGGAAGAAACGGGTGAGACGGGAGCTGAGACATGCCCAAGCAGTGGTTGGTCGCGATGAGTGAACATTTCCATCTGCTGCTGCTTTTTTTCTGTCAAGTACATTTCAGCCATATCACCATCATCATCCATCAAATGTTCTATCTCATCACGAACCTATTCAAACAACCAACCAAAATCAGAGATGCCTATTAGCAACTCCCTAAACATAGTCGAAAACAGAAACATGCCTTCTGCACACGACGTGTCAAGGCGACCAGCCTGCTCTTCAGTCTTCGTACACGCTCCAAGTTCAGGGTGCTGATCTTGGATGTCAACTCATCCAATACAGGGTAAGCCTCTTCTTCCAATTCAGTTGCCTGACATTTACAAATTTTAGTTTGCCAGTGGACAGTGTATATGGTTAAGCCCTATGTTTAGGCCCAAAGTGTCATAATGAATCACTACCAACTTACAATTCAACAAGAAAAATTCTACCAGGTAGACAATTTGTATATGGTTGGGCCCAACGTGTCACAATGAATCACTACCAACGCCAATTCAACAAGACAAATTTTACCAGGTAGACAATTTTGTATGTCATAATGAATCACTACCAACTTCAATTTAAAAAGACAAATCCTATCAGGTAGATCATTTGAATCTTGTTCGTTACTCTACCAGAAGTCTAACAGCAGCCTCTATAAGTAGAATCGCCATACGATTTCCACTTCACAACCATGTCCTACTTGTTTAACTAAGAATATGCAGGAAAGCAAGCAAACAAGAAAGGTACCTGCGTGTCAAGATACGTACATGCTGCTTCCACAGCAACTTCCAAGGCCCTGAATTCAAATGGGAGATCATCCGCGGATGATCCACTAAACATGTCTCCATCATTAACTACACGTTGCCACCCATCCTCAGCAGCATGAGCATCTTCCTTTTGTTGCCCAGCATACAATTGGGCATCAACTGGCTGTCCACCAGGGGAACGCCAATGAAAACCATGGCCATCTCCATTTTTCCTGCTGGTAAGTCGTCTCTGCAGTTCTGTAACGTACTGCAAGACAAAATTGTCCAGTGAATTAAGAAGCAGAACCTCATCTGCTGTGATAATACAACGTATTTGCTCCAGATTAACCACAATGGCTTTTTCACGTCCCAAAATAGTTGATGGATATACAAATAAAGGGTCTAGCAACCTAAGGTCACGAGCTGGTAAATCACAGCGACGCATAATTGTTGCTTTGTCAACCTCAAGAACTTGAGAATTTCCAGATGTATCTATTCTTATCCATGACCGAGTACCTTGGCCTCTCTTTTTCAGACCTACAAAATCCATACCCTGGAACAACGGCCTGGTTGGCATTGCTCTTCCATCTGATGGCCTATTAGGCAGCAAGCGAACCTTTAAATCAGCCATTCTTACTGAAAGTTGTCTCTACATAATCCTGACTTCCAAAGTTAAAGTATATCAGTAGCTTCCTCAATCGATAACAATAACCTCCAAAGCTCAGAAAATCCCAATTTATTAAATCAAGAACCACAAACCAAAAGGGCTACATCTCTCGTATTGCCAAAAAATAACTCTCAATTGAATCTATCAGAAAATCACATGGGAACGTATTGATTATACAACCTTAACACCCCCGCAAACTAGCCAATAAACTGTGAGTTCACTAATCATCTCAAACTCTTACCTAAATTAACCACCAGAAGAAACCCAGCCGGCAACCTTAGAAAACCTTCTACCACCATTCTCTATCAAGTCTGCCCTGCTTCCGTAGAGAAGAAAACACCAACAACATGTATCGCTACAGACAAAAGCGCCCTTTCTACCAAACTTCATGCCCCTGTTATGATCACGTGAATTCAAACGACTCCAAATGCCCTTTTGATCATCCAAAAGGGAAGAAATTTTGCTATGAATCACAAGGGCGGGCATCTAAATAGCTTCATAAGTTAAGATCCTTCAAATTCTAGGGAATCAGATTCCCAAAGAGGGGAATATGAAGACTTGAGGTGCAAGTGGGGGGTCGAGAAAAGGGCCGACGATGGAGAAATGGGAGCTGATTGGGCTGTCAGGATTTTAAATCTGATGGGGCTGCCGGAGTAGAATGGAAAGAAGCAGCAGTGGGCGCGTCCCCTCTTAGGATTTTCACAGAGGGAAGGAATGGGCGGCCCTGGTTTCATATGGTGTCCATTTTTAGCCTCCAACGTGGCACCGGATCACCAGAAAAGAAATCAGGCAAATTTGGCCACATGCTATGCAAAATTTTCGTTCAGATCTTGTTCATCCTCATATTTCCATTCCAGACCTTGAGTGTTCTTTGCACATTAGAACCAACGGATCTTCATCCCACCAAAAAAAAAACCCTAGCCTCCAACAACTTTAGTGGAGTATATAATACTCATTCAATCCTTTAAACTAAAGACATGGACAATGAAGGTGGGGCCTTGGTCGATGTTCTACCCCTAGGACCGCGGATTATGGATCTCTTATCAAACTACTTGGAAGACTGTATATATAAAGACCATTGCTGGTATTATGATTATCATTATTATCATGTATCCTTTCTTCCGTGGTATTCTATATCCATCCACCACATCATCGAATCTTGAACAGCATCAGATCCCTTACTTTGATGTATAATTGCAATGACTAGAAAGTGCCATTTTCACAAGAGTAAAGTTTGACTTCACCATCCAACGTGATTGCCATACTCCTCACGCAAATTGCAAACGACAATGTCTACATGGGCCCCTACGCACTCACAAGGAATCTAAGGATGCCATTTTCCATCACGAATGGGATAAATCACCTGCTTGCCCCTATAGAAAATAAATGGGCTCGCCCGGCACAACAAATAAAAAGCAGTCGTATTTATTCCCTTTTCAGGAGGCAATCTTCTCCACCCACAATTGCAGCCACAACTCAATTATCAAAGGGTTGAGATCCTTTAGAGCTAGATTATCAGCTTCCAGCCAGGATTATCAGCTCCTATGTAGCTCGAAGCCTAGATTATCAGCATCTGAGGCTAAAACCCAGACTCAAAGAGGAACGACGCTGCTGGTTACAGTTTGGTACTGCTCGTTATGCCCTATCACAAAAGCTTGAATCAACGATCGGGATGGCTTGGATTAGAAAGCCTGCCGGTTAAGGTACCCAAAAACGTAAAGGATAAATTTTTCTTCTTGACTATGCAATTCAAAAGGAAGAATCTCCTTAGAACTTCCAATATTCTTGTCTGTATTGATCTTCAACTATATCGCCAATTTCTTTACACACATTTAACCATTCAACTATTACATAAACCAAGCACTGCATCAATTGCACTTTGGAAAATAGGCATTACCAAGTTGTTAGAAATAGATACTAATCATTAGACTTCTTAAAGAAGTGTGTCCCACTACCTTTCAACTTTCTTTATTTAAATGCCGATCGAATTCAACATCTTAGATGTGGTACTTTTAGTTCTACTACCACGCTGTCCTAAAACAACCATGCAATGTTGATGAATCTCCGATATAGAATGGAGGGTGTGTTTTTTCTTGACATATGCAAAAACGCATGTGGGGACACCCATGCTGGAAAACTGCTTTTCGAACTTCAGACGCAGACGTCACGCCCGTCCTCGACCGTCACTGAATTTTCGCCCTTCATTCGGCTGTCATGCAAATTTCCTGAGCGGGAGGGAGATTCTTTTCTTGGATCGTTTAGGCGCCGGAGCAATTTTGCAATTCGAAATGGGAAATGGCGGTGTTGTCTCATGTTCTTGCAATTCATCCATCTCTCCACTATGGACTGGAATTGCGCCTTCCTGTCTTCCTTGGCCAAGAACCAAGTGCAATTTGATCCTGGCCGAATTCTATCAGGCTTACAACAATTGCAGCAGCAATCCGAAAGATTTATGGAGTGCTGCCTTAGTTTCAGCAAGAATTTTGATGACAAGATGATTCCTGGTAGAGGTATGCCAGATGCTTATTGCATGTTCTTGACTGCTCTGGACACTTAATTTTTCATTGTTGTGCCTTAATAGGAGAAGACGAACCTGCTGCTGTCCAAGATGAAACAAGAACAGAGGAACCATCATTCAATTATTTTGGGATTATGTCTATTCCAAAATTGCGCCGAATAAGCGTTATTTTTAGAGCATCTAGTGTTTTTTATTCTATTTTTTGCATTTAAAAAAGTGTAGTGTATGTTGCATATTTGGTTAATTATTTGTATTTACTTTAAATAAGGCACAGGAAGGACTTGTTTTCTTGAAATTACATCGATAGATTGTATAGCATTAAAACAACAAATATACTTGAAATAACAATTTTTTTATTGACATCACATAAGAAATAATCATTTAAATATCGAAATCAAGCATATATAACAATATGTAAAAATAAAATTACTCCAAATATTCTCATAATTTTAACAATCTTAAATTTGGAGTTATGATATTTTAAGCAAATACAGCTGGATATCTATACAATTAATAAAGAAGACGTCCTCTAAAATGCTTTGAAATAGAAAATTGTGACAAAAGTAAAATCGCGCCAAGCGCGATTTCACATGTTGTCGACAAGAAATAAACCTCATAACTGCATCTCCAGTTATCCTCCATCTGCACTGCCGGGCAGCTTCTTCACTAAGCTTGGCTCCAATATCTTTGGCTGCAAATGTTTCTCGCTAATTTCCATAGTTGCAACAAGTTTCCATAGTTGCAACAGCTGATTTTCATTTAATTTTCAGCCAACATACTGGGCATGTGCTCTAGTTTAATAACTCTACAAGACCTTCCAAAGAACTAAAGCAGTAGCAGTTTACAATTTAGCAGTCCACAAAGAACCATTTTGTCATAATTTAACAACCACAAAGGACATTTTGTCATAATTCCATGATAATCTACTCCAACCAGCAATTTAACTTTTGAAGAAACCTGTTGTAAAAGGAATTCATAGCGGCCTCAGTCCTGTTATGCCCATCAAAAACTCCAAATAACTCCAGGATTCTATAAAAATAGAAGCTCCTTGCCGTTTCGATGCCTGATAAGCCAAATTCAATCACCTAGAAGTGAAAGCAGCAATAGATCTTGTAGATAAGACCCAAAGAAAAGGCATGCACAATAATCGATTCCCTAGCAATAAATCTTGTAGATAAGACCCAAAGAAAAGGCATGCACAATAATCGATTCCTTTGCATCCAAAATAGCTCTGTCTTTTGCACCGAAATAGGATAGATATGCTTCTGTATCCTGCATCCGAAATAGATAAGAGCTGCACAAGCTTTAGAAAGAAACTAAGCCACGAATCTATGGTTAAACAAGCCAGCAGATATTTGGACCATCTCCTTTGTATCCCATCTCCTTTATTACCTCCATACCGGAATAAGCTGTACCTTAGGTCAACCAGAATGGGAAGTCATCCTCAGCTGGAATGTATCTCCTTTCTTGCCTCAGTCGAAATGGGTTAAGCAGGCGCCATAGCGTGTAGAGGCCATAGCCTGAAGAACAGGCGCCATAGCATGAACAAACGGTGCCATAGCCCGAAGGCGCCACTGGATGAGGGGCGGGATGCAGAGAAAGAGAAGGAAGGAAAACTGGAAAAAAAAACCGGGCGTACAAACAAAACTGAAAAAGGAGTGTGAGGAAAAAGAAAAGGGGGGAAAGTGAATAAATTAGGCGGAAAGTTTTCAAGAAAATGATGGGGCGGACGAAGAAGAGAAAAAAAAGCGACGGAAGAAAAAAAACGCCAAAATGCGACGGAAGCTGCGTGAAGAAAAAACTCCCAAAATTAAGACACAATTCTTAAAATAATTGGATGATGGTTGAGGATATTCAACATGAAAACAGATATGAAAGTATGTTGTTAGTGCTTGTTTAGTGTTGTAATAACCAATGAATTTTGTAATGATATTGAATGTAAAACTTTCATTTAAGGTGGTGGGTGTTTCTGTCAAGAAGCACATGCTCAAGTTGTGCAGAATGACACAAATGCTGAAGTAGAGGATCCAGGTAATTCAGGATTTATTTTATTGTTGTCTGCTTGTCCAAAGAGAAACTTCATGAATAACCTTAGTTCTTGATTTATCTTTCCAGAAATTGGTGGTGAATTTTGTTATGAAGAAACACAAACTGATTTTATGGCAGAGAAGGCACATGGCGAATTCATTCAAAATGAGACACATGCTCCAATGGATATCGAAGGTATGTCAATTTTTATCTCCAATTATTTTTTCTGTATCCTTTACAGAATTAACTTTTGTTAGCTTCTTTAGATGTTTTTTTTAGGAAGAAGAGAGCTAAACAAAGAAGAAAAGAAAGACAAAGACAGAGAAAAAGAGAGGCTGCAGCTGATGAAAAAGCCAATCTGAATGGTGATTTCACACACAAAAAAAAAGAAAAGATTGTCAAAGAATATTGGCAAACTTGTTAATAATATTTGTAGGAATGCTAGTGAAAAAGATAGGGAAGATATTCTAAGGGGTGCAGCCAAATGGTTGCCTGGTCTAGATGTTCAAACCACCAAAGAATTCAAAACAATGAAAGCTATAGTGGATAACTTGAAGAATTCATTTGCAGCCCACAAATATGCAAAGGATACAGATGCATGGAGAGCAAGAAGTGCTGCCATGGCTTACTCTGTTAATGCTGACACAAATAGAAGGGCCTTTGCAAAACAACTAAACCTGAATAGAAGAATTGTCTCATTCTTTGTTAGAGAAGACTTGTTCTTTGAACATGGGGAAGGACCATGGTCAATGTTTAAGAAAAGCACTCGAAGTGACAAGCTTTCTTATGATCATAGGAAACTTGTGGTTGACTTTTGGAGGAATAATACTAGAGTGTCACCTTGCAAAAAACATGTGGTGAAGACCAGACTAGGCAAAGAAGTGAACATAATGCATCCCTTGCATTTTCTAGAGGAAACTCAAGTAAGTGTCTCTATATTGATTTTCTGTTGCCTTTTTAAATTCTTTTTATAACTTGTGAACTTGCACTTGCAGGTTACTTTCTATAAGCGTTTTACTGCTGAAACCACCATATGCAAGGAAGGTTAGGGATAGAGAAACTTATTGTTGTGTGTATCACATGAAAACAGATTTCATTAGGAAAGCAATAAATAAGGTTAGGCATGATGACAAATTACATGGAGCTAGCTGCAAGTGCACATGTGTGGTTTGTGGCCCTGGGCCAACTTGCATGGCAAATAAATGTACATATTCTTCTAGTAGTGAACTTTGGAGATCACTAGTTTGTCCAAGGGATGATGAAACAAAAGAGTGGTATGCACATGATCGTTTGACTCTCAAGTGCAAGAATTGTGGACCTGCCAAGTCACCAACTTGTCCAAATGAATTGAAATATATTCCAGGACACAACATTGAATGGAAGACTTATGACAAGGTTAGAATTCAGCTTTATTTTATCCCAAGTTATTTCACATTAATCTGTCATTACCATTGTAAGTACTTGAACCCATAGGAGAACCTGAGCCTGATGGCAAGGAAGAGTACAAGATTTCTAATAAACCAGTTACCAAACTGGTTTACAAATGCACAACTGCTGTAGAGATTATCCAGGAAGCCAAGAGAGTCTTAAGAGAATTTATACCACATAATTATGAGGGAAGATGGCAGGCCAAACAATTCAGGGAGTGTTTGCAACATTTCCAAAGGACACCATAGTTTCTGTCATAGATTTTGCTGAGAATTATACTTTTAAGATTCAGTAAGGGATACAGAGTCTACACTGGAAGAATGATCAATGCACAATTTTAGTGCATATTACATATAGACATGCAACATTGTCAGATGATCCAAGTTTGGATGAGAATGAGAGAAGAATGATAAAAGAGACTCATTTCTACATATCAGATGACAGGGACCATGATACCTTGTTTGTGCAGTATTGTTTGAACAAGCATCATGCATTTTTTACGAACAAGACTGTAAAGTATAACAAACACATCATGTGGTCTGATGGGTGCTCCAATCAGTTCAAAGGAGCAAGGACCTTTTATTTCCTTGGTAGGAACTACCATACCAATGGCATTCCAATAAATTTGAATTAATTTGCCTCATATCGTGGCAAAGGTAACTATATTCTTTGTCAATGGATTTGTAGTTTTAATTTGTATTTTTTTGACTGACTGTTAATGGAACGGGTGAACATGATGGTGCTGGAGCTGTCATTAAACGAGCTCTTACACATGAGATGTTGAAAAGAGGATCAGTACCACTCAGAAATGCACATGATGCAGTAGTTTTCCTGGTCAAGCATTTCAGGGACAACTCCACAATCGAAGGCAAAGATAGGTTCAGGTATGCTGAAACACTGCTTTTTAACTGTTAGTGTGTGCTGAAATATTGCTTTCTTTCCTAAACAGGTATTTCTAGAAAATTGAAGTAGACGAAGTTGATAGGTCAGAGAGATATGATTGTGCTATACTTTCTGGTTCAAGCAAGTTCCATTCCATCAGGCCAATTCAAGCTACAGATCCTACACAAGTTGCTCATATAGATTACAGTTGTTTCTGTCATAATTGTTGGTTAGGCAAACATGGCAAGTGCCCTAACAAAGGTAGAATAGGTACATGGCAATACTCTGAGCTAAGACCAGGTGCTGATTATGTGGAAGATATTGTGGATGGCCCTGTTTTTGAAGGTGATCCTCAATGGAAGTCTGGTATTCTTGCAGTTGGAGATAATTTTTCTGTAGTTGCAGAGCCAGACAATAAGGAGAATGTGGACTTCTATGTGCTGAAGTGCACTAAGATGAAACATGTGGTGGAGAAGACATTCAGAGATCCATGGGGCCAAAGGTTTGCCAGAAATGAGGTAGTTGTTACTGGATTTTTCTAGAAGTTTTTAGGGGGTGGCAGATATGAGTTACTGGTAAATGAACCAGAGTGTAATATTTACAGTCATTTGGTTACTTCTGTTTGTTTTGAGTTGAGCAAGATCTGTTTTGATCTGCCAGAAGATACACATAACCAAATATTGGACAGCTTGCCACAAAACAGTGCATTGATAGCTCAAAACTCAGATGAACCTACATCAAGTGAGTTGAAGTTAACAAAAAGAACAAGAAACTCTGGGAAGAAGAGAACAGATTAGTTGTTCTTTTAAATTGTACATTTTATACCATTCTATGATTGTAACCATTGTTACAAACCATTGTATTGAAATTTTAACCATTGATTTGTAATGAAATTTTAACCATTGTTTGTATTGAGATTAAAATTGAATTGTGTGTGAATTGAAATTAAATTGGAATTGTGTTTGAATTTGTGTAATACCACAATAAATCCAGAATAACGAACTTGATGCATTAATTTAATGGGTAGAGAAACATAGGGTTTCAAATACAAGATCAACGTTAGAGAAGCAAGAGGGACTCAGATAAAAAGGGATCAAATGAATATTTGTAAATGAGCATGCAGATAATAGAATAGAAGGGTTGCAATAAAAAATGTGAATGATGATATACCAAGCACATAATTAAATGCAAATACAGTTCTCAACCCCATGAACAAGGTTTGAATAATATTTATGCTGGGTATCTAACCAAATTTCGTGACAAATCCTCTTGAACAATGGTCTAGAATAAACTTGTTAAAGCTAATGGAATGGTATATAGTTACAGATGATTAAGTGGCATGTAATAACCTAGAGCCTAAAGGCAAGTTCGCCAATCAAAAATCCAACTAAAAGAAATTTAGCAAACACAAATCATGTACGAAAAACAATATCTTGAATGAGAAGATGGCGGACCAGAAAGATGTACAGAAAAATTGTCGAAGACCGAGGCAAAGGAAAAAAGAGGATATTATGTCTCCAAAAAGCAACATCAATAAGTTAAGCCCTAGGGTAGAAATAAAAATAAGAAAAATAACAAACTAAGAGGGATAAGTGCTGAATGTAACCTCTAAGTTAAATCAATAAAAGGGAGAAAGGAACAGCCAGCCCGATTAGAGGCATGGAGAAAGGCATTGGCCGGAGATTGGGATGGCAAAGGAGGCTAGAGAAGTGAAGTGTAGCAACATACAAGGGAGCGAAAACACTCTAAAAGTGGAAAGCCACAAATAACTTAAGAGTGGATATTAAAATGAAATTGAGATATAACCTAAGAATGAATGTTAAAATGAAAACGAAGTGGTTGACGTGTATAACCAAAGTTCGAACCTAGAAGTTAATGTTAAAAATGATAATTCAGGTATACCAAGAGTTTGAAACCACGTCTACGGGGAGGCCAACGCCCTACCCAAGGAGCCATCTAATCCATCCTCGAGTATGAATAAAACGGGTTCATCTCTTAGCAAAAATGTGCAGAAAATAAAAAAGCCATAACAAAGAAATGTGAACACATAAGATAGATTCACGATAGGACACAAACTATGCCATAAACTTGACCTCATCCAACCAAAACCTAAAGAAAAAATTCAAAAATAAGCCTGACCATGATTCAACACCCAAAGAATTATAAATCTAAAAGCTTAGTTGAAACACGTCTGCATAAGTCGAAGGTGAATGCGTGAGATATCAGCCCATGGTCACATGCCCAACCCAAATAATGCCCATGAAGATAAGGCAACACAAGATATACATGATAAATATAACGATGTGCTTTGAATACAAAATCCAAAACAACAAACTTGATACATGGATTGAATGGTGGAGAAATGTAGGGTCGCAAACAGAGGAACAAATGTTAGAGAAGTAAGATGAGCTCAAATGCAATAGGGATCAAATGAATATTTCGAAATGAGCATGCATATGATAGAACATAAAGTTGCCGAAAAGCAAAAATATGTATGATGCTATGCCAATCCCAATCCCAATCCCAATCCCAATCCCAATCCCAATTCCCATGAACATGGGCTGAAAATAATGATGTTACGTACCTAACCAAAATTCAGGACAAACTACTTGAACAGTGGTCCAGAATAAAGATCTGGCCTGTGAGGAGAGAACCAATCAGCCCAACTTGTTCCTGGACCGTGGGATATCTATGAGTGTGGAGCTGGATTACAAGTCTGATTTGATTCAAAAAACCACGAAGCTTGGACCGAGTGCGTCAAACTTCTCTGGCAGGCTAATCTTAGGCTATGATAACCTCAATCTAAAGCTAGAAGCGGATTCATGTGAAGCAACACGTTCCTTAAGCTCTTTATTGTCCAACTGCAACTGCTGATATACTTGAACAAACTGCTGGACCTGCTATAATAAAGTTGAAACCTTCTATATAGATATAAAATCACCAAATATGAGCAAAAAAATGCTTAGGATCAGAGCAGACAAGAACTTGTAAGGGATTCTAGTTCAGACTGTCATGAACCTACGCAAAAACAAGAAAAATACGTGGAAAATACGCAAGAAATAGGAAGAAATACGCCAAGATCGGCAAAGAATCTGATATATGAACAGGAATCAAGAGTGCAATGGCCCGAAGGTAAGCAGGAATACGAGACAGATACCTAGAAGGCTCAAGACTGGCGTTGAACTGGAATTGTTCGACAAGAAGGCCTCCTTATATATCTAGGCCAACAGTCAGGATCACGCCACTCCAATGGATGAGATCATGCTAAGTGTTGCGCATGCATATAGGTTCTAGAATATTTTAGAACCTCCTAGAAATTGCCCTGCATATGAGAAAGACATGAGGGAATGCCTTTAACAAATATTGGTAGCACACTTGGCATAGGTGTGTGACTTGCAACTAGAAGATTGCCAGTTCAAATCTTGTCTTGTGCAACTACCCTTTTGCATCCATATGATGACCATATTTTGTAAATACGAGTATAATATTCATATGATGCAAAATATTCGTATGGTCATCACATCAAGCATGGAAGAAGAATATGTTTCTCTACCAAGCATGGTAGAAAAGAACATGCTTTTGGAAAAAATTTAATTTGTATATTGTAATATTTTATGAGAGGTTTAAAAAGGCCCATTCATCAATTAGGCAGTAATATTACCTATCCATCCACCTACCCAACCCATTTTATAAAGACCAACTCAAAACCAATATGAAAATCAATTAAAAAAAAAACGTAACAGTCATATTCTGTTGTGCTGTGTAGGCAGACCCTCGCGATTCTTTTGCAGGCGCATTTTGTAATGTCTATAGATTCGAGCCACGCATAGGAACAACATGGACCTGGGTATACAGTCTGCAAAGTAGTTAGCAAATGGATCCATACTGAATCCATACTACTCTGCAAATGGATCCATACCGAATCTGAAATCTCCCTCAACTTTCTTATGTGTGGATTCTGAATTTAAGCTCCAATCTATGCTCTGCTGCAAGTTTGGAATGCTATGTAGTTCCAAGAATATCATCCTTGCAACAAATGAAGACCCTTCTATGGTTTTTTCACTCTTTCGATTTAGACGCCACCTAATGATTGCATCTTCACAGCCAGACTCTTTTGTTTAGAACCTTCAAGGGATATGGAACAAAGATCTCAAATCCAACTTTGAGGTATTCCTTTTATATTGTGAGGTTGCTAAAAAAGGGGTGAAATTGTTTAATCTAACAATAGCATTTTTGTAGGATGCTCATATAGCAGATACCTGGCTGAATACGTGAGAGAAGCTAATTAAGGTTGGTAGTGATGCCTTTTGGTTATCTACGACAGAACTTTAACGTTTGAGGCACAATCCTGGCAATGAAATGATTCGTGCTTGAATACCCAACATATGCTCAATTATATTTTCCTTCATCTTTGATGAAAGGTGCGTATGGAGGGCTTCTCTTTGCATTTGCATAACTACATGGGATGTTGTTGTATGAATTTTTAGAGTGCTCATAAACAGTTCTGGAGTTGCATACCATTCATGGAGTTGTAGCCTGTGAAGATACACTTACCATGATTATAAAAGCTTGTGATCTCTCATTGATTCGAACCCCATGATGTCTCACGACTATCAAGCACGTGAGACAACTCATCCCGAACGTAGACTCGTATGATGGAATCAGATACGCCTCAGAAGGAATGATTTGTAGACCCTAAAATGGGTTCCATTACATATTCCAACACATGTGAGTTCTTTTGCTACTAAGATGCCAATTCGCCAGTGCACAATATCGTTTCTCATCTGATAAGAAAGACAAACATTTGCAGGTTAGTAAAAGCCCTACATTACCCAATAGATATATACATGAACTATATCCTCAACCTACCTCTCTCAAAGCACATCCATGTAACAACGTTCTCTTGGATAGACTTGAGCAAACAGGAAGTCATCAATTAGTTGGATGAAGTGCTCCAACTTGACAAGCTCGTCAGTGCAAAATATTTCCTTGAGCTTTGCAATAAGCTCCTCAATTTCCACGCTTGCTACCCCATGCACATGAGCATAGTATTTTCATTCTCAATCACACCATGACCCAAGAGCACATACGACAAAAGTAACACTGGAGACATGATAACTTCTGTCACCTTTTAGGCATTTGGCGACATGGTGACCAAAGACATACCAAGGGACCAAAATATGCACCATCTACATGGATGAAGAGGGGAGTTCTTTGTACACAATATTCGTTGTATATCTCGTTCTGTCGAAGTATGAGGAAGCATCTCCATCCTTCGATAGAATGAGTACCTTTATGCCTCGGATTCCTTGAGCTCTTAAGAGTGCCACATAGAGTTGTTCGTGACTAAATACTGAGTTTGGCAACTACAAACCAACCATTTTCATTGTTTGGCCCTGGGACTTGTTGATTGTCATATCAAAAACTGGATGCAGCGGAAATTGCATGCACTTAAACTAAAATGGAAGTTCTACATTATTTGGAACCAAAGGAATTCGAAATATGAGCACCCTGCTCCCAATATTCTTTCCAGTGACAATCTCGGCATCTATAGCACGTCTTCCCAATGAATGTATAATGAGGCGAGTGCCATTTTAGAGTCCTTTATGGGTAGAAACAGACCTCAGTAGCATGACGATCATGCCAACCTTCAATGTAAATTGATATGGAGGCATCCCACTCAGAGTTTGCACATTCAAAAATTCAATAGGATAGACCCCTGCATCATTCTCATCCACAACTTGATCGGCACTGTAATAATCAATAGGCATAGCAGGCAACCACTCTGTCATCCTCTTGTTTACTTCGTCTACATCCTCATTTAGTGGCGTAAGGAGTGCCCTTTGCACCCAATAGGACACACTTCCATAATTTGTGTAAACATCTGGAAATGCCACGGCTAGCAAATCATTTAAGTCATGCGACTTGAGACAAATCTCTTCCGGAAGATATATTACATCCGACCCAATATTGGGAAATGTGATTTCAAGTCCATCTCCAACTCGTAGAAGATAGTCAGCAAACGCCCTTTGCTCTTCTAGATCGTTCCCTACATTGTTCATTACCCGCATATTGATGTTGAGCTTATGCTCCTCGACATGATCCCATATGTAAGAGTACTTCAAGGAAGCTTACACAATTTGGGGTCGATTTCCTTGTGGGACCACGGGTGGAATCTGGCGAAAATATTCTCCCAAAACAACAATGAGTCCTCCGAATAATTTATCACATGACATCACATCACGGAGCGTTCTATCCAGTGTGCTTCATAAACATGTTTATGCATCATTGGGGCTTCATCCCATATAATCATGCATGTCACTTTTATCAATTTTGCTAGCTCGGCTGCTTTGGAATATTGCATGTTGATGTCTCGTCTATGTTTATCGGTATCTTGAACCTTGAATGTGCAGTGCGCCCGCCCTTCAATATAGTGGATGCAATTTCGGAGGAAGCAACTGCAAGGGCAATAATACCTCTGGCACGAACATAAGACAACATGGTGTTAAAAAGAAAAATCTTTCCTGATTCACCTGCACCATGAACAAAGAACACCCGTCCTTTTTCCAACATCACATGTTCATCAATCACACGGTCAAAGATAACACGTTGGTCTTTATATAGGCGGTCCACATCTTCTAGCACTTCCGCCATGTCTTCTTGAAACACCTCATCCTGGAATATTTGCACGCTCAGGAACCATGAATTCAAACTCTCTCAAAGATCGTCCGGCAAAACTCATGTGGTCTTCAATGTTTAGAAGTGCCATGTCAAAAAATCGATCACATACTTGCACACTTTCATCCTCTGCAACCCTTCGCGCCTCATGCAAGAAGTCATCGACCATAGAAAGCTTAAGTTCTTCCCATAGTTGCGGCGGATTCGATGGTCCACAATTTAAAAGGATCATGGCGAACATGTGCCGCAAAATATGGTGGCATGCCCGATGTTGCTACTTCTTGAAGAGACTCGAGCAATTATGTGTCATCTCGAAGCAACCCGTGACGAATGCAAGCTTCTTTATATGTTGCACACAACTCCCCATTGAAGGAGCGCAGATCTTCAAAACTAACTGCACCTGTCACACGTGTCAATAGGAGACGTGGATAGTACCGCTTTCCCTCAGAAGGATTAACAAAGTACATGGATCCAATCGTGGGAAACTTCTGATTGCCGGATCTACCCATCCTTGTCCTACTGGGTTTATCATAGGTAAAAATTTTAGGAAAATCGTGGTAGAGCAATTGAGTAGCCTCTCTATTTTCAGATGCATTCATCTCGAAGAAAGATATCAACGTTGTTCCGTTATTCTTACTTCTTATCATGTCCATGCTCATACCTTCTCGATAGTATATATCTTGTTGCATTGGGAGATGCACAGCCAATCTAGTGACATGAGTAAATTGTTGTTGTATATCATACGAGAGGATTCTCCATGATGCTTCAGAAGCTGAAAAATAGCGTGCATTCAAGAATTGCGCAACCTCGTCATGGTTTATGGTGGACGCCCTGCTAGTAGTTGCACTATTACTCGACGCCTCTAAGTTCACATTGATCATATCTGGCCCTTTGCAGACATAATTGTACAGGTATTTAACGGCCTTTACAGCAGCACATACTTCAACATTAATATGGCACTTGAAGTACGATGTCAACCACAGATTTTATGGCACGACATCTGTTGTCTAAACCTATATCTCCTTTTTTTACCTTTCACCATCATCCCTTCTTCGGTACAATGGATACCTGTCAACAACTGTCGTCTCATCTGAAAATGCTCGTGGATAACGTTTTGTACACTTACCACCCTGCATACACGGACTATATATTCGGATATCTAGTACCACATGGCCCATGCATCATATTACGGGTGACCACCTCATATAATTCAGGATATGCATCTTTATCTGGTATTTCAGCACAAATAATTTGATCAATTTCTTCGGCTGTGAAGGGCTTGTCGGCCTGATCCAACATAGTCAACAAATGTACATGTGGCAAGCCTTTATTTTGGAACTCAATAACATAGACTTTTGCGATTATGCAGCCATATGGTAATATGACCATCGAAAAGGCGACATATGCGTTTGATGACAAGCTTGTCTTAGAATTGTTCGAAAATATTGATTTCTTTTCAAACCCGACATGCGATGACGGTTAATAGCCTTACAAACTTCATATTTTTCATATGCTGAACTATTCAAAATGTTAAACCATTCAATATAATACAGTACAATTTTGATCTCAATCTCAAATCATATTTTAATTATTATGAACACACCAAAACTAAAACTAAAGAAAAAGGGGAAAAAAAAAACATTTACATGTCAAAACAACTCTAACACAACTAACAATGGCACAGGTAAAATAAAACCTATGATAAAGATATATTGCCTAACGTGCAATAAGAACAATAAGAAATACGCAGGACAAACAACAAACCTATCAAACAGGTATAAATAGCACAAAGTAAAACTAAATCTCAAAATGGCTGCAGATGTTGACAAGCACAAACCATATGAAACAAAACTTGCACATCTACCTCTTAGAAGAAACCGAACGCAAGAAAAAGGCAAATGAAATCGAAAGATATTACATAAACATTTACAACACAACCAAAGACGGCTACAACAACCTCATATTCTGCCCTTCCAAAACTAGGAAATACTGGTACCTTATACCTTAAACGTAGGGGCATCATCTACCCTATCCAAACAATACATGCTATTTCTATCATGGATACTAAATTTTAATACAATTTTGCCCTAATTATGCTTTCAAATGGTTTGATCTGTGCGTGGCTTGGTTGGTGTGGCTGGTTTGGAAGCGGCGGCGGTTGTAGATCTTTCAGGGGACTGCCTGCAGCCTCTCAGCAGCCTGCAGCCTCTCTGATTCCTCGACTCAGGTACACGCTATTTCAAAGCTTTCTGGTGTTCCCGGGCTTAGTAGAGCAGAAGTTTGCCATTTGGCGAGACTTCTTGGGTGTTGTCGATGGTGATGGTCGGTTTGTACAACAGTAGAGTTGCAGTTTTTCTGTGAGTTTATTGTGAAGTGTCGAGGTATCGCTGTCTCTTTGGGGCAGTTCTCCTTCCTCCTCCCTTGCTTTGTAATATTACCATTCTTTTAATATATTGATGACACAGTTCTTCTTAAAAAAAAAAAAAAAAAAAACAAACGTAGAAGACAATTCAATTATCTTTTGGTATCCAATTACTGTGCCCTAATTTTCCCGTGCCTTTATTTTCTATGGCCTCTGGCGTTGAAACACTCCTAGAGCGTTAAGCACTTGAGATCAAACAAAAGAGAGTAATGGACTCGAATAATAAATATCTTTCTTAAATAAAATTCATAAACCCAAGGTTACAATTGAAACCACGTAGGAATCTACGCAAGACACATCTCTACTATCACTCGTGCTCCCCTCGCTCGATAGTCACGTAGCTACCAGATTAATCTGTAAGAAATGGGAAAGAGGTGACGGGGGTTAGTCCAGGAAAAGGACTAGTGGGCAACCGTTACCTGGTCTAGACAATCTGGAAAGAAACACAGCATTACAACACAACTTTAACAGTTATTAATGTTATCCAGGGATGATCAATTCCTCGCCCGGGCTCTCACATACACCGTTCGCGACACGGATGTACGTTCACATACCAATCACCTGGTATGCACGATGCTCAACCGCTCCAGCCCTCCGGCATCGACGAAGGGGCGGGTTCGTTCAAACAATTAAATCATATTTTTTTAAACATTCCACTTAACCGTATCAAAGTAACAAGAACATAATAAAGAAAAAAGAAAATGTTTAACAACCACTTTCTACAAGCAAAAGAAACCTGATACATACAAGAGGCATTACGATGACATAAAGGAAGTAAAAGGAAGGTGAGGCAAAAAGTTGGGCTCTCAGCCGGAATCAAACCTGAATCTCTGGAGCAATGGGTTATAACCTTAACCAACTAGACTAGTGGATGTTTTAATGACTTTAAAGCGAAAGAACTAAATAAGAACGAAATTGAAAGGTATTAAAGAGGCTTAACGAAATTGAAAGGTATTAAAGAGGCTTAACAGAGGCTTCTATTATGCGGAACAGGGCCGGATTCTGCAACACGATCGGAGCAAGCAACAGAAGGGCGGGACAGGCCAGTTTCCATGGATTACATGCCATTTGATGTTCTGAATCATGAATAAACTCCGTTTTAGGCCTACACAAATGATTAGATTATGCGGATTTGCTGGCTTTGGCAATGATTTAGAGGCAAAGGAAAACAACAAGACATCGCTTCCTGGCTGGCTCAGCAATGAATATGGAGTCTAAACCCTGTAACCGCTTCTGGACATGAATCTTGAGTAGATAACAAGATGTTTAAATGAAAAACAGAAACAAGGCTGCATCAATCCGCAACTAAAACAAACAAATAAGCAATGACAGCCCAAGCCACCACAGATTCCCATGGGTTTGGCTCCGGTTAACCCACCAATTCCGATTGATCTCTTCTGTATCTAGGCTTGAAGGCGCAGGCAGAGCTTCTGAAAGTTTGACCCACCAAAAAGACGGTTTTTCTTAATAACATTATAATCCTAAAGACAAGAAAAATATCCCCCCCTTCCCTATTAATAGTAAAAATCTTCCTATTTCTAGCTCTACTATTTCAATTCGGATATTCCCTCTATTTCCTTTAAATATCAACGGTACCATAGTATAAATATCGTATTCAACTTGTTTCCCCAACCATTGCTATTCTTTTTTTATAATTTATATATTTCTAACCTATGGTTAAGGCTCAAACGTTAACTGGTCCATCAACCCCCTAGGTGTGTCACATTTTCTCCCGCACTAAAAATTTACCCATGTCCTCATGGAAAGATTCTCAAGGGAGTACACACGTGATCCATGCACGCAAATTTCTATCCTTTCAGGAGGTTCAAGAGATATATGGTGCTCAAAGAATGCTATTTGGGCTTGCTTTCGGGTTTTCCTAGTTCTCCCGTTTCGAAGCTTCAGGTAGACTTTGGCAATTTCGATTGTCCTAAGGCTCCAAACTTAGTTGGCGTAGCTAGAATAGGGAGAACTTATTCCTAAGGGTTTCCTCTCTGGCTCGGGGCTGGATACTTCGAGACCCTCATCCTCATCACTGGATATGTGGATGACCTCCTTTTCCTCGCTGTCACTGGGAATATTGATGATCTCCAATTGTCTGGTCCAATAACCAAACAAGGGTTAGCGATCGGGAACCTAGGCTCTGATACCAAATGAAACGCTCCTAGAGCGTTAAGCACTTGAGATCAAACAAAAGAGAGTAATGGACTCGAATAATAAATATCTTTCTTAAATAAAATTCATAAACCCAAGGTTACAATTGAAACTACGTAGGAATCTACGCAAGACAGCATCTCTACTATCACTCGTGCTCCCCTCGCTCGACAGTCACGTAGCTACCAGATTAATCTGTAAGAAATGGGAAAGAAGTGATGGGGGTTAGTCCAGGAAAAGGACTGACTAAATGGGCAACCGTTACCTGGTCTAGACAATCTGGAAAGAAACACAACATTACAACACAACTTTAACAGTTATTAATGTTATCCAGGGATGATCAATCCCGCCGGGAACTCTCCATTAACCGATTCGTGACACTGCGGATGTACGTTCACATACCAATCACCTGATATGCACGATGCTCAACCGCTCCAGCCCTCCGGCATCGACGAAGGGGCGGGTTCGTTCAAACAGTTAAATCATATCTTTTTAAACATTCCACTTAACTATATCAAAGTAACAAGAACATAATAAAGAAAAAATAAAATGTTTAACAACCACTTTCTACAAGCAAAAGAAACCATATGGAATAACTTGATACATACAAGGGGCATTACGATGACATAAAGGAAGTAAAAGGAAGGTGAGGCAAAAAGTTGGGTTCTCAACCGGAATCAAACCTGGATCTCTGGAGCAATGGGTTATAACCTTAACCAACTAGACTAGTGGATGTTTTAATAACTTTAAAGCCAAAGATTAAATAAGAATGAAATCGAAAGGTATTAAAGAGGCTTAACAGAGGCTTCTATTATGCGGAGCAGGGCCGGATTCTGCAACATGATCGGAACAAGCAACAGAAGGGCGAGACATGACGTTTTCCATGGATTACATGCCATTTGATGTCCTGAATCATGAATAAACTCCGGTTATGGCCTACACAGATGATTAGATTCTGCGGATTTGTTGGCTTTGGCAGTAATTTAGAGGCAAAGGAAAACAACAAGACATCGCTTCCTGGCTGACTCAGCAATGAATATGGAGTTCTAAACCCTGTAACCGCTTCTGGACACGAATCTTGAGTAGATAACAAGATGTTTAAATGAAAAACAGAAACAAGGCTGCATCAATCCGCAACTAAAACAAACAAATAAGCAATGACAGCCCAAGCCACCACAGATTCCCATGGGTTTGGCTCCGGTTAACCCACCAATTCCGATTGATCTCTTCTGTATAGGCTTGAAGGCACAGGCAGAGCTTCTGAAAGTTTGACCCACCAAAAAGACGGTTTTCGTTAATAACGTTATAATCTTAAAGACAAGAAAAATATCCTCCCCTTTCCTATTAATAGTAAAAATCTTCCTATTCCTAGCTATGCTATTTCAATTCAGATATTCCCTCTATTTCCTTTAAATATCTACGGTACCATAGTATCAATACCGTATTCGACTTGTTTCCCCAACCATTGCTATTCTTTTCTATAATTTATTATTTCTAACCTATGGTTAAGGCTCAAACGTTAACTGGTCCATCAATCCCCTAGGTGTGTCACAGGCGTGCGTTTTTGCTAGCTTATAATTCTTAAGGTGGGCTATTAAGTGGGCTGTTAAAGGGAAAAAATGAGCTATCAAAGGGTAAAAAGTCGGCTATTAAGGGGCAAAATGTGGGCCATTAAGGGGAGTGGGTGAAAGAAGGACACCCTCTCCTATATTTTTCCCCCTCCCACCGAAACACAAAATATGCGGAAAAAAATAGACGTGTCATTAGCTAAATAAAAGCTAATAAAGCATCTTGTCAATAGCGGCAATAATGTGGCCCCGATCAGAAATGGTAGTTTTGTTACATATAATTATGTAAGGTTAGGCCAGGTATTCGTATGCAAATATGTATGTTGGTGATACTGGCATCTGGGATGCGTTTTGAAAACCTACGTGGCAGGAGGGGCCTGTGTTTTGTGCAAAGATCTGGATTGGGTCGGGCGTGGAGGCGGCTGCAGGTGTGCGTGACTGAGGAGGATGCTAAATCTGGCTGCATGAGGTGTCATTTTGCTTAATCCGGCTGCATCAGGTGTCGAATGGGTTAGTTTAGGTGTCGCCAGCACAAGCTTGGCCGTTTTTGCAGATGACGTCTTGTGCGTGGTGTTCTGTGGTATATCAGGCTTGCGTGAGCGGCAAGGGTGGAGCGATCTGCACAGACCAGAGGTTAGCATCATGGCCCTGTTTTTTGTCTGTTTTCATTTGTTCATCCTTTGTTCATCATGTCTTCTATGAGGAGGGCTGCCAGAAAGGCTAAAGCCAGGGGGCGTCTGCCTCCTTCTATGCCAATTGATTCAGAATCCGTATAGACCCAGAATTCTGCCCAGAATTCGGCCATGTCCTCTCATGCCATTCCTGATCTTACACAGGGCTGGGATGGCTCTACAATCTTGGATTCTTAAATACTTCATAATCTGGCAAACTGATGGGCTCCCCTTGAAGCCCAAGGGCCGAAATTAGAAATTGTGCCCTCTGTAGGTCGAATCAGATCCCTGAAGGATAAGATCGATGGCCTGGAAGGCCATTCGGTCGCTGCCCAGACACTAAGCATAGCTTCGTTGCCTCCTTTTGGGATTTTACCCAATGACGCCACATCATCCTTTAAAAGGGATTACCAATTCCTTAGCTAAGGTTACTTAATGGTCTTGCCTCTCTTGATGTTCATGTATTATGGTTAAAGCCTATGAATATGTGATATTCTGTTGCTTGATGCTATTCCCTGGGCATAAGGGAGACCCCCTACACTGGGATCTCCCTTATGCTCCGATGAGCATTGGCATTGCGTTGGCATTCAATTCCCCAAGCTCACTAACAAATCGTCTTTGTTGGCTTTCAGGGAACGAAGAAAACTATGCATAGGATCATCGAATGCATGCCATTGACAACTGGAGCTTGGAATGGTAGTCAATGGCATGTGTTCGATGGCTCCTATGCATGGTCCGACCGCGACATCGAGGTAAGCCATGAGCTTTGGAATTATCTGGGGTTCGATTCCCCAGGCTCTTGTCATAATGTGTCATTCTGTGGCTCTTGGCTCATGGAGTGTTGCCATACAATGATTGGTCATGTTGTTTTCATACTATACTGTATTGTAGCGAAAATACTGCTTTATCCAATGACGTGTGCCTTAATAATGTCCCCTTGAAAGTCGGGTCAACAGGGGCCAGTTTGACCTGCAAAAGACCCACTTTGCACGCTCTGGATTTATGGATAGGGAATATGCTGCCAGATGTGCCATTATTCAATATTATTCAATGGTCGAGAAGCCATAATACAAGCTTTAGCCATAATCGTCTCACATTATGGTTGAATGTTTCAAAGCCTACTTCGCCCAAGGTCCAATTTTTAGGTCTGTTTTCTTGGGATCTAACCCGGAGCAAAACCGCACAGCGGCTAGTTTTCCAGGTTTGTTTTCTCGAGATCTTGTTGCGAAAATCACATGTCAGAAAAAATTGGAATGGCGATACAGATAGGAGGAAAAGATTGAGCTAGTTTTTTATCTAAGGAAGAAGCATTTTGGTTATAAAATTAACAGTCTTTCTGTTCCCCCATGGCATCCCGTGGACGGTTGCCTCCACCTTCAATGCAGTTATCTGGTCGAGGCCCAGCTCCTGGAATGTTGCACCCGGGGTTCGGGCCTCAAATTCCCATGTTTGCTCAACCAGGAGTGTCTCCAGCCTTAATTGAACAGAAACTTGCCACCCAACATGCCGAAATTCAAAAGCTTCTAACTGAGAATCAACGCCTTGCAGCTACCCACGTAGCTCTCAGACAAGAACTTGTAGCCATACAACAAGAAAATCAACGGATACAACAAGTGTTGGCAACTCAGCAAGCTGAGAAAGATGTTCAAATTCACGGTCTCATGGAGCAACAAGCGAAGATGGAAGTAGATTTGCGTGCTGCTGAAGGTCTCAAGGGGGAACTTAACCAAGTTCGTGCTGATGCTGCAAAGTTTAATGCTGCTAGGCAAGAGCTGACAGCTCAGGCACAAAATCTCACCCAAGAGTTGCAGCGAGCTCGTTTAGAATGTCAGCAGATTCCTGTTCTACGCAATGAGAATGATGCTCTTCGCCAAGAAATAAACCGTGCGAGGTTTATTACTTACCGTTTCTCATACTAACCAAATCATGTTTGTCACATGTTATAATGTTGATACTATGTATTGATTAGGACTGCATTTGAGTACGAAAAGAAAGCCAATAATGAGCAGCTGGAGCAGAGGCAAGCCATGGAGAAAAATTTGGTGACAATGGCTAGAGAAATTGAAAAGCTCCGTGCAGAATTGACAAATACAGAAAAGAGAGTCTCACGTGGTCCAGGTGGTGCAGGTACTACATTAGCTTTATTCTGTGTTAATGCCTAAAATTTTTGGAATGCTTAGTTCGCTCGCATGCCATGCAGGTTATGGTGCTGTATATCAAGGTGGAGAAGTTGGCTATTCTTTAGCACAGTATGGTGATGGATATCCCATTCACCAGGTATGTCAATGAGCTGTAAATACATTGATTGCTTTGGCGTAATGCTGGGACATATAAACCCCATAAGGGAAACTTAATATTAGTTATGAATAAATATATAGTGAGCGTGCGCCCTTTCAATTCAGATGCAAGTTCCTGTGGAAAATGGTGTGAAACGGGGAGCTGGGCCAACTGGCTCTTTTGGTTCATATGATATGCAACGGGGAACACGTCGATGAGGAAACAATGAGGAAGGATTGAACTTTGTTGCTTGTATTTGACCTGACAATAAAAATTAAAAATGGTAATAGTTATGAATTTGAAATCACCTTTTGTGCTTGCTAGAGGTCTATTATTGGGCCCATTCTATAGATACAAGGGAGCAGTCCTTTTTTTGTTCGTTAGAATATTCTTAGCTCAATATATCTCGTACGTTTTTTGTAAGGATGGTTCTATCCTGCGTTATTTCTAAGCAAACAGAAACAGCATGTTCAAGTCAGTTTGATAACAAATTCTGATCTTCTTTTTAACATTAACTTAACCAAGATATTACTGTCTTTGCGTAATTGTTTCCTTTGTAATATGGCCAGATGTGTTAGGTGAGTTTTTTATCACCAATACCAATTATTAATATGAGGTGATAATTTGAGTTGTAGAAGCGATAATCTTTATTATAAAAGTAGTGGGTTGAGCTTTGCACCTGCAATCGAAGACACTATTTAGAGCATAATATTGGAATAAGCTTTGCTTTCAAGCAGGACGTGCAGGATACTGATGACTGTGTACTTTTCATTTCAAAAATAGCTGTTCATCAGATAAAGTTTGTTAGGGCATGCAACTATACATATGTAAGACTTAGCAAAAAATTTTCAGGTTGCTTTTTCTTTCATGAAGAAATAGATAACCTTTGCTGGTAAGGTTGCTCTAGGCTATTTTTTCTGCAACCAGCATAATTTCTTCTCTTTGACAAAGAGGACGAAAGGCTAATTTGAGGAATTATACCTGTACAAGGAAGGACCCATTTCCTAATACGCGACAGAAGAACGACCTAATGAGTTAATAGGATTCTTCGTACAAAGTTAAAAATATAAAAAAGTTGAAGGATGGCAAAGATGATTAATACTGTTGATTACTGGTTAGTTAGGAGGCTTTAATCTTAAAGATTAGTTTCTCTAAAATCTCTAAAAAGCGGTCACAGGGGGATGGCCAAGTGACCACCTGTAGACTCTAATTGTAGGAAGCTCTGGTGACATATAATTTCTGATAACTTCTGGCCAATTGGGATATAAAAGAAGCTATTGTTTCAAGCAGACATGGTTGTTTCTCTAAGGGCATTTGCTCCAGCTTGCAATGAAGAACTTCAGCCTCATTGGCTATTCCAGCAGGTATTTTTTTGGCCGTACATGGCTTCCCCCCTGCAGTGCTTTTATTGTAGATAGTTCCCTTTTTTAGTGGTATCCATTGTCATTCCTGGAAGTCTTAGGATTTATGAGGTGGTTCCTACCTGGTGAGATGGCTTCTTATAGAAAATGAGGTGGGTCATTATACTTGCTTCTGGAAATATTATATTCTCTCGTACAAACTGGAGGAATTAGAAAAAATCTATTTCTGGGATAACCTAACCTTCAGTAGGTTCTGCTAAAATGTTTTTTGAGAAGATAGTTTTATACTATTTATTGTCTGTTATTTGAGAGGATTTTTCCTTTCAAGCCTCTCAAAAGCAGTAGCATGCATGGGATTTGCCTTTTGCATATTTTATGTTGGTCACAGGGTGTGGCCAGGCTATCTTATTGAGTGTATTGTAGGAAGCTCTGAAGACGTTCATGACTACTCATTTCAGGCCAATTGGGTATAATAGTAGGTTTCAAGCAGACATGGTTCCTTCTCCTCATTTCAGGCCAATTGGGTATAATAGAATGTTTCGAGCAGACATGGTTGTTTCTCTAATGGCATTTATTCTAGGTTTATGGAAACAGCTTGCAGATAGAGTTGTGAAGAACTACAGCCTGATTTTCAGCAGGTATTCTTTGGCTATGCATGCTTCTTTTCTTTTTAGAAATGCCCTATTTGCGTGATGTCTACTCTCGAATCCTGGAGTCCTGGAAATATTGGTAATATGGTTCCTGAGGCAGGTGGATCAGATGGCTTTTCGCAAGAAATGCAACGAAGGTGACAATACCAAGAAACAATGATAAAATTGGATTGCCGGAGAATACTAATTTCGAGCCTTGGCAACAGAGTTTCTGCTGGTGCATCAGTCTTGGTGCATTTTGTTGAAGATTCTGGCATTGATTGATGTTGCATCGGTTACACTGGTTGAAATCAGGGCTTGTATTGTTACAAACTGCGTTGATGAGTTGTGGTCTACCAATTAGATTGCATTTATGGGGCGGATACATAGAAATAGAATTTTTTTGTTCAGTTATTCTCTGCTTTTGCTTGATGCCCTCAATCTAAAAGTGCTTTGCAATGAAAGATTCTATAGTGAGATTTTTTTAATAACATAGTCAAAGGACCTCTGTTTGGTCTTGCAAGCTGGGCTTAACTGAGATACATTTTATTTGACAAATTTTAGATCTCTAAGCCCGAATTACAATTCTGTAGGAATGAAGTATACAAATTTAAATCCACGAGGAATAAAAAATGTTTGGCAAAGGAATTTTAAGCCAATGCAGAGAGAAATTGATGGTGTCACAGGAGGCTTGCGGAGTTCATCCATTTGCATTTTATTTGCCATCTCAGTCACAAACTGCCTGCTTGCTTAGCCATTGCAGGGAGTTGGGAAATGACTGGGAGAAGTACTTGTGCGAGTAATCATTGGGATTGGAGAAAACGAGAAGATGAGATGTTCACAGAGGAGTCCACTGCAACAACGATGTGATCCTTCTACTTTGGCAGTCGAATTTTTTGTGCTCATTTTGTGCATTGGCACAGTCGAATCTAATCAAAACAGCCAGTAGATGAAATCTATGAAATATTGGGTGAGTGGGAGCCTAGGGGCATCTGGAGATGCTGGAAAATGGAGAATGATAAAGAATGATAACTTCATAGAGGATCTTATTGTTACGGTGACGGGGTCCAACTTTGTTGTGTTCATTTTGATCACTGGACATCAAGGTTAAATGTCGCCAAAATAATTTTGCGCTAGAGGGAGAATGTGCAAGTTTATATATAAGAAGAAAGTATAAAAATCTAGATGCTGTGAAGCTATAAGGGTGAGGAGGAAGTGTAAACATCTGTAGATGCTGTGAGAATGGAGACGTTGGCATCAAGGTGAAATCATCACCAAGATTATGTGGCAATAGACGATGAAATAAGGTAGAATATGCAAGTTTGTGTGAAGGAGGAGAAAGCATAGTGGCCAATATATGTTGGCTAAACATAGTGGCATTATCTACAACCATCTGGATGAAAATAGTTTCCTTGAGCTATCATAGGCGAGTGAGTACCCACATCTGATTAGATGCCAGATAAAGATGGAAGGTCTTTCGCATGGTTATAGAGTTTGTTCAACCTCATGGAAAGAGGCCGCCGTAATTCCAGCTCCAACTGCGTATATATTTAATCTATTGCAGTTAAATAGCTCGTAATTGGATCTCATGGTGGGGTGCACAGTCTGCCAGCATATTTCTAATGTAGATACAAATTGAACTGCCACAAACATCAAAGCCTAGTCTTCAGGAGAAACAAAGTGAGTTTTATGCACGAATAGCGTATATGCGTTGAAGTTTGATGCACATGACATTCTGCCACTTCTTTTTATAGTTTTTGTATTCTAATTTGTGAGTACAGACTTGTTTGTTTTTGAAGTGGAGTATTCTTAAGTAACAAGAATTGCATTTGTAGGCATATCTTACAGAGAGAATGCAAAAACAACGAGAAGGCAAAAACAGATGATTTTGATCCAATACTATTTACAGGGTCATGGGTTATAACGTCCATGCTATTTACAAGGCCACTGTATTTATTTCAGTGGGCCTATACTTAGTCATGTTTGCCACGCTTGTCAAGCCATTGAGAAGTAAAGCACTTCTAGATGTTGCATTTTATGTGTGACCTGGTGGACTGGCAAAACTTAATGGGGGTGGTTACCTGTTGGCCAGACCATTTGATGGTCCAATATCCAGAACTGCATAAGATAATGCAAATTACGTTACTGGCAAACCCTAGTGGTGGCTACCAGTTGTTCAGGCTCATTGATGTTCCAATAACCAGCATAAGGTCATGCAAATCACATTACTTTCTGCCATTTTTTTAAGCCTTTTTTTTTTTTTTTTTTTTTGTTTTGGTTGATACATGTTTGATGTTCATGATTTTGTTATATATGACAGATTCACTAGGAGGTTCTGAAAGGAATAACTGTGAGCAGATGGGTGCTGCATTATGTCATATTATGGTCACCGGATTTCATTATCCACCATTGGACATTTTAGGTAAATTTAGTCATTTCTTTAGAAATAAACTCTATTTGAGCTTTATGCAAACAATTTAATGTTCATGTATTATGGCTAAGCGTGTTTCTTAGAGTCTTTTCATGCTACATTATTGCTAAATCGAATATCATAAATAAAGAAAGTTCTGATTTCAATATCCAAGGAAGCTGAGATCTGGATCTCCTCAATTGGCCTGCAGATGTTCTCCAGTGGATGCTTTTCCCTGTCTCGAAAAAGTGGTAAGTGGTGTGCCTGATTAGTGGATGTTGTTGGATTAAGTGAAACATATGACATGTCATTTTAGTAGACACGTTTAGTACGCGAGATTTTTTTTTTTGTGGTATCTCTTTGATTTTGCTAATAGACAGTTCCATTTCCCTTTTTGCTCCTCTCTTCTCTGAGCGTGTCCAAGTTGAATATGGTATTAGAGCCAACTCAACGATAGAAAGCCAGGAACTAATTTAGAAGGGAAGAACACCAAAATCGTCAGCCTGCATAGAAAATTGAGTTCTTTGTCCAAAAGCGGGAGTATTTGAGCAAAATTAACAGTTTTTAGGCCAGTTTTAGAGTTCGTCTAAATAAAAATTTGGGAAAATCTGTGGACGTCCAAATCTGATGGAAGGAATTCTTGAGGTGTTCATATATCTCAAGGCAGGGTTTGGTGCTGATATTCAAGATGTTGACAAGTTACTTGGAAAGTTTGAGTACTAAGGAAGGTACTTTGAGAAGGATAAATTCAAATTTTGCACAGATGCAAAGCTGACAGAGTCAAATTATTAGTTATGAAAAGCTTTGTCACCAATTATTCGACTTATAATAAGATGGGAGCAGTTTTAGAAACATATTTCAGAGGTACTAAAAAGGATCCAAAATCTGCCGAGCTAAATTGATCAGCCTTAGCTTTGGTTAAGCTGCTATTTGAGGAGACAATTGGCGAGCGGCTGAACGATTTTGATGAATTCCAGGATTTATGGGTGTACTTAGAGAAGTCATTTGCTGCCAAAGGTAAAGCTACTCAAATGATGATTAAAGAGAAAATCAGGTCTGCTTCATTAGATTTTAATAATGTGTTGGTTGATTATCTTCATCAAATAAAGACTTGGCGACTGGAATATAATACGGCAGGTAGTACCATGTCAGAATCTGATCTGATACAGGAAATCTTAGTCAATTTGCCGTAGTAGTATGATGTGGTTGCAGGGAGAATTAGCCATGACGATGCTAAATAGACGCTCAGAACGAGCAAATTTTTCAAAAGCCATTCTTGCTTAATTAGATAAGAAAGTTCATGGCAATGCATCTGACGGGAAGGCTCAGTTTAAATGCTATAACTATGGTGAGAAGGGTCGCTATAAAAGTGAATTTACCAAAGAGGAAAAAGCAAAGATAGTCAACAAGAAACTAGCTGCTAAACAAGAGGTTGGTTGCTTGTAATAGGCAGAGTGAAAATAGATGGGCAGTTTTCAGAGGAAGTTTTCAGTACAATTGGGGTTAAACAAGGGTGCCCCCTCTCTCCTACTCTATTTGGACTTTACATTGATGAGCTTGAAAGCTTTGTTCAGTGTTTAGGCGGAGAAGGCTCCATGCTCGCTCAGGAATGCATTCCCATTTTGCTCTATGCGGATGATGTGGTTCTAATCTCACCATCTCCTCAAGGGCTCCAAAAACATTTGGCTGCCCTAGAAGCCTTTTGCAAAGATAGAGAGCTGCAAGTAAATCTCAACAAGACCAAAGTGATGGTATTTAATACCTCTTGGAAAAATTGGAAAAATAACTCTTTTACTTTCCAAGGACAACCTGTAGAAATTGTTTCTACATACACCTATTTGGGGGTAGAGTTTGCTGGCCCTCTATTCAGATTGAGGGAGGCTGGTCAGGCAAGGATTGCAAAAGGATATGCTTCTCTTGTACAGCTAGAAAAACAGTGCTACCAACTCCATTTCCAAGATGTTCATACAAAGCTCTTCCTGTTTGACACGTTGGTGAAGCCGGCAGCTTTATATGGTGCACAAATATGGGGAGTTGACCTACGAGCCGATGACTGGGGTCAACTAGAGAGGCTCCAAATTTCTCTTCTCTCTAGAATGATTAGAAGCAAACATTCGGTACCCCATGATATAATGCTTGCTGAATTTAATGCAAAACCTCTGAAGATCGAGATTGCCTTCCAAACAGTGACGTACTTACATAAGTTACACCGTCTTGGACAGTCACAAGAAGGTCAAAGAAGACTTCCCTGGCTGGCATATGTGTCGTCTAAAGCATTGGCTGACCAAGGTAAGCGCTGTTGGTTCACAAGGACATCTAAATTGTTTGAGGAGATGGGTTTCTCTATGGGAAATATCCCACCTTTTCACTACAATATAATGGATGACAATCTGAATTTTACTCAGCAAGAAATCAATCAGCTTATACGCCATGACTTGGAGTATCTGTATGTTTCAAATACATGGGTGAATCCCATCAAAGAGCTGCCTGCTAAAAAGAAATTCTATAAGGATAACTTCCTAAATATATCAGCGGATGGGTTCATTATAAGACCTGGATATTTAGATATGGATCTGCCGAACAAAGTGAGATACTCTATGGGGCAGTTTAGAGTGTCATCTCACCAGCTGGAGATTGAGGTTGGTAGGGCGAAAAAAGATTAGTCGTGAGGATCGGAAGTGCCCAATGTGCGATCTAAACATGGTCGAGTCAGAAGAACATTTTATTTTTACATGCCCAACCTATTACATTATTCGAGGCAGATATCATTGTCTTTTTAGAGATCCCACATCTCTACGACAGCTGGTAGAATATTACGATCAGAAATGTGTATCTCACTTTGTATATGAACTATCTCTAGAAAGGAGAAATATTCTCAAACAAAAGAATCCAATGGGCCTGAAGCAAACAGAAATAACTGATTTCTTTTCATCTGAGACAAACGATGATAAGAGGTTAGTAGACTCACCACAGAAGAGGAAGTATCCTGACCCTAAAGGGGTAACTTTGGCACTGTCTAAGAAGATAAAACGATCAGCAGCCATGAAACATAAAAAGTCTTTCCAGAAGAGGCCAAGCAGCAAGCAGCAAGCAGCAAAGCAGGCCAAGAAGGGGTATTATGAAGTATTTTGCAGCAGCAGTCACAGGAACGAATGGGCTGTCTCCATCAAATCCTATCTGAGCAGATTTTTTTTTTTGATTTTCAATTGTTAAACTTAATATTTTTGTTTCCATACTTTAGATAACAGGAGGGTTTTCCTCCTGAAGGTCTTGAATTCTGTTTATGTTATGGTCTCATAGACCCTTCGGGTCTTACGTGGACGTTAATCTTTCCTTCCTTCCCTCCCTCCCTCCCTCCCTCCCTCCCTCCCCTCCCTCCCTCCCTCCCTCCCTCCCTCCCTTCTTTCCTTCCTTCTTTCTTTCTTTCCTTCTTTCTTTCCTTCTTTCCTTCTTTCTTTCCTGCGTTCCTTCTTTCCTTCTTTCCTTCCTGCGTTCCTTCCTTCCTTCTTTCCTTCCTGCGTTCCTTCCTTCCTTCTTTCCTTCTTTCCTTCCTCGTTCCTTCCTTCCTTCTTTCCTTCTTTCCTTCCTTCTTTCTTTCCTTCCTCCTTTCCTTCCTTCCTTTCCTTCCTTCCTTCCTCCCTCCCTCCTTCCCTCCTTCCCTCCTTCCTTCCCTCCTTCCCTCCTTCCCTCCTTCCTTCCCTCCTTCCCTCCTTCCTTCCTTCCTCCGTTCCCTCCTTCCTTCCTTCCTTTCCTCCTTTCCTTTCCTCCTTTCCTTCCTTCCTTTCCTTCCTTCCTTTCCTTCCTTCCTTCCCTCCTCCCTCCTTCCTTCCCTCCTCCCTCCTTCCTCCTTCCCTCCTTCCTTCCTTCCTTCCTTCCCTCCTTCCCTCCTTCCTTCCTTCCTTCGTTCCCTCCTTCCTTCCTTCCTTCCTTCCTTCGCTTCCTTCGCTTTCGCTTGCTTGCTTTCGCTGGCTTGCTTCCGCTTTCCTTCCTTCGCTTCGCTGGCTTTCTTGCTGGCTTGCTTGCTTGCTTGCTTGCTTGCTTTCTTGCTTGCTTGCTTTCTTGCTTGCTTGCTTTCTTTCTTTCTTGCTTTCTTTCTTGCTTGCTTTCTTGCTTGCTTGCTTGCCTGCTTGCTTGCCTGCCTGCCTGCCTTTTTTCCTGGTTATTTACCGGATCCCAGTGCCACAAAGCATTTAACAGGGGAAAAACAAGATCTAAATAATTTCAAGTATTATGACGCAGGCCAAGTCCGAATAGCAAATGGTCAAGCCTTTACCTATTGTTGGAAAGGGAGAGCTGAATTTCAGAGTTTCGGACAGGATGGCCTTAGGCGAAACAATACTGTGATGTTAGCACCAGGTTTGGCAACAAACCTGCTCAGTGTTTCAGAATTTGACGAGTGTTTCAGAATTTGACGAGGCTGGAAGGCATGTTTTTTAACAGGAACAGAATTTGCTTGGTAAAATTCCTTTTGAACCTATTAATATATATATAATTATAATGTTCTTGCAGAAGCCAAATTGAAAAATAGCTCATATCATAACGGGCAGCCTACAAATTCTGAAATTGGAATGGTAGCTCACAGTATTGAAATTGAGCATCTTTGGCGTCAAAGGTTAGGAGACGTAGGTTGTCTTGCACTTGAGATCTTTCCAAGTTTAAAATGGCCATGAGTTTGCCAAGTCTGAAAGCCTACAAGTTAGAATGCCATGCATGTACAGTTGGAAAGCAACCAAATCTGCTATGCCCGTCTCATGCCACTCGCCACATGCCACTCGTAGAGAAGAAAAACCATTGGAGTTGCACACCGCGATTTGTATCATATGCGATTCTCGTGGTTGACTGGAAAAAGGTACTCTTTACCTTAATTGATGATTACAGCAGATATATATGGGTCTATACCTTGCAAGTCTGAAGCACTAGAGAAGTTTAGAACTTTCAAGACTGAAATCATTCTCGTCTGAAAATCAAAGCCTTGAGAAGCGATAATGGCGGAGAGTATGTATCTAAGGAATATCTGATGGAACGCGACATTCAAAGGGAGTTGATAGCACCATATGCGCATGCACAAATGGTGTGGTCGAGAGGAAAAATAGATCCTCGATGGATCTTACTTTGTCAAATTCTAGGTGGATCCTGCTCGGCCAAATTCCATTAATGGTATAACGCCATTTGAGGCTTTTAGATGCTTCTTTGCCGCTCCAAGAGTTAAAGCAATTGGGGAAGTTGCAATGACAGGGCAATTAAAACCATTTTTATAGGTTATCCTTCTGCGGCAAAAAAGCATATATACTATATGATCCGGTCAAGAAAGCAATTCTTATCAGCTGAAATGTAAAGTTTATTAAGGACGGCACCTATGGTGCTTCATGATGGCCTGATTTACCTGCTGATCAGTTATATGCAGATTCTTTGCTTGGAGAACTCATTGCTGCAGCAAAACCTTAGAAGGTCCTCCTCACCGTCATCTCCTTCTGTGAGATGGATCGAAGTTCAGCTTGTTGGGTAAGCAAACCCAATATTTGACACCTCAATTTGCTGCCAGGGAAGAGTTTCATTGCACTAATGAAATGAATGCTCTTGCTTTTGTTGCTGTAATTTAGCTTCAATTGCCAAAGTAGTGGACCATCATGGTCCGATATCCTTTCGGGAAGCTGCTGTAGAACCAAAATGACAAAACGCCATGGCTGACGAGTATGGGATGCTCATAAAGCAAAATACATGGAACTTTTCACCTCATAAGAATGCTATTGGCAATAAGTGGATCTTTCGCACTAAATTTTATGCCGATGGCTCAGTTCAAAATACAAAGCTCGCTTGGTAGCCAAAGGTTATTCTAAAAAAAGGGCATAGATTATGAGGAAGTTTTTGCGCCCGTGGCTTGCATGGCTACGGTTCGAGCTGTAGTGGTATTGACAGCAGCAAAAGGATGGCCTTTATTTCACATGGATTTCAGATCTGCTTTTTTAAACCGTGACATGCAGGAAATTCACATGCTGCAGCTTTTAGGGTTCCAGGTTAAAGGGAAGGAGCACATGATATGTAAGCTTAAAGAAAGCCTTTACGTTGGCATTTTAAAGTAAATCACTTCTTCTTGAAAAAGGGATATCGAAGTAATGCGGATGCTAACCTCTATATTAAGCTTGCAGGTCAAGACACATCCATTTTGGTTTTATAGGTTAATAATTTAGTTATTACGGGGAATGCAAAAGACTTTATAGAAGAGTTGAAGATCAAGCTTGTTGCTAAATTTCAAATGACCGATCTCGAACTGATGCGCTATTGTCTAGGCATTGAAATTTGGCAGCAAAGTAATGGTGTTTTTCTTCCGCAACAAAAGTACATCAGGGAATTATTATTATTTTTTTTTTTTCAGGGAATTATTGCAGCAATTTAATGTGCAGGATTGGAGGTCGGTTTCCTCACCTTCCGAGCCCGGATTTAAATTGGATTTGGATCTTGATGGAGTTGAGTGTAACCACACACACTTCATCGTAGTCTTATAGGCGCCCTTCTATATTTGACTGTGAGTAGACCCACCTTTCAGCAGTCATTCTTAACATATTTATGTCAAACTCTCATTGACAAGCTAGCTGATATGAGAGTTCTGGCCTATCTGAAAGGCACGTTGCATGAAGAAATATCTTATGCAAAATCCACTGATACTTGTTTAGGCATCTATGTAGATGCTGATTATGCAAATTGTTTAGACTTAAGGAAGTCTTACCACTGGGACGGTCATCATACTTGGGCCAAAAGTGCTTACTTGGCTCACTAAGAAACAATCAACCGTCTCTAAGAGTAGCACTGAGGCTGAAATCAAAGCTATGAGTACACAGATACAGGAAATGCTTTGGCTTCAAAACCCGTCAGGTGATCTGCAAGTATCTATCTCTAAGGTTGAGCTCTATTGTGATAATTTGAGTGCCATTAAGCTCACAAAGGATTTCAAATATTATCTTAAAACAAAGCACTTGGATGTTTTACTATGCTTTGTTAGAGAACAGGCATAGCTGGGCACATGCTAAGTGATCCATTGTTCTTCCTAAACCCAAATTGCTGATGGGTTCACAAATTCGCTTGTGGAATGAAATTCGTAAGGCTTAAGGAAGCTCTGGGGATGAAGTATTCAGATGAAGAAAGAGAACTGATAACGGCAGGAGTAGCAGATTCAGCTTTTTTCATCATACAAGAACCACTCTAATCAGTTTGAATCTTTTACTATTTGTGTTTTACTAGTTATTTGTTTCAGAGGAAGTGTAAGAATAAGTGAAACATGTAACACAGTCATCTTAGTAGAAACATACTGCATGTCAGAAGTACTTATACATGAAGTTTCGCTTTTGTTGTATCTCTCTGGTTTTGCTAATAGACCATTCTCTGGTCTGGTCCAAATCTAATAGATGTAAGACGCAGGAAGGATAAATGCTGCTCACCTTTGCATCAAAAGAGCGTCCCTTCTCTTTTTTGACTTCAATAGGGTGGTACGTAACACAGTCATCTTAGTAGAAACATACTGCATGTCAGAAGTACTTATACATGAAGTTTCGCTTTTGTTGTATCTCTCTGGTTTTGCTAATAGACCATTCTCTGGTCTGGTCCAAATCTAATAGATGTAAGACGCAGGAAGGATAAATGCTGCTCACCTTTGCATCAAAAGAGCGTCCCTTCTCTTTTTTGACTTCAATAGGGTGCTTTGGCTTCAAAACCCGTCAGGTGATCTGCAAGTATCTATCTCTAAGGTTGCGCTCTATTGTGATAATTTGAGTGCCATTAAGCTCACAAAGGATTTCAAATATTATCTTAAAACAAAGCACTTGGATGTTTTACTATGCTTTGTTAGAGAACAGGCATAGCTGGGCACATGCTAAGTGATCCATTGTTCTTCCTAAACCCAAATTGCTGATGGGTTCACAAATTCGCTTGTGGAATGAAATTCGTAAGGCTTAAGGAAGCTCTGGGGATGAAGTATTCAGATGAAGAAAGAGAACTGATAACGGCAGGAGTAGCAGATTCAGCTTTTTTCATCATACAAGAACCACTCTAATCAGTTTGAATCTTTTACTATTTGTGTTTTACTAGTTATTTGTTTCAGAGGAAGTGTAAGAATAAGTGAAACATGTAACACAGTCATCTTAGTAGAAACATACTGCATGTCAGAAGTACTTATACATGAAGTTTCGCTTTTGTTGTATCTCTCTGGTTTTGCTAATAGACCATTCTCTGGTCTGGTCCAAATCTAATAGATGTAAGACGCAGGAAGGATAAATGCTGCTCACCTTTGCATCAAAAGAGCGTCCCTTCTCTTTTTTGACTTCAATAGGGTGGTACGTAACATGCTGAAAAGTGGCATTGTAAATCCGTTTGCCGGCTGCCAGCTGTTGAGCAATATTGAAAAGAATAAATGACTTGCCATCTGCCTCTTGTTATGTGCTTCCTGGTGAAGCCAACGAATAATGGAGGTCTCCCAGAACAGCAATGCTGGTGATGCAAAACACTTAGCGCCCATTTTACTTTTAAAGTAAGGGCAAGAGCATTTAATATGTATGCAAAGAGCATGACGATGATTGTGCATGGTGAGTCATCCATCTGTTGCTAACATGGCATCACCATATATGCCATAGTCATGCATCACTAGACTTAGTTCTTCTCTAGGATCTTACGCTCGATGCTGGTTGTCGTTCCTTATTCCTTCAAAGTTATAGACCAGTAACATGGTGTCAGAGCCCCTTTGGAGGAAAGGGTTAGTGCCAGTTTTTTTTTGTTTGGTCTCAAGCTAATTTTTCTAGGCATTTCTTTTGGGTCTCAAGCTAAGTTTTCTAGGCATTGATCAGTTGGAAGTACTGTGGCTATTATTTGGCTGGATGAGAAGAATTCGAAGGTCTTTGTTGCAATTTGCAAGAATTTGGATGTATTTCTTGCAAAGACTTGCAAGAAAGGGTTGCCTTTGTGGATCTGTACATTTTTTGGTTATAGAGAGCCAGATTTGAGGTGCAGATTCATTTGGTGATTCAGTTGGTGAATCTTGTTTGTACTGGGAATCTTGTAGATTGTGTAAACACAGGACTAGACTGGTAGTCAATTTGACAAAATTGTGCAAGCATTGGGTGTAGATTGAGAGTCGAGAGTTCTGCAAATCTGATAGGTACAGTGCCAGTGCCATCTTGGTTCGATTTGGCGCAAGGCTTTGCTCGGATCTGGGTCTCATGTTTGCACAAGGGGATATTGTCAGATCTGAAGATTTGGAGTTTTGGTCTTTTTCTTTTTGAGTGGCAACAAATTTGTCTAGATGGAATGACAATTTGGTCGGATCACCTTGAGTTATTTTTTTGAGAAAAGTGAAAAGTCGGCATGCAGTATCTATTTGTGGATGGAACATCTGTTTTTGGAACTGGATGGTCCAAAATTGAGGGTTATGAAGGGCTACTTATGGCAAAAGCACAGAGGTACCTTTTATCTTTGTTTCATCTACAAGTTGAATCGACGTTTGGCAGATATGTTGGTCCACAACTGGATCTGGAGTAGGGCTGTGAGTTTCTGCAGAAGATCTCGAATAGCACGAAGAAGGGATTTTGTTTTTTAACGGTTGTTGGCGATTTCTCCTTGATGGCGATCATTTGGTGAATCTGTAGTTACGACAGATGTATGCGTTGCAGCTTGTGTAAATCTGTGTTTCTTGCATTCTTGAAATACCTGAAGGGATAGAGGTCTTGTGATAGCAGAAGGATGGCTAAGATTGCAGTGTCTCTTTATTAGTAAATGCATGGAGGGCAAATTGTATCGTTAACTGTGAACAATTATGAAGAATGGAGATACAAAATCAACTGGATCTTAATTCGAAATGGGTTATGGCCCATTGTAACAGGAACAAAGGATATGTATGTTTATTATAATGCAGAAAAGCAGGCTAAAAATCTTCAAGCTTTTGTATACATCATGTCCTCCATCGCTGATACATTCAAGAGTTTTGAACAGAAAATTATCAGAGTCCCAAGATTTGTGGAATTATTTACTGCTTCAATTTGGATAAGTATCAACAAAAGCAGCAGCAGAAGTCTGCTTTATCACACTTATTGTAGTGCAAAAACCAACAGTTCTAAGTGTTTCTTTGTCCTTGTTAGTTCCTGATCTTCACGACAATTACTTCTCTTTTCTTGCTGATGTTGTGGACGAATTCATTGGTATGGAAAATGAGAGATCCATCAAGCATGCTGATAACTTTTCTGTTGTTAAATGCAATATGAATTTGCTGCAAGAATATGATGTTTCTCATTTGTCACATGGACCCCATTGTGCAGATGAATATCAAAATATATTTCAGCTTTTTGAAGATTCAGACATTTCCATGCATAGAGAAAATCAATGAGCAGAGATGGAGTTACAGTTAGAATTGCCGTTGTTGGATGCTAAATACGATAATGATTATTCTTTGGTTGAGGGGATATGGAATGATGTTGTAGCACATGCAGATGCAATACGAGACAAGGATGAACAAGCATAAGCATATGCTTGTGATCCTATATTACAGAAATTGGAATGGTTTCCATTACTGCATGATCATTTTTCACATGTGACTTTTTGGAATCAAATATTTGGGTATCAAGTCCATGTTGCAGATCTGAAAGATGACTTAGTTCAGGAGTTTTTTTGTTGGATATTGGTATAAAGGCTCATAACTTTCAGTCTATCATATCTCAGGTTAGTCAACATGCATTATCACTTTACATGAATTTACAAATTCCATTCACTTGTCCACATGTTTGGAGCTTAGATGATGTCGGGTTTGGATGCTTGGGATGTGCTTTCTATGTTGATGAAGGGTTAAGCAAGTGTTAACAGTTAATTGCAAGTGTTTATATTTACGAAATCAATTAGTTCTTCTTTAGGAGCTTACACTTGATGCTAGTTGTCTCTCTCTATTCCTTCAAAGTCAGAGAGCACTAACATGTTCAATCAAGTATATAGTTTATAAGAATAACAAGGTTGCATTGGATAAAATTTCAGAGATAAAGGGCCTATCCTAGTTTGTATTACAGGGCACAAAAGGGGTCAGAAAAATGCTTTATCAGTGGCTTGCTGTTGCAGATCATGCAAAATTGAAATTAGAAGTGGTCTTGATAACTGCTGTATATATACAAGCAAATAGTATGCATCTCATATTAGATCCTACAAGGAAAAGCAATTTCATATTACGTTTTATAAGGGAAAAGCTCCCGATGCATGGGCAATAAGAAAACCCCTTACTATGTCTCACTACCGGTATTGTTATGGACATAGCCATGGTGGTAGAGCTAGCTCTACCTTTATTGCCAATTAGAGTTGGTGGAGGATTGAATATGTTCTAACATATGGATTAATGTGTTTTATATTGCAGGAGATGCGGATGCAGGATGATGGACAACTAAAGGATGATGGACAACTAGAGGATGCATCTGCATGCACTATTAGTGGTTATATGCACATGCATCTTGTACCTTCCATTTTAAAATTGCCAAAAAATGTTGTTCAAAAACTAGGTTTTGTTCCTGACATATCTTCATGTACCTCACAGGTAAGCAATACATGCCGAGTTTGGCATCATTTCATTTGAAGTTTTGAAATGAGATTTGTTTCTAAATGTGCTCAGTGGGTTTTGTCAGAACAGGGGAATATGGTATCCTCTTTTAGGTACTATCGAGCACCTTGCTCGACTACATATACTGAGACGCATGTATCAAACAATGGGATTGGAAGGTTTTGTATGCCATGCAGAACAATTGCCTTAAAGTAGAGCCTTTTTACAGTTTCCATTAGTCACACTTTTAGGATTTTGTGTTTACTGATAGGTACACATTTAGGGTGACGTAATCCATTGACTTCATAATTTCAAAATCTCTCATAATTCTTTGGTTTGTGCATGCAATCAAATGAGATTTAAGTATATATGTCAAGCAGAGCAATCATTTCCTTATCCTCTTCGCAGTAATTGATGATGATGCTGTCTTTTAAACAAGATTTCTTTTATTGAGTTGGCTTTATATAATATGCCTATACTTTTGAAATTGTTCTTTAGATCCAGTATCTTTATAATTTATGCACCTCGTCAGTCGAATCCACATATCACTGCATCAATATATTCTCTTTGAGACACATCAATATTGTTAGCATAAAATTAAAGAGCTTTACTTTTTTCAATTTCATTGGATGAAAATATGGCCCCATTGCTGGAATTGTTGTTTTTCAAATTGAGTTGAACATGTAGAAGAGAAATAGAGTTGAACATGTAGAAGAGAAATATCTCGAACCTTGCGCAAGATTCAAGCAAAAAGATAAATTACGTAAGTCTATGAATGTCGCGAATATATAATTGAACAGTCTACTTGTGAATTTCACAGGATGAATATGGCTTCTTTCATATGTTATTTGTCCCATCATTTGTTACTGTGATACATAAGTATAAATAAGTATAAATATTCATGATGAAAATTATTATGTTAATTCTATTATCAAGGTAGTTGTCAATGACTTTCTTCTTGTTGCTTCCTTTCTATGGTGCATTGAGACATCAGTTTTAGCAATTATTAAATACAAGAAATTTATCGCGGTGGCCTTGCGGCCATCGCGAACATTTCTCTTCTCCAACCCGCCGCAAAAGAAGTTTTGTGCTAAGTCGAATAGAACTCAATTCTAGACATCCTTGAGATGCGAAAGAACATGCAGGAGTTGAACCAGAACATGCAGGAGTTGAACCTTGGGATTTGTCTGCAAATCTTTAGCCAAAAAGGTCTGATACTAAGTTTGCAAATAGAGAAATCTTTGATAATGGCATGGACTTTAATGTTGCATCCGCTTAAATATGTGGGTACATAACCATAAGAAAAGAAATCAACCTGTATGGTCCTAAAATATGAATAGAAGGATCTCAAGTTTGAGCAAAATTTTTTACACTATGCTCTGTTGCTTGTGATGCAATTTTGTCCTTTATTATTGATTAGATATTTTGAAATTGAATTACTGAAAAAATCTTTAAAAGCATAAGGAATAGATCCTAAGAGGGTAACAATATTGCAAGTTTAGTGCATATTTAAGGTCGTGGAAATCTTGGCCACTACGCCATACTCATGCCTAATTATGTTCATGCTCTAACACAGATATGACATAGGCTCTTGGATACCATGTGATAGCCACTTGGCCTACATCTCCCTTGTGAGAATGGACGTTCCAAATGTGAAATATCTTTTAAGATGTCTCAAATGTCAGAAAAGAAGTTAAATGAACAGATGCCAGTTGCCTCTGCAAATGGAACATACAAACAACTTACTTAGAGGCAGCTCAAATCCATGAGGATACAGACTAAAACAGATGGCACAAACTCTACCACTTTTAATATTCTGATATCTGATCCATACTGGTCCTCAAAGTAATTCACCCTAATCTAATCCAACACGTCTTGATATTGCTTCTAGCTCTGGCTCTGGCTAACCTGCAACTCAACCTAAATCGCACAATGATAGCTTGACAGACATTTGGTTCCATTGATAGCCAGAATTCCAACTAACACGAAATGTAAACTCTAACAAAAGCTATGGCGGTAAAGATGGACCTCGAAGCTATTGAGATTTAAAATTAAAAGACTTAATGGTAAATTAAAATAATGTTGAAAGAGTTTGAAATTAATCCAAAACCATTAGATTTTGGGGTCCTGCGTGACAGTCCCTGATTGGCTTCCAATATAAAGAGGGACAAATTTGCTTCCAGAAGAATGATGCAAGTTAGCCATGCAGGCAGCGACCACAATCAACTCTTAGCTCGGGCAGTTTCAACAGGAGTTGAGCACATCCTAACAATCGAAAGGAAAAAAAGGGGCAAGCTTTTTATGCATCTGTTCAGGCAAGGGAAGAACAGTGAAAACAGCAAGAGAACTGCAGCCAATGATTTCACCGAATTCATGTGACAATATCTGGTGTTTGCAGATGGGTTCGCCTAGTGGAGTTTGAAGGCTTAGAAAAATTAGAACCAAATTTTTTTCCATCTTTGATAAGCCAAAGCAGATGGATTAAAGAACTTGGATTCATATTTGTAAGTTCATTGCTTGCTCTAGTCCCCCAACACCTACCGCAGTTTACAGCCGCAGAGCAAAGCTCAGATTTTAAGAACAGAGTAAACATGAGGCCGCCATACCTTTGCATTTCTCTGGCGGCCACCATAGCCATAGCTTCTCATGAACCCTTGAATCTCGCAAGAAGAGCTTAATCATTTTGAACCGAAGCATAGTGATAAAAAAAATGGGTTAAACGATAGAAATCCGAGCTTCCTTTTTTATCTTGGAATAAATGGGTGCATGGATTGAAGGGTGGCACCTAGCCGGTATGTCCGGTATGGCTGTCCGTATTTAGAGTCCGGGATGTGGTATTTCCGGACTTTCTTGGTGGTATTTCTGGACATCCGTTATCAGCCAAGTGGTATTTCCGGCCAAAAAAAGTGGTATTTCCGGCCAAAAAGGGTGGTATTTCCAGCCAAAAAGTGGTATTTCTGGCCAAAAACCAAGCGCGAAACTGCGCGGCGGAGCTGAAATCTTTGGTCGGATCGTTCTTGCAGCTCCGTGGATGGCTTGAACTGCTTCAAAAGCCCTTCTAATCACTTTGTCTGCCTCTTTAACGTTAGTTTGATGAAGAGAGGAAGCGATTTGAGCCCAGATAGAGCCGGATTGATCCAAAAATGCCCCAAAACAGTTGATTCTGGGCTTGAAACTGTGAAGTTACAGTGGCTGATAACGGGTGGCCGGAAATACCCCAAAAAAAGTCCGGAAATACCACATCCCGGACTCTAAATACGGCGGTCCGGTATGGCTGATCTGCCGCTGAAAATCTAGAAGCAGGAGGGTTTCGAAACATAAGGAATGCCTGTGGCGTCAAAACGGCCGCCCATAAGGGCATAGCCAAATCGGCTTGCCCTAAAAACAACCGGATCTTTGCAATCATCAATCGTGGCAAGGGTACACAAACATTTAAACAGTAATTTTCCGCATCTGTTGACGGTCATTGCACCCAGGCATCAAGAATGAGGCCCTCAGATTGAAACTGTAAGTCTGACTATGACCTTATCAAAGGTCTATATTTTGTGTATTAAAGAAACTGTTAATTTAAGTTGTCTTTTAATATGTCAATGGGATGTAGAGTATTAAAAAAGCTGGCCTGAGAGTGGTTAAAAGGTCATCTACAGCTGTTTTACTCAATTATACAAATGTTTACATTGTCGGATACAACAGGCATGTCTAGAATGATTTAACTTCACTACATGATAATTCTTTCAGTTCTTTTTTTCAGGTTATCATGATGTCTTTGGGTAAATGGCAGGTGAATTGAGGTTCTTCTACAAGTTTGTACCCATTGCTTTTGTGGGAGGATCATTTTTCAAAAATTTGGCAGGACATAACTTAGCGGATCTCGAATTCCAGAATAATTTTGCTAAAGCTGTTTTGGCTGCCCTAGATGAGAGGTTCAAGGATCATAAGATCTTGTCATGTTTTACAATATTTGCGCCTGCACATGTGCCAAGAGCAACAAAAGAAATGAAAGCATTTGGTCAGCATGAGGCTAATGAATTGCTGAAATTTTATGGTGAGCCTCGATTGGTTGGTGGAGTGAAATTCGATAGCCTTATTAATGGTGATAAGTTTCTAGCAGAATTTAGAAAGTTTAAGATGCAAGCTTGTACAGAGTGGCAAGGGAAGAATTTTTTAGACACTTGGACAATTATCCTCTCACAAAAAATTTTGAGGGAGGATAAGTATGCAGAAATGGTGAAGCTTGCGACAGTGGGTCTGGTACAATGTTCAAGTACAGCAATTTGTGAAAGAGGATTTAGTCAATTGAATCATATCAAAGACAAATATCATAATAGGCTAAAAACAGAAGGAGCTGATTCATTAATGAGAGTTGCAATTGAAGGTCCGCCAATGGAAGCAATCGATGAGTTTGATTTTGGAGAAGCTTTCAAGATTTGAAAATCTGGAGCCAAGTATAGACACATATATTCAACCAATTCGAGGTCCAAGGTTACTCGTGTAAATGTGGAAGAAGAAGGATCAGATGAAGATGACGAGTAATCCCGTTTGTTTGTTTTCTTTTTTACTTGAGAACATTGAAGTTCACATAAGCTGTTATATTAAATGTGGAATTTCATGATTTTGATCAGGTTTTATAGTGTTACATTAACCATGAATCATACTCTATTTATATAACCTGTTTTTTACAAATAATAACTTGCTGAATTTTAGTCTGTAAGAAAATTACATGTTTATTTTCCATCTTGTAGGAAATTATATCTTGGTGTTTTTTATTTTGCAGGAAAATTGCATGTTGGTTCTATTCTTGTAGGAAAGTGTAGGCTGAAAAAAATTATAGACATGTTGATTCTTGAGGCGTAGGATTTTTTCCTAGAACGTTTAAAATATTTCCCGAACGGAGGGAAATTTTCAGTGCAAATGCTAACTTCGTGCTATTCTTGAAGAAAAGGTATATTCCTTGGCCACAGTTTTATAGCAGGGCATCATATGCTTAGGATGTCCATTACGCTCTAAGGGTGACATTCCATTAGAGTGGGCATCTTTTATTGACGTGGCACTAAAAGTCTCCATATTAAAATGGAGTGTTCACGCATGAGATTCCATGTTCATGTGTGTACTTTTGGAAAAAAAAAAGGATCAAGAACAGGATGTTAATCTTTCCTCCCACATGGCGATAAGAGATAGGTGGTTATATTTTTATTTTCTAAAGGACGGGGATTATTGGCTGACAGTTAAAAAATAGTTAAAATAATGACACCTTGGCATATGCACATAAAGACCAGGCAAAGTGGAATATATCAAGCCTCTTAATTGTCAGACGTGTCAAAACTTTATTTGCTTGTAATTAAAAGTTTTGTAAATGTCGTAATTGAATCTCACCCTAATGTTACAGGAGAAGCAATGGCATCATGGAATTTGCACTTTCTAGAATCTAGAGAACAGAGGCGCTGATGCCGCAGTGTCGAAGGACGCCATAGCCAGCAAATTTTTTTCATACTAATGCAACGTGTCAAAAAATTTACAATAGAAGTGTTGCACGCAAAAATAGCTAACATTTCGTAATTATAGAGAGGAATCTTAAAGTAATATGCCAAAAGAATCATCCTATAACAATTATATATGTTAAGACAGATGCATAGAACTAATGCAAATTGCTTCAAGTCACCAATACTGTACTTACATTTTGAACGTTTGATCTATAAAGTATATCTATTTAGCTTTAGCGAATAGAACTATAAAAATTGAGCCTCTGCCATGTTTTGTAGCACCAATCCTACACCAATTCTAAAACCTGATGGGGCCTATTCGTCAAAAATTTTAGTCAGTTAAAGCCTTAATTATGTAGAGGTCTTTGAATTCAAAGGAACTTTCTCAGAAGCTGCCCTACAAAAAAGAACTTCTTTTTCTAATTCAATTTGCATAAATACCTTTGTTTAAATAAATCTTTTGCTTAAACTTCAAAGCAAATAAGATATTTCTATTATTGAATAGTTAGAAATGCAGGCTGGTACTTCCTAAGCACATTTGTGCACATTCGGGATCGTTGGGCAAATTACGAAGTGAAGAAGAAGGTTTGTTCTAGTCGAAATTAGAGATCTCTAGGTGAAGTAGCACATTGGAGGAAATTTTTAGATAAACACTTGTAATGGTGCCCAGCGTTGTGGGGCATAAGTTGGAACCTGTAAATGATGCTCTCTCTTTAATTGTTGATAATTTTCAACTGATGTACGTATTGTTTGTTTTGCAACATAAGCTCCTCCCTACTCCTGATTACCATAGATAATAAAAGCAATTAAAAGTCTTTGTCCTGGCTAATTAGTAAGTTAACAATATAGAACCCTATTTCTTGTAAGCCATGAGAATGCTTTACTCCAAAGAGGCAAAGTACTAAAGGATGTGCCCCTTTTACCAGTATGTTATCTTTTTTCTTTTCAAATCTAATCTAGAGGCTACATCCACAGAGGCAAAAGTTTACAGAATGTGCCTTTTATACCCTTTTATTTTTTTTAGAGCTAATCTGGGCCCTCGATTCAAGGGATCATCTTCACCATCTAAAGTAGGTAAAAGTTGAACCTGTCAATGAATTGGGCTATAAGGGATTTGTTTTCATGTTGACAATCCATGGTTTGCTGGAGAGCATGACATTTGACATTTGCCTCATTCCATGGTCCCAAATATATGAAAATGAATAAGGGAATGGGTTTTTAGTTGCCCAAGTACGTATTTTTGTCTCATTTGTTTTTCCTCAATTGCTGGCATATTAGTTATGGGATTAAACTGTGGCACTTTCCCACTTGTTAATCCAAGTTCGGTCTTTCAAACCTCTTTCCTCCCAACACATTCTTGCTTTTCATTAAAACTAAAGCCTTCATATTCTTCTCATTCTTGCTTCTGTTCATTAAAACTAAAGTCTTCATATTCTTCTCCTGATTCTTCGATGTGTTTGCTTTTCAAAGGTGGAGTTTGTGGAGTAATTTTTTAGCTTGTGCTGGATTCTATGGTAGAATATGACTTTTCTGGAAAATTCAATATGACTTTTCTGCTCTTTAAGTCTTAACTGCTGCAATATCATAAGATGTGCAGCTTCTTGTGCACCATATGAAAGTAACACTCTAAATATAAATGGATCATGCATGACTTTATATAATTATTTGGTGTGATAATCTTAGACCATAAAATACCATGATCTATAAATGCAAGTTTAGTTTAGACCACACTCTAGCTGTGGAAGAGCCATGAATAATCAAGCAGCTGGAAGTTGGAACATAAGAGGAAATATTGGAAGTTGGAACAGAAGAGGAAATATTGGTAGAATCTCCAGAGGAACTATTTGTTAACATGTCGTATAAAAGAGACCACCATAGCGTTTTCTATTTTTGGTGCCCCCTTTTACAGAGAAATGTAGAAGGCTAGTGCTCTTGAAATGTAAATTCCATACACAAATTTATCGTTTTTAAAATTTGACATCTTTTACAGCAAAGGGCTTCAACGCTTTTAGACTAGCATAGCAACCAACACTCATTTCAGCTCTCAAGATACAATATAACTCATCATCAGACCTATATTTCATATGTCAAATTTAAGAAGTTTGTTTAGTTGCCCTACATTGGTCCATGCATTTTGCAAGGTAGCCATTCATCTTGTCCGTAAGAGCACTTTCAATGTTTAAATCCCATACATAAATTTACTTTTTTTTTTCTTTCAAAATTTGACATCTTCTACAGCAAAGGCCTTCAACAGTTTTAGATTGACATAGCAACCAACATTTACTTCAGCTCTCAAGATACAATAGAACTTATCACCAGGCCTATATTTCATAAGCTAAGATATGTCAAATTTAAGAAGTTGGCTTAGTTGCCCTACATTGGTCCGTGCATTTTGTAGGGTAGCCCATTCATCTCGGTAGTAAGAGCATGTGCAAAACGTCTCATTCTACTGCAAAACATTGAGGGCAAATTCTTACACAAATATATCTTGGTGTTCTCCATTTGCCATTTGACAAAGTTAATTATATGATGTCAGATGATATGCATTATCAAGACAAAAGCATAAAACCTGCATGTGAAGTGGGAAAAGAACCCCTGAACATTGTCGCAAGCAGTTGTAGCATGCATGCATCTATCCATTTGTTGTTCCGCCAAAAGAGCTTTATTAGAGATGAGATAGTGGATAATCCAAAGTGGATAATCTTGTGGTCCATGGATTTCTAGTGGTGAGGATCTGTAGAAGGAACAGAGGCACGTCATGATCCAGAACATATTGAGCTATGCCATTGCATTTACAAACATGTAAATATGCTTGAACATATCAACAGATAAAAGGAATAATGCATAATGAAGCAGGTCACCTTTTGTAGAAAAGAGTGTTGCTAGGCCTTGTTCAAATCGTTTACTGGCTTTTTTCAGGAAGTCATGACTACGTAATTCAGTTCCTGCAAGTAGTAAGAGAAAAAGCGGATAAAATCTAAACCTCTACCATGAATGTTAGCTAGAAGATTCAAAATAGACATGATGTTCCTGTAAGCTGCTTGTGTTTCTTCAAATATACATTTTGATCATGACCATCTAGAGGAAAACCACAGTGTCTCAAAATAAAACTCAAACATTCTCGTATAGTCATGTTTCTGTCCATTAGATTTTGGTCGTGGCCTCTATAGAAAAGGTGCAGACGTGTTCTTCTGAGCTTAATTTACAGGTAAATACTTACATGAAATTGCCTATGCAAAGGTGTGGAAACAAAAAACATAGCATATGAAACAGAGAACCTTACTTCACAATGATGCTTTATTGCTGTCACTTGAACTGGATCTTGCTCTTTGTATATGCCATCTGATCAACATAGAACCGAATGTGCATGGTTGCACACTTTTAAGGAACGCTATCAGAAACTGTATTTCTAGAAACCAGATTCTACCAGTTTCTTTTTTTTTTAAGAAACGTAATTTTACAATTCATAACAATTGAATGCTTTGGTTGAAACTCATATATTCATGAAAGAAAATTTATAATTCTGATCACTCTAAAAACAATTCAAGAATGCTTTGGCTGAAACTCGTACACTCATGAAAGGAAAATTACAATTCGTGATAACCTTAATAAAACATGCTTTCATATTGCTAAAACTCATAAATTCATAAAGAAAAAACATTTCATTGTGAACTCCAAAGCACAAATCTGAAAATCATTTACTAAGAAGTTAACAATGACATTGGCTTCACGAATTACTTTTTCCACCCATGGCAACTTTCCAATATCTTCTAATAGTAGGTTCAAGCAATGACCAGCACAAGGTGTCCAAACAACAATTGGAAACTGCTCTTCAAGCTTACCTGCCTTCTTACAATTTGATGCATTATCGGCGATCACCTGCACAACATTTTGTGGACCAATCTCAAGTATTACCTTAGTTATCTCCCGGGCAATAAGATGACCAGATACTTTTGTTCCAGCAGCTGAGACATCAATGGCTTTATGGAAAACATTATCAACACAAGATTAAATCATGATGTTGATGATATGACGGCGTCTGCGGTCACTCCAACCATCAGATATGATGGTGCATCCATACTTCCTCCACTTTTCTTTTAGTGGGAGAAGCTGCTTGTTAATTTCTTGGATCTCATAATCCAATTCTTTGGTTCTCATGGATTGATTTGTAAGGTGCTCCAATCATGGCAGTAGCACTTACCATTTTCCTCCATTATGGAGTTCTCAAGATATTGAATGCTAAATTGCATTCAATAATGCTTCTTCTGATCTCCAAACTTGCAGCTTTTGTTCTGGCTTTCTCCAACCAACATTATCCCTTCCCAATTTGGTCTGCTTAAGTGCTCCTTGCATGCTAACATGTGAAGCACTGTTTAGCATGAGGATTATCATAAGGATTATCCTCTGCATTTGCAACAGATGAAGCTTCTTCATTTCCTAAGATCTGGCTTCTAACATCTTGAGGCACCTTGACACATTTGCCAATGCCATTTCCACCAAACGTAAGATGGGTTTTAACTCTGGTAGTGTTGGAGATAAATACATTGGAGCAGTATTTGCACTTCCAACTACGGACACCATATCCTTTTCCAACCTTGTCAATGACAACAGTATGGTCCCAGACTATGCTTGCTCTCCTTGGCATGATGTACGGTCCTGCAAGAAGTATGGATGAAAGAAACTTAGATGCGAAAAGCAAGAGATAGAAATAGCAGATAGAGAAGTGGTATAAAAAAGCTTCCATCTGGTGCCAAAAGCAGTTGAATTGATCCTCAATCCCACCACTCTTGATTTATGCCACTCTTCTCTTCATTCATGCAATAAAAATTAGATTCGGCCACTCATCTGCATGTATTCGGAAATAAAATAGAGGAACGAATGCTGTTTAAGGCTTGTCTTTTTTAGGACTAACCTTTTTTTTTTGCTTTTTTTTTTGTCATATCTATTTAAAGACACTGGCATATCGATCATGTTGGTTTCTCAATGTTTCGAAAAAAAAAAGAAACACGAATCTATTCTTCCATGCAAATGGGTCATTACCAAAGTAGGTATCACATGAATAACTTCCTATGCTCTATTCTAATCCATGTTCCAAAAGAGATTGGGCCATCATTTAGTAACTTCATATGCTCTGCTCCAATCCCTGTTCCAAAAGAGGTTGGGCCATCATTCACATTCTGAATCTACAAATTGGACTCCTCCTACATACCTCCACATTCTGACTCTGCTCCGACTTAGCTCTGTTGCTATGATAAGCGCCCAGCTCAATCATCAGGAGGACCCAAAAGCTGGAATTTTGCAGAAAACATTCGAGCAAGCCTAACTTGATCTTAGATACTTAAGAAGTTCATATATCTTGAAAGGAAAAATTTGGTTGAGGCTAACCCTAATCAATATGGTCCATATGATCTGGAGAATCGAGGAAGGAGGAAAAAAGGAAGGAGACGAAAGGGATAAGACGATGCCACATGGCAAGATTGAATCCTAGCCATATAATTATGGCGTGGTTCGTTACGGTAAAACATTAGAATACAAGAAATTTATCGTGGCAACCTTCTTTTGTCCAATTCGCTGCAAAAGTGGTTTAATATTAATTCTGTTAAGCAATGTGTGAGTAACAACTTAGATCAATAATTCTAAGTAATAGATAGGCAACTAACTCAAATGTGATAAATATCTGGCCTATTGTGGAGCCCACAAGAAGGTTGTGTACCTTGTTTCTATATTAATCAAAAAATTCGTACCCTCAAAAAAAAAAAATGATAAATAAGCTAGATAAACAGCTTAAAACTTTCGATTTCAGTCAATACAACTACAATACTATTGACCAATATTTCAATCCATTGGTGTTCAAGGAATGACCATTCCCCTGCACATGCATTGCATCGAATCTCACACACACACACACACACACACACACACACACACACACACACACACACACACACACACACACACACACACACACACACACACACACACACACACACACACACACACACACACACACACACACACACACACACACACACACACACACACACACACACACACACACACACACAAAAAATCTCACTGAATTTTTTTCTCTCTATCTCTACTAAATTCTTGCTTTGTCAAATATTTCGGTAGTGACGAAGAAGCTAGAAATTATCCGTAAATTCCTAAGCTAAGTGGCAAAAGGTAGAACTGATACTTGTTTGCTGTTATTGCTGGTAGTACCTTGGTGTTTTTGTATTGTGTATCCCAACCTTAGGGGCTTCCAATTTTTTCAGTGCTGGGTCGTTCCCTTTCTAGGGCTTTTATACTCTTTGGTTTTTTGGCTATTTTTTGACCTCCAGTTTGTTAGGATTCCTTTTTATGAATTTGTCTTATTTGTGTAACCTAAATTATCATTTGCCTTAGTGGTTTTTTGTTTGTTATTTTCGGTTAGTAGTGCTGTGCCTTTATTGCCCTTTCCCGCTTGCCTAGTCATCCGGACTTCTTAAATTTCTGGAGCTGTCGTCCACTTCTTTCACAAGTTTCGGCACTCCATACAGTCTTCCGCTTGTTTCTTGCAATCTACCTTCTTCAACGTTGTCTTCTCTTTCTCTCGGGCTTTCTTCTAAGGTATTTCTTGCGGGTCTGTTTTTGTCATGTGCTTAGCTAGTTGGGTCTGTATATGCTTCTGATATTGCATTTCAATCTTTTCTGGTGCTTCTGCAATTCTATTGTCTGATTGATGTTGATGTCTTTAACTCTTTCCTCTCTGGTTTCACTTTAATTTGTTCACTTTAATTTGTTTAATTTGCTCCTTTGTAAGTTATGTATTGGTTTATTTGTTCTTTCTTCCGATCTTTAACTTCAGTTATGTTGGGTGTTTGGTCTTATTATTTGATTTAATTGCATGGACCTTGTTTCTCCCCTATGCTTTTTTCTAACTTATTTATTGCTGCTTTAGCTGGCCTCTTCTGGAAAAGTTTTTCTCCTTTCAGTTCGTTGTTTGTATTATTGATTGCTTTGCTGCTCCTTTTGTACATTTAACTAAAAGCATTCATATTTTGTGACCAGTTCAAGAAAAGAAATCTTTTCTGAATTGCATCTCCTTTGCCACGTCACTGTATAGCATCTCCGACCTCTAGTTGCTGTTGTAAACTTCTCCAGTGCCCTTTCTGTATTTTGACAAGTTGCTTCTTTGATTTGCCATGGTATTTTATGCAGTGATGGAGTTGTTCCTTGCTCCAGCCTGCTGCTTTTGACTTAGGCTTCTCCTTTACCTTTTTTAACTATAGGTTCGGTGTTTCTATGTTTTGCCATTCTTCATTTGTCATATTTCTAGATTTACTTGCATTTACTTTGCATGCTTGTTGCATGCCTGTTACCTTTGCATGCATGCTTGCTGGCTTCTGCTTTTCTGTAAATTATCTGTTATTGCTTTTGCTGACCTCGCCTGGTTTGCTTCTCTCTCCCTTATTGCTTTATGTTTGTAGTTGTCATTGCCTTATTGCTCTTCCATATGTATGTTTGCCTCCAGAATATTGTTTAAAGTTCGTTGTTTATTAATTGTTTGTACTGTTCTTCTTCCTTTACCACTTATGGCGTGCTGACCTTTGCTTTTAGTTCCCTTGCTGTATTTGATCTGTTTCCTGCCCATTGCTGCTGCAGTGCCTTTCCTTTCATGTCCAATGGCCTTATTTGCTAGTTGGCTAAGTTGTTTTGTGCAACGTCTTTCTAGTGTTGCTATATCTTGTTGCTAGTTCCAGGCTGGTCTCTTAACTTAATTTATTTTTTACATTTACCCTTTGCTATTGTATTTTCTGGGTAGTATATCTCTTGATTCTGAAGCTGGCCTCTTATGGTGTGAGTTTTTTCCTAATCTGTCCTTGTTTGTATTTTTCATTGCTTTGTTGAACCTCTTGTGGATTAATTTTTAAAGGCTATTTGTGCTTCCTTGTTGTATGCTCATGACATTTAATTTCCTGAAATGCTTCTCCTTTGCCACTTAACTGATATTAGCAGTTACCTTGTGGATACACACAAGACTGCTATACATAGCAGTAAGGAATTTTATTCGAAGGATTGTACCCTAGTGTTTTGAACACTAATTTAAGGTTGCTAGTAGAGATGAAAATTCTTTAAGAGATCTAGTGCTAAAATGTATGTCTTTTTAAGAATATATGATGTTATCATTCTTAAAGTTTCATGCTTAGATCTATATTTTAGCTTTGACATGGATAACAACTGGGTGGTGGCTATGACACCTGCAGTTCCTGTGTCTAGTTACTATTCTTATACTAACTTAAGCTCTGGATGGTCCGGGGTACCACGCCTCTACCCTTGAGCGAAAAATTTAGATACATGTATTGAAATTTAAGGATGTGGTGAGATCTTTCTTGTAGCATTTGTAAACCTACATTTAAAAACTTGTTGAGTTTAACCATGCTGCAAACATAATTTTTGAGCTGTTTAATGGAAATTATTTATTATGCAACTTTGTGGTATGGTTCCAAAAGATGTACTTGTTCCATGATGAAATTATGAATTTAAGTGGCTTTCTCTCATGTCTTATGATATGAAATAACACACACACACACACACACACACACACACACACACACACACACACACACACACACACACACACACACACACACACACACACACACACACACACACACACACACACACACACACACACACACACACACACACCAGCATTCATCTTGTTTTATTTATAGATCCGATCCTAACCGCTTGCAGGCGGTTTCGGATCGATCCATTTCGGTTGCCTCTGCTATAGGATGGCAGTTCGATCCTATTCAACCTTTTAATATCTCCATAAATAACATGTTCTACCTTTTCATAATAACCATGATTCATATGGTTTAACTTAAACCGTTACTTTCAACTTTTGACCATTGGAGTTCTTAACCTTGTCTTCACAATGACCATTGAAGTTCTTAACCTTGTCTCCACAACTTGCATGCTCCTTTACACATCTTAATCTTTATACTATATCTAACATTAATATTTCTAACATTCCCCTTCATGTTAGATATACTATATCAGATAATTTGTCATGCTCAATCATCTGTGTTAAACTGTACCTTTCTGAATCTTGTCCCTTTTTCTGCATTTCCTGTATGATTGTGAGCTTCCGCTGAACATATCGTTATAGAGGGACTTAACACCAATATCCTCCTGTAGTTTTATGAATCTATGCATTGGAATTACTTTAGTCAACATGTCAGCAATTTGTTCTGTAGAGCTTATGTACTCAACTGTAATTATTTCTTTTGCAACCATATCCCTTACAAATGAACATGAAGCTCAATGTGCTTTGTTCTCTCATGGAGAACTGAGTTTTTAGTTATGGCTATGCAACTCGTACTATCAATAAAAAGTGTAGTAGGCTTTAGTTGTGCTGACCCTAATTCTGCCAATAATCTTCTTATTCAGATCACTTCTGTGGCTGCTAATGAAGCTGCATTGTATTCTGCCTTTGTTGTTGACATTGCAATACAACCCTGCTTTTTGCTTCTCCATGAAACTGTGCTACCACTAACTTGCAGAATGTAACCTGAGGTTGATGCTCTAGTGTCCATGTCTCCTCCCCAATCTGCATCAGAGTATGCAGTTAGCTCAAGATTATTATTTGAAAATGTTAAGCCTTTATCGCTAGTTCCCTGCATTAAACGATGGTATAAATCTGATGGGCATGTGACAAAATTAAATTAGGGCAGATTGTAATAAAACAAACTGTAAGATGAAGGGAGAGTATAATAGACATATAGACAGAAGTTAATATGATTAGAATGAGTTGTGGTAAACAATGAGAGAATTATAACACCAAACACAACAGACAGGAAAATATCTCACCGTGAAACAACTTTGTGAAATGGCAGATGACTTCGTAAAGGAGGTTGAAAGCTCAAGGAAGAGAGAAGCAGAATGGGTTGAGGTCTATACCAGGAAGTTCATGCAGATGCACTACTTGTTTGAATTTCTATACAATACTCACTTCAGCATGACAGAGAGACAGTTGGCCAGATATAGAGAAACATATTATAGCTACAAGCCACTGACAAATCTGTATGGTACTTTGTTACTACTAATGGGAAAAGAAAGCTTGACATCTCTACTCTTACAGAATGACTGTGGTCAAAACAGATATATTCATGGATCGACATCTGAGTTCTACAAGAAGTATAATGAGTGGTTTGATGCAAACCTTGAGAATCAGATTTAATCCCATCCTTCTGCTGTATGGCCTCCCATTTAGTCCCCAACTATCAGAATTTTGCCTCCCAAACCAGATCATTTTCTTAATTTCCATCTCTCAACTAGTAAAGATCATGGTTGGTATTTCAGTTTGTTTTTTTACAAGAAATTGAAGACTCCACTTCTGAACAGCTGTTTCACTGCTAAGAGGTCATTGAGAACATTTTGCCTGAAGACTTCATTATCTACTATCTATATTAAGCAAATCTATTTATGAGCTACACTTCTCAATTTTGATGTCATATTTGATGCTCAACCTATTATGAGTATCTTATCTTTTTTACCCTGCTATATAGCAGATTGGTATTTGGATTGTATGGCTTTATCTAATTAATGAAAAAATCTACCCTTATTGTTTCCAAAGGGGGTTACGTGATGATGTCAAAGATATGCTGTTGTCTGTGGAGGATCCTCAGACTTTGGAAGAAGCCATCGGATTTGCAGTTCACTATGATAATCGACTCTTCGAACGTAGGCAAGAGAGACGTAGTCAAGTCTTCCTAATCACACAAACGCCTGTAGCTATGCCTTCCTCGGTCTCATCTGTAGAATCTAGCAGATCCGGACTTGAGCCTATGCAGATTGATTGGGCAGTTCGAGAATCTTTATCTGTTGCCGAGAAGCAGCGTCGAAGAGTGGCTAATCTTTGCCTCTACTGTGGAGGAGCTGGTCATATTGCTCATGGATGCCCTATGAAGCGCTCAAATCAGTCGAAAAATTTCAGAGGCCGGTCCCAGTAGTAGGAGTCTCTCCTCGGCTAGCCACCTTTTCTCAGACTTCTTTCACGCTTCTTGACATGTTTATTCCATCGGATAAGGTCAGCAAGGCATTTTTCATCTCTATATCATTGAAATCAGAGGTTGGAAGGTTGGAAGCATTGACACAACTTGATTGTAGTGTAAATGCTTGCTTTATGGGTAGTGCATTTGCCAGTAAGCACGCCATCCCTAGAAGCCAGGTTGAGCATCCTAGTTCTGTCGAAGTGATTGATGGCCGGGAGATCTCCTCGGGTGCAGTCACAGAAAGTATTGCGTCTCTTCAGATTTTGTTCAAGGGAGTTTCTTGTGGCGTTTCCTTAAATCTCATCGCTAGCCCACATGCGCCAGTAGTCTTGGGTCTGCCCTGGCTCGAGCTACATAATCCATAGATTGATTGGCATACAAAATCATTTTGATTTGCCGGTTCTAGCTCTAGTTCCAGTAAATCTGCAGTTCAGGCCTCTGCACCAACATCGACTTCAGTCCGTGCAGTATCATGGACTCCTGATTCCGTCCTTGCTGTTCCTGTTTCTGCACCATGTTCTAATTCGACTCTTTTCTCTGCTCCAATTTATGCCCCAGATTCTGACCATGCTCTGGATCATGTCTCAGCTCCAGTTCTTGTTCCAGCTCCAGCTCCAGCTCCAGCTCCAGTTCCTGCTCCTGCTGCTGTAGAGGCTTCCTGATGCCTTAAGTTTTGTATCTCGAAGATTTCACTTCACGGTTTATTAAATCTGGAAGGCAAGATCCAAGTTCTGTATTTGCAATCCAAGTTCATCCGTCGGCTAGCTCTGCACTGGTGAAGTTTGCCCCAATGCTCCCAGATAAATATGGCGACTTCTCTGATGTTTTTGACAAAGTCAAGGCCAGCAAGCTTCCAGAGCATCGTCCATATAATTGTCTCACACAATCCCACCTTATGGTTCGATATATGGTCTATGTCCCGCTGAGTTGAAGGTTTTGCGGGATTACATTTAAGAGAATCTAGCCACTAGTTTCATTCGATATTCTCAGTCCCCTGCTAAAGCGCCTATCTTCTTCGTAAAAAAAGAAGGATGATTCTCTGCATCTGGTCGTTGATTATTGTGGCCTCAATAAAATCACAGTGCCAAATCGGTATCTGCTTCCTCTGATCCCAGAGTTGTTAGAGCGACTCCAAGGTGCGCGTTATTTTACGAAGATTGATCTTTGGCGCGACTACAATCTTATCCAGATCTGGAAAGATGATGAGTGGAAAACAGCTTTTCGTACTCGCTATGGCCATTTTGAATACACAGTCATGCCGTTTGGGCTTACCAATGCTCTAGCACTATTCCAGCATATGGCCAATGATGTCTTCCGGAAGTTTTTAGACACTTTTGTCACCATCTATTTGGATGATATTCTCATTTAATCTAAGACTCTTGAAGAAAATGAGAGGCATGTTCGACGAGTCCTTTAGAAGCTCCTTGAGCACGGGTTATATGCCAAACTTGAGAAGTGTCAGTTCAAACAGGATAATGTGGAGTTCCTTGGCTACCATATCACAAGGCACCCAAAAAATTTACTAGCATACATAACCACTACAAACCACTATGATAGTGGTTTCCTCAACAAAAACCACCTAGTATAGTGGGTTTTAACACGAGATTGTGGTTTTGCACACTAGTTTTATATGCAACGAGAGCTGTTGGATAGGCACATTCACCCCTTATTCCTTAATCTACACCATACACAAAATTCCTCATTTGTGGGGTATGGATGTATAGAAATTATGATACTGTATAACAAGATTTACAAAATACTATAAGATTTCAGCCAATATACTATATGGTGTTGATTTTGTACATGCAAAACATAATTAAATGGGCTCTCGCTGCCCTACGTCACCCCCCGTGTGAATATGTAGCATTATAACAGGGGGTTTTTTTGTGATTTTATACGCTTTTTGACATGGTTTTCATATGATTTCATGGGCGTATTGCACGAGGCATACTAATCAGTACATCTAGAGTGCACCAAGTTTTTGCATGCAATTTGTGCAATTTTTGTTTCATCCTCCTCAATGGTTAAGATCAGAGGGCTTACAAAGAAAGCCCTCTTTTAATTCAAAAAATCCAAGGGCTTATAATAAAAACCCTTTTCTCATGAGATTCGAGACAGCCGGAATTAGGGCACGATTAGGGTTTGTGGAATCGATGATGGCAACTACTTACTTGGAGTCATTTGCCTTGAGAGAACTCTCTTGATTCTCAGGGTCCGGCATGCATCGCGGGGACCTTTAGTCCTCTTCCGCATAGGAGAATGGGTTGTATATTTTCCTAAGGCCATATCGGCGGGTGCAACATTCTCTCTTTACCCCGAGATTTCTAGAGGCTGCAGGGCCGAAAAGACGATTAATACTAGTTTTGTTTGATTATTTGTAGGTATCGGCTTGCACCAACCAACGTCGCGAGAATCTCGGGTGCCACATTACAATCTACCCCCGCAGATTGTTTGCCGGGTTTTGAATCACGGGTTTGGGTGTAAATTGTTTACGTATGGCAGATCCACAATCTTTCTTCCCATGCATACATATTCTTTTTCTTTGATTCTTTCGCAAGAAAAAAGCGTAAATATGCTCAAATGACCACGGTACAACAGAACCCGGATCAAAGAACCGGGGTTTTGTTTGATTGACGATGGCAATGTAACGAGCAGGGATATCATGAATCAATCCCCCCTCAAGTATATGCGGCATTTGCGGTGGGAAGGTAACACGATGGTTTTAAGTTCTTATTGGCACACGACAAATCTATCGGCACGCGACGGCACGTTGGCAAGTATCGGCTAGCTTGACCCTAGGCCCCTTTTTTAATTCTATGATTTACGTGGTGAGTTTCAAGCCTTTCATTAGATGGGTTCTTTGCAAAGTCTAGACATAGCTATATTGCCACGGCTTTTGGATTCGTCTCCTGCTAGAACACTTAGATCCGCTTGCGTGAAGACCCAACAACCGCACCCAAAATTGCTCTCACTTTCTTGCTATCCCTCATTTGTCGATAATCCAGGCCTAAACTCTCCAAGCGGACCACGAGGAACGCCCATTTTCTTCCGACAAAGATTCGATTCCTCATCATCCTCCCTCACGCTTGCAAACTAAAGTTAGCTTTCGAGGGATAATTGAGTTTTACGGTGGATTGCAGATGGCGTAAGATGCTCGTCCTAGCAAGAATAAGATGGGAGAGGAGGATTAGAGGGCACGCAGAGTGCCACCGCCCATTAACTTAAATGGAAATCTTGTTAGTGCTCACAATGACTCGAGCTTAGCGACCTTATCCAAAGCCCGTAGGTAAGTGCACAACATGACCTTTTCTAGTAAAAAATTACGGAAAAATGAGAAAGCTCAACTTCTTAAAGTCTTTTGGATACATCTGGTATACAACAAATTAATACCTCAGGATGGAAGGGAATAGCTTCGACCCCAAGCTTAATGCAACATACATATGTCTCTGAATATACAATTTGATGACTTCTAGCATCTTTAGTATGCTCCAGTGCATCATTTGTTCCCATATATATAGAACTAGAAGCGCTTGAATTTCGTTTCCATGAGTAGGTGCAATTTGCACCTTCGGCTTAGGCATTATTTTATTGCTTAATGATGATATCTGCCTCTAATACAGAGTAAAAATCTCACATATCTTCATTTTTGACAAATTATTTTACTGTTGTTTGGTTGCGAGTAAAGGTGATGTGAAATTGAAAATATTGCTCCTTAAAGTTGGGTAAAGGAAGGCATTGTTTGTTATAATTCTGTGTTGTTGGAATAATTTCTGACAGCATGAAACTTGTGCAGGCCGTAGTGAGCTATGGAGCATGTTGGTATGACCTTTCTTTTCAATTTTGTGATTAGAGGTTTTGCTTTTGATGTTGGCTTATGCATGCTTCAACGAATAGGTGTTATATCTGCAAACAACTGCTTCCGACATTTTGCAATCTTAGCAATGACCATCCATCAACTTCATTCATTAATGCTGACATCGATGAATGTCCAGAAGAAACAAAGGACATACGCTACACTCCAACATTCAGACTTCTACCGGAATGGTGAAAAAGTGGATGAATTCTATGGGCGGGAGATCGGCGGCCGAGGGATCGTGTCCGGTTGCATTCTTGATATGGCTTGGACACTGATGGAGCATAGAGTTGGAGCATAGAGTTCGGGGATAGCTAAGTCCAAACTTTTACAAAACTTGTGCAATGGTTACAAAGAAGACCGAAAATGGGCGGTACAAGAAAGATTGGTAATTCCTAGTATATGCTCGGTCTCTTTTGTTGTTTCGATCCGTTGACATTTTGTATTAATCTATTTGTCTATTGTTCAAAAGTGGATGTACAATGGGAAGTGGTGCATCTTATGTTTTTCAAAACATGTGAGAATGCCTTGTAGTTGCATTAACAAGCAACTTTGCACAATATTACATGCAAAAGTGTTTCTAAAATTGTTACATGCATTTATGGATTTCTTAGTGCCCTTCTGTCCATCATTAGAGTATTAGGTAATGTCTATATGTACACCCCTTACAACATCCTTAAGGCCCCGAAGGGGCCAAAATTTTTTTTTAGTTAACACAAACCATTAACACACAACTACCATTAATATTATTAACACAAACCATTGCATTTGACACATTTAAATTAAAATCCCCCTTTTGAACCCCCTTTGGTTTGGGTGCATATTCACACGGGGGGTTACGTAGGGCAGCGAGAGCCCCAAAAAATTTACAATACATGTACAAAATTAACACCATTAAGTACATATTCTCAAACCTTATAGTATTTTGCAAACCTTAATATACAGTATACAAAAACTTGTATATGCATACCCCACAAACGAGGATCGCTATGTACGGTCCAGATCTTGGAATAAAGGGCAAATATGCCCATCCGACAGCTCTCGTTGCCCGAAGTAACCCCCCGTGTGAATATGCACCCAAACAAAAGGGGGTTTAAGGGGGGATTTAACTTTAAGGCATATAATGTAATGGTTTGTGTTATAGGTTAAAAAAATTTTCGCCCCTTCGGGGCCAAAAACAAACACCATTACATCACATTTGAATGAGTTGATGTTATGTTGTGTTCGGACCCTAACAAACAAACATACAATATATTGTTAATGTTTTAGAACATAGGAGCAATAAAATAAGAGAGTGCTGATTCAAATAGACAAACACAGCTAAACATAGTAGAAAACATTTGTAATGATGTTGTACTCATGTTTAAAACATTTTACTCATATTACTCGTATGTTTATATTTAATAACTAAAAATAGCAAATGAAATTGAACATATTGACGGTGCAAGAGCAACAACAATCGGGCCACTAAAAGAACGTGGTGTGCAATGTCAAATGTTCAATCTGGAACTGAAATACTGGATATGAACAAACCATAACTAATGTTCAATGTTCAATCTGGAATACTGGAAATGACATGGTTAAATCCTTTGCAGCCTTTCCTGATTGGTGTGCATCATGCTTACTCCCAAGTCTGTGTTTCGAATATCATTTGACAAGTCGGAAGGAGTACATTCATACAGGATGAAAGGGGATGTTCGAAATAATGGACCAAATGCTCCAAGCTGTGTAGCAGCACTAATATAAATTCCATATGGGCCATAGATAGTTGGGTATTCTAATTTCCGCAATAAGTTCAAATTCTCCATGGGATCTTTTAATATCAAGTATGTTGCAACGAGCTTGGCTTCATCTTTCACAACGAGCTTGGCTTCATCTTTCACACTTTATTCGTTTATAAAATAGACACTTAGATACATCTCAAACAGCTCAGTACTATACAGTCTGCTCGATGATGCAACAACCTGTAAAAGCAGCAAATCCATGTCAACATATGCTGCTTTTAAGTTTTCAAGATAGAATGCTTGAAAGGCAAGAATATTCAGACAAAAATGAACCTTAAATACTCAAAATGGTCATGAAAACCAAAGACTTCAAATATTCCATTGACTACAGGCTTGTCTGAAACTGAGGTAGACAAATCATTAGCAGCGTAATCAGCAGGAAGCTGATGAATGCTTTCTAATTTCCTCTTTGGGGACACCTGCACGATGGACATCTCGGTAAAAGGAAACAAGTAGGAGTATCTATAATTTTGATGAAGAAAGCAATCCATACCTTCATTGGTAAAGAAACATTTTCTTTCCCAAGATGGCGTTTTAGGAAAGAATACTGCTTGTATAGAGCACCTGTTGCAAAGCCATAGTTCGGCAGAACCCATCTGAGATCAATTAGGTTTTGCAACGTATTTCATATACAACCATATGCGACCAGAAACTAGCAGTAAGAAAACAGTAGACGAAAGAAAGAACTCACGAAAAGAAAGGAAGAACTCACGAATGGAGGGGGCAGCCTGGATGTCGTCCTTGCAGGGAACTCGGCAGTGCAGTTTCGAGAAGGTATGAATCTAAGACATTCATACGGATGCAAAAGTTGTATATATGGATAAATAAAACAAAAGTAAGTGAAACACTAGACGGGAAAAGAAAGGAAGAACTCACGAATGGAGGGGGCAGTCTGGATGTCGTCCTTGCAGGGAACTCCCTCGAGTCTTAGCTGGTGAAATCACGGGTCTTTTAGCTCTTTCCGAACTTGCCTCCATTCTTAAAAACGGCTTATAAAAACTACCGAAACATCTTCCAATCAATCAAGAAACAAGACTAAAAAAACTCTTGCATGTTTTGCTCACAATGTCGGCACGATGCAACCTTCCTGACTACAGTGGGTGCAGCCATCTACCACGCTCCAGCAATCTGCCATAGCCACTAGTTTCGGAAAGGGGGCTTTCTCTTCTCGCCCTGCACAACACAGAAACGGTGGCAACAAAAACCCTAAATAAAAGGGTTCTATAGATAAATTTAATCACGGCCATACAATTTTACCTCTCATCGAAAATCAACGGCCAAAAAATGGAGCACTCTAGAAATACTATTTAGTACACCTGGTTGAATACGGCAACAAAATCATAGAAAAACCTTAGTAAATATCGTACAAAAACACAAAAGAAACCCCCTGTTATTATGCTACATATTGAAAGCGATGAAGGTTTTTATCAAGGTTTTTAATATGATTGGACACCTCCTGGTGGTTAATCATGCAGTTTGCAATATCAAGAGTATGGCAGGCATGTTTAATGGTTTTTCTAAATGTGTAGATGGTTATCGACATTGGTTTTAACTCGCAATGCTTCAATGTTTTTCTATATAGTTTGACAAGGGCTTTCTATTTGGTTTTCCATCCTAATTTTGTAAACTAACACGACTTGCCGACTTATTAATGGTTTTTGACTAGCAATCCTATAATGTTATTATATATAGTTTGATAAGGTCTTTTTATTTGTGGTGTTCTATACCAACTTTCTAAGCTAACATGACTGTTAAATTGTTAGTGATTTTAAACATGGTTTGTTGGTTGAGTTTTGCAATTTCTTATTTTGAGAAGAATGCTAGTGGTTTTTGTTAGGTTTTACATTTGATTTCCTAATGTAACATGGTCTTTAACATGGTTTCATTGGTCAATCTTTGTAATGTTTGGCTTCAAGCTATCATAGTCTATTGCATTTTCATGATGTTTAATTTGGTGTGATGGTATTTTTTAAGGTTATCCAAAATTAACAAGCATAATTTGAGATATAAATTACACAATTGATCCTAAATCACTTAGTATTCACACGATAGTCTTAATACACATTCAAATACTCAAAGATATGTTATATTATATCGCATTGATGTTGTCAAATAACACGTGCCATTGTTTTGTGATAACAATGATCTAATCTCACATTGAGACCTGCGTGTAGCACTACACATCAAAATTTATTGATAGAAGATTTTTATCGCAAACGGCGAACATATGTTCTTGTTTTCTAAAGATATGATATATTATATCGCATTGATGTTGTCAAATAACATGCGCCATTGTTTTGTGATAACAATGATCTAATCTCGCATTGAGGCCTCCATGTACAACAAGGTGACCTAGCAAACGCACTAATGACCTGCATTTGCACCACAAAAAGGAATCTTTCAAAGATTCCCTAAAATACCCTTAAATTCTGCCACTTTTGGGGGGTCAATTAAAAAAATGTCCCTAAATTTACGAATTTGGTAGCTATTTTAGGGCTCAAAATTACCAAAAAGTTGGCGTCTTGTGAATTTGACATCCCCATTTTAGGTAGAAAAATAATAATCTAATTTAGTTGTTTTCGTGACACACACAGAAAGTGGCAAAATGAAAGAACTATCATATTCTTGACTAATGAAGACTGAAACATTGGAAAGTAGAAGTGTCTAAATAAAGTCTCATTGCCCGTGTATATGCGTGCATAGCAAAACATAATATTTTGTTGCATGCGTCTATACACGCATCGCATAACATAAAATCTTGTTGCCTCTGTCTATGCGCGCATAGCATAAAATAAAATATTGTTGCATGTGTCTACCCGGGCGGAGCATAAAATGTTTTACTGAGGCCACACATAACATGTTATATGCTTTTACACTAGTATATGGCGCTGGCTCCAAGTTTTCCTTGCAACCAAGTACAGGGTATTGGCCATAAACATTTTCAACACAAAATCAACAAAAAGTTCTAATGGTGCAAATCAAACACACTTTCAAATATTTGGCAGGTTATTTACGTAACCTCTAGGATAAAAAAAATTCCAATGTAGCATCTGTGCCAGGGACCGACCAGAGGCACCAAATCCGACTGCCCTGCCACTCCTGCGATTTTTTAGCTTGGTAGCTTGCTTGCGCAGCCCAAGCAGCTCGGCATTTGTTTCACGCTCACGAAGCCAAAGGACTGAAGGAATCGAACCTTCAGGCACAGGTACAGTGGCCTCCCCAGAACCCCATCTACCTGCAAGAAACACAAAAAACAAAATAGAGCCCCATCGGAACCCCTCACCAGAACCCCATCTACCCCTGCACAAAAGAATCTAGCTGAAGAAGAGAAATCGGTGGTGCTGAAACTGTGGTCGGCTTCCTTGGTTTATTATGGAGTGAACCAGACAAGAGAGATCTTGCCAAGAATCGCTGAACAGAGCCATGCAATAAAAGTTAGCAAAAAAAAAAAAAAACACGCCAAGAGCAATCAAACACCTGAAACCTTCAAAAGCTTTTGAAATCAAGCAACCCAGAGCTCGAATTGAATTCTGAAGATGGATTCCATAGAATCTCCAGCAAGATTCAACAGCTTAACAAGCTATGACTAATGAAGGGAAATAATCCAGAAATCTGGCAAAATATAGCTCCAATTTCGCAAAAATCTAAACCCAAAGCTGCAAAATCCAACCCCAATCCAGTTTTTTTTACACAAATCAAGGCCACAAAAATTTCACAAAAGCCCCTTTTTTCACAGATCTTACCTCCTCTTTCTTCTTCGTGACTGCCAAGAATGCACTATAACACAAAAGCGGCCGAAAATTGATGTGAAACTTGAAGATAGGAAGAAAAATCTGAGGAAGAAAAAAAGTCTTTTGCTATGCGCGCATAGCAAAAGACTGTTTGTCTATGCGCGCAACACTACCTACCAAGTGAAATTCTACCTACCCATTTTTTTTAATAACCTACTCATTTTGTACTGGCCATATCCTACCCATAATTTCCTACCTACATATTTTACTCGGAACCTAGTCATTGCATGCCATGTCCTTATAATTTTGGTCCCAATTTGCCTAGGGCTTTTTGCATTACATTTAAAATTATCTATTCTTTGCATTTATGGTTTGGAAAAGTTCTATTGGTTATGAGCACATAGCTTGGCTATATTCTTTTCCACCATGTAGGTTATGCACGCTTAGCTTGGCAATTTTTTTATCCTTATATAGAAATAGCATGACAACCTTTTTTTCTTCTAGTTGGCTCTATGTGCATAGCTCACCAATGTTTCCTTCTCAACAATAGTTAGCAACTTTTTTTGCCATGTCTTTGGTTGTATTGTGGCTAATTAGTTTGTGGCTGTAGTTTCTTATTTGCTCACACATTCCACAAACATTTCATAAAGTATAATTCGTCGAGGGACCAATGTTCAACTAGTTAAGCATCATTCAATTGGGTTTTGTAATGTTACGACTACATGTTTAAGATGTTCTACAGCTAGTGCTTGCAATGTTTTGGCACTATATAATTTAAGTTATTACACCATTAAAGTATGCAGCTTGCAACAAGTCTACAATTGTTTCTCTTCAAAGTCTGTCAAAGGAACTTGGTGTTAAGGGAGCAAATGATCGTGCAAAATCACCTTCGGCAAGCAACACAAATGATCAGTTGATTTTGCGTAGCTATTCCTCTTGATGTCTATGCGCGCATAGACATTTGCCTTTTCTTTTGTATTTAAGTGCTCCAAAGAAGTAGTCTTTTTCAGTCGGACAAAAACCAAAAAATGTCCTCTTTAAAAATTGTCCATTTTGAACGGCAAATTTTTTTTTTTGGTGCATGTGTTTTTAAAAACAAGCTAAAAGTAGCAAATTTTTGTGTTTTCAAAAAAGGAATCTGCAATTGCACCACATGTCATTAGTGCGTTTGCTAGGTCATCGTGTTGTACCACTACACATCAAAATTTATTGATAGAAGATTTTTATCGCAAGCGACGAACATTTCTATACTTTTAAACCTAGTACTCCTGATTTTGCGGGAGAGTGACCTTGCAGAGCAGCAAGAGCGACGAGCTTCATTGGAAGAGCGAGAGCAGCGGCTACCGAAGAGCAGAGCAAAAATGACAGAGCAGCGGTGGCCGGCAGAGCTTCATTCGAAGTCCATTTCAAAATCTGCTTTAGTGGCAGTTTCTTAAGCTTGCAGATCGAATTTCTTAAGACAGATCTCGCTTGCAGATCCGGTAGAGTTCCAATGCATGATAGCGGAACAGGGGCGGAGCTTCAGGTAGCAAAACAAGGGCAGTTTTTGAGCCCCTATTCTTGATCCCCTGTTCTTGAGATCCTCTGTTTTTAAAGATCCCCATTCCGTCTTGAGCCATGTTCTTCAGATCCGGCAGAGCTTTAAGGGCGGCTTAAGGCGACCGTGACTATCCAATATCATCTCATCAAACTTCGGATCAGATCGGAAAGGAAGCTTTATCTTGGAGTGGCTCGTGTTTTCTCAGGATCATCTTGAGGCAGCAAGAAGCTTCATCTATTTCTTGCTCAGTCGAAAGCTAAACAACAGATTCGACAGTGATTGAAGGCCAAAGTCGCAAGAATCCTCAGCCAAAAACACGCTGGAAACAAGCACGAAATTTCAACAAAATACCGGTTTACCTATATAGGAATGTTGGTTTACCTAACATTCCTGGCATGGAAACATGCCGACGCGCTTAGCGCGGAGGCATGTAAGACATGTGGCATGATACGATAGGCGGATGGGGCTGAATGCCACATAAGTGGCTTTTACGTATACAGGAATGGCTCTTTACATGCCATTCCTGGCATGGAAATAGGGCGACGCGCGAAGCGCGGAGCCCTGTTGACATGCCAGGAATGGCATGTAAAGAGCCATTCTTGTAACGTGGAAGACAGAGAGGTGCGATTCAGCAGCCCAGAATTCTAGGTGAAATCAGAGAATGTCGAGTAGAATCACTGAATCGAAGGTAAACGCCGCAGAATATGAGGTAAACGAGATTCTTGCCGCAGTAAAAATATTTGAGTCTGAGTTTGTTCTACCCGTTAACATTCCTGTAAAATAAAAGTGCCAAGTGGCATGGCGTGATAGGCGGATAGGGCCGAATTGCACCTATCTGTTTTTTACGTTTGGTAGCCGGCCGGATTTTGGGGTTTCCGGCCGGTTATACCTAGCATAAAGGTACTTACTGGAGGGCCTGACACCACATCCTGACGTTACGCTTTACGCGCGGGCAAAGCTCCTTGAAAAAATGTATTTGCATTTTTAAAGCAAGAACATCGAGCTCCGGCTATGGCAATTTTTTTGGCGCTCCCTCTCTTTTGCATGTATTTTTCCTTTGCTTGCCTTGGGTCTTGGGCTTGGTTTGGAGCTCTGCACGTCTTACGTCCCTGTATTATAAAGGAAAATATCCCTGCTGCAAATCCGTTGATGCTTACAGACCTTTGAAGCAGATCCGGCGAAGACATAGTCTGTTAAGCTATGGCGATGGCTTTTCTAGCTGTGATCTGGTATGAACGATTTGATCCATGAGTTTTTTATGCTTATTTCCCATTGTCCTACTAATGAGTGCGACTGTTTCCTCTCCTTTTTTGAGCTCTTGCTATGGAACCAACTGGCGACGGAGTGGCGATGGCCTGCTAATCTTCTTCCAGCTGACATTCCGACCCCTTCAATGAAGCAGCGATGTAGTTCCTCGGTGATCTACTGCATATTCATTCGGCATCTTGGCGATCCACTGGGTATTCAATCAACATCCCCAAGGTTTTTCTTTTATAGCCGTTTACACTCGAAATATGTTTTCTAGATGGCTTCCATATAGATTCATCTGGTTTGGCATGCAGGAGTTCACAGTAGGGATTGACTACTACTGCAGGATCACACCTGGGATTGTGGCTCAATGTACATGCCGACTAAGGCAGATATGTTCCTCCATCTATTTACAAACCATTTTGAAACTATTTTTTCCATCTTCATAACTCTGATCTTATGGAGACATCCTTGGGAGCTTGGATGGAAGCACTGGATATAAGCATTCGTTTTGTTGATGTTTCCTGGCAGATACATCATTATTCTGGCAGATGCATCATTATTCTTATCACTTGAAGTATTCCTGCATTTTTCCTTGTTATGCAGTAGATCAGTAGATGACATCTGGAAGTAATTCTGAAATTGTGATATGGCTCTAAACATTGTTTCTCGATCACCACAACTAATCAAATGTAGAAAGATGTAAGTTGCAATCATTTTTCTCTGCTCCAAGATAGTATTCTTTCTAATACTAGAAACGTTTGCAAGACTATGAGTTTTATTTAATTTGGAAAGGTCTTGCAGACTATGAGTTTCATTTAATTAATGGGTTGTGTGATAAGCTTTATTTTATGGTACAACAAGCGAGGTTCAAATCCTCCGAGCTCCTTTGCAGATATAGTGAATTAGCAGTAAAAAGTACTACTATACATAAGAAACCATACACGGTCCTTAACAATTTTAGTCTTCTATACTTGAAATGCTTCAAACAACAGACCATTACTTGTATGCATAAGAAACCATTACTTGTATGTATAAGAAACCAGTCTTATTCTTAAAAACTTGAAATGGTTCAAACAACATACCATTACTAGTTTATAAATGAGAACCATAAAGCTAATGCATAACAAAACAATGCACATATAGAACAAACACACATGTGCTTTACCATGACATTTAGCCATGCTAGTTTACTACAATAGCCAACCACATTATAAAATCGCGGTAGCCAACCACATTATAAAATCACCCGAAACGAGCACTACATTAAACCACATCCACAACCATAATGTTATACCACATGGACAAACCGTACACTTAAACACTATAAGTATACCACATTCATTTACCAATATGTAATACCACTTTGACAAACTCTACAAAAAGGCCATCTGCAATTACCATGCCATAATACCACCCCAACAAACCTAACAAGAGAACCCATTAGTTTAGCCACATATGGTTTTCAATGATATCAACCCACAAACACCCAATGGTTTTATGGAATGGTTTTCTAGTCATAACCAAGAAAAAAAACCATGTAGTTTTTTTAATTTTGGGTGCCTTGTGAAAGAGACACAAATGTAGGACCTTCTTCAGGCTCACCAAAAAAAGGGATACTGTTGCAGTAGCCTTAACCCTTACTCCCAAGTCCATAGTATGTGATAAGCAGATGTCAACATATGATGCCACAACTTTCAAATACACTTTTATCCCCAAATTTTGCATCGGTGGCACTGCAGAACCATTTCTGAGGTCGTCCAAGCATTGTTGAACTCTTCTAGAAGCAAGGCATTGCATAATCCTCCAGTTTTGGCTATTCTGGCACTTCACATCTCCAACCTCCAGCCCATGCTTTCTTGGGATAAGTCAAATATATAGCATATGTCATTTGGAGTCAGTAGCCCGTTCCCTAAATACAATATCCTACTAGCACTATCCAAGGGATTAACAAGCTTCTTGCCATTGTGCACAAAATCTTGATCATGCAGCCCATAAACATCATCGTTAAGTGAGGCATTTAGAGGCCAGCTGACCCATGGCACTTCAAATGTAGAGTCTTTGGTCTCCTTGGATGTATAATCCTCAAACATGCATGTTCTTCTCCTTGAATCTCCATCCATCTTGTGGCCGATTAGAGGGCGAACAACCATTTTCAAGTGCGCATTCCACAACTCTTAGATGTGCTTCCACTGGCGTCTACTTCAAGGTGATCAAATCTATTACATGTAAGACTAATAGCAAGGAAAAGCTTGGGCAGCTTCCTATGCAAGGACTCTTGCAGCATAGTGAGAAATGACATTCTCCTCAAAGGCCTTCACGATGAGATTGTAGCCCTCTTCATTAGAGCCAACAAGCAACTCAAATGTTCCATTGCAAATATATCCTTCCTTCTTTCCACAAAAGCCAAGTAAACAGTCATCTCTTGGAATCCAATGAACAAAGTGTTTTATGACAGTCTCATCCTCGGCCACAATTGTTGGAACTCCACCCAAATCCAAATTTTGGCATTGCACGTGTCGAGAATAGGTCTGAGCAAGATGCTTAAATGTTTCTTCCTTGATACCAACTTTGTAAAAGAAGCTTCCTGGTGTCGAACACATCATGGTGGACGTACTTGGACCTACAAAATTTAGAGAAAGAAAATTGTGCATTCTTCTCCCTCCCCAAATCTTTATTGTTTCAAACAATGCTTTCATGGTTTCTCTATATCTTCTTTTATGGCCAGATCTAATAATGTTTTGAGCTATATCCCTTAAACAATCCCACAAAGCTGACTTTCCACTAAATTTCCCTTGCCGATGTGCCTCAACTATGTCTTGGCAAAATTTGCTCACATCCTTCATGTTCGTGGACTCCTCCAAACTTCCTCTTAGAGATCTTCCTTTCATAGACAATGCAGTAAGTCTCATTTTGGAAAACATTAATTCTGTTTTTAACTTTCTTATCTCATAACCAGCAGACCTAGCCATTTTCTTTATCTCTATGCTATTCCGATGATCTGATCTAATACATAGTTTAGTAGTTCTAAATCCCCTTGCTACCTTATCATCAGTCTATCTATGCACTCTCATATAAAAATCCTTTTCCTCTGGAATATCAATACACAATGAACATTGATAATTCAAAAAGACACCACTAAAGCTGACCCTCTTGCATTTCATATACCTAAATGAGCCATGAATTTGTATTACATCCTTTCCAACCACTAATATATGTTGCAGTGTAGGTTCACAATACCAATGTACCCCCATTTTCAACTCATGCAAAAAGGGTCTTAAATCCTTCACTTTATCTCCGTACTTATATTTGTTTTACCAAAAGCCCCAGCATAATAAAGCCAAAGACATTTTTGTTACCCAAATACAACAACGAAGCACTCGACAAACTTACAATACAAACAAGTTACAATGGTAGAAAGAGTGCTCATGCGAACTACTACTTGATGATGCTTGGCTGGTTGTAGATGGAGCGGTTGATGTAAAACAAAGAAAAGTAAAAATTTAAGAAACATTATTCAACATTATTTCAGCTAAAATATGAACACTTCTAGCAAATAAAATAGAAGGCACCTCTTGCATCAAACATCAGCAAATTGCCTTGATGCGGGTCTATTTCAGCCGATTTCTTGGGCCGCCCACCTGTTGCTGCTTGCTCATCTGACTCCTTCTCAATCTTCATGACATCATGCACATGTGTGACGTTTCCCTAAAATAATATGGTATAAATATATATATTTTAAGGCCACATCACCATATAAGCCTAATATATAGTAGCCTTGTATACTTCAATTGTGCTTAGGGGAGCATGGCCAAGTTATATTACATAACCTTGCCAACCTTAGGATGAAACCATTTCCACATGGCACCATCCTATTGGGCAACCCGCCACACGGATGCACCCTAGTGGAGCCACGTGGCATGACATGGCAACCCTAACATATTTATGGCCTAACCTTAATCCTAAACCACTTTTGGCTCCTACTGTCTTGGAACCCTGATTCGAACGGAATTCCATTTCGAGAACTGTTTGTTACAGCATAGCAGAGATCAGCAACCAAGACAGTGTTCACGTCAGAGGGAGTGAGAGCTACCCCAATTCGCTTGCAAGACGTGGAAACCCCAGGAGCCGGTGGAAGTTCCTCTGGAGCAGGTATCTGGAGTAGTTCCTAGGTAGATCATCTGGAAGCTAGGACTCCAGATGAGCTAGTATCTTGTATTTTCTATTAGAGCCCTCCTAAGATCCTTAGTTCGGACCTTGAACCCTAATCAATAACCCTAACTGTAGGTTAGATGCTTGTGATTAAGATTAGATGTTATTCTCATTTATTATCATGTTATGTGAAAATATGATGATGGTTGATCATATTTGTTCCTCTTGTATTAGGAAGGGGGATAATATTATTTAGATGATGCTCCTAATTAGACCCCTTAGTTCCTATTAGTTGCGGCATGTGCATGGGAGCCCACCTGGCTATGGAGTGACTAAGCATCACATAACGGGGATAGTGGCAAAGTGGAGGGAGGTCCCTGCTGAGCGTGGCTACTTGGGACCCATAGCGGGCTAGGCCTATAGTCAGTCACTGCATGAGGGCCGGGTATGGGTCCGACACTTCCTGGGCCAATGGTGCCATCCTGACTCTCAAGAGTTGCAGGTGTCGGTCTGGCTCTTGTTTTGTGGAGTTCAGACGGGTACGGACGTGTGTCGCCACGATCCTCTAGCCGCCCACAGAGCCGCTAGTCCCCAGGAAGGAGAGATGCAATCCTTCCTACCTCATCGGACCAGGAGGGGTGATACCATGAGGCTACGTCTCCAACAGGTTATAGTCAGAGAGTCTGATTTAGCCCATCTGTAAAGTATGCACAGGAGGGGCGTTGGAGTGGTCAATCTTAGCCATTGTCTATAGCCAACCCCACCATTGTAGATCTGCTTGAGGCCCAGCCATCAGTCTACTTTCCCTTACAAGTCTGAGCCTGGGTAGGAGCTCATATGTTTTACGATGTGTTGTTATCTCTGATATATCTATGGATGGATAGATGTGCTATCCTTTGTGGTAGTTGATTATGTTATGTTGTTGCCAATGCTGACATTGTAGGATGCTTCCGCTGTTATAGGGGCCTATAGGGGACGGGCGTAAAAGACACCTCCGTGTTTCCTTACTTGCGTCCTGGACATCCCATGAAGGGGGCAGACGGAGGGCCTATGTAGCAGGATGGAGGATTTCCCGTAGGGTATATGGCAGGGCATCGTATACTTATGAGGAGCGTCACAATGATATCAGAGCAATGTTCTTGGTTGACTAAGAGCTAGCACTGGCCATAACCCCGATCAAGTAGATTAGCTGGCCTAGTAGAGTATGGAATGAGAATTCCAAACTCGAACCTCGAAAGTGGGGGAAATTTTTTTTCCCTCAAGTAGTAAGATCATAGAATTGGACTAAGTTCTAGACTTAGAGAAAAGAATGAGTCAAATGAGCACTCTAATAAATTTAGAGTGGAAATTATGTATTAACACCAAATTTCACACAAAATGGATCGAAGAATCGTCCAAATCCGAGACCCGGGTAAAAAATGATATAAATTTGTAATAAAAACCCCAAGAACCATTAGAAAATTAAAAAATCAAAAAATGAAAGGGGGTGGCTAATAATAATGGCAACGGAATATTCCCTGCCATGTGGGAGCATCTTTTCCTTTTTTAAACACCATTTTAGCCCTTTTCCCCCTAGTTTTGCCCTAAACCCTCTCTCTCAAACCCTAAGGTGATCTCCAGCTTAAGATAATCAATTTCCCTAACTGTAAGATATGGCACGCACTAAATGCACCACGAGGAAGGTTAGGAGCCCCTAGGAAGAGGCCCAGCATGGCCGAGCTAGCCACGGGGAGTGAAAGAAGATCCCCGAGCACTTAAGACCGAAGCATGGCGAGGGCGACAAGCCCAGCTCCTCGGACTCTTCTGACGAGTCCTACCACACCACGGGCGAGTGAGTTCCAAGTAGCTCAATTGAAGCGATCAGCAGACAGACGAGACCGTCGTTGGAAAGCCCTCTCCGGGAGCGAGAAGAGGCAGCAGCAACAACAGATGGAGGGCCCTTGAGAAAGAAGAGAGGGAAAGAGAAGGTGGCTGAATGGGAGGAAGAAAGGGAAGAGAGGGAAAGGCGGGAGAGGTGGCAGGAGCGAAGAACAAAACTCAAGGAGGATAAGCCGGAGGGACGGTCCACGTTGAGGAGCCTCGACCGGGAAGCCAACTCGGAGGAGGAGGTGGACGAAGAAGTAGAGGAAGAAGTGCAGGAAGAGCAGGACAAATGGGAGCTGGAGGGGGGAAGGGGTAGGAGTAACCTCAGACCCCAATGCCTAACCCCCTTACCCTAGATGGCCCAAGCCACCTAATGTGACCAAGAAGCAGAAGGTGGCCTTCAAGCTCAAAAAGGACCGGGAGTTCGAAAGGAGGAAGGCTGCATACAAAGTCTATCTTCGGTGGTGGAATAGGTATAATGATTGGTACTGCTGCCAGAACATTACGAAGTTCGTGAAAGGAGGGAAGCCCAAGAATCAGCCTCCCCTTCAAGACCATCATGGATTCAACTCGCGGCATGCACGAGTCTTCTGGGAGATCCCAGATTTCAAATAATGTACGAATCTTCTGATCCAGAAGGCACCCTTCGAATGGCTGCTCCAAGAGATCATGCAAGAATTCAGGACGGGCTACTATGGCATACCCATAACCGTCCAGTCCTTGCAGGAGGCAGCAAAGCTTGTACAACTTTTTGAAGTGGGCAATCTATGCGCGATCTACATAAAAATGGTCACGGTGATGGCCAAGGATTAACGTAGGATTAGAAAAGATAAAATTTAAAACCTCTCTGTATAAACTCTAAATATATTGTAATTTTCAATTAATGTATTGTGTTAAAAATTTCCTTAAAAAAAGGTCAAAATTAGGTTAAAATCCAATGACTCCAATGTTTCCGAGAGTCTCAAAAAGGCCATTTGTGTAGAGTAACCGGATTTTGCCATAAATTTGCTTTGAATGAACATATTTTAAGTAAATAAAGTGCTAGCTAGACTGATTTTGACTAGATAATTGAATTTAGCAACTTACATTAGTCAAAAAGACATTTTTTTTGGCAAAAATAGGCCAATTTCCAGTCACTCTGTGTCAAACGCATTTCAGAGAGTCTCGAAAAGGCCATTCGCGCTGAGTAACAGGATTTGCACCATTTGAACTAAAATTGTCCAAAAAATCGCCCAACAAATCATCCAATATGTTTCTTTCTTTATTTTAGCTAGATTAGCACTTCAAATCAGTCAAATTGGCCCAATATAACTCCTAGAATATAGATTTTCCGAGCAGGCAGTTTCGGCACGGAAACTTAGGCAACTCTAGCCTATATACACAACTTCGCTTCGCTCAGGTTAGCAGCATTGTTGAAATCTAAGACTCTTAAATCAAAATGAAAGCCAGTCAGTATGACAAGTGGGGCAATTCGCTATATCAAAGGAAGAAGAGTCAATTTCGACATGGACTTAAGCAGGACCAAGTTGACTATGGGGGCAGAAGTGATGGACATTGATAAGTATGACCTTATAGTTGGCATGGAGTTCTTGAAACAGGCAAAACCAATGAGTGACTGCGACAAACATGCGATTTCAATCATGGCCCCCGATGGCAACTATTTTGTGGTCAAAGGTAAGAAAATCCCTTCTGTAATGTAGTGCATGTCCTTGAAGCAGTTACACAAATGCGAATGCCGTTGACTACATCCTTAGGCTAGAGACCATTGAGCCTGACCCTGAGCGTCAGAAGGAGTTAAGCTTGAAATAATTGCCTAGGACAGTCGCTAGACTGATTAGAGAATTCTATGATGTTTTCTCGGATGAAATCCATGAATTACCACCCTATAGAGGCATGGAATATGAGATTACCATAGCACCAGGTGTTAAGCCTATCATTAAGGCTCCTTATAGGAAGGAAGGAAGGAAGGAAGGAAGTTTATTTTAACGTCCACGGAGGCCAGAGGCCTATGAGACGGCACAGAACAGGCAAAAAAGCCAAAAACCCCATGAGCACCCCAGAGCTAGCATAGCTAAAGAAGCAGTTGCAGGAGTTACTAGAGCTTGGGTTTATTAGGGCAAGCGTATCACTCTTTGAGGCACCCATCCTCTTCATGAAGAAGAAGGACAAAAGTTTGACGATGTGTATCGACTATCGTCAAATTAACAAGCAAATGGTAAAGAATAAATATGCCTTGCCAAGAGCGGATGATTTGATGGACCAGCTCCATGAAGCAAAATTCTTTTCCAAGATTGCTTTGAGATCATTTTACCACCAAATAAGAATTAAAGAAGAGGATATTCATAAGACCGCTTTTAGAATGCAGTGTAGGCACAATAAATTCACAATTATGCCCCAACAACCTCTATGAGATTGATGAACGACATTTTCAGGGAATTCTTGGACGAATTTATCATCTTCTTCTTCTACGACATTTTGATTTATAGTAAATTAATGGAAGAGTATATAGTACACTCAAGGAAAGTCCTAGGGAAGCTAAGGTGGCATTGCTTGTTTAGCAAGCTCTCAAAGTGCCATTTTGCTGCATTAAAAGTTTACCTAGGTGATGTGGTATCAGTTGAGGGTATTGCCACCGATCCATCGAAGATCGAGGCAATAAGTAGTTGGCAGTCAAGCTTGTTGTAGGGACATGAGGTAGGGAGGTCCCTACGAAGAAGCCAGACAAGGTCATCAACGTGAAATTTAGGAGCTTCCTGCTGATGCAAATCGGCATAATGCCAATAGCGTTCCTGTGCTCCGTGAAGATGATGCTGAAGATCTGATTGAAGAGCCTGAAGTTTCTCATGTCGATACTCAGCACTAGAATAGCAATACTAAGGAACCAACGAGGATGCTGACCAGAGTTCAGGAAGAGCGGAGTCTGGCCAGTGGAAGCATGTGCTACATTATTATAGGCAAACTCAGCTAATGGAAGATAATCGACCCAATCATCCTGCTGATAACTAAAAAAACATCTTAAATATTGCTCCAGAGTCTGATTAGTGCGCTCTGCCTACCTATTACTTTCTGGATGATGACCAGATGTCAGTGAGCCATCGATATACAATAACTCCAAAAGCCGCTTCCAAAAATCTGTGATGAACAGCGATCCACTAGTATCGGGCAGTCGTGAAGTCTGACTACTTCACGAAGAAGAAGATCCGATGTTCCCTCACTGGGATGTTGCAAGGAATAACATGAACCATCTTAGAGAAATGATCAACAACAATCATGATGGCATCATAACTCCGAGAGAGTGGCAGTTTGGGAATAAAGTCTATATAAATGCTCTTCCAAGGTCCATCTGGTACCATAGTAGTTGAAGAAGGCCATGAGGAAGATGCCTTGGAACCTTTATTCGACAGCAGATGTCACAGGATCGAATAAAAACTTCGACAGAGCGACGAAGCCCAGGCCACCAATACTCTCGACTAATAAGTTCAAAAGTCTTGGATACTCCAAAGTATCCAGCCATAGGTGAATCATGGCAAGCCTGGAGAACCCGAAGTCCAGAAGCACCATTTGGCACATACAGAAGCCCATCACGAAACATGAGTGCATCTCGAACCTCAAAACGATCATAGTCTGATTGCATTTATTAAGAAAATAATGCAGAGCCAAGGTGTGAGAATACATCTTGGGCCACTGGATCGGAGGGCAAAGATGCTCGAACAGACTCCAACAAGGCTATATCATGAGGCCTCTCGAATAAAGCAAGGGCCATAAGTTGGAACCGATCAGGCCCTAGAATAACCTGTGATTGCTGATCAAATGCAGGATCCCCTGGCTTAGGTTCAAGGTAGGAGCGTCGAGACAAGACATCAGGCTTCCCTTGGAGGGGTCCAAGATGGTACTTGATCACAAACTCAATGCAAGATAGTACTTGAGTATGCCACCGGGCCTGGCGACAGTTGAGCAGACTGAAAATATTCCAGATTTTGATGATCTGTATAGACTGTGACCTTATAAGAAGATCTTTAACGTCTCCACTCCTCGAAAGAATCAACTATTGCCAACAGCTCCGGATCCTTGTCATAAATGAGATAGTTGATTTCAGCAGTCTGAAGCTTTCGCGAGTGATAGGCGATCGGGATGCAATTTATGCAACTACCCCTCCTGTGACAGGATACCACCAAGATCAAAATCAGAAGCATCTGCTTCGACAACATATGGCCGCAAAGGATCTGCATGAGCAAGAACTGGTGTCGTGGTGAAAGCATGCTTCAGAATAACAAAAGCAGATTTCGCTTCCACACTCCATTCAAATGGCACGTTCTTAATCGTGAGGCGTGTCAAAGGAAGGGCAATCTCCGAATAATCCCGAATGAAACGTCGATAGAAATTGGCAAACCCAAGAAAATACTGAACATCTCGAACGGATGAAAGTGTTTGCCAGTCTAGAACAGTGCTGACCTTTTTGGATCCATAGGGAGTGATATAGTGAACTTAATGTGAGATCTATGCCTAGTTCATTCTTCTCACAATTTCAACACTCCCATGTAACAGGTATTGCATCTACTTTTTCTTAGAGACATCGAGAATACATTGATAGACACATCTGTCAGTGTAATTTAGTAATTCTTGGCATGCCAGAAGAAGCGTCAAAGGACTTGCAATAGAAGATACAAACTTTGGTCTTGACTAAATTAGAGCTCACAACACTAGTTATTGTCACTGCTGCACACATAATAGGAGCATTGCAGCATCACCGCCCGCACATAGTGAAACTTACAATCCCAAATTTGAGTACTAAACTGGATATTCTAAAGCAGTCAAAGCAATTGAAAGGAACATTGTTGTATTTGGATTTTGATCTTACTAAGTCAAGCAATTAGCAAGATGCCAGTATTTACAAAAGGTCCTCAAAAGAATGGTGGTAAGGCTACATTAATCTGTGGAAAACTACGCATCTTTATACCATCACATGTTGCTGACGCATTTCATCGTGCTACGAGCACTCACCACTACTGTTGAAGTCCATTCTCCCATTTGACATGCACACATCAAAGCTGCATATGCGCATTCTGCTATTCCATCATCTGCACCCATCACATTTTCTCATGCTCAAGTCCCCTCCTCTTACAATGTTGCTAATGGTATACATGTTGCTACTGTTGTTGGTGGTGTTGTTGCTGCTGATGTTGTTGTCCCCACCTCCATGGTACAAGCCTATTCCGTTCACACGACTCATACTTTAAATGTATCTTCCTAGGAAATGTGCCTTCGATTGGTGTCTTGGAATTGCCGAGATTTTCTCTAGCGTAAAGGTTATGACCTGTATCCCATTGCAAATGATATGGATATCCTTCTGTTCATGGAAACATGGAAGCATTCTGCCAAAGGGCTACCGCATTTCACAGGCTATCAATACTTTTCATTATTTAATGAATGTCATGGGCAGCAAGGTTGTGGCGGGATTGCGTGTTGTTTCAAGGATGCCCTTGCTCCATATATCATGCTTCATAAAGCTGATAGATATAACCGCTACATGTGAATCAAACTCCATTCAACAATGGTAGTGCCATTTTTTTTGCTACATGTTAATTTCCACCTATGTCATCATCTTTCTATGATGAATATGATGTGGACCGCAATGATCCTTATGGTGATCTTTATGATGACATTGCTCAAATCAAACAGTTAGGCCATGCTATTCTTCTTGGTGGCTTCAACGTTCGTACTGATGCAATGCAAGTTGTTCAGCTTATCTGAGGATGCCCATGACCCTTTATGGATGTCTGCTAATGATACAATTGTGCAAAGTTCATCGCCTGATGCTAACAAATCTGTCTCAACATTTGGAAGGGAGGTAATTCAATTGTGTGAAGTCTTTGAGATGGTAATTTGTAATGGCTTAGAGCAATGGCCACACTCTGATGTTACATGCATACATTGATATTAGTGTTGTTGATTATGTCATTTCCCAAGTGCAAGACTTTGGATCTCATTTCAGATTTTCGAATTGGCACAAGCATAGAGATGAGGAGATAAATTCTGACCACTATCCACTTTGTTTGTCATTAAAGTGGCAGCTGACACACTTTCACCCCATTCCCGTCTATGCTCTTGCCTCTTGCGTTCGCTTGACCTATTCTAGATCCTTTGAATATGCACATGCATTAGCTCCTGCACTTTACAGGTCTTTATATACATGTTTGAGATGTTCTTATTCATTTTGTCTCTCTCTCATTGTAGGATGATGGAGCAGGCACTTCAAGAGTCAATTCAGTAATACAATCCATATTTTTTATGAAATTAAATATATACTCGTGCCACCTCATAAAAAAAAACCTACATCATCAAGTGGATTATAGAACAGAAATAAATAAAGAAAAGATAATTAAAAAAAAATATCCATTGCCACCTCATTGTGGCATTTAATTATCTAACAGATGCCTAGGATCAAGTGCTTCCATTTCAACGACCCGGGTCAAATGCTCCAATTGCCTCGCCTTCTCTACACCATCTTAGCCACATTTGAAGGCTAAGATTTTGCCTTCTTGCTTTGATTCAAAGGCTTGGAGATATGGTGCGACATTGGTGCATGCCCATGCATGCCCCATGGATGTTTCCATACATACATACATACATACATACATACATACATACATACATACATACATACATACATAGATAGATAGATAGATAGATAGATAGATAGATAGATAGATAGAATTTGAACCTCTATGGAAAACCAACAAAGGGCCATGGATGGAACAAAACATGGATAAGAAGCCCAAACAAGTGAGTAGGGCACGAAGGCCCCAAAAAATGAAACAAAGTATATAATTAGATATACCCCTGCTTTTTTTAATGGATGGCTAGGATCAGTTTGTCCATGCATGACCATGCATGTATAAGGTTGCATGTGAAATTCTCATGTATGCTAATACCTATAAACATAGTAATACCCTGAGTTGCCAATTTTTGAGTATACATTTCAATATATATAGTTATAAAAATTGACTATATTGTGTGGTGTCCATTTTCTTGCCTCATCTTTAGATACAACTTGAGGATATCTTCTATGTGGAGCTATTTACATTGAGGCTATGTACGGAGCTATTGAAATCTTCTAGCATCTTTCCCTTCTTGTCTCTTCCATGATCCTTTTCAAATGTACCTAGACATGTCGAGCTACAGAAGATGCCAGTACATGGATCATCCTCTTCAAATGTACCTAGACATGTCGAGCTACAAAAGATGCCAGTACATTGATCATGTATCAGGTCGGAGGAATAAAGCTGCAAAAGTGGTGCACGTGGAGAATGGAGTTCCACAGAAGTGGGGTGAGATGTGGGGCAAGATGAATTAAATGTCGGTACGAAAGGGCACGGCACGGAAGATATAATAGAACAGAACAGAACAGAATAGAATAGAATAGAATACGATTGCCCGAGGGCAACGAGGAGATAGCGTGGATGGAACGGAATCGGGGGCTTAACATTGGAATGAAGGAAGGAGACCTAGAAACACCCCAAGGGGTTAGAGGAGGTCTTTCAATATTATCTTAAGGCCCTACAAATACATACCTCCAAAGGTTAAAACGACCCATGGGCCCAAATGAAATTAAATTGAAGGATAGCCTTAAATCCGCATTCAAATTCGAACGAGGACGTGGACCGGCCTGGATCGTCGCGCCAAAATCCGTGGCCGAATCGGGGCCGTCCAGTTGCAGGGCTTGTGGGCGCTCCGTTTTGACTTAGGTCTCATGGTTTCGGCTATGGAAGGGACATGGCCGGAGGAAAATGTCCATGCCGGAGCCGCCCCCTTGCCTCCTCCATCGCCCATCCGGAGCTGTCGGAATCGATCTCCCAGAAAAATGGATCTGGGTTCTGCTTTTCGTGACAAATCCATCCCTTTTTGCGCTTTCTGTGAATCCAAACAGGCCGCCTTCTTCTGCGATGCAGACGAAGCTTACCTCTGCCATGCCTGTGATTCTTCAGTCCATAGCGCAAATTCCTTAGCCTCCAAGCACAAACGGATTCCGGTTTTTGAATCCTCTGTCAAATTTGAAGACTCGGTGCTAAATTTTGAAGAATCTGTCGCTACTTTGGAAGAATCGGGTTCTTCAGCTCGAAGTGAAGAGTTGGGCAATTCCGGCAGTGAGGCACCTTCGGATGAGAAATTTTGGAGCAATTTGTGGACTCCAACTACCTGCGGTTTAAGAATTGGAGGAATTACTTACGCAAAGGTAACCAAAGTTAAGGTAGAATCAGAAAGCTTGATTGATCATATCGATATGCAGCGGTTTGAATCAAATCCGGGTAATCTGAGTAAGCTAAGGATGAGCGGGAATGAAATTTCTCATGAAGGAGCGAGATTCGTCCCTGTTGCTCAGGAATTGCCGTTTTTTGGTGCGCAAGAGGATGGAACTATGTTTCCCCCTTTTGATTTTCCTCCAGCGTGGGAAGAAGGGGCCAAAAAATCGTGTTCTACAGAATACTTGGTGCCGGAGGGGGGCTCTGCGGATCAATTCATGGATTTTGGGCCTGAAATGTTTGATTTGGATGTCTGGAATGGTGGGGCAAAGAGCGGCAATGAATTTTTTGATGTTTGGAAGGAAAATGGCGAGCTGGGTGCTAAGAAATATGTGCAGGATTTAGAATCAGGGAGAAATCCAATGCGGCGAATGCTCTTGAAGGGCCGATTGGGGAAAAATTTTCAATCCGGGGAGCCAGATTCAAGGGCAGAAGATGAATGCGCAAAGTCTTATTCCGACGATGAAGACCACCATGTCGGATCTTCAGAAAAGGTGCAATTTTGTTCTGGGTTGTGTTTTTTTTTTTTTTCTGGATGAATCAATTGGGTTTAGGCCTGATTTAATGAATTTTTGTATGAATCGGACCGGATTGATGAATTTTGTTTCTGGGTGGCAGGATTTGCAGGAGAAAAGGGTTGGCCAAATCCATGCCGCTGAGGTTCCGGTGTTAAATTCTGAGGAGAATAAAGAAGAAATTGAAAGGAACAGAAGGGCCAGAGTTATGCGATACAGAGAAAAACGACATACCAGATTGTTTTCCAAGAAAATCCGTTACGAAGTTCGCAAGATCAATGCAGAACGACGACCTCGGATTAAGGTATTCATCCCCGTTTATTGAAAACAATGCCAGAAATCAGATTCTTTCATTCTTTTATTTCAAATCATGCTAAAAATTGGATCGCTCCATGCGTTTGATCCAAAATTATGACAAAATTTCGGATATATGCACTACTGCTTAGAAAATTTGGAGGTGGGATTTCAGGACTGAGCAGTTATGTTTTGCAGGGGCGATTTGTGAAGAGCTAAGAGGCTGCTGTGATCAAATTGTACCATATTTTGCATTTCCCAATGTGATTCTGGCTGATATATGAACAGTTTTTCCTCCATATATTATTGTTTTTATTATCCTTGTACACTAACTTTAGTCTGCCATAGCTGACCTTGTGAACATTGAATGGGGTCATGGATTGCCACTGACTTTGGAAAAAGACAACTTTCTGCCTTTTCAGTTTTGTTTGTTGTTCTCTTTCAAGTTCAAAAGGACTTTTTGGGGCAAAGCTGCCTCTTCATTAATCAATTAGGGACCAACCAAATGCTTAAAACTTAAAAGGGACAGACTCCACTTTGAGAATTACATAACTCAAATAAGTGAATCAATTATACAATGGCATGTCATAATTGGCACTTGCGTTCTCATTCCATTTGTAGCGTTTAGCAATTACCAAGTCCATTGGCCTCCGTGGATGCTAAAAAACATTCAATTTAATTCTCTTGAACTTCAAAACACTTGATCAATTGATAGGTTGAAAACACTCTTTTGAACTTCAAAACACTTGCTCAATTGATAGGTTCAAAACACTCGATTAATTGATAGTGATTAACTGATAGGGTTAATTCCTCGACCTTAAGAATTTGAATTAAGTGAGGCTAATCTTGTCGTAGATTTCCCTCAAAAGCAAGATCTTAAATGTCTAGTTTAAATTTCTTTTATGGTGCTACTCTTAATATAATCGCTGCTCTCTAAAATGGGGAAGTTGGGTGCTCCATTCCACTCAATCGATAGTCAACCAGTAAATATTAGGTTAGGACTTGAGGGGTTAGTGTCATTTCGTTGCAGATGAATTGCATAATCTGTGGAAGCTTGCCAGGTGGAGCTAGAAGATTATGTCAGCTGTGTTTTCTAGATTTGTGGAAATGACAACAAAATCTTCTTCCTTATGCCAAACATGTGCTAGCTTTTGTGCTATAACTTACCGGATTTATGAAAAAAATGGAAGAGATTTGTCGTAGGATGTTGGAAAACTCTTGTGCAAAAACCTCCTGGATCTTCGTAAACATGCATAAAAATGGCTTTCGCAACTTCTTTGTTGTAGGGGAATTGCAGTTGGTGGCATTCGGGCACTTAGGAGACTCACTCCCCACTATTGCCGATCGCGGGTCCCTCTTGTGGTGCAGAATGGCATCCAACTATGCAAATTATTTTTGGAAATTTATAAAATTTCTCCTCTATTTATGCAAAATTGTGAAAATGCCCCCGTTTTAGGGCTATTCTTAATGGAAATGACTGCAATTGTTTTGAGATAATCTAGAATGGAATGTGTCCTTTAGATGCATTGTAGATACGGACGACATCTTCACGTCGAGCTAGATCACTTGAATTGGAATTTGGAATCACAAGTTATGTTACTTTTAATACACAAAAAGCTGTAAAGGTTTAGGAAAGCATAACCTAAGATTTTGGCCTTCAATTTAGGTGATTTTAGCTGTGATGGAAAAAATATTATCCTCATCTACAATGCATCTGAAGGGCACATTCCCATTTGAACCTTCACAACAAAGTTATGGCCATTTCCATCAAAGCTACCCCAAAAACAGATGCACTTTCATGATTTTACATAAATATAGGGGTGTTTTTCTAAGTTTTCCAACTTGTTTTGCTTGAATTGGTTTTCTATTTTGGTTTATCCTCCTATATTATAATGTTTTAGGATGTGTCGTGAACCACACCTTATTATTAGATGGTTCAGATGTAGTTAGAAGATTAGGTTGGACGGTCCAGAAAGCCTACGATTTTCTTGCCATTTTTCTCGCCATAGCCATTTGGGGCTCTTCTCACGGCACATAAGAGGTCGTCGAAACTTGAATTTTGGCCTGACTTTTCTTGGAGGAGGAGGTCTTTGCATTTGCTCAGGTATTCTTTTTTATATGTTCTGTTATAGTCAATGATGCAGTTTGTGTTTCAGATATTTTGATCAGAATGCGCTTTGTTTTTAGATAACGCGGCAAAGAAAAATCCCATTCCATGTTGTCGTTGCATATGGCCTCTATTCCTGTCATGAACCTACGCGGAAACAAGGAAAATACGTGGAAAATTATGCAAGAAATAGGGAAAAAATACACCAAGATCGGCAAAAAATCTGATATGTGAACATGAATCAAGAGTACAATGGCCCGAAGGCAAGCAGGAACACGAGACAGATGCCTAGAAGGCTCAAGACTGGCGTTGAACCGGAATGGTTCGACAAGAAAGAGGTGCCTCCTTATGTATCTAGGCCAACAGTCAGAATCGCGCCACTCCAATGGATGAAATCATGCCAAGTGTCGAGCATGCATATAGGTCCTAGAATATTTTAAAACCTCTTGAAAATAGCCCTACGTATGAGAAAAACATGATGGAATGTCTTTAATAAATATTGGTAGTGCACTTGATAAAGATGTGTGATTCGCAACTAGAAGGTTGCGACTTCAAATCTTGTTTTGTGCAACTACCCTTTTGCATCCATGTGATGACCATCTTTTGTACATAAGAGTATAATGTTCGTATAATAAAAATATCCATATGGTCGTCACACCACCCCCCTCCTACGACGGCGACGAGTCCTCGGAGCTGGGGCCGGAGTACTCAAACTTGGCTTATCCGGGTAACGCCGGTGAAACTCCGCAATTTTATCAGGAGCATTAGTCAGATTCTCAACAAGCTCCCGGGTTCTATCACTTGGTGAGTAACCTTCCCAATCGACAAAGTAATACAATCGCCGACGAAGAAACCTGGAGTCCAGAATCTCTTAAACCTCGAACTCCTCCTGATCATCAACTTCTACTGGTGGTGGCGGCGGAGAAATGCGATCCGAGAAAGTATTAACTGTGTAGGGCTCCAATAGGGAAACATGAAATACTAGATGGAACCAAACAACTGGAGGGAGCTCGAGCCGGAATGCCACATTGCTGATCTGAGCTGTGATCCGGTAAGGATCAATGGGACGATAGTCAAGCTTGTTGCAGGGACGTGACGTAGGGAGGTTCCTATGAAGAAGCCAGACAAAGTCACCAACGTGAAATTTAGGAGCTTCATGTCGATGCAAATTGGCATAATGTCGATAGCATTCCTGTGCTCGGTGAAAATGATGCTGAAGATCCGATTGAAAAGCACAGAGTTTCTCAAGTCGAGACTCGGCATTAGGATTGACAGAGTCACCGCCAACGCCACTAAGGGATCAACAAGGATGCTGACCAGAGTTTAGAAAGAACGGTGTCTGGCCAATAGAAGCATGTACTGTGTTGTTATAGGCAAACTCAATCAATGGAAGATAATCGACCCAATCATCCTACTGATAACTGATAAAGCATCTTAAATATTGCTCCAGAGTCTGACTATTGCGCTCTTCTACCCATTACTTTCTGGAGGATGACCAGATGTCAGTGACGATCGATATGCAATAACTCCAAAAGCCGCTTCCAAAAATCTGCGGCGAATTGCGGTCCACGATCGTTGACGATAGTATCAGGCAAGCCGTGAAGTCTGACTACTTCATGAAGAAGAAGATCCATTGTTCCCTCACTGGTGATGGTGATGTTGCAGGGAATAAAATGAGCCATCTTAGAGCAATGATCAACAATCACCATGATGGCATCATAACACCGAGAGAGTGGCAGCTCCGGAATAAAGTCTATAGAAATGCTCTTCCAAGGTCCATCTGGTACCGATAGTGGCTGAAGACGGCCATGAGGAAGATGCCTTGGAACCTTTACTCTATAGCAGATGTCACAGGATCGAATAAAAGCTTCGACAGAGCAACGAAGCCTAGGCCACCAATACTCTCGACTAATAAGTTCAAGAGTCTTGGCTACTCCAAAGCGTCCGGCCATAGGTGAATCATGGCAAGCCTGGAGAACCCGAAGCCTAGAAGCACCATTTGGCACATACAGAAGCTCATCACGGAACATGAATCCATCTCGAACCTATAGTTTGATCGCATTTGCTGAGAAGATGATGCCGAGCCAAGGGGTGAGAATACATTTTGGGCCACTGGATCGGAGGATATAGATGCTCGAACAGACTCCAACAAGGCTGTATCATGAGGCCTCTCGAATAAAATGAGGGCCATAAGCTGGAACCGACCAGGCCTTAGAATAACTTATGATTGCTGATCAAATGCAGGATCTCGTGGCTTAGATTCGAGGTAGGAGCATCGAGACAAGGTATCAGGCTTCCCTTGGAGGGAGGTACTTGATCACAAACTCAATGCGAGATAGTACTTGAGTGTGCCACCGGGCCTGGCAATGGTTGAGCACTCGAGCAGACTGGAAATATTCTAGATTTTGAAGATTTATAGACTGTGACCTTATAAGGAGATCCCTAACATCTCCACTCCTCGAAAGAATCAACTATCGCCAACAACTCCTTGTCATAAATGGGATAGTTGATTTCAGCAGCCTGAAGCTTCCGCAAGTGATAGGCGATCGGATGCAATTCATGGTCATCCCCCTCCTGTGACAGGATACCATCAAGATCAAAATCAGAAGCATCTGCTTCGACAACATATGGCCGCAAAGGATCTACATGAGCAAGAACTGGTGCCGTGGTGAAAGCATGCTTCAGAGTAACGAAAGCAGATTTCGCTTCCACACTCCATTCAAATGGCACGTCCTTGACCGTGAGGCATGTCAAAGGAAGGGCAATCTTCGAATAATCCGGAATGAAACGCTGATAGAAATTGGCAAACCCAAGAAAACACTGAACATCTCGAACGGATGAAAGTGTTTGCCACTCTAAAACAATGCTGATCTTTTCAGAAGCCATAGAGACTCCATATGGAGTGATATGATAGCCAAGGAACTCCACATTATCCTGTTCGAACTGACACTTCTCAAAGTCCTGGAAGACATCATTGGCCATATGTTGGAATATTGCTAGAACATTGGTAAGCCCCAACGGCATGACTGTGTACTCAAAATGGCCATAGTGAGTACGAAAAGTTGTTTTCCTCTCATCACCTTTTGGGATCTGGATAAGATTATAGACACCCCGAAGATCAATCTTCGTAAAACAATGCACACCTTGGAGTCGCTCCAGCAACTCTGGGATCAGAGAAAGCAAATACCGATTTGACACTGTGATTTTATTGAGGCCACGATAATCAACGACCAGACACAGAGAGTCATCCTTCATTTTTACGAAGAAGATAGGCGCTCCAGCAGGGGACTAAGAATGTCGAATGAAACCAGTGGCTAAATTCTATTCAGTATAATCCCGCGAAACCTTCAACTCCCTTTTTTTTTTCTCTCTTTTTTTTGAAGAAATGGCAGTATTTTATATTCATCAAAACATGAAGTATATATTACTAGCTATAATTATATAGCTAAAGGATTGCAACAACATCACCTTTATACTAGGTTGATGTATAGCTTTTACTTAGATATAAACACTACTTAAGTACTTGCTAAACAAAATATCAATAAGTTTATAGGTCTTCTGTAGATAGATAGTAGTATCTGGATAATTACTTTTACTCAGAAGATATTGTATTCGGCTTGAATAAGGTTCCCGAGGGAGAATTCCTCTACTCTTCTCTTGCCAAAGATCTGTAGCCATTGGTCTAGCTCCCGTACCGTGTGCATAGTTTGGTTCAGAAGAGTGGTGATAATTGCTTCTTTCTGCCTCAGCTCCCTATCATATAAATTTCGAAAAACAGGCTTCATCATATTGTGTTCCCAAACAGCTCCATCCTTCAGAAGTTTCTTGATTGTCTTAGCCCTAACCATTGCTATCTTCAAGGCCACCAATTGATCCTCAATCTCTGTTCTACTTAGCTGCCCCTCTGCATCATACATCCTGCCCGATCTCTGGGAAATCATTTTGTTCAGTTGAGCTGTAAATAAAAAAGCAAATGAGTTAGTATTTAAGAAATAATCGGCCATGGTCCATTACTATCAGTGCTCTGAAGCATTCCTTCCTGCTCCCTCATAATCAAGTCAAAGAAATTATAGAGCCCTTTAAAAGATCCTACTCTATCCCATTCTTTATCATATTGCAGTCCTTTTTCCATTTTGTGAGCAAGGGCAGTTTCTATCAACCTCCCTATGAATTGTCCTTTCAACCAGTTTAGAGAAGGTCCATGGTGCTGATATGCCACTCTGTTTCTATGAATCCATATGCACCATAAAGCTATTGTTCTGATTGATGCCACAAATCTATCTCCTTCCTCCAAGAACTTCAAAAAATCTCTTTCATTTGTTCCTGTTGAGATATTAGAGAGTTTCCTAATCCAGTTCAGAAGGGTTCAAGCCATGGGCATTGAAAAATATGCAAAGGAGTTTCACTGTTGCCACACCCTAGGCTACACGATTCATCAATAATATCCTGAAACTTTGCTGCTCTTGTGTTACAAGAAAGACTCTGATTTAGGATTAACCATCTAAAAATAACCATCTTTCTTGAGCAATATAACTTCCATCCAATTTTGGCTAATTTAATAGCCTTTTTTTCCTGGCAATTCCACTTTATGGACATTTTTAGTCTTGGCTTTTCCAATAATAGGGGGTAAATTCTCGAAACTTTGTACCCTGGCTTTTTTTGAACAGTCCACATTGATTCTGCATCCTTCAGACTTTCAGAAGTGACAGTTGCCATTTTCAAGATCACAAGGCACCCAAAATTAAAACCAATATGGGTTTTTACCCTAGTTATATATATATAACCGCTTAATAAAACCAATACATCTTTGTGGGTTGATATCATTAAAAACCTTATATGAATTTTATATGGTGTTCACCAAGGTGGTTTTCTAACATGTTTAAAAGCAATAATTAAATATAATGCTTTATATGCATGGTTTGTGAATGTGGTGTGGTATGGTGGTAATAAGACGTGGTTAATATATTGTTATATATACGTGGTTTTTAGAATGCTAAAATAGCATGACTTATTGATGTGGTAAATTTATATGGTTCTCCTTGTGTTTACATGTCATAGGTCATGATTGTTTAATGGCCTAAAGCCTTGCATGTTTATGCATCAAACCCCGTAATGCTTTTAGTATGGGACGATGGTTTAGTAAGTTTTTTATGGAGTGGTTAAAGGTCATAAATCACTAGTGTTTTGTTTTCGAAAGCAGATTAAGATACTTTATAACACCATATAATTTTATTTTCTTAACTTGTAGTGGTTTCTTTGTTCAAACCCTTCATAATTGGTGTGTTATCTGAAGCATATATCACTACCGTCTTGTTTTCCAAAGCCTAGATGGGTTTCTAAAAGATAGTCCCAAATTCCATAAGCTTGCAAGATCAAAAAATAATAAAAACAAATAAATCAAAGCTATGAGGATTTGAACCCCATTTTAACCATATATTGTGCATTATACCCAAAGTGGATACTTTAGTCATGCACTAAATCACTTTCTTCGTATCTGACTTATCCTCCGCACATTACCATAATTTATTAAATAAAAACTACTTGTATATGTATACAAGTTCCCTTGTAACATATCCCATATGGTCCACATATGTCAGGAAGATCACATTTCTTGTGTTCAAACAAGCTGAACAAAGTTTGCCATTTTAACACTGTGCTATCCCAACTGTAACTATGAATATCTCCATCTGCCTCTAACCTGAAAAAAGTAGTATTTCCAATGAGCTGGCCATAGAAACGTAGAAGATTTCTTCTTTCCGATGTGCTGTTGAAACTGTCACACACAGAATCTACGATAAGATTTGACTCCTCAACAGGGGAGTAGCTTGGAAGTCGAAAATCTAAACTGATTTCACCAAAATAGTTCCTGCATATTACAACATAAATTCCAGATTGAGAAGAATAATCCTGGCAACCCAAGCATAACCCAGACATAATCAGAATCAAGTATGCATCAATTACGTTCAGTGACACCATTTGCAAAAGTGCATGTTTCAGGATACATTTCCCTTACCTTCATGAATTGGCTAGAAGAGTTCCTGTCTGAATCCTCTAGTTTGAATCAACGGATCTGAACTTTGAAAAGAGGTGACATGAGATGCCACTTCTCATGAATCCTCCCCTCCTCCACAAATACACATAGCACAAATCTCACAAATTTTAGTGTTTGAACAGGGAAATAAAAGACACTCTAATATATTTCAAATTTATCTTTAGATTACCTTCTCTTGCTAAATATATCCATGGTACATCTCCAGCAGGATAACATGAGACCCTATTTACCACATCCTTCGTCATATTCTCACATTTCCTCAAAGTATTGAAAGGAATTTTCTAGCTTTTGATTATGGGGAGTAGATCAGACCCCATCTCTTATTGGAGGTGTCCTCTACAACGGTTGCTTTCTAACCTGGTCTGTCACAAATGACATTTCGTTTGCAAACTGCAATGTCCCACGGTGGCAAATAAATTCACCAGACTAAAATTAACATGGAATTATTATTAAGATATTGCTATCTCGATTCACCTTCACACGCTATCTCTGTCTTCAACAGCATTTGAACTATCTGAAACATTAGAGCATCATTAGCTCTCACAAGATAGAGCAGAGCCTGACAGATCTTCTATGAAGAACTGCCAGATTCTTTTGCACTGCATACTGGGCAAAACTGCACAAAATGTTGATAGCACATGTAATTGTTAGCACTTAGAAGGATAAGGCTGCCATTTCATTACCTTATTGATTTGCAAACACTGTTGGCTCGTAATGTTTAAATATGTGGTAGCATTGCAAATATGAGACCTGCACAAAGCTCATCAACATCACCGATTATACTATGGTCTTCATTAAAAATGAACAACCAAAATTGGAAACACTATTATAGCATGCGTGAGATCAGACTTTCTCGAATTAACAAGGCAGACAACCGATTCAAAACAATCATTGTCAACCTGGGGTTAACACCAGCTTATGGCAGAGCTTTCGCTCTGCCTCTAATATCTTTTTAACAAATTGCAGCTAGATTTAGAACATCCGGAGGAAAAGATGCAAACCATGCTTTTTGTTCAAACCTGTTTGGCCGAATCATTACCTACAGCAGCTCATTACCTGCAGATAAATTTGTTTAGCACAGCTCGATTCTGGAATGTTGGTGTCGCCATTGATTCCGGAATGCTGGTGTTGAATCCGCTAGCTCCATCCTTTCTGTTGCATCCGCTGATTCAAGCAAACCCAACTCTACGTTTGCTCTTTCCTTAGTAAAAACTCTTTGCCCTAATCTTTGCTGTGTCTGCTCTTTCTCCGTTCGCCCTAAACGCAAACCTTAACTCTCATCTCGTTCAACCCTAACCCTAAAATGTAAAATTTGAGTCTTTTTATTATTTAAAATGTATCATTTAAGGCCCTTTTGTTTTTTTTTTCAATTCATCCATCATTCACTTATCTAACATGTTCACACGTTCCTTGACATCGGTCATGTTTAGATCTAGCCTAGACATGTTTTTATTTCGCCTTTGCCTCACGTCGTTTAATCTTAACCCTGTAGAGTTTTTTTATTATTCAAGTTCCAACATGTATGTGTTGAAACTTCATCTCTATGGTAGATTCATCCTCTCTTTTTCTTTTCTAATTCATCCAACATGTATTGGAACCTCACTCGTATGTTAGATTCATCTACAAACTATTACCAATTTTAATTGCTAATCTGGGTCACTTTGGCATTTGCATAGGTTGGAGCTAAGAGAAGCAATCCATTTTATTGTAGTTCTTTAAGGTGCCTCAACTACTTATTTTAATTATGTAAGTCATCTAAGTTGACTTAGCTACATTGTAAATTAACAAGATCTCCATCAATCATATTTGGCATTTTTCTTGGACACCTTTGTCCAATGCTTTTGTATATCATGTATTGGCCTAGTAACACTCAATAACTCCATCACATGATTATCTACTAGAGGATGTTGGTTCTTTTGCGAGATGGAAGAAGAACAACTTGAGACCATAGTTTGGACACTGGCAATTGAAAGTCGTGCTTCTAGTCTGAAAGATGTAGCACCGCCTATAGAAAGTACTCAGAAGTTTGATTGAGATAATAGATCTACATGACCAGGGTTAAACTTTCATTGTTGTAGCTTTTACAAAAGAAGTTGTTGATGGTGCCTACTTAGGTGAAGATGACATCTTACGGTGTTTGAGATGATGGTTGGTGTTAACTCATTCGAGATTGTAAAAGAGATATTGTTGCCCCCAAAAGGGCAACATGCTAATTGTGGTCTATGCATTCAAACTAGGTCAACTTATCTTAGAAGACTAGGTCAAAGTTTGGAAGAATCTTGGTATTTAACATTGATGTGGAGGTCAAGGGGATTTCATTCTTCAAGTCAACAAGTATTCAAGGTTCAAGACTCACATGAGGTAATTTATTAGAGGTCAAAATGCTTAGTCAAAGAATATGCTCTAGAAGATTCTGGGTTGTGAAGTTTGGAAGACATTGCTTGAAGTTTGGAAGTTGAAGTTTGGAAGATTCCTTTGTATGTGGTCCCATCCTTGTCATTCACCTTGCCTAGCCATTTTCTTTCCATATCCATAACTTATTGCCCATTATCCCATGACATTTCCCCTATTTACTCTTCATGACCACTTTACACCATTGCCCTAAAAAATTGCTTTTCTTTGTCATAAACATTTACCCCACCACCCCCATTTTTTGCACTTGTGGCTCAGCATTGTAACATACCTTTAGTTCATTCCCTTATCATTGCTTTCCTTGCCATAATTGCTATCATGCCCAAGCTCTTTATCACTTCTTTCAAACATGCCATCACCTTGCCTATTTGGAAACCTACTCAAAGCATTGGCTTCAAAAAATATATTCCTCCTTGTTCTTATTATTTTGCCCCCTTAATGGTTCTTCATAATTTCTTTTGCCTTCATTCTTATTCCACCATATTCCTTGTGGTATATTCCAAAAACTTTGCTAAAAGATGCCCAAAGGATTTTCTATCCTTCACACGTGTGGAAAATCTCCTATGGTTTAAGAATTTGTTGTTATTACTAAGACTTCCTTGGATAAATACCTTGAACCATTGGGTGAGATCTCAAAAATGGCCAAATACAAAGATATCTACAGCGATATATTCTTTCAAAAATATAAACCGTAGATCGCTGAAGGTTTTAAAATACTCATTTGAAGAACCCTAAAACTAGAAATCCGGCTCGAATCTTGCCTTCCCGCGCTCCATTCCCTCTGAGACCACCCTATTTTTGGATTCCGGAACTTAAGCAACAGATCAAGCCTAAACTTATGACAAAAAACCACCGAAACCAAAATTTGAAACTATATACAGAGGACATACAATCGAGACATTTTTGAAGGCCCAGAAGTGTACAAACCTTACTGTGATCATTGCTGAGCATGACTAGAAGGATTTTGGAAGACTCTGAGTACTCCCCGATCAAGTCACAAGAGATTTGGTTGGAAATTATCTATTGAAATTTTCTTTTTCTTTTTTTTATTGAAGGCGACTATTTATATTAGGTATAAGTTAAGTGTACAGGAAAAACGTTTTTCAAGGGAAGTGTAACCCTATAACATTTTAAGATACTTTTTAGAAAAAGAGGTATCTGAGAGACAGAGTCATTTTGGACAGTTCTAAAAAAAAGCTAGTGAAATCCTTGAAGGTGCTGGTTTGTCCTCTTCCTTGCTTTCCCCTTCATTATCAGATGAAATGTGCAGTAGGTGCATTTACAAATGCCCGCCTTGGCCATGTTGAATCTCCCTTTGGCGTCTTTGGCCTCGCATATCAAATCTCTTCGAATGTTGTAATTTTGGTCACAGCAGCAACCACATACGCATAAGGCGTCGAGATGTGCAGATGTATCAGTAGGGCCGAAGAATCTGATCCATTCCTTCTCCTGCTCGGCCTTGTTCCTTTTCCATTTTAGCCTCCTAGTCATCAGGAACAGGGTTTCTGCAGCAATAAACGAATCATACATTAATACTAAGGATCCAATTAATGTCATACATTACCTGTTTTATGATCCCTTCCGGGGGGATAATTTCAAAATCAAATATGAAAGTGTTTCTCCCTTTCCAAATTCTCTACAACAGAATATAAATTCTCCAGTCTGTTGGGTTGTTAGGCATGAAGAATTCTTTGTGATCCAGGGAGACAAGATTTTGGCCAAAAATCTCAGAGGCCAGTTCCAGCACCCATTCAGACCAAAGGCAGGACCTGAATAGATGATTCTCATCCTCCTTATAGGCTAGACATCTGTCACAAATATCAGAATTAGTCATAGAAAGCTTAAATCTCTTACAGTTAGTAGCCAATCCTTTGTGCCATAGCTGCCACATGAATGCTTTGATTTTCGGATTAATAGGGCTGCTCCACATAAATTTGAGGTTCCTCCTAGCTGTATCCGAAGAAACTCCCCATTTGAGATGAATAGTAACCGTTTGGTCTCTCATTAGAAACTTGTAGGCCCAATTGACTTTGTAGCCATTCACCCCGTTATGATTCCAAGAGTCTTGGGAGTGGGACCACAATCCATTCACTACTGTATTAGTAATTGCTTCATACAGCAACTGTGTTTGCTGACCTTCCCCTGCAAGGACTGAGTTATGAAATAGAATAATCCCATTATCATCAAAAATATTTCTGATCATGGTGATTCCTTTTTGCTTCCAAAGCTTCGCTTGATCAGGGAAATGGCGAGCTAGACACATTTCAGGGTTATCCAAGATGAGAGCAGGATTCCAGAAAATGGACTGATCTGTAGATAAGCCCTTTTCCCAGCTGTACATCTGTTTAACTTCAATCCAAGCCTTTATCCATTTTTTAATAAGACCTGGGGTGGTGGCTGGAACAGAGAATGGAAAGAAGATAGAGTGTGGCAGGTCCATCTTTAGATTTCTCCATCCAAAGAGATGGCATTTACCAATGTAATGCCTTATCAGAGCAGATATGGGGTGCTTGATTTTGTCATACGAGGCCTTATGAAAATATTTAGCTGCCAAAGCCAAACCTTGCTTTCTTATATTAATTGTTCCCAGTCCTCCTTCTACTTTAGGCTTACAGCACTCTTCCATGGAAACAGGATGCCAGCATCTTCTATTTTGGCCACAAGAGATAAACCTGCCAATGATACCTTGAAGCTTATTAGTAACTTTTTTGGGAGCTAAAATAATTGAGGATTGATAGACCTGCGAGGAGGATATCATAAAGTTGGCTATAATAGCTCTGCCATTCTTGGAGAGATATTTAGAGTTCAGGGTATCTACCTTTTTATAAAATTTATCAGTTATATCATTCCACAGGTCCGAGGCATTACTTCTGATGGCAAAGGGAATACCCAGAATTTTAGTCTTAGTGCAAGGGGAGTTATACTTACAGCCAAAAAGGTCGGCCGCCTGGGTGCCTTTGTCCATGTCCCTGGCTTGAATAGCAGATTTTAGAGGGTTAATTTTGCAACCAGAGATATTACCAAAGTCCTGGAGAATATGCTGAGTGTTGATGATCGAAACCTGATCCATAGAAGTCAAAATGAAGGTATCATCAGCAAAATGACCATTGAGGATCTGATCCACCTGGGAGTTATCAGGGAGTTGAAGTCCTTTGATAGAATTCTCGTTCTTTGCCTTTTCCAGTCTGCTATGCAGTGCTTCCATGACAATTAAGAATAAAAAAGGGGCAAGAGGACACCCTTGCTTAACACCTCTTTTGAGAGCAAAGAAGGGGCTACACTCACCATTAACAAGAACTGCCGATCTAGAATTACTCAAGATTGCTTTAAACATACCAATACTTTCTTCGTTGAACCCCAAAGCTCTGCAACATTTAAACAAAAACTTCCAACTGACCGTATCAAAAGCTTTCGTGATATCCAGTTTGAGAGGGGCAATATCTTGGTTGGATTCCTTGGCCCAGTGCAGCCCTAAGATTGCAGTGACCACATTGTCCAGGATAAAACGATCCTTAAGATATGCAGATTGGGTGCTACTGATTGCAGTGTTTAAAATCTTCTTGAGTCTGGCAGCCAGCGCTCCTGCAATCATCTTGTAAATGACATTAGTAAGAGAAATTGGTCTATAATCAGCAAAGGAGATTGGGGAGTCAATCTTGGGAATGAGAGTAATAAGACTCGTGTTGATTCTGGCATCCAGACACTTATTTATCCTGAACTCATTGGCTAAATTGGTAACACCTTTACTTAAAATAGGCCAAGCCTTTTTAAAAAATTCCGCAGGGAGGCCATCTGGTCCCGGGGTTTTCCCATTATCCATTCCAGAGATAACTTCCTTGAGCTCAATATCAGTAAATGGGGTCGTGATGAGGTTGTTCTGGTCCTCATTGACTTTGCTCTCAATGTTGATAAAAAGGTCCATCGCCCCATCAAGGCAGTCAGTGTTGGTACCCATGATCTTTGTGAAGTGGTCCATAGCAGCCTTCTTAAGGTTGAGATCACCAGAGATTTGAGTATCCCCCACCTTGACTTCATCAATTTGATTTCTTTTGAGTTTAGTCTTGGCCTTGATAAAGAAATACTTGGAGTTGCATCTCTCATCCTCCTTGAGCTCTTTGATTTTTGCCTTTACTTTCCAACCTTTTGCAATGCTGATTTCCTCCTTCTCTATCTGAATTTTGATGTCTTCTTGCATGTCAGCAGGGGCAGCACTTAGGCTATCTCTCAGATTAGCCAGCTTGGCTTGCTTCTGGTAGTGGATTTCTTTGCCCCAGCATTTCAGCCAGCTTTTAATGTGTTTGGCAACATTAATCCACCACCACATCCAACCAGTATCCCCAGCTGGCATGGGGTGGCAGTTTATAATGTTCTGGAGCTTTTCCATAAACTCCTCATGGTCCAGAAGATTAACATTAAGCTTGAAAAAGGATTTTCTATTGTTATGCATGTTCTTGCCAATAAAACAGATTTGCTGAGGATAGTGGTCGGAGAGAGTATATCCTGTTAGATTATCCACCCTACTGCCCGCAGTCCAAAGGTTCTCACTAAGGTAAAAACGGTCATGAAGGCAGCAAATCGGATCTATTCTACTATTGAAATTTTCTATTGACCTGAAGTTGATTTTGAAGTACTGAAGCATTATTACCCAACATTATTATGATTGATTTACATTCCTATCAATGAAATTCGATGCCTACTTGAAGCAATTATCTCTGTTATGATTCTTTACAATTTTTCTCTGTTCAAAATTTTACAGAAAATCCCCGAGCACTTTTGATTACTTTTGACCCATTTGCCATCAATCACTGAAGCATCTGGCACCTATATGTCTTGAAAAATCCAAAAAATTCCACTCACAACTCGAGTTAGAAATTTTTGCACTCTGTTTTGACTATTCTTGACTGTATTTTGCCAAATCCAGCCACAAAAATTACTTTTGCTTATCCAAATGACAATCTGACCATTTGCCTATATTCCTTATCATCATTACAACACATTTGCTTTGGAAATTCTCAAAAACTCGTCTGGCAACTCCAAAATCCCAATCTCTGATCACTGTTTTCAAATTTGACTGCTATTGACCAAATTTTGACCGCACTTTGAGCTTGAATAACTCACAAACTATGTTTCTGACTTGGTCAGAAGCTTTACCATTGGTTACCTACAACTTTTTTGACTAAGTCTCTGATTGATTGACTCAAAAATCGATCCGCATATCAATACCACAACCTGTTTTTGGCAAAGGTGCCAATTTCTGGAAATGGGAAAGGTATAAAACTTCAAGTTTTTGAACTTGTCTTTGAAATTAGCTTGCATAGATTGATCACCTTAAGTGATCTGGAGGTTCTAACCCCAATTTGAGTGAAAACTCAAGTTGGTTCCTTGTGGTTGATCCTTAAGCCATGTTTAGGGTCAACATTTTGGAGGTCCTACCGAGATATCTACCTGGATTTTCGAACTCATGGCTCCAAAACAAAAGTTTCCAGCAGAGAAAGAACCAATGGAAGATCGGGGAGACTTGAGCCTTTCGGGAGATAGATCTCTTCCCCCTAATTTTGCAAGTGGATTACTTCAAAGCCTACCTTATCAGTTCGAGTTGAATATGCCTACTCCATTGCCTACTTTTGATTCCAGCATGAGTGCTAATACTTTTTTAAGAGTCTGTGAAGATTATTACAGAGATTTTGGCTTCAAACAAGGATGCAAGCTATCACAATTTGAAAAGTGCTTTAAAGAGGAAAGTGAAGCTGGTGCTTGGCTGACTTATGAGAAGCTTATGGGAACCACTTCTTGGGATGACCTTGTCACCAAGTTTTTGGACAGGTTTTTAAAACGTGCTGCTCCTAAAGACCTTGTTAATGAGTTGCAAAATTTCTCCATTTATGCAGGTGAAAGTGTGAGCCAGTATAAGGAGAGATTCAGCACCTTCATGAATAGATGCCAAAAAGTTCAAGTCACTGTTCCCACACTCTTTTTGGTGTCCTCCTTTATTAAAGGCTTATCTTCTAGACCAGAAATTCACAGGAAGCTTATCAAGATTCAAGCTGCAGAAGGTTTTGATTCCATCTACAAAGTTTTTGCCAAGACCACTGAATTGACCAAAATGTTTTCTATCCTACCAGAAAAACACCATAGCTTTCATCATGATCCTTTTTACCCTGATACCACTGATGGTCCTTATGAATCTCATCATTCTGTCCCTATTTATGTTGTGCATAAAGAAAAAAGAAGAAGCTGATTCTCAGATTTTAGAAGTCAAGGCAGACCTGACAAAGGTGACTGAAGCTTTAGCAGAAGTGACCAAACAACTTATGGAGCTCAAGGCAAGTAGGGCAGGTAGAACTTACCCTGAATGTATTCATTGCAATAGAACTTCACATCCAGCTGACATTTGTTATTGGCAAATATGTCCTAAATGTAAAAAGAAAGGTCACTTTGGTAGAGAATGTCAAATCTGTGCTTTTTGCAATGAAATTGGCCATCTTGACTTGACCTCGGATGCTTTGTTAAAGAATATTTTGCCAAGCAAGAGAAGGAAAAGAAGTGAGGCAACTCCTCATGTAAGATTTGCAGAGCCTACTAGCTCTATAAGGTTTGTACAAGTTCTGAGAGATGCCAAAGGCTGAAGAAGAAGTGATGGTGGTACAAACCGTAAGTATGGGAGATCCCCATAAACTTGCTTTGAGCCTACCAAGTTTGTTCCAGAGCATTTTAGGAGATCAAGCACGCCATCACCACTGTTATGGAAGCCCCTCCTCAAGAAATAGCTCCACCCCCAACAAAAATATGGTAAGAAAGATCATGACTTTGATGAGTTGGATGTTTTACTAAAAATTCCAAAGTAAGTGTGGACTTATTTACATTGTTAAAGATTGCACCTGGTTATAGGAAAAAGTTACTACAACAAACTACTTTTAGTGAAGCAAGTAGCTTGTGTAGGTGTTGCAAATGCCACTAATCTTATTACGGCCCAAAATGAAGAGGATCCAGGGTGCCTTTATGTGCTCAAACAACTCTAGGAGGTTATTCTTTTTCCAATGTGTTGTTAGATGGAGGCTCACCTTTAAATATCATGCCATATCATGTTATGAAAAAATGTGGGCTCAAGATAGATAAAAGGTCATCTGTTTTGTTAAAATCTTTTTTCTAATGCTAAGATAGCACCGGTTGGAATTGTGACCAAGGTCCCTGTTAACTCTTGAAGGCATTGTTGTAGCTGCCAATTTTGTTGTTGTTGCTTTTTGAAGATCTAGGAGAAGATCACGGAGACATATATGATCTCTTCTTTGGGAAGGAGGTGGATGGCTACACAGTTGATGCTAGGCCAATCTGGTGCGAAGGGAAATGCACCATTTCAAATGGCACTCAAGTGGCCACAATCTACAATCAAGATGGTTCTTATGGCTTTAATGACGAGGTACATTTTATCAAAGAAATGCTTATAGAAGAACCACTAGGATCCTCTGATCTAGCAACTCCTAACACAAAGAAAATTGAGTTGATTCCTTTAATTAGAGAGTGTGCACTACCTTACGAAGATGGCGAGAAGAGGTTGTTTATGGTTTGATGGAGGAATATCAAAGAAATTGAATATAGCTTCATCTGCAGACTATATTAAAAGATCGCCAATAAACTTTTGGCTAAGGTAGGAAGGATTTTTCCCCAAATAACTTCTAATGTAGCAGAATACAAGGCTTTGATTGCAGGTCTCCAGGAAGCTAGAGCTATGGGTATTTCAATTATACATATCTATGGGGATTCACAGTTAGTCTGCAGACAGGTAAATGGTGAATATCAAGCCAAGAATGCTGATATGGAGCTCCAGAGAAACCAGGTAATGGGAATGCTTGCTCATTTTACCTCTTGGAAAATTACTCATATCCCAAGGGAGCAGAATTGGGAAAGCGATGCTTCTTGCAGAGACACTTTGATGACTTATTTATCTGAGGGAGCTATACCAGAGGAAGATTTCGATGAGGATGAGGCTAAGGAGTTCTGTCCCATACTAGTTATAAATGCATCCCAGGAAAAGGCAGTCAATGAAGTTATAATCAACAAGCATGGCCAGGAAAGAACTCTGTTTGTGTGAGATCTTTTTGACACACAAAATAAGGAAGAGATCAATAAATTCTTTGAAGAAAGAAGTGATGTGTTTGCTTGGGATTATTCTGAGCTTATTGGTATCAAAGAGGAGGTATGTCAATTTGAAATTAAAATTAAGGAAGGGTGTAAGCCTGTCTTCCAGAAGTTAAGAAGAATAAATGCTTCACTTTTAGATCTAATCAAAGATGAATTGCAGAAGATGTTGGATGCAGGTGTCATTGTAGAGATCATCAACCCTGAATGGGTATCCTGCATTGTTCCAGTGGAAAAAAAGAATGGAACTTTGAGAATTTGCATAGATTATCGAGATTTGAACAAAGCCACTATAAAAGATTGTTACCCCTTGCCTTTTTTGGAAGAAATTCTATATGCTGTTGTTAACAAACTCTCACTTTGATAACATATAAATTCTCATCTAAGGAATAAGCTTGAAACATTCCAATAATCATTCAAGTAGAATGAGAACTCACCCAAGCACTCTCCAAATATGCATTCCAATTCACCTCAGAAGCCTCTCCACTTGCTTGGATCTCCACAGAAGTTGCTAGATATGAGCAAATTGATTAGAATGGATTAAAATGCAATGCACTTGCTGTAAATAGGATCAGAATCAATGAGATTTCTCACCAGGAGGACCTGTGGCAGCCATGATAAAAGCTTTGAACCGAAAGCCTAGAGCAGGAAACCCTGAGCAAATCAATGCTCTCTAATCCAAAACGACCCATTTAGGGTCTGAAAACCGTTGCACTTAGGTGCGGCAAGAAGTTCTGGTCAAAACAGTTGCAAGCCGCTTGACCCAATTCGATTTTGCTTACGTTCTTGCTTAATTAGGTTTTCTTAATGAAATTTGCTTAAGACATTCATTATTGTTTAGCCCTTATTATATTATTACGTGAGGGAGACAAAGTGCACTTGAAAACACATCAACAATATTACGACAACAACCTTTTCTATTCAAATTCCCTAAAAACAACAACGTACTTGCTCCTTATATAGTTTCAACAAACAATCTCCACCGTTCATAGTTTTGCCACATGGCACAAGCACAATAACTTCAACCTTTAAATATTAAAGTCTACTTTAAATTCCAACTTCTAACATCTACTTTATCCTAGTAACTTCAATAGTCATTTTCATAATTCAGAAACCTAAGTGCGATGTCGTTTGAAGTGCCGATCTTCATCATGTTCATCGTCTTCATCTAGATCGAACATGGCCTCTAACACCGCATTCTCAGCTTCCTCGGTTGCTTGCGTCTCCACATCTTCCTCTTTGTTTCTCTTATCATTATTCCCCATTTTTGTGGAGAGCAATCGCTCTCCACCTTCACGCAGCATCAGCAAGTGAACATGCCTGTAATTCTGGTAGAATGTATAAATCTCTTTTCGTCGCTTACCCTGGGCTGCAGCTTTAGGATCAGAATATGCCGAAGAAGCATTAATGAGAAATCTTGTTTCAGCCATCTTCTCAAATAAAGCAATAAGTAAAGATGGTAAATGATTTGCCTTCAAGAATAGCGCAGTGTCCATCTTTGTTTTCCTGCAAGACAAGTTTGGATTGATATTGATCAATGTGTCCTTAGCACTAGCATGTGGAGTGATGATAATTTCCAGCAACTTAGCAAATTTTCTTTGCTTCAAAACAATTGGGTCCGGATTGAACTGTCTTTGTTTTCACAAAAGCTTGTAAATTATGAACTATGGTTCTTGTATCGGACCAATCTTGACCGGGAATTATAACCCAGTTGGATTTGTTTTGATCCAAGGGAAACCAAGGCGGAACCTAGGATCAAAGTTAGCATTGTTTTGCAAAGCTATTGGTGCATTCTGGAAGTAAGTAGATGTCTCAGGATCAGCTAAGAAATTCTTCCTCCACTCACCAGAAGTAGCAGGTTTATATAATGGTAGAGACAAGAAACTTTCAGGACATGCAACGACAGATTTTTAATGGCGATGTTTGCGTGTCAAGCAACCTTAGCTCTAAGTCTGATATTTTCAGATTTTACCTCATCAAGGGTTTTGACAAGCTTTTGGGATTTCTCCCGGAAATTAGCTTTTTGCTGCTCAAATTGTTGAATGATAGCATTTGCACGATCAGCTTGCTGCTGGACATTAGTACATTTAAAAGCAAAAAGCTCAGCATCCTCTTTCTTGGTTTGAAGTTCAACTTCTAAACTTGTAATCTTGGTAAGAAGAACAGTATTTTGCTGCTGTAAATCAGCAATCTGTGTGTCCTTTTCAGCTGTTATCTCTTCAATAAACTTTTGTTGGATGTTGAAAAACTGAAGGATCTTTTGATTGACTAATTCCTGAGGCTCTTGAGGTACGGTTTGGACATGGAAAACTGCCTCAACTGGTGCTTCTTGTGGCTGAATCATCTCTACTGGTGTATCCTCCTGTTCACATAAAAGATAGTCAAAAATAAGTTGTAAGTGAACTTTACATAATTGAGCACATGGGCTGCTTTCAAACCGATTGCCTAAAGCATAAACAAGTTGAGAATGAACAACCATGGCCCAAGGAATTTCTAAACCATGTATGGCTTGAAAAATATAAGCAAACCATCTATTAGCAGAATATGAAGTTAAGGATGTTAATTTTGCATTCAAATGTGCCAGCAAACTCTTATATTGTGGCAACGCATCCTTGATGTTGTATCCTTGATCTTCTTGCTTGATTCCATACTTTTGCCAAGCTACAAATTGATGAACTAAAATGGCAGGAGCATTGGGTAACTTTAAAGCCTTTTCCACCAATGATGGTGTCAATTGGATAGAACCAGTTGATTGAGTGAATCCATAATACGTGCTAGGGTCATAGGAAAATAGAAATTCTGAAATTAAGCCCTCTGATGGTATAGGCATAGAAATACACACAAACGATATTAATTTTGCTTTTTCTAATAGTGTAATAGCATTATGATCCAGTTTGGGTAATGTAGGATTGAGAGAAAATGATCTTTTGCAAGAACCTTTTGGAATAATTGGAATAAGAAACTGGCGCCTCCAAGATCTTTTTTGGAGTTGATATCGTGTCCTACTTTGCTCTTTAACAAGGTTGTTATAAAATAATCTTCCTCGTTTCATAATCTGTTCACCTTGTACGATGCAAAACAGAATTTTATGTGGTGGCCAAAATCCCAAATGATATAAAGCATTCATAAATTGGACTTCAGAAATCAAATTCTCACCATTGTTCCATGATTTCTTAGCATCTGTGGATAAACATGGCAAATCACCTTTTAAATTCATTAAATGGATTGAACCATTTGAATTTATCTTATGTATTATAAATGGACCTAGCCATCTAATTTTTAGTTTTCCAGGATGCTTTAGATATCTGGAATCATAAAGTAGAACTTTTTGACCCTCTTCAAAATTTTTCAGCTTTTGTCTTCGATCTTCCCAAGCTTTCCTCCGATGTTTTGCAACCTGTTGTGACCAAATTGATCTTTGTCGGTTCTCATCCAAAGCTTCCAGCTTGTAGAGTCTATTGTTTTGCCACATGGCACAAGCACAATAACTTCAACCTTTAAATATTAAAGTCTACTTTAAATTCCAACTTCTAACATCTACTTTATCCTAGTAACTTCAATAGTCATTTTCATAATTCAGAAACCTAAGTGCGATGTCGTTTGAAGTGCCGATCTTCATCACGTTCATCGTCTTCATCTAGATCGAACATGGCCTCTAACACCGCATTCTCAGCTTCCTCGGTTGCTTGCGTCTGGAGCCACATCTTCCTCTTTGTTTCTCTTATCAGCTGTTGCAGGGAAAGACATGTACTCATTTTTGGATGGCTTTTCAGGGTTCAACCAGATTAGTATCAAAGAGGAAGACCAGCCAAAGACCTCATTTATCACTCCATGGGGTACTTATGCTATGAAAAGAATGCCATTTGGCCTAATGAATGCCCCAGCTACCTTCCAAAGAGCAATGGATGTCATTTTCAAAACTATGGCTGCTGAAGAATTTAGAGTGTATTTGGATGATCTTTGCTTGGGTTCTCATGCTAATAACCATGTGGAATTGCTTGCAAAAATCTGTTCTTTATGCAGGACTTCAGGAGTCAATCTAAATCCAAAAAAATGCATCGTTTTTGCATCCAAAGGACAACTCTTGGGACACGAGGTATCCAGCCAAGGTATTCAAGTTGCTCAAGATAAAGTTGAAGCTCTCCAGAAACTGGTACCTCCCAAGAATTTGAAGCAGGTTAAGACTTTCATTGGTATGACAAGTTTCCTTAGGATGTATATTCCAAATTTTGCTCATATCTTAAGTCCTATCTCTAGGTTGACCAGGATAGGGAAGTTTTCTAAATCTGAAAGCAAGCACATACCTATCACATGGACTCCAGAGTGCCAAGAAGCTTTTGACTTTCTTATTTTATCCATATGTGAAGCTACTCTTTTAAAAAAACCAGATTTGAGCCTGCCATTTGAGGTTTATATCACTGTTACAAAAAAGGCTATAGGTTTAGCCATTTTGCAGGATAAGCACACCATAGTTTTTGCAAGCAAGCAATGGTCTGCTCTTGAAGAAAGATATACCAGAATAGAAAAAAAGTGCTGCTGCTCTCATGTTCCTCATCAATAGGCAGGGGCACCTACTTCTAAAAAGCCAAGTTCAGGTTCATATGAAGCAAAATCCAATGGGATTGCTATTTGGTAAAGCAACTAATAAACCAAAGATCCAAAGGTGGGCTTGTAAGTTGCAAAGTTATGATATTTCTGTAAAAGAGTTGCACTTGACACGAAATCCTAGCCTCTACTTGCCTTATATATTTTTTGATCATGAGGATGAATTGAATACTACTGACACTTCATTTGCAGTAGCACATTTAGAAGTAACTCAGGGAGATCAAGCCCAAGGAGGATGGCAGCAACCTATTAGGGATTTTTTGCAACATGGATTCACTTCTCCAAACCTCACTCCAAATCAGAAAAGAAGACTTAAGGACAAGTGCAGACAATTCAAGCTGATAGACAATGTTCTGTGCAAAGTCAATAGGGATGGGATTTTGTTGAGATGTGTAAGTGAAGATGAATCTACCTTAATTATTAGGGAAATGCATAAGGGTATCTGTGGGGGACATTTTGCTGGTGATACCACTGCCAAAAAGATCCTTAGGTCTGGGTATTATTGGCCTACTGTTTTTAAATATTGCTATGAGATCATCAAGACTTGCCATAAGTGTCAGATTTTTAGCAAAAGGATTTTATTACCAGCTGCCCTGAATCCTATTATATCCCCAACCCTTCTTCTACAGGTCAACATCAGCATATTATTGTGGCTACAAACTATTTTACTAAATGGGCAGAGGCCATACCTTTGAGGCAAGCCAATGCCCTCACCACTGCAAGATTCTTACATGAGTTTGTTTGCTCTAGGTTTGGTATTCCTTTCTAGATACATTCTGATAGAGGTACTCCCTTTGTTAATGAAGTCATTACTAATTTGTTGGGTATTTTGAAGGTCAAACATACCAAGAGCTCCTCATACTATCCTCAGGGTAATGGACAAGCTGAAGCTACTAACAAAGTGTTGAAAAACATTTTACAGAAGACAATTGAGGTCAACAAAAGGGATTGGCATATCAAAATAGTGGATGCACTTTGGGCTTATAGAGTCACCATCAAAACAGCTACAAACCATACACCTTTCAATTTGGTTTATGGCATAGAAGTAGTTCTACCAGTAGAACTCGAGCTACCTTCCTTAAGATTAGCTCATAAATTGTGCTTACCTTTTGAACATGCCTTACAGGAAAGACTGGATGCCTTGTTACATTTGGATAAGTACAGAATGGAAGCTGGGAACACAAACTTGCTGAAAAAGGCTAAAGATCTGGCTGCATTTAAGGCTGCCCACAAAATACAAGGCACCTTTAAAAAAGGAGAGCTTGTTCTCAAATGGAACAAGTCAAAGGAGGACTCAGCTGGCAAATTTGATAACATCTGGGAAGGACCCTTTGTAGTCTTTGGATCCTGCAGGGTACAAATTCTTATTGGCTACAAGAAGTTGCTTCAGGGGATGCCCTTTGCCAAATCCTATCAACATTACACTTTTTTGAAAAGGTATTGGGACCAACATACTTGCCCGTCCCTCTTTTACATTAAGAGCTTAGAAGTTTGTAGTAGATTTAAGGTAGTTAAATGGGTTTGACTTTTGAGCATCTTTTATTTCAAAGAGGCTAGATCGGTTTGATTTTGAGCACACTACTCTAATATGATTGGTTTCATGTTTTCTAGGATGACCTGATCGGACAAGGTATACATGATTTCAAGAACGGACTGATGTTACTAATTACCAAGTGTCATATGCGGGGAGCACCCTTCCTCCATTTTTTCATCATCGTTTTTAAATAGTCCTACCATCCACTCAGCCCCTTATTCCTCTTTCATACCTCTACCAAAGACTCAAGAAAGTCACCTTCACCATCATAGCAGAGTTGCAAGTAATTGAGACTAATTGGTTTATATGTTTCCATGACAGGTGCATTCTTGTTCCATCTTTCTCATCTGTCACATTTAGTCCTACCTGCCATTTAAAACCTCTCATTCTTGTTTTCACTCCCAAGCACTCTGCAATTCATCTTTACCATCATAGTAGAGCTGCAACCTTTGAAGATCAAGAAAGGAGCATGCATACATTTTCTTGTTTTGGCGAGGCCTCAAACACTTGCACACTCACCTCATCTCCAGTTCATCACTACACTCACTTTCTTTTCACTCACCTCATTCCATTCACAATCATTCCACCACCCTTTTGTATCCATATTATTCCCTCACCACATTCATACTCACTTCACCCACATTTGCACTTCACACTCTCACATTTCTATTTGGACACCTTGGCATAAAGTTGAAGACCCCTCTAGTTACTCATTTTTTGACATCACATGGCTGAGGGGACCAGCCTTTTTCTTGTTTTGGCGAGATGTTGCCCCCAAAAGGGCAACATGCTAATTGTGGTCTATGCATTCAAACTAGGTCAACTTATCTTAGAAGACTAGGTCAAAGTTTGGAAGAATCTTGGTATTTAACATTGATGTGGAGGTCAAGGGGAATTCATTCTTCAAGTCAACAAGTATTCAAGGTTCAAGACTCACATGAGGTACTTTATTAGAGGTCAAAGTGCTTAGTCAAAGAATATGCTCTAGAAGATTCTGGGTTGTGAAGTTTGGAAGACATTGCTTGAAGTTTGGAAGTTGAAGTTTGGAAGATTCCTTTGTATGTGGTCCCATCCTTGTCATTCACCTTGCCTAGCCATTTTCTTTCCATATCCATAACTTATTGCCCATTATCCCATGACATTTCCCCTATTTACTCTTCATGACCACTTTACACCATTGCCCTAAAAAATTGCTTTTCTTTGTCATAAACATTTACCCCACCACCCCCATTTTTTGCACTTGTGGCTCAGCATTGTAACATACCTTTAGTTCATTCCCTTATCATTGCTTTCCTTGCCATAATTGCTATCATGCCCAAGCTCTTTATCACTTCTTTCAAACATGCCATCACCTTGCCTATTTGGAAACCTACTCAAAGCATTGGCTTCAAAAAATATATTCCTCCGTGTTCTTATTATTTTGCCCCCTTAATGGTTCTTCATAATTTCTTTTGCCTTCATTCTTATTCCACCATATTCCTTGTGGTATATTCCAAAAACTTTGCTAAAAGATGCCCAAAGGATTTTCTATCCTTCACACGTGTGGAAAATCTCCTATGGTTTAAGAATTTGTTGTTATTACTAAGACTTCCTTGGATAAATACCTTGAACCATTGGGTGAGATCTCAAAAATGGCCAAATACAGCATATACGCGATATATTCTTTCAAAAATACGAAACTGTATCGCGAAGGTTTGGCGAAAATACAGCTGAAGAACCCTAAAACTAGAAATCCGGCTCGAATCTTGCCTTCCCGCGCTCCATTCCCTCTGAGACCACCCTATTTTTGGATTCCGGAACTTAAGCAACAGATCAAGCCTAAACTTATGACCAAAAACCACCGAAACCAAAATTTGAAACTATATACAGAGGACATACAATCGAGACATTTTTGAAGGCCCAGAAGTGTACAAACCTTACTGTGATCATTGCTGAGCATGACTAGAAGGATTTTGGAAGACTCCGAGTACTCCCCGATCAAGTCACAAGAGATTTGGTTGGAAATTATCTATTGAAATTTTCTATTGACCTGAAGTTGATTTTGAAGTACTGAAGCATTATTACCCAACATTATTATGATTGATTTACATTCCTATCAATGAAATTCGATGCCTACTTGAAGAAATTATCTCTGTTATGATTCTTTACAATTTTTCTCTGTTCAAAATTTTACAGAAAATCCCCGAGCACTTTTGATTACTTTTGACCCATTTGCCATCAATCACTGAAGCATCTGGCACCTATATGTCTTGAAAAATCCAAAAAATTCCACTCACAACTCGAGTTAGAAATTTTTGCACTCTGTTTTGACTATTCTTGACTGTATTTTGCCAAATCTAGCCACAAAAATTACTTTTGCTTATCCAAATGACAATCTGACCATTTGCCTATATTCCTTATCATCATTACAATACATTTGCTTTGGAAATTCTCAAAAACTCGTCTGGCAACTCCAAAATCCCAATCTCTGATCACTGTTTTTAAATTTGACTGCTATTGACCAAATTTTGACCACACTTTGAGCTCGAATAACTCACAAACTATGTTTCTGACTTGGTCAGAAGCTTTACCATTGGTTACCTACAACTTTTTTGACTAAGTCTACAGTGATTGACTCAAAAAATCGATCTGCATATCAATACCACAACTGTTTTGGCAAAGGTGCCAATTTCTGGAAATGGGAAAGGTATAAAACTTCAAGTTTTTGAACTTGTCTTTGAAATTAGCTTGCATAGATTGATCACCTTAAGTGATCTGGAGGTTCTAACCCCAATTTGAGTGAAAACTCAAGTTGGTTCCTTGTGGTTGATCCTTAAGCCAGGTTTAGGGTCAACAGATATATTGAATAATCATTTATTTGGCATTGCTCACTGGAGAATCATTGCTTCGGACAATCCATGCAATTCATAAAGAAGACACTAATGTAGAGGGCAACGTGAATAAATATAAGTGTCCTTACCATTTTATAAAGAGGAAGAAGGCTAGATCAGCAGGAAAAGAAGGCAAGAGAGATCCTTGTGGTATGGAGAACATTAAGCATCTATTGATTGTTGTCTAAATCATTTTTGGAAAATAGATTTGGAAGGTCATTTTGGACAAACTTCCAAACTATCGAAGTAGTGAGACCAACTATTGCATATTGGAAAAATGTTGTAAAAGAGATAAAGGGATCTCCAATAAGAAATACCAAGTTATATGACGGCATTTGACCTCACTTGCAATGGATGCTCATTCATGAGGTACATGTAGCTCTTACCATGATTGAATATGATGAAGAACAACAAGAAGTGGTATATTGTGGCCGAATTGTGGCTCTACAAGTGGTAAAACAAAATAGGAACGATGATGCCTAAACAATGTGAAAGAGACTCCTTTATGGCTAGGGGCTGCATTGACGAAACCGACTAATACAACGATGGATATGGACAAAAAGATTGTCTTCAGATTCATATTCAATGGTGGAATCCACTCAGTAAAGGTAGCAAGATATAGAAAGGTCAATACAATGAGTATTGGAGAAGAAAATGGAAACTGAATTCAAATGAACAACAACAATGTGTAGACATTCAATCAGTAACTATAGTTGGAAAGCAAAGACTTCTGCAATTTCCATGAAATGTCTTTAACTTATGGTTGCAATTATCCAAAGCTATTTGGAAGTATTGTATTATCGAGTGATTTATATGAATTCAAAAGTCTTTGCACGATTTCGTTCTTTATCTTTATCATTGTGTTTATTCATTGTGTTAAATAGATATCGAGATGTAATGAAGACCAAGCAATCAAAATTTCAAATTGAAAATATAGATATGTCTAAAAACTTTGAATAAGTCTAAATTCTCCTAAATGAGTCATTAGTCCCTCTGCCATAATTACTATTTATCCAAGCTCATTCTTGTGTATATGAATGTTGCTATGATGTCTAAACTGCATGCAATTCTCTTGGGTTACAACGTTTGTTAGAACTGATGATCCAAATTAAAAAATCGTAAGCAATCGCCTTCTCATGGATGATCAGTCTAAGCTGAAAGCTTTGAAGACTGTTGCAACTTCTGCGTCTTCTACATTTAAATCAGATATATGGTGTCTTTTGAGTTTTAACTACATTTTGCAAAAAAAAAAAGTTCTATGGTCATAAAAGCAGGGATTCTAGCCAGCGCTGGAGCTCCACAACATTTGGGTGATCCCCATTAATAACTGAACATGAATTGGGAATCAAGAGAATGTTCTTAGCTCCCCCACACAACACCATCAAACAAGGGTTTGCCCTTTCGAGCAACCCAAAAATAATTATACCTATAGTGGTCTGGTAACGATTAGTTATAGTAGCTATTTCCTTTGGACTCTTGTGTTAATAGCCATCATGAAATGACAACCCTTTTGAGTCAAACTTATGAGTAACCACTAAATTGACCATAATCCAATTTTTAATAAATCAATGTTGTAATAGAAAAACCAACATGAATAATCACTATGAAATTTAAAATAGTATTAAAAACTCCCACAATTGGAACCAATGTGAATAACCATCATCACATTGAAAAAAATATTGAAAAACTCTTATGACAAGCCACTGCCAATTCGATAAACCATGATATCAAAAACCATTATCAACTCAAATAAACCATGCTTCAACAAAAAACCAATATAATTAACTATGTACTAATTATAAAAACCACAATAATATGTGGTTTTTATTAAGGATAAAAAAATCTGCATAGAAAACCACACCAATAGTGTTTTTTTAGTGGTAAATTATAGTAGTTAATTTTTTGGGTGCCTTGTGTTATCCTCTTTTTCCCTGAAAAGGAGTGACACCTCATTCCATGCTTCCAAAATTCTCCTCACCACGGGAGAGGTATTGCTGCCTATATTGAATTGAATGAATGCTGATTCTGGAAGTTGATGATCTATACTCTGACTACCCACTGGTTTTAACTGTGAGATCCAATATCTTAAAAGTTTCATTGCTGGAGATTTTGAGCCATGAATTGCTCTCCATACTAATTTTGCAGCTAAAGCTTGAGCCTGTTTAAACATGTCTTTACATCCCAAACCTCCTTCTTTCTTTGGTCTCATCAAATTATGCCATGCTACCTTGTGGTCCTTATTCCAAATGAAATTCCTGATTGCAGTTTCTAGCTGTTTGTATGAAGCCTTATCTGCTATAATAACAGATGAAAAATAGACATGGGTGCTACATATCACACTGTTTGCAATCTCGATTCTGCCTGTCGTGGAAAGGGATGTAGGATATTGAGATAATTTCTTCTTGATCCTGTTCACAATTGAAGACCACAGACCATGAATATTCATATTCAGGGCTAAAGGCAAACCCAAGAGTTTTGTGGCTGTATTTTTTGGAAGTACTTTAATTCCTTCCATATCTGTATCTTCAGTCTCCAAAATCACTACACATTTTTCTTTGTTTAAATGGACCCCTGATGCATTCCCAAATAGCTTTAGCATGTTTAAATTTTTTTTTAAACTGTTACCATCATTCTGTATAAAACAGAATGTGTCATCAGCATATTGCATCAATGTTAAGCTTTGTCCCTGTTGAGGCAGAAGAAGACCATCAAGTTGACCTGCCTGCTGTAAGCCTTTGGTTGCACGAGTCACCATTTCAGCTACTATCAGAAAGAGATAGGGTGCCAAAGGGCATCCCTGTCTTACTCCCCTTTGGATTGGAAAGAAATCTGTTGGATCCCCATTTATTAAGATGGAGGAGCAGGCTTTTAGGTTGAAACCATGAATCTTTTTTATAAAATCCTCCTCGAAACCTAGTTTCTCCATAGCTTTATATAAGAAGGGCCATTTGATTGTATCATAAGCTCTGCTAAAATCCAACTTGAGTAACATGCAGCCTTGTTTTGAAAGTTTATTCCAATGCAAACCTTCATGTGCTCCCACAAAATTATCCAGAATGCTTCTGTTTGGAAGGAAACCAGATTGAACAGGATCAATCACTTTCATGAGTATCCCTTTTAACCTTTCTGCCATGATTTTGACAATCAGTTTATATGTGGTATTGGTGAGGGATATTGGTCTCCATTCATTGAACTTTTTTGGATTTTCTATCTTGGAAATCAGGGAAATAAGGCCAGCATTGATTGATGGATGAAGACTCTGGGCCCCCCAAGCTCCTTGCACCAAGGAAATAATATCTTCTTTGACCATGTCCCAAAAATGGACATAGAATTCGGGGGGCAGCCCATCAGGCCCTGGACTTTTTCCATGATCCATCAGTTTAAGAGTGTCAAAAATCTCCCTTTCTGAAGGAAGCTCTAACAATTCTTCACTATCAATATGCTGATCATTTTGAGGGATGACATTGAAAAAGGTATCCATACTATGCCGGTCCATTTGTTCCTCCTTGAACAATTCCACATATCTTTCCCTAAAGAAAGTCTTTATTCCCTTCAAGTCTTCAATGATTTCCTGCTTTTCATTTTCAACCCTATGAATTCCATTGTTAGCAATTCTGTTTTTTGCAGCTCTGAAGAAGAAGGAATTATTGCTTTTATCCATACAGTTTGTGTAGATACATTTACTTCTAACTGCCATTGATTTTGCTTCTTGCTCCTCTATATGCTTGACTTTAATTTCCAGCTCTTCTTCCTGTTGTTGTAAGGCAGCATTTCCTTTGTCCACAAAAAGTCTTTCTCTCACTTCTTTTATGTCCCTGTAAATATTGTTTTTTTCCTCCTTTCTTCCTCTTGTCCACTTTTTTCCCCATTCTTTGATCCATGCCTTGATTTCTTTATATTTCCTACTAAAGTTCCCCATACTACCACTGTTTCCAAGCCTTGGGAGATTTAGAAAAAATATCTTAAATTCCTCCACAAATCTTGAGTTTGATAGGTAGGAAGTATTAAATCTGAATGGAGTGGTCAGACTTTTATGGTTTGCAGCAGCATCCTTGGATTGCAGAATCTGAGGATAGTGATCAGATATAGAGTTGCCAAAATCTGAGGTGACTGATGTTGTTTCCCACGGGTTCATTCCTGGCTTTGTCATGTAGGTCCAGAAGACAAAAGATTCTATCTTCATTTTTCTTTTTATTGCTCCATGAGAAAATGTTCGAGGAGGAAGGAGCTTGAAAAACAAAAGGAGTCATGAAAAGATCCCATTCCTCCTTTTCCTTTCTTGTCATGTTGATCTTCTTTCCTGCCTTCTGATCCCAAGATGCAGTATTGTTGAAGTCTCCACTTAAAATCCAATTATCAGCTTTTTGGTTCTGAAACCATGCTTTCATCTCCCTCCATTGAGTTTCTCTCTCTCCTAGGTCTGTGGAGGCATAAACATTTATGACCCCTAAAGAGCCAAATTTTGTTTCCAAGGTAACACTGGACCATCTCCCTATTAGGTGAACAAAAGCTGAGATTTGCTTCATTCCTCTCCGAGCAGTGATAATGCCTCCTTTTGTTTCATTTGCTTCTGCCCATATGGAACTATATTGGGGATCAATCCATTTTCCAAGGTTTGAAGCCTCAAAAATAGGTAGCTTGTGTTCCTGCAGCATCAAAATATCAGTTTTCATGTCTCTTATTGCAATTATGGCCCTTTTTCTCTTAAGGGGACCTTTAATCCCCCTAAGATTCCATGTGACAACCTTCATTTTGCTTTTTCCTTGTGTTACCAGCTGGCCCATCCTTAAAGAAAACAAATTGTCTCTTCTGTTTTTGCTTGACTGACCCTGGCATTGGTGTCATGAAAATATCCTCTTCCATTAAGGAGTCTTGATCTGATGATACCACAGATTCCTGTGTTGGCCCTTCAGTAACCAACTCATTTTCCTTTTCCTTCAGAGGGCTATTTATCACCTTTCCTTGTGGTTCATGCTGTGTCTGAGGTACAAAGTCATCCTCATTTCCTTGTTTCTCCTCTGATGTGTATCCCGAGCTCTTTTGCAAATCTGCTGATTCCTCCTGATTGTCAGGGATTTCATATTCTGGTTTATTGAAGAGCTTTTGAGCCAACAGTGGTGATACTTCAAAGAATTTAGAGCATTCCCCCTTGTATTGTTCTTCATAAATTTCTTGATCAGATTCAGAATCTGATTCAATTTGCTGCTTCTCATCCATTATCCTTTCCTTGATTGTCAGCTTTGGATTTGGAAAGTTATCTAGGCGAGTTGAGTCTTTTTGCTCCTTGTCTTCCATTTTTCCTTTCAGTTTTAGATCTTCCACATCTGGCGATTTGTTCAGCACTTTTACTTCTCCTGGCATTTCTTTTTTCTTATTTCTCACCCATTCCATATTTGATTTCCTTTTTTCCTCTTCTTGCTGTCTTTTTTGTTGCTGTTTGTGAATTCTTCTACTGCTCCCATTCCTGTTTTTTTTTGTTCTTGGCATTCCTAGAAACTGGAGTGATCCAGCCCCCTGTTTGCAGCTCCTTTTCTTTAAATGTAACCTTTTTAGGAAAAATATCTCGTCGAGGACTTTTACAAATCCCTCCTCCATGTAGCCTTAGTCCACAGTCCTCACAAATTGGTGGGAGTCCATTTAATTGAACCTTCAAGCGCCTGCTGTTACCAAATAAGCCGACATATTCAATGTCTTCCGGAATTTTCTTTTGCAGGTCGATCTGTATCCAAGCTCTTGGAGCTTTTTTTGGAACCAATTCAATGCCAATGTATTCCCCTATCTCAGAGAAGAGGGTTCTAAAAATTTCTTCGTGCCAATACATTGGGTTCAGTCCCTCCGTAGACACTCAAGCCGGATGATGGATCTGGGAAGGATTTTGAGGATAAAAAATGGGAGACCATTTTTGGAAAAAAAATTGTGTATTGGCTCTTGATATCGTTCCCTGCTTAAGAAGAAACTTAGCAGCGGACTCATTTCAGCATTCCACCATGAAATAGTGGAACTCCAGCCAATAAATTCGAGTTATCTGGACCTCCCTGCTCATCTTTATGAGTTCTAGCTTGATGTTTGAGAGATTGACTCCCTCATGCCTCACACAACCAATTAAAGCCCTAGAACTGAAGATGCTCATTTTTTCTTTTGAGTAATAATGGTTTAGAACTGGTTTTTTACCTCGAAACTCCTTGGGGGTCGTCTAATTCATCTTTCTCTAGACCTCCCTTTGGATCACATTCATCCTGTCGATTATGGGTTGCACCACCGTTTCATTTTGCATTTCTACCACCGTCATCCCTGTTTGTTTCCTTGTGCCGACCATTTTTCCACTTCTTTCCGGCTCTGTTTGCAAGAAAACCAAGAAATCTCCAAAAGCATCAGTTTTTCCCAAGCTTGGGGTACCTGTTTCAGTGTATCCTTGTATTAATCGAATGATGTCCTCTTTTTCTTGAGGTGACAGTTTTTGAAATGAGGCTTCCAGATCCCGTACTGTAACATTTGATGTTTCTTGGTTTGCCTGGCCCACCTCCTTACTGCATTGTTCTGATATCAGGCGTACTGTCTCTGTCATTTCGACATTTTCATCCAAGATACCCGACAATTTCTGTGCATAGCCCTTTTCCCCAACATCCCTCGATTGTTGTTTCTCCCCATCTACCTGCACGCTTCCCAATGTGGCCAAAAGGGCTACCTTCTGTCCACATTCTTCCTCTGTCTCCTTCTCTCGATTCTCCATAGTCAAGGACCCTAGGCGCTCACTTTTCCGAAACCTTCAACTCAGCGGGTGATAGACCATATATCGGACCACACGATGGCATTGTGTTGGGCTGCAAATCAATAGGACAATTATATGGACGATGCAATGGAAGCTTGCTGGACTTGACTTTGTCAAAAACATGAGAGAAGTCGCCATATTTATCTGGGAGCATTTGGGCAGACTTCACCATTGCAGAGCTAGCCGACAGATGAACCGGGATTGCAAATACTGAACTTGAATCTTCCCTTTCAGATTTAATAAACTCGTGAAGTGAAATCTTCGAGATACGAAACTTAGGGCATGAGGAAGCCTCTACAGAAGCAGGAGCAAGAGCAAGAGCAGGAACTGGAGCAGGAGCAGGAATTTGAACAAGAACTGGAGCTAAGACATGATCGAGAACATGGTCAGAATCTGAGGCATAAATTGGAGCAGAGAAATGAGTCGAATTAGAACATGGTGCAGAAATAGGAATAGCAAGGACAGAATCCGGAGCCCATGATACTGCACGGACTGAACTCAATGTTGGTGCAGAGGCCTGAACTGTAGATTAAATTGAAACTAGAGCTAGAACCAGCAAATCAAAATGATCTAGTACGCCAATCAATCTGTGGGTTATGTAGCTCGAGCCAGGACAGACCCAAGACTACTGATGCATGTGGGCTAGCGATGAGATTGAAGGAAACGCTACAAGAAACTCCCTCGAACAAAACCTGAAGAGGCGCAGTACTTTCTGTGACTGCACCCGAGGAGATCTCCGACCATCAATCACTTCGATAGAACTGAGATGCTCAACCTGGCTTCTACGGATGGTGTGCTTACTGGCGAATGCACTACCCATAAAGCAAGCATTTACGCTACAATCAAGTTGTGCCAATGCTTCCAACCTTCCAACCTCTGATTTCAATGATATAAAGATGAAAAATGCCTTGCTGGCCTTATTCGATGGAATAAACATGTCAAGAAGTGTGGAAGGAGTCTGAGAAAAGGCGGCCAGCTGACAAGAGACTCCTACTACTTGGGCCGGCCCCTGAAGTTTTTCAACTGATTTGAGCGCTTAACAGGGCATCCATGAGCAATATGACCAGCTCCTTCACAGTAGAGGCAAAGATTAGTCTCTCTTCGACGCTGCTTCTCGGCGGCAGATAAAGGTCCTACTCGATCAATTTGCATAGGCTCATGTCCGGACCTGCTGGATTCTATAGATGAGACCGGGGGAGGCGGAGTTACAGGTGCTTGTGTAATTGGGAAGACCTGACTACGTCTCTCTTGCCTATGTTGGAAGATCTGATTATGACATGGAATTGCAAATCTGATGGCTTCTTCCAAAGTCTAAGGTTCCTCCATAAACAATAGCTTATGTAACCCCCTTCGAAAATAATCTCGAAGTGCAACATTATCCCAGGCAGTATCCCAAGCAATTTGACAAAATTCTGATGCATATACTGAAGCTGGATGAGGGCTTTGCCTTAGATTGCAAAGTTTTGTGACTGCTGTGCATTGACGATCAGTGTCTCCAAAGCATGCCTTGAGCTCTGCAGTGAAAGCAGCTAAATCATGCAACGTTGGGGCTCCTTTCTCCAATATAGAAGCAAACAAATTTAGAATTGGTCCTATGAGGAGAGTACCAATCAACCCAACTTGTTCCTGGACCATGGGATATTTATGAGGGTGGAGCGGGATCACAAGTTTGATTTGACTAAAAAAATCTTGAAGCTTGGACCGAGTGCTGTCAAACTTCTCTGGCAGGCTAATCTTAGGCTCTGATAACCTCAATCCAAGTCGGAAGCTCCTCTATAGATATAAAATCACCAAATATGAGCAAAAAAATGCTTCGAATCAGAGCAAACAAGAACCAGTAAGGGATTTCAGTTCAAATTGTCATGAACCTATATGAAAACAAGGTAAATACGTGGAAAATACACAAGAAGTACGGAAGAAATACGCCAAGATCGGCAAAGAATCTGACATATAAACAAGAATCAAGAGTTTAATGGCCAGAAGGTAAGCAGGAACACGAGATAGATGCCTAGAAGCCTCAAGACTTGTGTTGAACCGGAATGGTTCGACAAGGAGGAGGTGCCTCTTTATATATCTAGGCCAACGGTCGGGATACCGCCACTCCAATGGATGAAATCATGCCAGGTGTCATGCATGCATGTAGGTTCTAGAATATTCTACAACCTCTTGGAAACAACCCCGCATATGAAAAAGACACGAGGGAATGTTTCTAACAAATATTGGTAGTGCACTTGGCAAAGGTGTCTGACTTGCAACTAGAAGGTTGCGAGTTCAGATCTTGTCTTGTGTAGCTACTTTTTTGCATCCGTGTGATGATCATCTTTTGTACATACAAGTATAATGTTCATACGATATGAATATCTGTATGGTCGTCACATTTCCCTATGCCATATGCCAATCCGCGATATTTCCACCCCCTTAAAACATTTGTTTAGCCTCTCACCAAGTCTTTTGATATTCTGAGGGGATTGTTTGTAAAAATCCCTTGTCATTTAGGTTCAAATAATCCTCTGCCTAGGTGTTCTAAACAAAGGATAGCAAAGTCTAGCAGTAAATATGGAGTAGAAACCGTGGAGTTGCTATCTGCTGCAAAATCCATGGCACAAGAGATGGGCATTACTATGGAAGAAATAATGCAAAAAATCTTTATTGGCTCAAAGGAGGTATTCTTTTTCTTCTCAAAGCTGCAAAGTTCAATGTTTAATAGTGAGCTAGAAAGGATTATAATGTACAATCCTTTTATCTGCAGGAGTTTGTATTGTATACTTGAGAGGCAAATGACAGAATCTACCCACAGAATGGTATATCCAACATCACATTTGATGATTTTAGGGTGTATTAAGAATGATGAAGGTGCCCGTGCTCTTTCCCTTCACTTTTTGAACTTGAAGATAGAACATGTAAGCTCATTGATGAGGATATAATAATGAGTAGAGAATTGAAAATCGATGAAAGAATACTTTGCATGATATTCCATCAACCCCAAGGGCTGGAAATGATGGCTGTAATGCCTGTGACAACATCTTGGATGCCTGTTAAACAAAATATCGCAGAACCTTGCAATATCTTTTAAAATGTCAAAAGTCTGCCAAGGTGCAGAGAAGAGAAGACAAGAACTCACGAAGCAATTGCCAGAGCAATGTTGTTGTGAGGTGGAAATTTATGAACAAATCTGTTCACAAAATTCTAATATTAAGGCCATTGAGAAATATAATTCACCACCCACACCCATGGTCCCTCAAGATCCAGCAAAATCAATCCTACTGCCAAACACTCTTCCCCATTTTCTTTTACTTCTATGTGAGTATGATTCTTGATTTTCAAATATGTGAGTATTTAATTGCATTTGTTGTTGCACCAATAAATTAAAGAACTTACTGGAATGCAAATTAAGGCAGAAGCATTAGACAAATGAGAGGATGTTCCACTGTAACTGAAGATGTTACTCAAGTGTTATTCCACTGAAGTTGAGACTGTTACTACAACAAAAGTTGTGGCGAAATCTGAAAACTTAAAACCTAAGAAGTTAACATCTTCTCTTTCTATCAAATGTCATGAACCTACGCGAAGACAAGGAAAATACATGGAAAATATGGAAGAAAGGAAATGCTTCCTTATATATCTAGGTCAACGGCCAGGATCGTGCTACTCCAATGGATGAGATCATGTCAAGTGTCACGCATGCATATAGGTTCTAGAACCTCCTGGAAATAGCCCCACGTATGAGAAAGACATGAGGTATTTTTAACAAATATTGGCAGCGCATTTGGCAAAGGTGTGTGACTCACAATTGGAAGGTTGCGAGTTCAAATTCTGTCTTGTGCAACTACCCTTTTGCATTCGTGTGATGATCATCTTTTGTATATACGAGTATAATATTCGTATGATACAATTATTTGTATGGTCGTCACACCATCCCCCTCCTATGACGGCAATGAGTCCTCGGAGCTGGGGTCGGAGTACTCAAATTTGACTTATCCGGGTAACGCCGGTGAAACTCTGCAGTTTTATCGGGAGCATTAGTTAGATTCTCGGCAGGCTCCCGAGTTCTATCACTTGGTGAGTAACCTTCCCAATCAACAATGTAATACAATTGCCGACGAAGGATTCCAGAATCTCTCGAACCTCGAACTCCTCATGATCATCAATTTCTACTGGTAGTGGTAGTGAGGAACGCGATCCGGGAAAGTATTAACTGTGTAGGACTTCAATAGAGAAACATTAAATACTGGATGGAGCCGAACAGCTGGAGGGAGCTCGAGCCAGAATGCCACGTTGCTGATCTAATCCGTGATCCAGTAAGGACAAGGGCGACGCTTGTCAAGCTTGTTGCAGGGACATGAGATAGAGAGGTCCCTATGAAGAAGCTAGACAAGGTCACCAACGTGAAATTTAGGAGCTTCCTGCAATGCAAATCGGTATAATGCCGATAGCATTCTTATATTTGGTGGAGATGATGCTGAAGATCTGATTGAAGAGCCTGGAGTTTCTCAAGTCGAGATTCGGCACTAGGATTGATAGAGTCATCGCCAGCGACACTGAGGGATCAACGAGGATGCTGACCAGAGTTTAGAAAGAATGGAGTCTGGCCAGTGGAAGTATGTACTGAGTTATTATATAGGCAAACTCAGCTAATGGAAGATAATTGACCCAATCATCCCGCTGATAATTGATAAAGCACCTGAAATATTGCTCCAGAGTCTGGTTAGTGCACTCTACCTGCCCATTACTTTCTGGATGATGACCAGATATCAATGAACGATCGATATGCAATAACTCCAAAAGCCGCTTCAAAAAACTTGCGATGAACTGCGGTCCACAATCACTGACGATAGTATCGGGCAAGCCGTGAAGTCTGACTACTTCACGAAGAATAAGATCCATTGTTCCCTCACTGGTGATGGTGATATTGCAGGGAATAAAATGAGCCATCTTAGAGAAACGACCAACAACAACCATGATGGCATCATAACCCCGAGAGAGTGGCAGCTTCGAAATAAAGTTTATAGAAATGCTCTTCTAAGATCTATCTGGTACTGGCAGTGGCTGAAGAAGGCCATGAGGAAGATGCTTTAGAACCTTCGCTCGACAGCAGATGTCACATGATCAAATAAAAGCTTCGACAGAGCGATGAAGCCCCGGCCACCAATACTCTCGACTAATAAGTTCAAGAGTCTTGGCTACTCCAAAATGTCCAGCCATAGGTGAATCATGGTAAGCCTGGAGAATGTGAAGCCTAGAAGCACTATCTGGCACATACAGAAGTCAATCACGGAACAAGAATCCATCTCGAACCTCAAAACGATCGTATTCTGATCGCATTTGCTGAGAAGATGATGTAGAGCTAAGGTGTAAGAATACATCTTGAGCCAATGGATTGGAGGGCAGAGATGCTCGAACAAACTCCAACAAGGTCGTATCATAGGCCTCTCGAACAAAGTGAGGGCCATAAGCTGGAACCAATTAGGCCCTAGAATAACCTGTGATTGCTGACAAATGCAGGATCACCTAGCTTGGGCTCAAGGTAGGAGCGTCGAAACAAGGCATCAGGCTTCCCTTGGAGGGATCAATACGGGATAATACTTGCGTATGATTATGATTCCTCCAGGAAACATCTCCACTCCTCGAAAGAATCCACTATTGCCAACAACTCCTTGTCATAAATGGGATAGTTGATTTCAACAGCCTGAAACTTCCGTGAGTGATCGGCAATTGGATGCAATTCATGGTCAGCCCCTCCTGTGACAGGATCCCACCAAGAGCAAAATCAGAAGCATCTGCTTTGACAATATATGAGCGCAAAGAATCTGCATAAGTAAGAACTGGTGCCGTAGTAAAAGCATACTTCAGATTAACGAAAACGGATTTCGCTTTCATACTCCATTCAAATAGCACGTCCTTAACTGTGAGGCGTATCAAAGGAAGGGCAAACTCCATATAGTCTCGAATGAGACACCGATAGAAATTGGTAAACCTAAGAAAACACTGAACATCTCAAATGGATGAAGGTGTTCAGGATCCATAGAGACTCCATGTAGAGTTATATGATAGCCAAGGAACTCCACGTTATCCTGCTCGAACTGGCACTTCTTAAGTTTGGCATATAACCCGTGTTCACGAAGTTTCTGAAGGATCCGTCGAACATGCCTCTCATGTTCTTCGAGAGTCTTATAATAAATAAGAATATCATCCAAATAGATGATAACAAAAGTGTCTAAGAACTCTTGAAAGACGTCATTAACCATATGTTGGAATATTGTTGGAGCATTGGTAAATCCAAACGGCATAATTGTGTACTCAAAATGGAGTATAAAAAGTTGTTTTCCACTCATCACACTCCTGGACCTGGATAAGATTGTAGGCATCCCGAAGATCAATCTTTGTAAAATAATACGCAACTTGGAGTCACTCCAACAACTCTGGGATCAGAGGAAGCAGATATCGATTTGACACTATAATTTATTAAGGCCACGATAATCAACGACTAGACGCAGCGAATCATCCTTCTTTTTTTATGAAGAAGATAGGTGCTCTAGCAGGGGACTGAGAACCAGCGGCTAGATTCTCTTCAATACAATCTCGTAAAACCTTCAACTTTGCGAGAGATAGGCCATATATCAGACCATATTCTCTTCAATATAATCATGTAAAACCTTCAACTCAGCAGGAGATAGGCCACACATCGAACCATATAGCGGTATTGTCCGGAACTGCAAATCAATAGGACAATCATATGGACGATGCTCTGGGAGCTGTTGGCCTTGACTTTGCCAAAAACATCAGAGAAGTCGCATATTTATCCAGAAGCATTGGAACAGACTTCACTGGTGCCGAGCTAGCTGACGGGTGAACCTGGATTGCAAATACTGAACTTGGATCTTGCCTTCCAGCTTTAACGAACTCGCAAAGAGAAATCTTCGAGATACGAAAATGAGGGCATGAAGAAGCCTCTATAGAAGCAGAAACATGAGCAGGAGCAGGAGCAACTGGAACAGGAATTGGAGCAGTGACTGGATCAAGAACTGGAGGAGGAGGAGGAGGAGGAGCAGGAGCAGGAGCAGGAGCAGGAGTAAGAGCAGGAACTGGAGTTGGAGCTCGAGCCTGGACATCATCAAGAATATGGTCAGAATCTGAGGCATGAACTGGAGCAGGGGCAAGACTTGAATCAGAACATGGAGCAAAAATAGGGACAGTAAGGACGAAATCAGGAGCCCACGATACTGCACGAACTGAAGTTGATGTTGATGCAGAGACCTGAACTGCAGATGAACTAGAACTAGAGCTAGGACCAGCAAATCGAAATGATCTAGTACGCCAATCAATCTGTGGGTTATGTAGCTCGAGCTAGGGTAGACCCAAGACTATTGGCGCATGTGGACTAGCGATGGGATTGAAGGAAATACTAGAAGACATTCCCTCGAACAAAACTTAAAGTGGCGCAGTACATTCTATCTGCACCCGAGGAGATCTCCCGTCCATCAATCACTTCGACAGAACCGGGATGTTCAACCTTACTTCTAGGGATGGCGTGCTTACTGATGAATGCACTGTCTATAAAGGAAGCATTTGCACCACAATCAAGTTGCGCCAATGCTTCCAACCTTCCAACCTCAGATTTCAATGTCATAGAGATGAAAAATGCCTTGCTGACCTTCTCTGATGGAATAAACATGTCAAGAAGTGTGGAAGGAGCCCGCGAAAATGCGTCCAGCCGACAAGAGACTCCTACTACTCGAACGGCCCCTGAAGTTTTCCGACTGGTCTGGGCGCTTCACAGGGCATCTACGATCAATATGACCATCTTCTCCACAGTGGAGGCAAAGATTAGCCTCTCTCCAAGATAAAGGTCCTCGAGCTGCCCGATCAATCTGCATAGGCTCAGGTCCGGACTTGCTGGATTCTATAGATGAGACTGGGGCAGACGTAGCTATAGGTACTTGTGTGATTGGAGAAACCCGACTATGTCTCTCTTGCCTATGTTCGAAGAGCCGATTATCACAGTGAACTGCAAATCTGATGGCTTCTTTCAAAGTTTGAGGGTCCTCCATAGACAACAGCATATTCTTGACATCATCACGTAATCCTCTTTGGAAACAATCTCGAAGTGCGACATCATCCCAAGCCGTATCTACCACAATTTGACGACATTCCGATGCATATACTGAAGCTGGACGAGAATCTTGCCGTAGATTGCAAAGTTTTATGGCGGCTGTGTGCTAACGATCGGTGTCTCCAAAGCATGCCTTGAGCTCTCTAGTGAAAGCAGCAAAATCTTGCAACTCTGGGCTCCTTTCTCCAACAAAGGAGCAAACCAAGTTAGAGTTGGCCCTGTGAGAAGAGAACCAATCAGCCCAACTTGTTCCTAGGCCGTGGGATATCTATGAGGGTGGAGCTGGATTATAAGTCTGATCTGATTCAAAAAACCATGAAGCTTGGACCGAGTGCTGTCAAACTTCTCTGGTAGGCTAATCTTAGGCGTTGATAACCTCAATTCAGAGCTAGAAGTGGATTCATGTTGAAGCAACACATTCCTTAAGCTCTTTATTGTCCAACTGCAACTGCTGGCATACTTGAACAAGCTGCTGGACCTACTGTAATAAAGTCGAAACCTCCTCTATAGATATAAAATCACCAAATATGAACAAAAAAAAATTGCTTAGGATCAGAGCAGGCAAGAACCGGTAAGGGATTCTGGTTTAAACTGTCATGAACCTATGCGAAACAAGGAAAATACGTGAAAAATACGCAAGAAATATGGAAGAAATACATCAAGATCGGCAAAGGATTTGATATATGAACATGAATCAAGAGTACAATGGCCCAAAGGCAAGCAAGAACACGAGACAGATGCCTAGAAGGCTCAAGATTGGCGTTGAACTGGAATGGTTCGACAAGAAGGAGGTGCCTCCTTATATATCTAGGCTAACGGTCAGGATCGTGCCACTCCAATGGATGAGACCATGCCAAGTGTCGCGCATGCATGTAGGTTCTAGAATATTCTAGAACCTCCTGGAAATAGTCCCGCGTATGAGAAAGACATGAGATTTTTTTTTTTAACAAATATTGGTAGCGCACTTGGCAAAGGTGTGTGATTCGCAATTGAAAGGTTGCAAGTTCAAATGCTATCTTGTGCAATTACCCTTTTGCATCCGTGTGATGGCCATCTTTTGTACATACGAGTATAATGTTTGTATGATATAAATATCCGTATGGTCGTCACACTATAAGCATGGCAGAAGAACATGTTTCTCTTTCGGCCAAGCATGGTAGAAAAAGAACATGCTTTTGGAAAATTTTTAATTTGTAATTTGTGATGCATATTATATGAGAGGTTTAAAAAGACCCATTCATCAATTAGGCAGTAATATTACCTATCCATCCACCTATCCAACGTATTTTATAAAGACCAACTCAAAACCAATGTGAAAGTCAATAAAAAAATCGGTGTAACAGTCGTATTCTATTGTGCTGTGTAGGTAGACCCTCGCAATTCTTTTGCAGACGCATTTTGTAATGGCTATAGATTCGAGCCACGCACATGGATGGCATGGACCTGGGTATACAGTATGCGAAGTAGTTAGCAAATGGATCCATACGGAATTCATATTACTCTGCAAATGGATCCATACCGAATCCAAAATCTCCCTCAACTTTCTTATGTGTGGATTCTGAATTTAAGCTCCGATCTATGCTCTGCTGCAAGTTTGAAATGCTATGTAGTTCCAAGGTTATCATCCTTTCAACAAATGAAGACCCTTCTATGGTTTTTTCACTCTTTCAATTTGGACGCCACCTAATGATTGCATCTTCACAGCCAGGTTCTTTTATATAGAACTTTCAAGGGATATGGAACAAAGATCTCAAATCGAACTTTGAGGTATTGCTATGTCTTTTATATTGTGAGCTTGCTAAAAAAAGGGGTGAAATTGTAAGAGTATTTTTGTAGGATGCTCATATACCAGATAATTGGCTGAATGATCCAGACGTGAGAGAAGCTAATTAAGGTTGGTAGTGTTGCTTTTTGGTTATCTACAACAGATCTTTAACGTTTGAGGCCCAATCCTACCAATGAAATGATCCGAGCTTGAATACCCAACATATGCTCAATTAGATTTTCCTTCGTCTCTGATGAATGGAGGGCTTCTCTTTGCATTTGCATAACTATATGGGATGTTGTTGTATGAATTTTTAGAGTGCTCATAAACAGTTCTGGAGTTCATGAGCAGCTTGTGAAGATACACTTACCATGATTATAAAAGCATGTGATCTCTTTAACCAAATGTTAAATAGGATGATCACATTCTATGGCTCCAACATCTCTATTGTTCCATCAAAATGCTAGTCACGTTGGATTTATATAGCTGCATCGGGTAAATAAACAAAATTCTGAAAACAAAGCTGGTTATTATTCTTATCGACTTCCCATGCTTTGTTCTTGACTTCTTTATCACCTGAAAGAATCTTCAATGACTGCTTTATTTCCAAACGCTGCCTTCATGTCGTATGGATTTTATCTCTTGCTTTAGAATGGTGCCTTCATTTCAGTCATGCTTTTAACTTGAAGACAAGTGATGGGATTATTTCTTGACACGGCATTACCCAAGTTGGATCTGTATACAACAGAGGCTTGGTTGCACTGACTTGATACAAAACATAGATCCTTTTCCAGTTGCATTGAAAAATTTTCTCTTTCATGAAATAGGTAAGCATAGTTGATTATAAAGAGGTGATTGTTTTTTGACTAGAATATGTAGCATAATAACAGGGGGTTTTCTTTGTGTTTTTGTACGCTTTTCACAAAGGTTTTCCTAAGATTTCATGGCGTATTCAAATAGATGTACTAATGCGTACATCTAGAGTGCACCATTTCTTAGTCGTTGATTTAGCTTTTTTTTTCAATGGTCTAACATCCAAGGGCTCACAACAACAAAAACTTTCCGCTACACATACCTATAGTCCCTCAGGGTGATGTGGTGGTGCAGGTTTGGAAGGTTCATCCAGATGTTGTATCTTCTTGTTTTGTGCGGTCTTGTTACCGGGTGTTGGCTATTCATGACACTCTGCCCCCTTCAGGCAAGTGGTCTCTGCAGCTTCTGGGTTCTCGATGGCGCTCGGTTTGGACGTGGACATGGAACTCTCTTCCCCCACCGAAGGTTCGGGTGCTTCTGTGGCAGGTGGTGCACCGCTGTATCAGGGTGAATGTCCTTGTGAGTCAGTTTAGGCCGGGTGTGAGCCCTCTTTGCCCTTGTTGTGGCCTTCATCGTGAGACTGTGGAGCATTGCGGTTTTATGCCCTCACTTGCGGGTTGCCGGGATTGGGTCGGGGACTCGTTTGGTGAGATTGACTAGCCAACAATTGCTGCTTCATGTATATCCACGGTGCTTGGCGGCTCGACGGCAAGCAAGCCTTGCATCCGGTGTGGCCTGGTTGGTGTGGTTGATTTGGAAGCGGGCGGCGGTTGTGGATCTTTCGGGGGGATTCAGCGAACGCGGCCCTCTCTGATTCCTCGACTTCGTGTACAAGCTATTTCAAAGCTTTTTGGTGTTCCCGGGATTAGTAGAGCGGAAGTTTTCCATTTGGCGGGACTTCTTGGGTGTGGTAGATGGTGATGGTCAGTTTGTACAGCAGTAGAGTTGTAGTTGTTGTGGAGTGTCGAGGTATCACTGTCTCTTTGGGGCAGTTCTCCTTCCTCCTCACTTGCTTTGTAACATTACCATTCTTTTAATATATTGCTGACACAGTTCTTCAAAAAAAAAAAAAAACCCTCTTTTTATTTTAGGGGCTGAACATGCAAGCCTCGTTTGCCGTAAAGCTTGGCCATGAACCACTGTTGGGGTTGGCCGACATCACGGGCACATCGGATTTGAAGCAGCGGATTTGCAACATATTGGATTTGAAGCAGCGGATTTGCAACACATTTGAAGCAACGGATTTGTTAAGGCAGATATCAAGTTTTGGGCAAATCCAGAGTTGGGGGTTTCTCCTACAGCCAGAGAGCTCGGGAGGTTTCATCTGCAGCCAGAGCTCGGGAGTTCCAGACACATATCTCTATTTTAGATTTTGCATATTTTGGCATACACATGATCAGAACACTATTCTGACTCAGATTTCTATAGATGCTTACGTTTTAGAACTACCCCAAACAACGGCAGCGATCCCCTCCACAGAGGCATTGAAAGCTTGCCATTATACCAGCGCCGAAAGGTCAGATATGGGGTTTTAGGTGTATCGTCGATCCGTCCCTGGCCTGGAACCAAAACCAAGGTAAACTTTCTTCCCCTGTTCTTTCTGGAGGCGCCATAAATTATGTGTACATGTTTACTGCTCTATTACTATCCATATCAATGCCCAGGCAAGCTTCGCGCTCAACTACCGTTCCAAGGACCCTTTAAAGCTAAGTTATGTCTCGTATTTTTTTTTTGCCGAATCTGAGCTAATGGCTCTCAATCTCGAGTAAAATTGGAGCAAGATAATTTATCGGGATTGTGATTTTGTCTTTTTACATCCGATCTCAAATGTAGGTCTACCTAATCTAAAAGAATGAGCTGAAGTTAGATTTTTGTGATGGGGGTGGAAGCTAAGATGGCACTCTGTTTTTTGTTTCTCTGGACAATGAGTACATATGCTGCCACGCCAGCTCTGTTTGTATTTGGGGATTCGCAAGTAGATCCTGGAAATAACAACTATTTGGCAACTACGGCGAAGGCAAACTTCCCGCAATTTGATACTAGGCAGCCAACGGGCAGGTTTTCACTTGTGGGGACACTGTGAAGTTTGGTTTTGCAATGGCTTTTGTAGCCACAGTTCTAGCATGGAGAATTCTTGAAAAAGCTGGATTGCTTGATGAAGCAAGGGGTACAATGCGTTGGATTACAGATTATTTTATAAAGGTCATCCTTCCAAGAATGAGCTATACTTCCAGGTGAAATTTCACCTCTTATCCTTCTAAGCATTATCGCTTATTTTCTCCTATCTTGAAATTATAGCCATTGATTCTAATAATATTCCCAAGTATATTCCTTCTAATGCATTCTCCCCCGTCCGCCAAATCTGTGATGGGGTCAAACTGGATTTCCACCTCAGCATATGAATTCTCCACCTTTGAAGGAAGTCAAGATACAAGTCAAATTTATTTTACAGATTTGAAACTTTACTACGCAAACAATCTACATATACCTTTGGTGCTACTATATGCCTGCACCGCCACAGCACAAGCATAAAAAATAACTACAAGAACTTAAACAAATATAAGGCAAACAAGTCCTTTCACAACCCTCAAGGATATTGAACTGAATTGAATTGAATTGAAATGAAAGATATGGCAGATCCAGCTCTACCTTTCACAACGCTTCATAAAGGAAGGGCATGTTTTCTTTTCAACCCCCTTTTCTTCTAGTCTATCATCTTAAGACGGCTTGGGACAATCTTGGGACAAATTCTTATACTGCCTCAATTTTTTATCTTGCTCATAGCAGGATTCTCTGGAATGGCCAATTTATTCTCCCAGATCTTTTGGTGTGGCTCCATAAGCCCTGCAATCCATAATCTACTCCAAGTCGGGATCCCAACTTCCTCACAAATTGGACCGATGAATTATTTTTCCTTGCTGACCTGCTTCACTCAGTCGAAGCTCCCAACTGAGAGTTCCAACTACCACAAAAATTTACCAGGACGAACTTCGGGCCGTAAGACCCTCCTTTGCAATTTTAAAGGCCAATTGTGGCATGTGGGAAAACTCAGTTCCGACCCTGGCTTCTTTTGGATGCAAGCCTTGCTTGCTCAGAATTGCTTGCGGCAATCACAATTCTTCGATTCAGCCTCCTAAAGACCCGTGGACCAAATCTGGAGCTGATTCGAGCTCTTTTGCAAGAACCCATCTTGCCTCCACAATCAAGCTACGGTGATTTTTTTTTCTTGAATCAATGCCCACTTCGCCATGAATTAATCTATTTGAAGGAGAGTTTAAGCAGGCATCACTTGCTGCCTTCTCTGCCCTGTTAATCACTTGTCGCCATCATCGTGCTTAAAAGGCCCCCTGTTCCTTGCTTCACAATTAAGTAATCCAAATCAAAATACTTAAATTAGCAACATGCCAAGTCACCTTTTTTAGCATCTCGGTGTCACGTTATTCTAACATTTAAAAAAAGCAACTTGTATACAGGCATCACTTTGGGTCAAACTAGCCCATCCACCGTCAGCATTATACGAAGAAATCTACAAATACACCTCTATAACAATTCACAATCTTATGTAACATCATATGATTTTCACAATTTTGAAGCCTTATCCTTCTAAGCATTATCTTATCTTCTATTTTTCATTATGCATTGTGCTCTCTCTCGTTTGTTCTAAGCTTAATTCCACACTGTTAAACCATGGAATTCATTGCTTTAAGTTATGCAATGGCTTGCTTTCCTTTGTCCAGGCTCAAATTTACATACTACCTTGCTAGCATTTGTCATGTTCTTGGAAAGTTTTTGCATATGTGCTGCTCAAAATACGTTAATGCTAAAGTATTCTCTGTAGTATTCTCTATGCAGGTTCAAAAAATTTTTGCAGGATGTTGATATCTCTAGCAATGCTTACGATGGCAATTGCACAAACAACTAAGGAAGATCAAGTTTGTCGCATGATCCATTTCTATTTTATGTGTAACTACCAATGCCTACAGTTTCTATTCAGTCAAGACAAATTGAGCGCGTTGTTGCAACAATGCTATTTTAGAATGATTTCAAGACAATTCGGGCACATTGTTACAATGTTGTCATTTTGGAGCCTATAAATTATGCAATTTAAAATATATGGTTTGCAATAACACATCAATCATTTTGTACTTTTATTTTATTTTGAATTTTTATTTTTTTGTTTACCTCAGAGTTCTATCTATGTTTGTTTCTTTTGTGGCCCGAAGGGCCAAAAAATTTTTGTAATATAACAACTAACATAACTACTATGAAGATTAATTAGCACAAACTATTACATTAGACATGTTTAAAATTAAATTCCCCCTTAAACCCCTTTTTGTTTGAGTGCATATTCACACGGGGGGTGACGTAGGGCAGCGAGAGCCCTTGTAATTATGTTTTGCACGTACAAAATCAACACCATATAGTATATTGCCTGAAATCTTATAGTATTTTGCAAATCTTGTTATACAGTATAACAAATTCTATACATCTATATCCCACAAACGAGGAACTTTGTGTACGGTGTAGATTAAGGAATAAGGGATGAATATGCCTATCCAACAGCTCTCGTTGCCCGCAGTCACCCCCCGTGTGAATATGCACTCAAACAAAAAGGGGTTTAAGGGGGAATTTAATTTTAAACATGTCTAATGTAATAGTTTGTGTTAATTAATCTTCATAGTAGTAGTGTGTCTATACACACTAGAGAGCAAGCTATAAGTGTTGTCATAGTTGGTTCATTTGGAGCCAATATGATGGCAAATTTATCATTTAAAAGGAAGTGGCAAGATGAACAGAAGGCAGACAGAGAACCTTTCCATAATGCAAATTTTATAGCCGGAATTAATGTGCAGTTAAGTGCTTAGAGGTTTGCCTTCCCCCTTTGATGTGGATCAATGCAATTATTGCCTCAAAAGGTTTTGTTTTACAATACATTATTTGGTGTTTCAAATTGTTCTCGAATGCCATTAGGGATGAACTTAGGCTTCGCATTGATTGATTATCATTTTAGATATTGTAATACTTGCAGGTGGTTTGGGAGAAGTTTGCACTTACAAATTGGGGTGCAATTGAGGCATGTTCATCTTCATCTATTTTGTTCATTTGAGATGGAATTTTTATGTGATGGATCCAAATACGGCGCCCATTTTTATTCCAGCAATATGTCCCATTCTAGCTCTATCTTTCCAGCATTCTTACAACTTCTCCTTTGCTTTCGTCTTATTTGTTGCTTTTTCATTAAGTGCAGCATTGTGCTACGATTCTACTCTTTTGGGCATCCTAGGACCAGAGGGCTTTTTAGAGTAACCAGTAAACCAGCCACAATAACCTATAAACCAACTTTTTAATGGTCTAGACTAGTCTTTTCGAACTAAATAACCTGTAAACCAACTTTTTACTGGTCTAGACTAGTCTTTTCAAACTAGCTAGCTTTGCCCCACTGTCAATGAGCAGCCAAAGTGGAGGACATGTACAAGCTTTTAAGTTCTACCATGTGTTGGGGATCATCATCGTATACCCCTAGTAACTAACTCCAAAAGATACGAGACATTGGCAAGGTTTGAACCCATAACCAAATGAACATTTATTTTGGCATTACTAGGCCTGGATGAAAGCATCCTAGGGTGTACCATCGAAAGTACTTTTTAGGGAGTGCGAAAAATATCCAGAAAAGTACCCAGCACCGGATACTGGGAACTTGCATAATTGCCGCAATAAACAATAAGTTTGAGAGTTAATTCATTTATTTTAGTCTCTACTAGTATTTTTATCCTCTAGTACTATAGATTGACATGTTATTGAACTTCAATTCAAAAATTTTCTATTGATTTTCATGGAAACAAAAACCAGAAAGTACCAGTTTTAAAAGTACCCAGTGTAGGTACTTTTGATGGTTTTAAAAGTGGTACACCATAGTATGCTTTTACCCGCCTATACCAACTCACCACACATCCGCCAGGTAAAACTTTGGCCGTACATGCACACTTTGTAGCAGGGATAGGTTCTGTACGTATAGAATTATTTTTCTGGACGTATAAAGTCCAAAAATAAGTATTTCCCATATTTTTCCCTCGTCGGCCAGAAAACGATTTCTCATAAACCAGCCACAGTAGCCCGTAAACCAACGTTTACTGGTCTAGACTAGTCTTTTCTAACTACCTAGCTTTGTTCCACTGCCAACGAGCAGCCAAAGTGGAGGACATGTACAAGCTTTTAAGTTCTACCACGTTGGGGATCATCATTGTATACCTTTGGTAACCTGTAACTTTTACTGGTCTATACTAGTCTTTTCAAACTAGCTAGCTTTGTCCCACTGCCAACGAGCAGCCCAAGTGGAGAACATGTACAAGGTTTTAAGGTGTACCTCATTGGCTATCATCATTGTATACCCCTAGTAACCAACTCCCAAAGATAAGAGACATTGATAAGGTTTGAACCCATAACCAAATGAACACTTATTTTGGCATTACTAGGCCTATACTAACTCACCACACATCCGTTGGGCAAAACTTTAGCCATGCACACTTTATAGACAGGATACAATCCCACCTTGAGGAATTTTTTGGATCCTAGGGGCAACTCTAAACCCAGTGTCACCATCCTAGTGCCACCTGCCACGTATGGCTTTTTGGCATCCTAGGACCACATGGCTATTTATAGTAACCAGTAAATCAGTCATAGTAACATGTAAACTGACCAGATCGCTACTTACAATAACCAGTAAACCAACTTTTACTGGTCTAGACTAGTCATTTTAAACTAGCTAGCTTTGTCCCACTGCCAACGAGCAGCCAGAGTGGAGGACATATACAAGCTTTTAAGTTCTACCACGTCGAGGATCATCATTGTATACCCCTAGTAACCAACTTCCAAATATAAGTGACATTGGCAAGATTTAAACCCATGACCAAAGGAACGCTTATTTTGGCATTACTAGGCCTATACCAACTCTCCACACATCTGTTGGGCAAAACGTTGGTCGTACATGCACACTTTGTAGGCAGGATACAATCCCACCATGAGGAATTTTTTGGATCCTAGGGGCAACTCTAGGTGCATCGTTGAACCCAGCGTCACCAGCCTCAAGTACTGCTGAGTTTTATGCTCACGCTTTGGATTGAAATCTCTAATATAGTATTGGAATTCTCCTTGGCAGATGTATTGCAATATGCTAAAAAGGCGGTTTCTTTGAACTCTTTTGAATAGGGACTAACTGAGAGATTCACGCGGGTATACCAGCCTTCAGATCTTTATACCAACAGCTTTTGCCATCCAAATCAAGTTGCATAGTAGCATTAAGTGCAAGCCATACAAGGGAGCCCTCTGATCCAGGTATCTCAAGGTGTTGTTCGTAGCATGAATTTCCAGCAGACAGGATCCACTGTCATATAACCTTATCTCATATGGGACTGCCCTTTTCACCTTAAATGTCATATGCAGCCAAGTTTTTTGGATTCCTTCAATCTCATTCCATTTGATCTGCTCAATGATGGCCTCCATATTTCGCTAGCATTCATGGAATAAATTACTACTCCTATATTTTAGTGTAGCCAAAATATGTTTAGCTAAACTACCTTCAAATTGGGGCTGGAAGTTTCTAACACTTGGCTAAACTAAATGGTTTTTCTCCATCACAGTGCTTTTAGCTAAACTTTCACAAAATGGAAAGGCAAATATTAGCCATCATGCGATAGTAATTTAAAAAAATCCAAGCATTTTGGCAAGTACATTGAATTTATTGTAAATACATAAATCAAGACATACATGAACATGTTCAAAAACCTAAAAAAAAAAGGACTACATTGTTCCATCAACTTTGTACTTGAAACAAGAAAGAAAGTGAAAAAAAAAGGGAAAATATAAACCCTATTTGCAATTTCTTAAAGTTAGTACATACATTGATGTTGAATTTCGGGCTAAATCCATTTTTTCAAGCCCACTCTATCTTAGGTTTAGATAATCGATGTCGTGATGGATATGTCTGGAGGTAAAGGTTTGGCTATTCAACCTAAAAACTCACTTGGGCGGCAAAAAAATTGCGCTAAAATTTTCTTTTTTTTGGGCATTTTTTAGCCGTTTTTCTTGGCAAAACTGCTACAAAATAGCCATTTGGCTAACCTTAGCTGTTATTTTATTCCATGGCTAGCATACAATACAACTGGCATTACAAGTGCTTCGAAGAGTTTCTTCCGAAGTGGCCAATAGACAATATAGGCATGGCGACAAATATTTGACAATGAATGGAATGCTTTCATAGCACCTGCAATCCTACAATCCACACCTTTAGTCCATGGCTTGTGCCCAATATACACTTCGTGTCCTAAATATTTATAAGATTGTTCTCGATTGCTTCCCTCTAGTATAGCAAAGCCACAGACTGCATGCCAAAGCACAAGACTTTTGTTTTTTCCAAATTTACTGTAAGCCCAAATTATGAGCAGAATCAAGCTGCTTTTGAAAATCGTCCACAGTGTGAGAGCATAAAAGTAAATCATTGGCGTAGAGTAAAAGGATTACCAAGTCGTGGAAAATGTGTGGAAAATGACATCCTGGTTGCTTAAGAAGTCTTCCAGTTGGTCTATATACAACCTAAACAAGGTAGGAGAAAGCGAGCAGCCCTGCTTTACTCCAGTGTTACTGAGAATTAGATCCGAGAGACCATCTGGAGTAGCAACTCTTCCACGGATCAGTTCATACAATCGGCCTCAATAACTAATAAGTGGTGCTCAATAACTAATAGGTGCTATTTTCACCTCCAATATTATTGTCTTTATCTTAATCTTGAATATTAACATGGTTTTGACTTTTTATCTTGAACTTCTAAATTAGTTTTGATAGAAAGAACAAGAAAACAATGCCCATTTTCGAAGTACCCAGTGTAAGCACTTTGAAAAGTTCCAAAAGTGGATACATGTATCATGCTTATGCCCCAAACCTCGACTTCTTCTTCCATTTCGCATGGCTATGATGAGGCCTCTGCTTCTCCAGAGAATATGGCACTTTTGTCACTTTACCTTTCTTGTTTTTTTTTCTAACCCGCCTTATGCACGACACTTTCAGCCATGGACACAGTCGAAGAGTTTTGGAGATGCTGGAGGTCTAGGCAGTACCTTGGAGTTTAGGGGTTTGCAACCAAAGCCAAGCAGATCCCCTCGTTTTTGAAGGACTTGGAAAAATTGATGCAGCATTGACAGCTAATAGCAGAATGTGGAGAAGGAAGTGTTGACATGTGCTTTTGGAGCTATACACAGCTCGACGTGTAGTAGATCTCTTAGGCATTTGTTTTGGTAGTGTTGTGAAGGGATTATACGAGGGTAATCTATTCGCTTTCCCAGTTTCTTACTTTCTCCAAATGAATTAACAACTACGACTGCTAAGGATTTGCATATACACATGATTTAAATTTCATTAGTCAACAACAGTTGGTTGCTGTGTATGAGGGATAAGTATTACAGCTGTTTGAGTCAAACATGAGGCAAGTTCAATGTTATGCTGGCCGTGGCTAAACAACACAATTTATGCTAGATACAATTACAATTAACAAGAGGTATATGTTCATCTGTTGGCTTTTAAACCACACCATCTAACATTGTGTCTATTGCCAATTGAGACCATCAGATGAATGAGATGACATCAAGTTCATTCAATGCGATTCAAAGGCACTTCTCCACAAAATCCGCTATCCTCTTATTTGAGATATGATAACATTATGTCTCTCTTCCTGTACATCATTTATTTGATCCACATTCTATTATAAAGTGATGCTTCAGTCCATAATGCATAGGAAGATCAGAAATATGTGTATGATCAAGGTTGAGAAAGGTTATTAAAGACTTTATAAACGCTTTTTATTGAAAAGTAAGATACATTGCAGTGAAGGTCTATGGCATATGGCTCCCAAGAGAATGCGCCAGATTAAATTGCATGCGAGAAGTCATTCAGTGTTGGTTGCACAGTGGCCTATATAAACGTTTTTTATTGAAAAATAAGATACCTTGCAGTGAAAGAATATGGCATATGGCTCCCAAGAGAATGCGCCAGGTTAGATTGCATGCGAGAAGTCATCCAGTGTTGGTTGCACAGTGGGCTAGCATGTTTTAGCTGAAACGTTGGGTGTTTAGAGGTCTCTCCATGAGTTAGATGTAAAAGATGTATTTGGCAATAGTTCTTTTTTGTATCACATGTTTATCATTATTCTGGAAAATATCATTATGTCTCAAGTTGTTGTAAGTCGTATTTAATTAAAGTGGGACTCATTCCATTCCCATTTTTTTTCGGAACCCGGTTAATTTACATAAAAAGTAGCACCCCGACCCGAAAACTATCCTTAATTCGAATTTTTGAATAAAACTCTGAATCCGAGCTGTGCTGCAGTTTTCCCAGGTTCGCGAGTCGAGAACAAAAACAATGCAACTGAAACAAAGGAAATTCATTAAAGTTTGAAACCAAAGATGTAGTTGAAAAAGAATTTTTATTAATAAATTGAACAGATACAATGTATTTTACATCGGACCTTGAGAGACCATGGCGGTCTTCTTTGTCACTACTGATCACATCATCTTGGTAGGTGGTCCACCTTAGGGGATTAACTTGTGGCGCTTCTTCATGCCGTCTGTAAGCCTTGGGGGCAACCTGAAGAGTTTGGAATGCCTCACGTGGAGGTGCCTCTGGAGCTACCGGCCGACCTGTCCACCCGACTTCTCCACTCGCCTCCGCATGACCTTTCATCGAATATGCTCCTTCCCCAACCTCCGTGGATGTTATGCAATGCTTGCAATATGCCTTGAGCTTCTGGACTTTCTCTTTGTTCTTCGCCGTTCTTTATTCGTGGTGTAGCGAGCAACCTCTGAATTCGCGAAGCAACCTTGTCCCAAAGGTAGGGCAAAGTGTAGCGTGGCCAGGGATCTGTTCGAAGCGGTTTTCTTCCGCCTTTGAGCGGGATCCGTGCCGCTGGAGCGGTCTACGTGATGCCTGGCGGGATGCTTTGCGGTGTCGGATCGTGCACGAACCACGGAGCAAGGAGAGTATGATTAACAATTACGGTGTCATTAGTCAAAAAGCGTTGAAATCAAATTACAGCGGAGAACATTCATTCCATACAACCGCATCCAATGGCGTCGGAGTAGTGTCTTTTTCGACTTCGCGAGTCGAGAAAGTCCGTGAAACCCAATGTACAAGCATTATCATAATAGATTGTACAAGCATTTCATCAAACACGACAAGCATGCCTTTTCGACTCGTGAGTCGAGAAAGGCATCGAAAACTCAATATACAAGTATATTCATTACAAAATGGTCAATACATGTGTTCAAGTTCGATTACAATATTCACACAATTTGACTATCTGAAAGCAGGGGTCACTCTTCTTGTTCACCAAAGTATTTGTCGTCCATAGCTTTCATGATCGGCTTGCTCTCTGGATCGGGTTCCGTGAGGCTCGGATAGTTAAGTAAGCACATCGGCGACAAGAATGGCAAAGAGGGATTCCGCCAAGGCAGATGAGTCCGAAGGACAACCACCTATCTGTCTCATATTCTTCTTGGTCGATATGGCTTAGCAATGATTGTATTTTGCGCGTTATGATAGCACTTGTAGGCGGAGTCGTCTATGATCAGCGTGTTGTGTTTGCCAAAGTCCTGGAATTGCTCATAAACACTGTCCAGCCGTTTCACCATTATAGGCTTCCCCTTTGTGATGGCTGGATCGAGGTCCTTCACATGCTCGACCCTTTCGTTTCCCCAAACGAACTTGAACTTCAAAACTGAAATGCCGAGAACACCAAGAACATTGACAATATTTTTCTTTGCCATACAAGACCATATGGCCACTTCGAATCCCCGTGCCAGGCACCATTCAATAATTTCCTTAGCTCTGGGCCTCGGATACACTATTTTATGCTCTGTTTTCACTGGGATCTGCGAGGTGTTAATCTCGGGGACGTCTTTTATGGTGTGTGAGTCCCATTTTCAGTCCGAGTCCCAAAATTCAAGATTTGTCCCACTTTAATTAAATACGACTTTTGTGAACATCTTATCAAATTGCAATATAGCATTATAAAACAATCTATATAGCATTGTAAAACAATCTATATAGTGATGCCTCAAATTATAGTGTATCACCCAACCTCTTAGCATATGGAATCCTAGGCATTTTGCCTCTTGAGTAATATTTACTACTTAAATAACTTGGCCATCCAACCAACAAAATACAATTTGAAAGCATCTACATGACAGTATCCCATCTCATGGAGCATTGACTTGAAGTTAGAGCTCTCTACATATAGCCATACCTTCTTGCACCATCTTTATATCATCTTTATATGGTGATTCTAACTTGAACATCATACTTCATTGTCTCGCATCACCTACTCCATCCAACCAAATGCTTCACATTAACTTCTTTTTGTATTTATGCCCCAACCTCCAAATCCCCAAAAAAAAAAAAAAAAAAAAAAAAACAAAATCCCCAACCCCAAAACTTCCTTCGCATTAACTTCTTTTTTTATTTATGACCCCTTGCAATTAGGCTATATGCGGGACGGTCACCAGTGATCACTATTGAGCGAGTGCCCCAGGCGGTTGAGCCCCCAACAAAAAGAAATACATGCCCCAACACGTTTTTGAGCATTAAACAACTACCTTTCAAATTGTCACTAGGCCCGGCAACGCCGGGCACCATAACTAGTTATAATACATTTCAAAGATCAAAAGCTCATATCAAAGAGACTCCATTAACTAAGCTATAGATTCACCAAGTGGGAGTTTACTTGTAATCGTGTGTAGGGTGAGTGTTTGAGAGGGCTTTAATGCATGGCTTCATCTTACACATGCACAAACCATTATTCCTTAAACCTAGAATTCTGGGAAGAGACTCACAAGAGACATAAAACCGGCTAGGCTTGTCATTCATCACAGCAGCAGTATACAATGTTTGAAGAATAGAGAGGGGTAGCCAACCATAGGAACAATATCGGACTACCCTGGAAAAACAAGAAATGTGCACAGGCAGTATAGAAGGGTAATGGTGACAACTTCTCATCGGGATAAAAAACCCCGCCCTTTCGGGTTTTCGAGGAAAACCCTAATGAGAAATGGTCGCCAACAACCTTGAATGTGTTGCCTGGAGAACCGAAGGAGATGGGTTGATGGCGAACCCCAAAAAAAACAGGACCCCGGAAGACGGCATAAAACTTGCAAGCAACACAAAGAACCCTAAAAAACACCCGTGAACGGTTAGAGAAAATCAAACATACATGGCAGTGACGAGGCAAGCCGCACAACAACAAGCCCCCAACGATATGAGCGCTAAAAACATATGAAGAACATAGCAAAAAAGGAGAGAGCATCACCCCTAGGGTGGAGAAAAGCGTCACCCAACGGGTGGAGAACAATCATGTGAAAAGAAATATTCGTCACCCTCGAGGTGGAAATAAACAGCATCACCCGCAGGTGGAGATAGCATCACCCGTAGGGTGGAGAAAAAGCGTCACCCAACGGGTGGAGAACAATCACGTGAAAAGAAATATGCGTCACCCTCGAGGTGGAAATAAACAGCATCACCTGCAGGTGGAGAATAATGCGGCATGATGCCGATGAAAAAAGAAAAACATGATTATAGCAACACCCAAGGTGGACAACAACAAAGAGTGCAGTGATGCAGCAATCCATACAACAACAAGCACCCCAATGATGTGAGCGATGAAGACATATGAAAATAACATTGCATAAAAGGGAGATAGCAGCACCCGTAGGGTGGAGAAGAGCATCACCCCATGGGTGGAAGAATAACCATGTGAAAAGAGATGTGCATCACCCTCAAGGTGGAAATAAACAGCATCACCCGCAGGTGGAGAATAATGCGGCATGATGCCGAAAAAAGAAAAACATGATTATAGCAACACCCAAGGTGAATAACAACAAAGAGTGCATGAACAAACAGATGTGAAAAAATGATGCGCGCCCCTAACAAGCAGGGTGGGAAGGGAGGGAAGCAATGAGAATGGAAGAAGTGCTGTTGTGAGAAGACGCCGATAACTGGCCCCGAAGGAAGAAGAGCCTTATATAATAGCTCGTCCCTGCCCAGAATGGTGATCCGATGGCTCGGATCGATGCGATTCTGGGAAGGGACTCGCAAGAGACACAAAACCGGCCGACTACCAGAGAACTTCCTAAACTATAAGCCCAGCCGCCGCGAAACCCCAAAGTGTTGAGTCGGGTCACGAAGCACGTAGCGAGAGGGAGTCGTCCTTCAAAAAAAAAAAAAAAAAAAAAAAAAACGTAGCGAGAGGGAGAAGAAGAGGAGCGCCATCGACTGTGAGCGCGAGAAGAATTGGAATATATAGAAGGCACCCATTAGCGGTTAAAGAGAACCAAGGGGGATTCACTCATGTATAAGGGGGATATGCCATCTGCGTGCATGGGGTGGCAAAAAACCCCCCTGTATACGGATTTTTAAAAGCAAATTTTGACCCCTTTCGAATAAAATTACCTAGGATAGTGCAAAAAATACCAGAAAAAGGACCCCCTGCCGACCGTATATGTACGAAAATGGGTCCAAAAAACCCCCTACCCGTGCATGCAGATGAGTTATACGCCCAAAACTGTGAACCCCCCTTGAAGAGAACAAGAACATGCATGACGGTGAAGCGGCAAGCTGCACAACAACAAGCACTCAAATCAATGTTAGCGATTAGTAATGAGGAAAAAATCAACAATACATGAAAAAGAGAAGATAGCATCACCCGGAGGGTGGAGAAAAAGCGTCACCCAGCGGGTGGAAGAAAAAACATAATAAATAGAAATTTGCGTCACCCTCAGGGTGGAAATAAATAGCACCACCCACAAAAAATGGTCCAATAGAAACCCATGTCACAAAATTGCAACGGAGTGCCAAACGCAATAGTGGGCACAACCAGACATAGCTAAATAGCAAATATGATGTATAATGATAGCACAATGCACTGTGAAAAAAGATCGCAACAGCTAGCTAGAAAAGAATTCCCCGGCAAATGATGTATGGGTGCAAGGCAATTGGAACCGCATTCCGGCGTGGACCGGTGGCCCGCCGGTCGCGGGACCCCACCGGTCAACGCCGGAATGCGGTCCCAATTGCCTTGCACCCACAATATGGTAGTTGGGGAACGATCCCTGTTTCACAGCTATGGCGCTGGCTATGGCACTAAAGGTCCCCTATGGCTGGGGCGTCCGCTATGGCGCTGAAGGTCCGCTATGGCTGAGGCGATGAAGGTCGGCTATGGCGGGTCGGTTAGTAGTTGCTCTGTTTGCTTTGCTAATCGTTGCCTTTGCTCTGCTAATAGTTTCTTAGCTGCCGTTGAAGATCTTTAAGCCCTGAAAAAACAGAGCCAGCCCAGAAGATCCAACTCCGGCCGTGAGACCTGTTTCGCAAGCATCTGTTCGCCATGCTTTTGCCTTGTTCGCCATCCAACTCCGGCTGTGAGACCTCCATCGTCAAGCATCTGTTCGCCATGCTTTTGCCCTGTTTGGCAAGCATTGAACAAGCCAAGCCAAGCCCTTTGTGTTCGGCATTCTTTGCTTGGAAGAAACAGAGCATTCTTTGCTCGGCAAAAACAGAGCTCGGGAAAACAGAGCATTCTTTGCTCGACAAGCATCGAACAAGCATCGAACAAGCCAAACAAAAACAGAGCATTTTTTGCTGTTAACCGGATGGAAACCGGAGATGCGGAATGGACGACCCGAATACCATTTTGCAATGGAATTGAACGCCACGTGGCAGCACGAAATTAACCAAACGCTAAAATTCGTGACCCAACTACCATATTGTATAATGATAGCACAATGCACAATGATAGCACAATGTACAGTGAAAAAAGATCTCAACAACCAGCTAGAAATGAATTGCCCAAGACAACTAGGATTAGGCAGGACTAGCACCCTGCACAAAATTAGAATGTGCCCAAGATAATACCTCATGCACAATAACTCAATATATGCCACATCTAGAGAAAGATAAGCATCAAAAATAAAAAATGGTTCAATAGAAACCCATGTCACAAATTTGCAATGGAGTGCCAAACGCAATATGTAAGCTAAATAGCAAATATGATGTATAATGAATGATAGCACAATGCACTGTGAAAAAAGATCTCAACAGCTAGCTAGAAATGAATTCCCCAGCAAATGATGTATAATGATAGCACAATGCACCACGCACAATGATAGCACAATGTACAGGGAAAAAGATCGCAACAGCCAGCTAGAAATGAATTCCCCAAGACAACTAGAATTAGGCAGGACTAGCACCATGCATTAGAATGCGCCAAAGAGAATATCTCCTGCACAATAACTCAATATACTCCACATCTAGAGAACGATAAGCATCAAAAATAAAAAAATGAGCCAAGAGAAACCCATGTCACAAAACTGCAATGGAGTGCCAAACGCAATATTTGGCACATCCAGACACAGCTAAATAGCAAATTTGCAAATGATGTATAATATAAGGATAGTGCTGGAAAAACGTAAACTGTACAGAAGAACTTCAAGAACATGACGCCAAACTACAACTTGCCAAATAGGATATGTGTGCGATGAATAAGGGAGAAGATTGAGGTAGAAGTGGCAGATATATCAGCACAAATTAAGAGAAAAGTCAAGAAGGAAGGTGCAGGTTTGGTTCAGGTTAGCAGCGTAGAAATGGGTGTTGATGTCATAAAAAAAAATAATACCACATGCCTAAAGCCATGACAAATGCCCCAAAATGAATAATACTCTTACAAACGAGGGACAAGATTGAGGAAGAGGTTGTAGACATGTTAGCACAAAACAAGAGCAGGTTAAGGTGAAAAATTGAGATTAAGGTTAATGTGAATCAACGTAAATCGAGCAAAAGGGGGGCTGAAGTAGCCAAAGGCGAGGTTATGGCCAATGAAAAGGAGAAGATGGAGTCAAAAGTGCCAAAGTCAGGGTGGAGTGCAAGGAGGTGAGCCAGATAGTAGAAAAATGAAGAATGATCGAGTTAGCGAGGCACAATAATGGATGAAGTTCCCCATAACTTAAAAACCAAGGAAAGAATATACAATATGATAATACTACATGAAGTCTAAAACAACTAGGTGAATATGCTACAAAGGATAAATATGTCGCAAAGGAGAAAGCGAAATAACAAATATGCAAATGACGTCTAATGATAGGGCCAGAAAAACTGAAAAATTGTAAAGAACAATGTCAAGAACACGATGCCAAACGACAAGGTGCCAAATAGGACATGGTTGCCCCTAGCAAAGAGGGTCATAAGATCTGTGCAATGGTTTGGAACAAGAATAGGAGAGCGAGGAGTAAAGGTCTGGTTCAGGTTAGCAGCGTAGAAATGTGTGTTGATGTCATAAGAAAAATAATACCACATGCCTAAAACCACGACAAAAGGCCCCAAAATGAATAAGACTCTTACAAACGAGGGATGAGGAAGAGGTTGTAGACATGTTAGCGCAACTCAAGAGCAAGGTTAAGATGAAAAAGTGAGATGAAGGTTAATGTGAATCACAGTAAATCGAGCAAAAATGAGGCTTAAGAAGTCAAAGGTGAGGTTATGGCCAATGAAAAGGAGAAGATGGAGGTCAAAGTGCCTAGGTCAGGGTGGAGTGCAAGGAGGTGAGCCATATAGTAGAAAAGGACAAATGAAAATACAATGACTAGGTAAAGTGACGTATGATGAATAAAGCTAGGGCCATACGTATGGTCTGAAATAATAAAGCAAAAAAGTAATGGACATGATAAATGAATCAAAAACACAATGACTATATGAAGGGACATGTTAGTAGCAAAAACGATCCATGGAAAGTCTTAGCTACTAAAAAGGAGAGAGTTGAGATGTTAGTTGCAGACAAATTCGAGACAAAAAAAACATATGTAGCTATGGCAGCCAACCCCAACATGTGATCACCGATGGTCACCATGATGGTCTATTAGAATAATGCAGTAATCTTCTAATGGACAAGCCAAGGACAAATCAAAGTGCAAATAAACTAAGACTGCGGAATGAGCCATATATGGCAAGGAAAAAATGCCCCAAATATAACACCACATGAAAGCAAAAACAACGTTAACCACGTTAATGTCAAGGGTAGGTTAGAAGTAAAATTTTTAACTACAATATGCAAAAGTTAAAAGAAGGTTCCGAACATTGCCCACCAAAACAACTCAACGGTGAAGATGATCTTCCCTAAGGCTGAGGAGACCCCTAGCAAAAAAGACCCCGTGACAGTGTCTTGCAAAAAATAGAATACCCAATATCCGCAACGCAACATGCACAAGGAGAAACAATTCCGAGGTAACCTTCAACTCCAATTGCAAAAATGTCAAACTCATAATATATTTACCAAACATTTCCTAGAGAGTAAAACAAAGCATGCCAATGTTTGAGGTCCAACTGCATGAATGCAGAGAAAAGAATACGTGCCAATATGTGTCAAAAAATGTCCAAAGTTAATGCATCGGTTCCAATTGTGAATGTAAAGACATGCATAAGTCTCAAACACAATGGAGAAAGCAACAATATGACTAGTTCTAAAATTATTGTCCCAAGAATATCCGAACATATAAGCAGATGCACAAGAGTTGAAAATGCCTCACCTCAGAAGACATAACAAAAAAACAAATGCAAATAAACAAAGTAAGGTCAACGTGCCCATATAGCAAGGAGTGAAATGCCCAAAAAATAGGATAATTTAACTCAAAAAGCGAAAAAAAGAATAACAATGGGAGGAAGGCATTGGGGCCAAGGGTGAAGTCGATGTTGAGGTAAGGTGGAGGTCGAGATTAACACAAGGCACCCAAAAATTTAACCACTATAATAAACCACTAGTAAACCACTATAAAGGTGGTTTTTTATGCTAAAATTTTCATTCTTCACAAAAACCACATAATATAGTGGTTTTCATAACTAGTACATGGTTATCCATGTTGATTTTTTGTTATAGCGTCATTTATAAAAACCGATATTAGTTTATTACATGGTTTCTAGCATCAATAGTGGTAATTCATGTTGGTTTTCTAATGTAGCACAGTTTATCAAATTGATGGTGGGTTGAGCATGGTTTTTCACACTACTTTAAATATGGCAACGGTTGTTTATGTTGGCTTTCTATTGTCACAAAGTCAAAGTAGTATATGCATTAGTTTTTCATACTAATTTAAATGCCATGGTGGTTATTCATGCTAGTTTTCTATTATCACGGTGTACATTATAAAATGGATGTGGTTTGTCGCATAGTTTCAATACCAGTTGACTGTTATGGTAATTGTTCATAGATTTTACCTAATTTGATGTAGCTATTCAGAGTGGTTACTCATCATAAGGCTCCCAAAAAAACACTTGTCTCATAAGTAACCACTATCAAACCACTTGTTTTCTTGAAGCACACCATACTTTATTCAAATATCAAGCAAACTTCCATCTAAATTGAAGGACATATTTTATATCTATATTTCTTTCTTGAAAAACATAAGAAAATTTCATATTAACACAGAAATAATAGTAGACACTTGACCAAAACATGTGATACCACCACCAAATATCTAATACATAACCAAGATTTGAGTCTCAGACCATTAATCAAGTTGGGGAATGCCTCTTGGATATACGCCACAATCAACAATGTTACCTTTGTATTCTATCAAAATTATGAAAATACCTTGTATTTTCATAAATTAAGGAAATGCCCATGTAATTCAACAGAGCAATATGTACTGCAGATTCTTGTCCATCACAAATCTGCTTCGCTGGCTTGACAAATCCTATCTACAAGGTCCATTTTTGAATCTAATTTACTTGTCAGATTTGTGTTGTGCAAATTAGCAAATTTGTTGTGCCCATTGCCACAGTTAACAATGAACCTAGTAGCTTCAAGCATCCTCTATTCTATTCTATTCTTTGGCGTTGCATCTGAGAGACTTGATAAAGTTGTGCAGCACCCATCGCCAGATTTGTTCAGCCTCACTGTGCCCTAACATAGATAGTCAAATCTGTTCGGCCTCACTCTGTCCTAACCTATATATATTAGGATGTTGTGTAAAGAAAGCAAAGCAATTTTTTCATATTTGCATTAGAGGGCAAATATCCCTAGTGCTTACTTTGCATTCGAGCCATCTTTGATAGGCTTCTCGCTATGAGGCGAGTGACAAATGCGTCTTCCTTGAGCTTGAATTTTTGTGTGGCTATGGAGAGTATTTTTAAGAATAGGTAGACATAGGGGCATTTCCATAATTTGTGAAAGTATATGGGTATTTTCATAAATTAGATACAAGGTGCTTTTATAAATTGCCTTGGAAAAAATAAAATATAACTAAGAATCACACACAGTCATGGAGGGCCTTATACCTCCACCATGAAAAAATACAAAATATTCTAGGAGGCTTCAAAAGAAATACTCAAATAGCTCTCCCACTTACCTTCCTCTAGGTGATCAAGTGCACTTGCAATGAGAAGAACCACCACAAACATGCGAGAACTCGTACCACTGCCAATTATTGCCTCGTAAGTTTTGCACTTCAATTTATATACAAATTAATGGTTTCTTGCATGCATGCATGATCTAGTTCAAGAAAGAATTGAAGGTCGAATTCGTTAACCAGAGGCACAAAGCAGAGCAAGATTTTCTCGATTTTGATGGAACTGAGAATGCTACATAGGATGTGGATTAGTCAGATGCACTATGTTCTAGTAAAATTGAGGACGTTGAAGGATAAGTTTAGAATAAGTCTCAATCATTTGAAATTTAAGTAGCAAAAGCATTTGGCAAATTATCAAGAATCTTAGGGACATTTCATGAATTAACGTAAGTTTTAAGATAAGTCTTCAGGGTATTTGAACAATTTTAAAAGGTACAAAATACTATGCTAAGCAAGGGCATCCCATGAATACATGAATAAAATAGAATTCAGGGGCATCTCATAAATTTCAACAAAACAAAATAGAAATAGGGTCGGCATTTTTACCTCGCATGCATTTTCCTGGCGCCACGTGGCCTAGCCCAATATCATGGAATGGAAGTTCGGTTGATGTATTCTGAGGGCGGATCCCCATTACAGAAAAACTCAGTTTCTGGGTTTTGTCACGTAAGCAAAGCACAGGGCCTCCAAATCAAGACCATTTTCATTGAAAATAGGTATTCCGAGCTCTCGAAGTGGAGCAAGAAACTCAATCATGATGATTAAATTCGCTACAAGATAGAAATCTATGGCGGAAACTGGCTACAAGACAAAAAGCTTCGAAAAAACAACAAACTCCAGGGCGACTTTAGTTTTTCGGATGGAGTGAAGGAGCATCTGAAAATTTTGCCAGATCCTGTGCCATGTCATCCTAATTCAGTTCCTGTAAAACTAATAGGAACGAGAAATAATGCAGCCGGAATTGCCATCTGGCACAGGAACGCCCCAAAAAGAGTCTAATGTAGATGGGCCCTGACTGACCGGCTGCGCAGGTTAGGGTTTTTTTTAGGTTTTGTTTTTTGGGTTAGATTAGTCTCCACACCGCCGCCGTTTCCTCATGCGGATGCGGATGCAGATGCAGCTCGCCATAGGATGTGATGCTTGATGCAGATCGCCGCCGTTTCTTCATAGCATGTGATGCAGATGCAGATCACCGTCGTTTCTTCATGCAGATGCAGCTCGCCGTGACATAAGGGTTCGCTATCCAAGCCGAAAAATGAAGGATCAAACAGGAGTTTAAAAGGCAGCATGTAATCCTTTTTCTTTTTCTGGTATATCGCTATCCTTTAACAGAGCAGATCGCATCTCGGCATGTTAGAACAGATTGCATATCAGAGCAGATTGCAGCTCGGCATGCATGTTCTTCCTCAGTTTTTCGACCCAATGCCCTATTTTGTAAGAAGAAATGCTTGCCATGGCCTTGTTTTCACTTCACATGTATTTCTAGTTCGTAGATAGCAGATTGCAGATTCATGGGCTCTCCATTTTGAGCTATGGCAGAATCCTGCGATTAACACAGACCAGGTAAGGTTCTTATCTGTCTTATTAAACTTTCCGAAATAAAATGAGCTAAACATTGAAGTTTCCAGGTTCAACAAAGGTACTGTATCGGCGATGGCATCTAAGATCGTTTGAACTCTTATTTGATTTATTACATCCCTCCCTTTGCTTCACAAAATAACCATTTTCCTTGCAGGTTTCGATTCCTTTCGGCGAACATTTTCATTTGCAAGTTCGATCCTTGGGAAGCCATTCCATTGGCTTATCGCAGGTAAGGTCAATTCACTCTTCTCAGTTTTTAGATTATAGTCACCGGCCATGGCTATGAATTGCGCCCTTTTTTTTGTAGCATTTGTATTGAGTGGCTATGGCTATTTATTTGTGGTTTAAAGATGGAGTTAAAGTTATTTTGCAAGCAACAACAGTCCTCCTGCATTCCATTAATTCTTAACATTTTGCCTTTTTCACATTCCTTTGTTTTCCACTGATCTTTTATCCCCTGGTTTTTAACAGAGTGAGAGAACCAAGCTCTGGCTATGGCATCCATCTTCTATCAAGAAGTGATATGAAGGTCAGGTGTGCAATGCTTGAATAAAGTAACTTAGTACATTGTCTGAAGAGAGAACATAATTCTGATCAATACTTGCAGAAGAAGGAAGGAAGGAAGGAAGAGAAGATATATTGGAACTTTGAACAATAAAGAGATAAGACTGGCTCATTTTTAAAACTTCAGATGACGTAGATATGCATGTCAGGATTCAGAAGGTAGATGAATTCTGAGCCTTGTTGCATCACGGACTAAGCTAGAGGTGATTATGTATGCACTTAAACTTAAATACAAGTGCAAGGTAGTCCTTTCTTGCTGCAGTTACTTTACTTATGGCTATGATTTAAATTTGTTCTATGCGTATTTCTGGCAATAAATTCATCATTGTTCATGAGTTTTGGAAATGGTTGGGGTTCAAATCCCCTTGCTTCAAACAACATAAACATTACTGGTTGAAAATAAATCGGTAGTTTTAGTTTCTTGAACTTGAAATGCTTCAAAGAACAAAACATTACTAGTTATATATGATAACCAGTAATTTTATTCTCCTAAATTTGAAATGCTTCAAACAACACAACGTTATTGGTTATAAATGATAACCATGAATGGTTATAAATGATAACCATGAAGATACTGGTTAACATTACGGATTTATAGATGATAACCATGAAACTAATGTATAACAAAACCATGCACACTTAGAACAAACACAACAGGGAAGACGTGCATTTACCTTGACATTTAACCATGCCGGTTTACCACAATAACCAAGCACATTATGAATCACATGAATAGAGCATTATATTAAACTATATCCACGACCATCATGTTATATCACATAGGCAAACCATAGCCTTAAAACACTATAATTATACCACATCATTTTACCAATATGTAATACCACTTTGACCAACTCTACAAAAGAAGCCATTGCACTTACCATGCCATAATACCACTCCAGCAAATCTTACAAGAGAACCCATTAATTTACCCACATATGGTTTTTAATGAAATTAACCCCCAAACACCCATTGGTTTTGTGGAATGGTTTTCTAGTCATAACCATGAAAAGAACCATGTAGTGTTTTAATTTTGGGTGCCTTGTGTAAAATCATAGCCAAAACTGATAAGGAGAGAAGAATGACTGTATAAAAAATGATGAAACTTGGTGAACTAATACCACCCATATGAGAAACAAAGGGAGTGGGACAAAGAAATAGTTAGCAAGAACATGGAGCAAATGCTGACCAAAACAAAATTATAACAGATCACCCCCGAGCTCGTTGCATAACTAGAAGATGAGAAAGATGAGAAACATAAGGCCTTTAAAGATGGAAAGAGACATATATATGTAACACAATTCTCAAAAACTACAAATGCTATTTGTCCAGCAATAATATTGTATCAAACTAGGGCACAATAATAGTCGACTATAATAATGCTCAAACGATCACGCAAATAAACTCCTAACATATATAGTAGACAACCCAAGGACACAATAAAATTGCAAACAAACAAGTAAGATCAACGTACCACATCTGGCAAGGAAGGAAATGCCCCATAAATTTACAATAATTTGACTTGAAAAACAGACAAGATAATACCAAGGGTAGGGCGGCATGGTGAAGATTGAGATCATAGCCGAGGTTGATGTCGATGTCAAATCCGAAAGTGATGAGAAGGATGACCATAAGTAATTAGATTAAAAACAATGGAACTATCGAACTGATACTACAGAACCCTCACTTATAAACGATAACTTTTAACGGAAATGGACCAAAGAAATAGGTAGCGAGAACATTGAATGAAGCTGGCAAATAATATATCGCCCTTGAGCTTGGTATTATACCACTAACAGATAAGAAACACAAGTTAGCAAGTACATAGAACATGACCAATTCAGGGCTAAATCAACAAAGCCCCAGGACTCGAACCCTGGTCTATAAGGCCACACTTGATCAGATCAAAGCTAAATTAACAAGTTTAATGGACAACACCACGACTTGAAGCTTGGTCTAGAAAGTAATAATAAGGCCCCAACCAACACAACTGGACTCAAATACATCGATTTGTAACTTAATGTACAATTTGGAGAAAGAACAAAAACGCACCTGTGCAAAAAGCCTGTGTAAAAAGTGCTACCAGAAGATTCATAACAGGCAGTAGCAGGCAGCATAAGTTGAGTAAATACCTGGCATGCATAGTGAGGAGAGATCGAGTTGAGATGAGCCATCAAAGAAAATAAACCAAGCGGAGCCTCTCCAGTCTGTGGTCTGTTGCATGCGATAGAGGCTGGAAGTTCAACAATTCCAGGTTGCACCACTGCAGCGCAAGAATCCGACGATGTCTGGGCAGAAAGATGTGGTAGATGTCTGAGCTAGGGAGATATATGAGATGACTTTGACTTGGTTAAAGGATGGGCTGTTGGGCTACCATGCAGAATTGACAGGACAAGTTATCTGTTGGGAGACAGATCTGCAGGAGTCTAGAGGCCGCCATCTGAACAATCGGATTGCAAGAGCCGATGGATTGAATTACAAGTTGTGCACAAGTTAAAGTGCATCTATGAATTGAGACCAATCGGAACAAGGCAATGGCAAAACAACGTCTTATTGGACATGATGAGCTTATGAATTGCAGGTGAAGTACGAAAGCCAGAGAGAGGTGGATTAGAATCAAAGAACATATCTTAACAGCGATTTTTCGGAAAGCTTGCGTTGGGCAAAACACCAAAAAGGCAGCCAATGCTCTATCTCTGAAGACTAGGAGGAGCTTGGGCTGTCGGATTGTCTGGATACTGCCCAGAATCCTATAGGATCAAACTTAGAAAGCCGGCCTGTATATCTCCTATGATCGCATGTTTTGGATGAATAACTACCTTGCATGATTCCGGTAGATACACAGTGCAAGAAAGGGGAGAGCCACATTCCATCATTTGGATGACGAACCTGTGCAACCCGATTATGGTAGATCCAGCGAGGTAGGAAGAAAAGGGGCAAGAACTCCGAGCACCAAATCTGGTACTCCCAGAATGAATATAGAGTCCAATTTCCAAAGCTAAGTGATGAAGAACAAGAAAAACAGAATGTAAAACGCAAGCAAGGCTTGTGTAACAGGAGCTCAAGAATCACAGAGATGCACAGAGCGAAGAACACTTGATGCATTATCACGAGTGAGTCCTCCTGTTATATAATCTCAGGAAGGAATCTCATTGATTTACATAGTTCAGATGCCATAAATAGAACAGGTTGTGGAGCGAGTGGGTTTGTTACAACGGCTATTTGTCAGGAGAATCTGCTGGCTTTGATGAACATCCAACACCCCCCCTCAAAGATAGAAGATTTTCAGGATGAGATTTGAAGCCAAGAAGTGAAAGGATCTGAAGAAATTTTGATCGTGCCAAGGCCTTGGTCAGAACATCTGCAGCCATTTGGTCAGTGGGACAATAAGAGAGTTGAATGCGTTGTTGCTCCACAAGATCTCGGACCACATGATATCGGATATCTATGTGTTTCATTCGTTGATGCATGACCGGATTGTGCGAGATTGCCAGAGCACCCTGATTGTCGGTGAAGATAGAGATCTTATTCTGATCAGTGAGTTGAAGATGAGTGGCCAAATTTTGCAACCAAACTGCTTCATTGCTAGCATGAGCCAGGGCTACATATTCTGCTTCAGTAGTCGATTGAGCAACACATTTCTGTTTAGAACTGCTCCAGCTTACTGCCCCCCCTGCAAGAAGAAAGGAATATCCAGAGGTAGACTTCCTATCATGATGATTACCAGCCCAATCAGCATCTGCATAGCCAAAAATTTCAGTATTTCCTTGTGCATGGTAGTGAAGGCCATGAGAGAGGGTTCCAGCCACATAACGAAGACATCTTTTGAGACAAATGCAATGGGTTTGTTTTGGATCAGTGTTGAATTGACTTAGTTTACAGACAGGGAAAGCAAGATCTGGGCGTGTGGATGTAGCAGCAAAGAGAAGGGTACCAATAATGCTTCGATATTTGGACTGGAAAGACTGGAGATTGGGAGAGCAGTCAGGATCAGAAGGCAAAAGGGTAATTCCAAAATCAAGAGGGGTGGAGACTGGTTTGCAGGATAACATGGAGGTACGAGTGAGAAGTTCAGTGAGGTACTTGGTCTGCTTTAAGTGCATGGAGCCAAGGGTCTGATCATAAGTGATCTCAAGGCCCAGAAAATAGTGGACTGAACCAAGATCCTTCATACGAAATTGAAGATGAAGGTTGTGCTTGAGAGTATTTAAGTCTTGCTCATTTGCTGCGACAAGAAGAATATCGTCCACATAACAAAGTAAGATGAGAGGATAAGGCTGATGACGGAAGTATACACTGGGATCTGCAGTGCTAGGCTGAAAGTTTAGATGGGTCAAGGTTTGATGGAGCTTTTCATACCATGCACGAGGGGCTTGACGTAAACCATACAGTGCTTTGTGAAGCCTGCAGACTGTATCTTGGGCAGAACCTTGGCTGAAACCTTCAGGCTGCTCCAGATAGACTTCTTCTTGAAGATTCCCATGTAAGAATGCATTTGTAACATCCATCTGATGCACAAAACAATGATTTAGTGTGGCATAAGCAAGTACCGTGCGAATAGAGACCATCTTGGCTACTGGAGCAAAGGTTTCATCGAAATCAACTCCTGGAACTTGTGTGAATCCTCGTGCAACAAAACGGGCCTTGTACCTGTCAATTTCTCCCTTACTGTTGTACTTGAGTTTGAATACCCATCTGGAATCAACAACGGTGTGATTGGGAGGTCGGGGGACAAGAGTCCAGGTCTCAGCTTGAAGAATTGAATCATATTCTCGTTGCATAGCAGCAAGCCACTGTGACTTTTCAGGAGACGATATGGCCTCTTGATAACAGTTAGGTTCTGTGACAGAGCTAGTGAGAGAAAAGGTGTAATCATGACTCCAAACTGGTGGACGCCGAATTCTTGTGGGCCGAGTTGGAAGAGAGGCTGGTTGGCTGGAAACAGGAGCACATGGAGATGATGATGAAGAAACAGTAGCTTCAGGTGGTGCAGGTGAAGAAACATTTGAAGAAGATGGAGAAGGCATATCCTGGAGATGTTATGATGGAGGAATCAGGAACAGAGTTTGCAGAGGTGTCAGGGTCATCAAAGATCACAAATGTAGGCGACTGAGATGAGGGAGAAGGCAGGGCACATGACTCGAACTCATTGAAGGAGACATGGCAGCTAATAACAAGGGATCGATTCTGTAAATCAAACAACCTGTAGGCCTTGCGATTGGTGCAGTACCCTATGAACATACAGGTGATGGTTTTTGGAGCCAATTTGGACCTGCGAGCTGTTTGTACGTAGGCAAAGGCCTTGCAACCAAAAACACGCATGTGCTTAAGAGAAATTTGCTGACCTGTCCAAACTTCTTCTGGGAGACGATTTTGGATGCTCCTATGAGGTGTACGATTCATAGTATATGCAGCTGTGAGAATGGCCTCCCCCCAAAATTCAGCGGGAACATCCATGGCAATCATAAGGGTGCGAGCCATCTCAATAAGAGTTCGATTTGCTCGTTCAGCTCTGCCATTTTGTTCTGGAGTATATGGAGCAGTGATTTGATGATGAATGCCCTTGGCCTTGCAGAACTGGTCAAATTTGTTGGAGCAGAATTCCCCTCCTCCATCACTTCTGATAGTGATGATGTGCTGACCTGTAACACGCTCTATTTCTGGCTGAAAATGCAGAAAAGTGTTATAAACTTCATGCTTGTAATGCAAGAGATGCACAAATATTTTTCTGGAGAAATCATCGATGAATACAAGAACATATTGAGCGCCATTGAGAGTGGATGGTTTGATAGGCCCAATGAGGTCTGTATGGAGCAGGGGCTTGCTGGCCTGAGATTCAGACAAGGGAAATGACGTTCTAGTGGCTTTTCCTTGAAGACAAGCATTGCATGGCAGATAGGTGGGAGATATGATTGGCAATTTCTGCTGGGAAACAAGATTATGAAGGCGAGTTGGTGCCAAGTGGCCAAGACGAAAATGCCAAAGAGAGCTTTTGCTGGGAGGAGTGATTGTGATATGCGCTTGTTCCACCATTGAAGCTCCATCCTCAATCTGATAAAGATTACCAGACCGTATGCCAACTAGAAGAATTTGATTTTGAGAATTGGTGATGCGGCAGGTGTTGGCAGAGAAGGCAATGTGAAGTCCAGCATCTGCAATCTTGCTTACAGAAAGTAAGTTCTTATGAAGACCCGGAACATGAAGAACATCCTTAATCATCTTGACTGAACCAGATTGCAGAGGGATTGCGACAGTACCAGAGGCAATGGCATATTGATGGTGGTTGTCTCCCATGAGAACAGATCGATGAATCTTGAATGGAGAGTACGAGGTAAAGGAGGCTTTATGGGGACTCATATGACTGGTGGCTCCAGAATCAAGGTACCAAGAAGAATCTGCATGAAAAGAAGAATCAGTCAAGGCAGTGCATAAGAAATCTTGGACCATATTGTTTTGTTCAGCTGGAGTGGAGACAGTGGGAGCAAATGATGAAGATGAGGGAATAGGAGCTGGAGCCCGACAGTCACGAGCAAGATGTCCTCCTTTTTGACAATGATAGCAGGTAAACTTGTTGCGGTCAACTTTTGGCTTTTTGAGAGAATCTTGAGCATCCTTTGGCTTTTTGACAGAATCTTGGGCATCCTTTGAAGCTGCAACCTTCAAATTTGCAAACATGAGAGTGTCAGAATCAGAAACTTGCTTATTTTGCTGTTGTTGACGAAGTGCTTCATTTTTTACTCGATCAAGAGCAGTATCAAAGGAGTATTCAGAGAGACGGCCTTCCAAATTAATGATGAGACCTTCAAATGATTTTGGCAAGCTGTTCAACAGCATGCAGACTTTTTCATCCTCTGTAATTGTCACACCAGTAGCACATAAATCATCAAGCAAATCCTTCATTTTGCAGACATGATCCATCAGGTCTCCTCCTTCACGTAATTGCAATTCATATAACTTCTTGCGAAGAACAAGGCGATTGCTAGCAGTGGTGGATTCATAAAGATGAAGCAACATCTGCCACATTTCTTGAGCAGAAGTGGCAGCCTTGATCATCCTTGCAGGGGTATCGTCAAGACTGGAGGAGATAATCAAGCGAGCCTTACGATCCTTTTCAGGGAAATCAGCAGAAGATGACCCATCGAGAACAATTTCGATGGTTGATTCAGAGCTCAGGGGCGGAGTCAGGGATGGATTAACAACTTCCCAGAGTTGTTTATCCTCAAGGATCATCTGGATCCGCCACTTCCACATCTGGAAGTTCTTTCCAGTGAACCTAGGAAGCATGCGCCAGTCTGCAGTGCTGAGAGTGGCGGTGGTAGCATCCATGATGGTGATCTGTTGATCCGAGAAGAAAATTGAACAGAGAGGAAGAAACCAAAAAGGAATGAACGGAAGAGGATTTTTTTTTGTTATATATAGGAGAAACAAAAAGGAATGAACGGAAGATTTTTTTTTTTATATATATAGGAGGCACAGAAAGGAATGGACGGAAAAATCAAGAACGCAGAAAGGAAAGGCGGCTTAGGCGTGAGCGAAGCGGTGTGGGCCCATAACCTGATGAAGAACAAGAAAAACAGAATGTAAATCGCAAGCAAGGCTTGTGTAACAGGAGCTCAAGAATCACAGAGATGCACAGAGCGAAGAACACTTGATGCATTATCACGAGTGAGTCCTCCTGTTATATAATCTCAGGAAGGAATCTCATTGATTTACATAGTTCAGATGCCATAAATAGAACAGGTTGTGGAGCGAGTGGGTTTGTTACAACGGCTATTTGTCAGGAGAATCTGCTGGCTTTGATGAACATCCAACACTAAGGACGTCGGGACGAGCTGGGCTGGGAGAGCTGGGCTGGATACTGGCAGTAAATGCAACTCCAAAATAACTGGAAGTCTGGCCTGGCAGACAGGCAAGCAGATCCAACTCCATCTCTGGTGATGAATCCCATCAACAACGAAGCATGCAAAGGCGAACACCTCCCTATATAGGAAGAAACATCTGGAAAGGAAGAGAACGGGCTTGCTGGAATTGATCAGAAGAGAGGAAGGTGAAGAAAAACAAATTGGAAAGGATGGTGCATCATTCAAGGAGCAAATGCCTTCAAGAAAAAAAAAAGTTTATTTGCAGCCAAATCTCAGCCCCAATGCCGCACTAGTGGTCGGATTAATCTGCAAATTGGTGAGAGAAATTATAAAAGGAAGGCAAAACAATCTGGAAGAAGGTAGTAAGGAGATAGGACATATGAGCTGGGCACAGTTAGTTGGAACTCAAGAGAAATTTACTGCTCAATCACAAGAGAATTTGATGTGCAAGATCCCTGCATGCAAATGCAAATTTCGAGGCCAAAGAGAGCAGGGATCAACCACGAAATTAACAGATCTATAATCTAATATGCATGTAAGAGATCTTAGCTAAATAATGTAAACATGATCACCCTTAAAATTCAACCATGCAACAGAAAATTTCTTAGCCAGACAGAGCAAGAATTATCCAAAAACTTATATATCCGCCAATCATTATGCATTACTTTATGCATGTGAGAGAACTGAGGTAAACTCAAACCATCGATCCCGCCAAAGAACCGTGGTGAAGGTGAGAAAGAGGCAGAGAGATAACGACAAATAGGATCATGGTGAGGAAGAGCCAAGAGATAAAGGCGAATAGGACCATGATGACAATTGCCGGAAGAAATCACAGAGCAAGGAGGAAACCAAAGAGCAAGGAAGGAATGTTGTATCAGAGGTAGAATCAGGACAGATTTATGGAAGAACAGGACAGTGGCGAAGCAATGAGAATGGAAGAAGTGTTGCTGTGAGAAGACGCCGATAACCAATCCCGAAGGAAGAAGAGCCTTATATAATGGCTCTTCCCTGCCCAGAATGGTGATCCGATGGCTCGGATCGATGCGATTAAATTCCCCATAAACCCCCCTTTTATTGGGGTCTCTGGGCACCTCTCGTTTTGCTTATAATCATCATTTATGATTGGAGGGGTCTATGATTTTGAAATATGAAATACGATTTCGCCTAAGGTTTTGATGGAATATCGAATCTCTATACGGCTTGTCTAAGATTTTAGAATATGAAATACGGGGGCTCGAACCTCTACCAAAATAACTCAATGTCCTTATAAGACTACTTTAACCAATGTATCTAGTGAGCTAATGTGATTAATTTTTATCTTGAATCTATGTTTTTGTTTATAACAACCCATTCAATTGATTCAGGGATATATGATCTATGGTTTCAGGAATTGTTATTTTTACATCCATATCAAATCCCCCTGGAACCCCCTGTTATTTTGCTACATATAAGTTCTAAACGGGGTGCACCCTGGACTACCACAGTCGCCGGATTCGTCGATCCTACGACCCAGATCGTATGTTGGAGCCTCTGGGCACTTCTCGTTTTGCTTACAGTCATTTATGATTGGAGGCGCCTATGATTTTGAAATATGAAATACGATTTCGCCTAAGGTTTTGATGGAATATCGAATCTCTATACGACTTTGCCTAAGATTTTAGAATATGAAATACGGGGGCTCGAACCTCTACCAAAATAACTCAATGTCCTTATAAGACTGCTTTGACCAATGTACCTAGTGAGCTAATGGATTAATTTTTATCTTGAATCTATGTTTTTGTTTATAACAACCCATTCAATTGATTTAGGGACTTCAGGAATTGTTATTTTTACATCCATATCAAATCCCCTGGAACCCCCTGTTATTTTGCTACATATTCTAAACGAGATGCACCCTGGACTACCACAATCGTCGGATTCGTTGATCCTACGACCCAGATCCTATGTTGCAGCCTCTAGACACCTCTCGTTTTGCTTATAGTCATTTATGATTGGAGGCGCCTATAATTTTGAAATATGAAATACGATTTCGCCTAAGGTTTTGATGGAATATCGAATCTCTATATGGCTTTGCCTAATTTTTTAGAATATGAAATACGGGGGCTCGAACCTCTACCAAAATAACTTAATATCCTTATAAGACTACTCTAACCAATGTACTTAGTGAGCTAATGTGATTATTTTTTAATCTTGAATCTATTTTTTTTTTTATAACAACCCCTTCAATTGATTAGGGACATATGGTCTATGGTTTCAGGAATTGTTATTTTTACATCCATATCAAATCCCCCTGGAACCCCCTGTTAGCTTCAGAAACTTCTAAATAAGAAGAGCTGGATATTATTGCAATGCAAATTTCAAGCAAAAGCTTATGTCTAGAATCATCTGTATATAAAATGCTTTTGATATGCTCAAATTTGATGTGTCTATGCATGATGTGCTTAGGGTTTGAGGCCAAAGAATGCCCCACTAGATCCAAAAAACAATTCTTGATCAAAGGCAATATTGGTATGTTAGAGGAGGATTTCAAAGGATTCTCAAAGCTGATCCGCAACATTTCCGTCATATGTATTTTGAAATGTGCTTCATAGGCTTCCGACAAAGCCTTGAATCCAAATTCTAACACTCTCCCAAAATGGCCAGTGAGCCTTTCCTTTTCAATAATTGAATTGTTTTTTCTTGCAGATCATTGGGTGTCTTCACATACTACTTGCCTAATCTCTGTTATAGATAATAACTCATGCTTAATCTTTGCCCTTACAAATTTTCTTTTGATGGATATGGAAGTGCTTGAAGACATCTTTTCTGTCATGTTAGGGACAGACACCTTCAGGAGCATTTTATCTCTTTGAACAAATGTCGGAGATCCTTCTTAGATATTTTTTATCTTTGAATCTGAAAAGCCTATCAATGGATTACATTTTGTCATTAGCGGTTAAATAATTGCTTGCATAACCCTTGTATGTTTGTAGGAGAAAAAGGATTCACAACTTAATTTCTAGCATGGTTTGAAATTATGATCAAGGTATTGCATATATCTATCTTCTGCTTTTTTCTTATATATATTAGTAGTAGGACGTTGATTCTATAGAGAATGTACAACAATTATATTTTCTCAACTGCAGGACATATTATGCACTAATTTTGTTGTAAGGTAGTTAAATTTTAAGGTATAGGTTGTATCTTACAATAATGATCCTTTGAGAGAAGTAGTTTACATGCACATGTAGTGCATAGTTTCAATTGCTAATTCTTCTATGCTTATCACAAATTTAGAATACATTCAGTCTTTGCAAAGTAAGGAGAATACCACGTCTAGGCCAGAAAGGGAAGGCAGTCCTTGTTCAGGTTAAAAAGCTGCACTTTGATATATAGCCATTCTTGAAAGATTTGGCAGAAAATAGGCAAGTAAAAAGCTAAAAGCACAAGGTGCTCATACAAAATTAATGATATCAGTATATGGGCTTATGTAGCAAGTGCTCTTCCTTTAATTAAGAAGGTTGGTGACCAGAGATGCTGGAACTTTGTTCAAGGTATTAAAGAAGGCAAGAAGCTAGTAAGTTCATGCTACAGATTTCTTACATCCTCAAATACTTTATCACCTTTCGAAAATGGCACTTACTGGACTTTGCCTTCTCAATGGCAATCCATCCGGAACCTTGTTTGGTCTAAATATAATCCTCCAAAGGTAAATGTTTTACTTTGGGGGTGATTCATCGCTCTTTGAGAGTTAATGAGATGGTTCATCGCTTTAAGCCGGGAGTAAGCCCACTTTGCCCAATGTGTGAGCGGTGCATTGAAATATTGGAGCATTGTTTATATTTGTGTGTAGAGCTGAGTAGTCTTAGGTCCTGGTTGCATTCTCTTTTTGGAGTATCTTTGGATAGTCAGCACTTTCTTTTGGGTATTTATCCAAATCGATTGGATTTGCTTCTAAAAGGATTGCATTTCACATGGCAAAGTCTTGGCTACTATGGAGTGTATGGAAGCGAAGGCGAAGAAAGGTCTTTTATGATAAGCATATTTCTTCTCAGGTGGTACTTCAAGAAATTCGTAAGAAGTTGTATAATTGCTTTCAGATATCCAATTGGCCTGATCGTATTAAATTTCCAATATGGAGTGATCATCTAAAAGTGATTGATGCTTTAGGGATATTTCTTACTTCTTGAAGTACTTTGTAATCTTTTGAGTGTATAATATGAAGTAAAACACGTTCTTCAAAAAAAAAATTAATGATATGAAAAGGCTGAAAGTTGCTCGAATGCTTGAGTAGTTGAAAAGGCTGAAAAGGCTGAAAGTTCTTTGCAATTGCACATGAATATAAATAGTTGTACATATCTGATATAGAGGCAACTACTCAAGCATTCGAGCAACTTTCAGCCATTTCATGTCATTAATTTTGTATGAACACCTTGTGCTTTTAGCTTTTTACTTGCCTATTTTTTGTCAAATCTTCCAAGAATGGCTATATATCAAAGTGAAGCTTTTTAACCTGAACAAGGACTGCTTTCCCTTTCTGGCCTAGACCTGGTATTCTCCTTACTTTGCAAAGACTGAATGTATTCTAAATTTGTGATAAGCATAGAAGAATTAGCAATTGAAACTATGCACTACATGTGCATGTAAACTACTTCTATCAAAGGATCATTATTGTAAGATACAACCTATACCTTAAAATTTAACTACCTTACAACAAAATTAGTGCATAATATGTCCTACAGTTGAGAAAATATAATTGTTGTACATTCTCTACAGAATCAATGTCCTACTACTAATATATATAAGAAAAAAGCAGAAGATAGATATATGCAATACCTTGATCATAATTTCAAACCATGCTAGAAATTAAGTTGTGAATCCTTTTTCTCCTACAAACATACAAGGGTTATGCAAGCAATTATTTAACTGCTAATGACAAAATGTAATCCATTGATAGGCTTTCAGATTCAAAGATAAAAAATATCTAAGAAGGATCTCCGACATTTGTTCAAAGAGATAAAATGCTCCTGAAGGTGTCCGTCCCTAACAGGGACGTCCCTTGAAAACCTTTCGAGGCAGGGGTTTTTTAATCCTAGTAGTAATGATTGTACTAGCCCATTGTATGGGTCCCATGACCTATTGGTCTCCGTGGACGTTAAAAAAACTATTCTATTCTATTCCTAACGTGACAGAAAAGATGTCTTCAAGCACTTCCATATCCATCAAAAGAAAATTTGTAAGGGCAAAGATTAAGCATGAGTTATTATCTATAACAGAGATTAGGCAAGTAGATGTGAAGATACCCAATGATCTGCAAGAAAAAACAATTCAATTGTTGAAAAGGAAAGGCTCACTGGCCATTTTGGGAGAGTGTTAGGAACTTGGATTCAGTAGCTTTGTCAGGAAGCCTATGAAGCACATTTCAAAATACATATGACGGAAATTTTGCGGATCAGCTTTGAGAATCCCTTGAAATCCTCCTCTAACATACCAATATTGCCTTTGATCAATATACGGTATGTTTGGGTTGACAGTAATATTGATGGAACAACACAAGCTCAGCTCTTAAAATTGGAACTATCTAGCACAAGAACATCAAATAGATTCTTAGTGCAAACCAATATTAATATAACATGACTGGGCTCAATACCCTTTCAGCTTTAAACCAGCAAAAGGACACAGAGAGAATAATATAATTGACCGTCCAATTCATGTTGACATGTTCTCTTGGATCAATAAATTCCACATTTGCTAATCCACATAGTGTCTGCATTTCTCCAATAATTGTAGTCTGAAACAAAGACATGCATTTCCATGAGAATGCTATGAGATCCATATAAAGAAAAAGTAGCATTGCCTAATCTCTGTTATAGATAATAACTCATGCTTAATCTTTGCCCTTACAAATTTTCTTTTGATGGATATGGAAGTGCTTGAAGACATCTTTTCTGTCATGTTAGGGACGGACACCTTCAGGAGCATTTTATCTCTTTGAACAAATGTCGGAGATCCTTCTTAGATATTTTTTATCTTTGAATCTGAAAGCCTATCAATGGATTACATTTTGTCATTAGCAGTTAAATAATTGCTTGCATAACCCTTGTATGTTTGTAGGAGAAAAAGGATTCACAACTTAATTTCTAGCATGGTTTGAAATTATGATCAAGGTATTGCATATATCTATCTTCTGCTTTTTTCTTATATATATTAGTAGTAGGACATTGATTCTGTAGAGAATGTACAACAATTATATTTTCTCAACTGTAGGACATATTATGCACTAATTTTGTTGTAAGGTAGTTAAATTTTAAGGTATAGGTTGTATCTTACAATAATGATCCTTTGATAGAAGTAGTTTACATGCACATGTAGTGCATAGTTTCAATTGCTAATTCTTCTATGCTTATCACAAATTTAGAATACATTCAGTCTTTGCAAAGTAAGGAGAATACCAGGTCTAGGCCAGAAAGGGAAAGCAGTCCTTGTTCAGGTTAAAAAGCTTCACTTTGATATATAGCCATTCTTGGAAGATTTGACAAAAAATAGGCAAGTAAAAAGCTAAAAGCACAAGGTGTTCATACAAAATTAATGACATGAAATGGCTGAAAGTTGCTCGAATGCTTGAGTAGTTGCCTCTATATCAGATATGTACAACTATTTATATTCATGTGCAATTGCAAAGAACTTTCAGCCTTTTCAGCCTTTTCAACTACTCAAGCATTCGAGCAACTTTCAGCCTTTTCATATCATTAATTTTTTTTTTGAAGAACGTGTTTTACTTCATATTATACACTCAAAAGATTACAAAGTACTTCAAGAAGTAAGAAATATCCCTAAAGCATCAATCACTTTTAGATGATCACTCCATATTGGAAATTTAATACGATCAGGCCAATTGGATATCTGAAAGCAATTATACAACTTCTTACGAATTTCTTGAAGTACCACCTGAGAAGAAATATGCTTATCATAAAAGACCTTTCTTCGCCTTCGCTTCCATACACTCCATAGTAGCCAAGACTTTGCCATGTGAAATGCAATCCTTTTAGAAGCAGTCCACTGATTTGGATAAATACCCAAAAGAAAGTGCTGACTATCCAAAGATACTCCAAAAAGAGAATGCAACCAGGACCTAAGACTACTCAGCTCTACACACAAATATAAACAATGCTCCAATATTTCAATGCACCGCTCACACATTGGGCAAAGTGGGCTTACTCCCGGCTTAAAGCGATGAACCATCTCATTAACTCTCAAAGAGCGATGAATCACCTGCCAAAGTAAAACATTTACCTTTGGAGGATTATATTTAGACCAAACAAGGTTCCAGATGGATTGCCATTGAGAAGGCAAAGTCTGTAAGTGCCATTTTCGAGAAGGTGATAAAGTATTTGAGGATGTAAGAAATCTGTAGCATGAACTTACTAGCTTCTTGCCTTCTTTAATACCTTGAACAAAGTTCCAGCATCTCTGGTCACCAACCTTCTTAATTAAAGGAAGAGCACTTGCTACATAAGCCCATATACTGATATCATTAATTTTGTATGAGCACCTTGTGCTTTTAGCTTTTTACTTGCCTATTTTCTGCCAAATCTTTCAAGAATGGCTATATATCAAAGTGCAGCTTTTTAACCTGAACAAGGACTGCCTTCCCTTTCTGGCCTAGACGTGGTATTCTCCTTACTTTGCAAAGACTGAATGTATTCTAAATTTGTGATAAGCATAGAAGAATTAGCAATTGAAACTATGCACTACATGTGCATGTAAACTACTTCTCTCAAAGGATCATTATTGTAAGATACAACCTATACCTTAAAATTTAACTACCTTACAACAAAATTAGTGCATAATATGTCCTGCAGTTGAGAAAATATAATTGTTGTACATTCTCTATAGAATCAACGTCCTACTACTAATATATATAAGAAAAAAGCAGAAGATAGATATATGCAATACCTTGATCATAATTTCAAACCATGCTAGAAATTAAGTTGTGAATCCTTTTTCTCCTACAAACATACAAGGGTTATGCAAGCAATTATTTAACTGCTAATGACAAAATGTAATCCATTGATAGGCTTTCAGATTCAAAGATAAAAAATATCTAAGAAGGATCTCCGACATTTGTTCAAAGAGATAAAATGCTCCTGAAGGTGTCTGTCCCTAACATGACAGAAAAGATGTCTTCAAGCACTTCCATATCCATCAAAAGAAAATTTGTAAGGGCAAAGATTAAGCATGAGTTATTATCTATAACAGAGATTAGGCAAGTAGTATGTGAAGACACCCAATGATCTGCAAGAAAAAACAATTCAATTATTGAAAAGGAAAGGCTCACTGGCCATTTTGGGAGAGTGTTAGAATTTGGATTCAGTAGCTTTGTCAGGAAGCCTATGAAGCACATTTCAAAATACATATGACGGAAATGTTGCGGATCAGCTTTGAGAATCCTTTGAAATCCTCCTCTAACATACCAATATTGCCTTTGATCAAGAATTGTTTTTTGGATCTAGTGGGGCATTCTTTGGCCTCAAACCCTAAGCACATCATGCATAGACACATCAAATTTGAGCATATCAAAAGCATTTTATATACAGATGATTCTAGACATAAGCTTTTGCTTGAAATTTGCATTGCAATAATATCCAGCTCTTCTTATTTAGAAGTTTCTGAAGCTAACAGGGGGTTCCAGGGGGATTTGATATGGATGTAAAAATAACAATTCCTGAAACCATAGACCATATGTCCCTAATCAATTGAAGGGGTTGTTATAAAAAAAAAAATAGATTCAAGATTAAAAAATAATCACATTAGCTCACTAAGTACATTGGTTAGAGTAGTCTTATAAGGATATTAAGTTATTTTGGTAGAGGTTCGAGCCCCCGTATTTCATATTCTAAAATCTTAGGCAAAGCCGTATAGAGATTCGATATTCCATCAAAACCTTAGGCGAAATCGTATTTCATATTTCAAAATTATAGGCGCCTCCAATCATAAATGACTATAAGCAAAACGAGAGGTGCCCAGAGGCTGCAACATACGATTTGGGTCGTAGGATCAACGAATCCGACGATTGTGGTAGTCCAGGGTGCACCTCGTTTAGAAATATGTAGCAAAATAACAGGGGGTTCCAGGGGATTTGATATGGATGTAAAACTAACAATTCCTGAAACCATAGACATATGTCCCTAAATCAATTGAATGGGTTGTTATAAACAAAAACATAGATTCAAGATAAAAATTAATCTCATTAGCTCATTGGGTACATTGGTTAAAGCAGTCTTATAAGGACATTGAATTATTTTGGTAGAGGTTCGAGTCCCCGTATTTCATATTCTAAAATCTTAAGCAAAGCCGTATAGAGATTCGATATTCCATCAAAACCTTAGGCGAAATCGTATTTCATATTTCAAAATCATAGGCACCTCCAATCATAAATGACTATAAGCAAAAGAGAAGTGCCCAGAGGCTCCAACATACGATCTAGGTCGTAGGATCGACGAATCCGGCGACTGTGGTAGTCTAGGGTGCACCCCGTTTAGAACGATATATAGCAAAATAACAGGGGGTTCCAGGGGGATTAAAAATAACAATACCTGAAACCATAGACCAATGTCCCTAAATCAATTGAATGGGTTGTTATAAACAAAAACATAGATTCAAGATAAAAATTAATTACATTAGCTCACTAGCCGTCTCAAGACTGATCGTCCTCGATCATCTGCCTTGCGGGTCTTAACATGATCCAAAAAACTTGCTCATTTTTTCATGGAGTATCCTTGGAGATAAAGGTGGCACACTATTTGCATAGGCTAATTAATAAGATTTTTTTTTAGAAAAAGTGGGATAACAACTCACATTTGCTCGAATTGAAAATATTTCACAACCTCCATTTATGCTATACTTCTTGTGCTTAACATAGATGCCCAAGAAAATACCAATGCACATATGTTTGTAAGGTCATCAAAAAATTACAATGTGTTATTAAATAAAAAGCCAATGTCATTTCCTTTGTGTTATAAAATTACAATGTCATTTCCTTTGACAAGAATGGGGGATGACATGGCACACTGAAGATCTCATATTGTTATAAGGAAGCTAGTTGGGACGCGATTCTCAATTTAGCATTAACTGGCATTAGCGGGGAGCTGCTAGAATCACGGACCATTTAGCTTACTTAACACGATTGTATTCAACCTATAATCCGGAATTGTTCCATTCCCAATTTTGCCCTAAGTTATGGTATTAAAGTGCATTTTTCCCTAACTTTACCCTATTTTTCCATTAAAGTGCATTTTTCGCTCATCAACTGGTCGCATTTTTTTTCCTTCTCGAAGACATAGTCTATGGCTGGTAGAGTTTCCTACATGACCCGGTCTTTCTGGAACAGAGGTCTTTCTGGACATGATTTTATCTGAAATCCAAGACAGAAACTTTTGTCCAGGCAACCCTCAAATTTAGCCCACAAAATATTTCTAGAAAGTCGGAACAATCTCCTCCACAAATCGAATGGTAACTCAACTCTTTTCAGATGAGTGGAAGGGGAATCAGTAACTGCAGTATTGGAAATAGCTATGATACTGACATCATTCGAAACCCGAATCATGCGATTGATCTCCTCTTGGACTCTACCACAAATAAAACACAATCACCCTCAGGCATCCCCCCAAAAACTAAATTTAAATAATAGGTTTTTGGATTTTATTAAAATTTGCACTAAGTTAAGTAGGACATAAGTTGGCATAAGTTATGACATAAGTTGGATTAACTATGACATAAGTTGGCAAAATTAAAGGAGCATCCGCTTCAATCTAATACAAAATATGAGTATGTCACAAGGTCCTTTGCGAAATGTTTGTACAGAATGAAATCAACATAACTAGCTAGGCACTTGTCGAAAACTTAAATGAGCATAAATATTGCATCTAGGATATAGCTATGATCACCTAATGCACATTGCAAAGCATCGTGGCTCCCAAGTGATAGACTCCTTTGCAATACATCTCATAGGTATAAGTACATATTACATCTATACTTAAAGAGCATATATAATCTGACAAATCAAGGTCAATATGAACTTGACCTTTATAAGTGGCGAAATATTCATCAAGGCATGTACAAGCTATTCTAAGACACTGAAGGAAAGGGTCAGGTACTACAAGAGAAAAAGGCAGTCTGATGAACAAGCAATAATTTTGACGTTTTGAATGGCACAAGCGATGGCATTGAATGTCCAGAAAGAGGGACTAAGCTCAAAATGTATGAGAAAGACTTTAGGAGCGCAATTTGGAAAGGCTACCTCAAGGGATCTTTTTTAAGCTCCATTTCCTACGGTTTATCTGGAATCAGACACATATTCCTAGCAACTGAGAGAAGGAAGTTTGGATCTATCGACTATCTCAAATCGTTCTAGATAATTTTGTAGTTGGAAAAATTGCTCTTAATTTCTAATGGCTAAATCGAAAGGAAGATAAATCCAAACTACACTCTATCCGTCACTTCTCCTTGTTATATACATATATTTAACAAAAGTGGCGTCAAGACTTCCTCGAACCATTGATTGATATTTGAGTGGTCAACATTGAATATCGACGTCATGACATTGATGCCATGTCGATCGCCTTGATTATTGATGCCAGGCGCTTGTAGAAGATAGCAAGAACGAATAAAATGAAGGTGGGTTTAATCCTAATCCAACTGCCGAATTTCTTTTACAGTTATGTCCTAGCATACAACAGGAAGCCCAGAATAAATTGACCCAAATACCATCATTTCCTTTGACAAGAATGGGGGATGACATGGCGGACTAAGGATCTCATATTGTTATAGGGAAGCTAACGTCGGTCGTTGCTCACTGGGAATCACGGGCCATTACCTAACACGATTGTATTCGACCAACTCACCTCTCAAATGGTACAAACATTAAGTGGTCCAAACATTTAGGATTTGGATTCATGTGAGTGTATCATGATCAAAAAAACTTGCTCATCTTTTCATGGTGTAACATTATTAGTATCCTTGGAGATAAAGGTGGCACACTATTTGCATAGGCTAACTAAGAAGAAAAAAATTTAGAAAAAGTGGGATAACAACTCACATTTGCTCAAATTGAAAATATTTCACAACCTCCCTTTATGCTATACTTCTTGTGCTTAACATAGATGCCCAAGAAAATACCAATGCACATATGTTTGTAAGGTCATCAAAAAATTAGAATGTGTTATTAAAAAAAAAAAGCCATTTTAATATATTTTTATGTGGTTTTTCTAGTATATATATATATATTTAACAAAAGTGGCGTCAAGACTTCCTCGAACCATTAATTGATGTTTGAGTGGTCAGCATTGAATATCGACGTCGATGCCATGTCGATCGCCTTGATTATCAATGTCAGTCACTTGTAGTAGATAACAAGAACGAATGAAATGAAGGTGGGTTTAATCCTAATCCAACTGCCAAATTTCGCTTACAGTTATGTCCTAGCATACAACAGGAAGCCGAGAATAAATTGACCCAAATACCATCATTTCCTTTGACAAGAATGGGGGATGACATGGCACACTGAAGATCTCATATTGTTATAAGGAAGCTAGTTGGGACGCGATTCTCAATTAGCAGCAACTGGCATTAGCGGGGAGCTGCTAGCTGGAATCACGGACCATTTTGCTTACCTAACACGATTGTATTCAACCTATAATCCGGAAGTGTTCCATTCCCTATTTTTCCCTAAGTCATGGTACTAAAGTGCATTTTTCCCTAACTTTACCCTATTTTTCCATTAAACTGCATTTTTCGCTCATCAACTGGTCGCATTTTTTTCCTTCTCGAAGAATGGAGATCAAGAATGTTGAGAATGTCAAAGGCGCGCAGAAATCAGAGTAAGAAGACAAGTTCAGAACATGAAGCTAAAAAGACAAGCTCAGAAGGCCAATCAGCAGAATCAAATAAAACGAACAGAATAGAAGCTTTGGTTGGATCAAAACTTCCTGCAAATAGGATTGCTCTATATAATCACATGTATCATTCTCGAAGAGGCGCGCATAACTGTTCCTACTAGTATTGATTCTTGGAGAGGAGAAACAGATTTGAGGTAGGTGCTTTGTGTGGGCTGTTGTTTGAAGTAGGTGCATGTTAGTACATGTTAGCATGTTGATTCCATTAGTTGTTTGCATGTGTTGGAGTTATGTTTTGGAGCTACACTTCGATGGTTTGATGGAGAAAGGAGGTTATTGAGCCTATTCAAGCAGATTGCACAATATTCAAGCATGCAGATTGTATTATAAAGAAAAAAAAAACCCAGGAAATATGAAAAATGGGTATGTATACAATGTCTGGGGGCACTCGCCGCCCAAGTAGCAATGTGAGGGGCCCTTTAGGCGTGTACATGTGATAGAAAGTGGGAAAAGAATGGTGGTGTACAAGAGTTAAAGCCTCAAGAATCCTCCTCATTTATCAAGCCTCGGGGTCGATGCAACATTGGTGCTCTAGCACTTTGCATGTCAGCTTGTGGTTGTAGTTGCTAGTCCTCTTGCTTGTTTGCACAAGGCTCTTATGGATTTTAGAAGCACCTCTAGATTCAGAAGCATGCCACATGAGATTTACCTTGAAAATGTGTCGAATCTTGTACCTTGACATTGATACAAACTGAAGAATCCTGCCATTGTTATTCGTTGCTTGAAGACCTTGAGACTTGTGTAATCTCCTTTGTGGGATACGACAAGCTGGAGGACAATTTTGTTGCTTGAAGACCTTGAGACTTGTGTAATCTCCTTTGTGGGATACGACAAGCTGGAGGACAATTTTGTTGCTTGAAGACCTTGAGACTTGTGTAATCTCCTTTGTGGGATACGACAAGCTGGAGGATATTTTTGTTGCTTGAAGACCTTGAGACTTGTGTAATCTCCTTTGTGGGATACGACAAGCTGGAGGATATTTTTCATTGCTTGAAGACCTTGAGACTTGTGTAATCTCCTTAGTGGGATATGACAAGCTGGAGGATACTGCTACACTTGATTATAATATAGAAATTGATGTTATGAAAATTTTGTGTATTTCTTAGTGTTAAGGTTTCTAGATTATTTTATCGTGTTAGCACGTGCATCTCTTCGTATCGGGTTATTAGGCTATTTTTCTTATGTTACTACCTAGGCTACTTTATGATGTTACTCTAAACTGACATCTTTGGTTTCCTAAGTTAATGCTGCTCATAGACTTCAGTTTTGTTGTAAGAGATCTTTTTCCAGCATAATTGCATGTATTCTTGTAGCAAAAAGAAGTCGTGTACTAGAGTTCCTTCAAACAGGTCAACAAGCTTTTGTCCACCAAACTTGGAGTTCATTGAATGATCAGCCAATTTATAGGTCATTTCTATCTGTATAGGTCATTTCTATCTGAATCTGTCTTACTCGACATGAAGATAACTAATATATGATCGCAGAGCAGGTTTAAGGTTTATATAAACTTTCTTTTCTGCAAGACCAATTGAGATTTTAGGTTTAAAATGTACCATATACCTGGATAGTACCTTCCTCTTGTTCGATATGTTGGATGGATGGCACTGGCTAGGCATGTTCGATATGTTGGATGGATGGCTAGGAAGGAAGGAAGGAAGGAAAAATTTTTAACGTCCACGGAACCCAATCGGGTTATGGGACCAAGTACATAAGGGACCGAAGTCCTGGACCGAAGTCCAAACAAGAACATGGGCCGAAGCCCTTAAACCAAAGCACAACGTGAGCTAGAACACAACCATCATGACCCGGATTAAAAACCACCTGGGAAAAAACCGTTGCCAGGATGACTATGGCTGCTCACCGATCCAAAAATCCATGCTGTTGCACAAGCAACAAGCATACCTTCATACCTCCAGCAGGCAAAGCTTCACCAAGCAACTCCGAACCGTAACCTCTTCACAACTGGGTGCTGGAAAACAGACGCGCCTAACATGTCGCCCGCATTACATTGAGGGGAAGGCGGCGCTCAGAAAAACCGCTCAGGGAAATCGCCCATCGGAGGTGCCTCCTCACCCATCCACCAGCCCTACGCCAAGGCGCCAGCACCCCCAGGTATGCGCGCAGGCGAACATCCACTCAGGCACACACAGGGGCGCCATCCTTCACTGCCGCTGCTCCAACGCCATCCATCCATCGAGGGATCCGCCGGCAGGCCTCGCGGCGGTAGCGCCAGCAGCGCCAAAGCGGAGGGAGGCGGAAAAGAGAAATATGGAAATACCTTTTTGGTAATAGCTGCATTTAATATGGTGACAAAATGTTTTCTGAATTGAAGTCCAGCTCTAATTTCAGAAGCATCTGACATATGCCCATTTTGGCCAACATACTTTTGCATTAAGCTAGAATCAATAAATCAAATTCACGTCGGTTAGCCTTCTCTCAATCTTTCTGCTTAGCAAGAAGCATACCTTCTGAAGCATGAGAGATATTAATAGATTAGTGCAACTGTTAGGTTCAATACCATGATACTACATGTGACATCTTTGGTAAGGATATTCTGAATCTGTGCTGTTACATTAGAGTTTTTTTGGGTTCACTTATTGTCCCAAGCTCGATGCCAGCATGGAAATCGCGCGGCCAATGAGAATTCGGGGGGGTACAGGCTTTTCTTCATCCATGCCTCCCTTCCCATGCCAGGTGTCGTCAAGGTACAGGTTCGGCATTATCCTTACCTACCTGCCCTGGAGGTTCGGTGGGCGGGAAGTAATAATTACAAATTATTCCCGCCCTGAATTACCGCCCAAATGTTGGGGTGTCTATAAGTACCCCCTCCTCAACGGCTCTTCTTTTCCGTCTCTCCATCCGGGTTTGCTAATGCTTTCAATCCTTCTAGTTCGCGAGCTCATCCGATTGGATCGTTTGATCTAATTAATTTGCCGGTTCATTTCAGATGGCGATTACCTCTGTCACAGCTGAGAACGATTTCGGCTGCTTCAATATATTTCTTGGGAGCTTCGTGACAATCCGACCGCCACTCAGAGGTCCTCATCGGGTGATCAAAGGCAGGAGAAATGTTATTTCAAGCCATTGGAAGGCTATTGTTGTCGGGTTCGAGGTGAGAGGGGAAGTATATATCAAGGTCAGACACCTGACATGAGAAAAGAAAAGATAAGATCTCGACGTAATTTTCTTGAGCTTCGTGCGAATTGTGAGTTTCATTATATCTGTGCTAATCCGTCATTCATTATATTTTGAAGAAATCAACTAATTGGGTTTCTGGTATCTCAGGGCTCTGTATTTCCGATGTGCTGGACCTGGAACCATCGAGTTCTATCACAAGCATCTTCCGTGCTTTCTATTATGATATTGGATCCTTGCTTTTGAAGGTCAAAACGAAGTGCAGAGCAAGGGAAAGGGGATTTGGTTCTTAAAATATGAGTATTATCCTCGGAAAGGCAAAATTGTGGAATTACCATTGCCCCCATTATCACAAAGCTTAGTTCTCGCCAATGGATTCCGGTTCTCGTTGTTTCTTGCCAAGCTGAAATTGTCACAGGAAATTTTCAGTGCTTTGAAGGAGAAAGGTGGAGTCTGTGGACACGTGAAAGTAAATGTACCCATCGATATGTTTATTACCTTGTTTAAGAATGTCGAGAATGTCAAGAAGACTTCAAAAATGTTTACTGTAAGTGATTGTCAGTTGTTTCTGGATGACATTTTATGTGATGAATGGTCATCCCGTCTGCATGAAGGAGTTGAGAAGGTACAGTGCAGGATAAAGAAAGAAAGCGTTCGAATCAGGTATTGTATTCGAAAGCAAACAGTTTACATTACCTTCAAATACAGAAGATGGAGGGAAGTAAAAGAAGGGAGCAGATGGACGTGGGTTCCAGTGGAACAAGACGATGCTGATGGTACCCATTCTGCGGTCATTGACATTGCTATCTTCAAAAGTGGTCAATTGTTTAAAACTTTAAAAGTCGAAGAAGCATGGTCTTTATTTGATGTAAGAATTATTTTGGAATCAGAATGTGACTTAAACGTCTTCCATTTTTTGGTAGATGGTGTCAAGGTAGGAAAACGTAGGGAAGAATTGTATACAACAAAGCTCTGTATGCCTCCTGTTGTACTTTCTTTAAGTGAAAACAGTTAAACAAATAAATAACAATGGTGTTACTGGGTTCAAATCCCAGTGTTGTTTGCCAATAACTTATATCCTTTTGCAAAGATAGCACCGTGGCCACCGTGCGAAATATGTAGAAATCGCGGTAGTCGTGTTGTGTAGTTTCAAGACCGCGGTACGGTATAGTATGTTTTGCGCTTAACATAAATTTGGCCTTCTTTTTCGGCAAAATTTGCACGCAGGCCACCCGATTAATACCTTTATTGTTGTCCGGGGTTTATATTTGTTTCAAGACCGTACTGCGTCGCATATATTTCGTCGGACACTTAAGACATTTTAGTTTCGCCCGTCGGCAGCACTTACTTTTAGGCTTATCAGGTTTTATTGCACTAAAGAAGGCTACAATTCCGCAATGTCAAACGGCAGGTCAGAGAAAGCTTGGGAACAGTTCGAGCATGGTATGACCAGATCGTCAGGAAGGAAGCAGAGTATCGGTTGTCACACCCAGATGAGTTCGCTCAACAGCCTGAAAAACCGGTAGACTTTAATCGTAGTCTACAATAACTTCGCCTAACGGTAGATATAATCTCTCGAGGCTAACAAAACACGGTGGCGTGTATGGTCAATTACATTCATGGTTTCATGGCCGTGGTAAACCGAAGGCGTCCTTCTCCCTCGACTGGGAAGATTGTATTGAGTCTAAAGTCCTTTCTGAAGCTTTTTCCCAAAGGTGACCAAGATAAGGTTCGAAGGTCGTTCAAGAGACTGCCAGCCGACTTATGTGAGAAGGATGGGAAGGATAATTTATATCCAGTTGACATCATGTTTACTACTTACATGATATATACTGGTTCCACCAACAGATGGGGGAAGAACCACGGTGAAGGCTATTGCGAGAACCTCAGTCACCTGTAGAGGAGGTATTTGATGCAGAGAAAGAGAAGGAACTGGTGGAAAAGCTCGACGAGGACGAGGATGAAGATGTAGACGAGCATGAAGAGAATCTTGATAGATGGGATGTCACGGAAGCCTTGCCAGTTAACATAGGAGGGAAGGACTATCTTCTTCTCCACGATATATCTTCCATTACTGGTTTGAGGGAAGATGAAGTCCTTGGACAAATCTATGCTTTTCGTTGTTGGTCTAGACGACTTCATTGACTTCGAGCGGAAGTGCCTAGGGACCCCGCGATCTCTTAACTTATGATGGAACTTCAATAGCTCCCGAGAATGCTTTTGATAGAGTTCCCGGAGATGGCAGAAGTGGGCTTGAAGGAAGTCTCAGAAGTAAAGTTCGAGGCGAGTACTTCAGAAGCTAAAAAGGATAGTGCAAAACAAGTATCAAAGAGCGAATCAAGCGCTTCAAGGTCGTCCATCAACATTTCTACCAAAGAGGTTATTGCATCTGATGAAGTGGAGGTAAGCTACCATAAGTTTGCTTATTTTATTAAGTGCCTAAGAACGATTGTTTGTTGCGCAGGAGATTTTTTGTGGACGATTTTTTGCGCCGGACATGACGTGAGTTACCCTTGGCGAGATGCAAGTATCGCCCACTATATGGGCTACCTTTATAAGGGAGAGATCGTTGTGTTCCATTCTAAGTACAGCCCATATGGACCGGAAGAGGTCTTGAAACTCAAGGCCCCCTCGTTGATTGGTAATCACATCCCATTATCCGCCAATTCTGATCGAAGTAGTGGTCGTTGGGGAGAGATATCGCCACGCATATTTTGGTGGCTTTAGTATGTATTCTATGGCTGCCCGAGAGAGCTGCATTGGCCTTGTCCGTGGATAAGGCTACAATTCGGTGACTTGGGAAAGAGGGAGCCCCCATTCTCGCCTTATGTACTGTTGGATCTGCCGGTCCGGGAAATCGAATTGGAAGAAGTCAAAGTGTCCGATGACTTACATGTTTCTAAGAAAATGAAGTTGTAACCATTGTCAATTAATGCAAAGACTTGTTTGAAATCTCTATTCTTGTTATATCGAACATAAACTTCGGTTTCATTTTAATTTGTTTTACGCTTCTATTTTACTTGACTGCGGGTAGCCGCGGCATAAGACCGTGTTGTCCGTTAGCTTACAACTAACAAATATCGCGACCGCGGGCCCGCGGTGCGAAAATGACTATTCCACATTATTTCGCACCGTGACTACACACACTGCGAAGAGAATGCTTATCTGAATTTAGAATCTACATGTAAGGAAAATGCGGTAAATAGATGAATCATATGTTCTTATCTCTTATGGATACATACTTATAACTAGAGAATGTCTGAAATATTCTAGTAAATGTAATTTAGAACTCATACAAAAGGCATAGCATACATAAATGCGTAAGATCATTCGCAATCGGGATCATCATGAGCGACAAGTTGAGTGATGCGATTAATCTCATAGGCGTGACGCCCGGAACCCAATGAAGGTGGATAACAACACGATAAACCCGTTGGAAGAATGATTTCGACCCTCCGCTACCCCTTCCACCCGGGGAATCAAGGGGATACCCCTCCGAGAACATCTATAAAGATCATTATATGTCATAGTGCAAGTAATGGAATAACAAGAATAACCAGGCCGAGACATAGCAAATGGATGCCTTCTCCATTGAATGAATGGAGCTGTACTTATATCGAACAAAATTATTGGCGTAAAATCAGAAAGCAGCATTATTGGTTATATATACGAGCATAATGTACAAAATACACGATCATGAACTCTTCAAATAAGTATTGACAATATGATCCAGATGACAAGTATTGATTTAGGGGGACTCTTCTGAGTCATTGTCACCAGGCACCCCAGTGATCTTTTCTATCATGTACATCTGATGCTCTCTATTCCATATTAGATGGATGATAACATCGAAGGGATCAGGATAATAGCGAGGATTGAGAGCGGCAGTGGTCATCCAGTCTTCCATTGGTATTTGTCGCTCGCGACACTGCTTGAAGTTTTCGTGATTCATCTTGCAGGTGATGGAATCACGTTCAGGACCAGGAGGAGGCCACATGGCCAATGTTGCTGCACTCGGCAATTTGATGTATATTTATACCCACCAAAATTATTGATGGTATGTACGCACCAAAATTATTGATCGTATATACATAGAAATTATTGGATTATATACATACTTGTATGGTACTCGTATAATGGCATATATACCTTTTTCTAATGACTAGGTACCCCATATGGTGGGAAGAATCAGGCTGGGAGGAGCGTGAGCTCTTGACTCCTAACCCAGATGCATGGGTTAGACCTCGCAGGGGAAGGGGAAGGGGTTAGAAACCTAGGGGAAGGTTACTTGAACATAATTCCGTTACTTGCCGTTCTCTAAATGTTCTCTAATATGTTAATATATTCTCAAACATGTTAATATGCTCACTTTGATATTGTGGTTCACTTTCTATGGAATGATTCAATTTTACAAGTGGCCGCGGTGCTTAAATTGCCCTCACACGGTAACTACATAGAATTTCGCGACCGCGGGCCCGCGGTGCTTAAAATACCTCCCTCACAAAGTAATTTATACCCATTTCAGCGCACCGTGGCAAGCGGTGCATTGTAAAGTATACATAGAGAATAGATACAATCAAAATACCTAGCAAGCAAAAACAAAATATACAACAAAGATCGTTTCATTAATATAAAACACTTTACATGCCTCGGAAGTAATTTGTCAAGGCAATATCCCTGCCTCATTATTGTCACTCTCTTGGAATGCACAGCACATTTCACCACGGTCTTGAAGAAGAACGACCATGTGATTCTCGTGCCTCGTGCGAGCATCAAGGGCATCTGCGGTGAATCGAATCGACTGTTACCGCTCGCATTGGAAAATCAGTAACCATGTCTCCGTACCTTGCACCATCCCTCTTCATCTTAATGTATCTCTCCGAACCACCTCCTTACATATTCTAGCCATTGTGAGCTTCCGGAAGCACCCACTCCACGTGGTTCGGAAGTGCCGGTTCAGCGCATCCATCTTAACTTTTGATTAAGCGGTGGCCCTTCTTATTCAGACTTAGGAGGGCCTTTGCAGAGAACCTGTTTCTTCTGCAGCGGCGCTTAGGCTTAGTTTTCCTCTTACGCCTCTTTGGATGATGCGACTTCTGCTGCTCATCAACAGGAAGCACTCTTTCGCATCACGGTACAACGGGTTTGCAATAACCGCCAATGTGTACCGGCAGATTGCCTCTTGTAGAACGATATTTTCTTCTAATTGAGCCATCCGCAGGGGACCGAAAGGGACACCGAGTACATAATATTGAGGGGTTCAAAAGCGCACGACAAAGCAATAGGAACGTTACGGGCGGGCACATCAGCAACAAGAACATCCGGACATGCACATCGATGGTCATCCTCATGGGGCTTAGCATTCTCATTGTCGGCTCCAAGCAAGTTCTGCCCCTGGTTTATCTCCACCAATCCAACTTTTCGGCATTTACGAGGAAGTCGGTTATGTAATCTATCTCATTAGCCAGTACAGAGAATGTGTTAGGAGTTGGCGTCAAAGAAGCCATCAACCTGGGCCAAACGATGAAGGAATGGAGTGCCTCAAGCAAGTTGTCGGCTCCCATCGAAGGAACAGAACAGCGTCGGTAATGCGGTGCAACTACCACATCGGCGTTAACGGCGATGCAATCATCGAGCCGGGAACTCCATGACGGATACCGGTACCGCACGAAGCTTCCTTCTCCGACTAAATGGCGAGAAAGAACGGGTAAACACGCCTTTGCTCGGAAGGTATGTCTCTAAAAATCTCCTCTGCGTCATTGGCAACATTCTGAACTACAGCGTCCAGACCTGCTTGATGGATGTTTTCTGGCTCGGAAGACGGTGCTACGCTCGTTGTTAGAAGTAATCGACATAGTTCTTGGCGGGCTGCCCCTCGCTGTCTTCACCATGATGTGTGCGCCCAGACGGCGCCTTCTCTTCTGTTCTTTGGTTGTTGGGATTGTTAGATCCGGCATTACCGCTATTCTGCGCCATTGTCTCTGAACTGTAATGCAACAAATGAGTGGACAAGATTGATAAATATGCAATGTAATGACTTAGAACAAATATCAAAAGCGGACAACATCGATAACAAAGATAATTATATAAAAGTACCGATTTTTGCTGGTATAAAACGGCAAAAAGATAGCCACGGAAACCAAATGCTTTTCGCACCGTGGCCCGGTGCGAATAGCGATTAATCTATAACTATTTCCCAACTTCATTCAAGCGCAGGGGCCCGCGGTGCGAATACTTGTCATTCAGCAATTGAATACCAACTAAGTTCGCACCGTGCCCGCGCTGCCAACCTAACATATTTGAAACATTATGCACATCATGGTCAATAGTTATACATTAATATGAATTTATTCATACAATTGATTCCCCAGAAGTATATCTTCTACCCTGTCTGCTGCACTAGAGCTACACCATATCTGTTTCTTTTTTTCCTGCTCAACTTTTCTCCTCAATATTCTAGCCAACGTCGTGTCTTGTTTAGCTTTATCTTTTTTCTCTAGCTTGCAGATAATCCTTCTATAGAACCATTGGCACATCTGTTGCAATGAGTTACCACACGAACCTCGATGTTGTGTGAACCTGAAAAAAGCAATCTTGGCTTGCTTATGTGACTTCTCCATTCCCTGCGTATTCCATATTCCCAAGCTCCCGTACTCTTTGGCAAACCACAAGCCATGGGCGTGAAGTATATGAATGTAATGTGTGACATTGCATTCTCCCCATGCTTGTATAAACGACTTCGTGAATTCAGTTACTGCTACTCTGAATTCATCTAACTTTCCACCCACCATTTTCTTCTCTCGCCATCAAAGTTACCCATTGACCGCAGATTCGCCACGCTTTAATTTTCTTTTAGTTTTGCCCTCCCACGTGAAGTACGGTCATCTTACGCTTCCAAAGAAGTCCTTATACCCCTCCCACTTTCCGGTTGGCAATGATCCATTCTTACGTAATTTAGTACAAGGCAGAAATCTCTTCGCTTTCACCCCACCCATAGATGGTTTACAAGGAACCTTGCCTCCCTTCTTAGGATCTTGCAGGGATTTTATAGTGACCACCATGAAGACCAAGATCGGAAAGCACGTTCTCAACATCTTTCATACACTTTTCTCTCGGCTGATTGTGGAGACTTATTCCAAGCAAAAAGAATGCTCATGTACACCATCTTATCCACTATTCTTAGAAAGGCGTGGAGAGTGCAAATATGTACTCTCTTCACGGGAATTGCAATGCTGGGGATCAAAGTTTTGTCCTCCTTCTCCGCGTTGGTTCAAGCATCCCGGTCACATTCGAGAGTACTCATTCCCTTCCCTTATCATCTACCCTAGCATACAAACAAGTGGGACATGCGTGGGTAGTCTTACCGAACCATGTTTCATGTTATACATGCACTTGATGGTCTTTAGATCAGCAGACCGGATGCCATTCAACCTCGTAATCTCCGTAGCCGGGGAACACGAAGCTTCTCTCCGACTCCATGAGCAGCAATAATAGTAGGAATAGGTGTCTGGCTGAAAAGACCCACCGAAGAAGAACACCATGATTTTCTTCCGGTACTTGAAATATCCCTATCCACCAAATATGGATAGATCATTTCCGGAGCCACCCTTCTTCTTACTTTTCCCAGTGATTAGTGATCCCAAGTGCACGGATGTGGTGATCTGGTACATCTCTCCCAAATGTTTCGTGTACCCTCGCATTCCTCTTTGTTCCGCTTGCTCGACATAAGCGAGTCTTGGCGGTATGGTCTTCGTAATACCCCGTTGCTTGATACCATCCACGCAAACATCTAAAGAGAGCAATGTAAGCTTGTCGACTGATACCCACATTGTCACATAATTCTTGCATGTTATCAGCACTTTGACTCTTTCCCAATTCAGTAAGCACCATTCAAAGAACAACTTTTCTTAAATGGTTAGCTCCGGGAAGCTTCAACATATCTATAACATCATCTTTAGTTACAAGCTTTTTCAACAAACTAGCCATATTACAAGGTTTTCTCTTCTTCTTTTTCAGCCATAGTAGGATCCACCCATTTTTAATAGCGTGGATCCTTCTTCGAGAGCCCCCACCACTAGGGGCAAGTATATTTAGGGCCTTGGTTCTTTTTCCTCTCCCTCATGCCCGTGTGGTGTCATTTTCGGTCTTTTTAACTTCCTCTCCGGTTTGTCATTGTCCTCGAGCATCTCTTCAATCCTTGTTTAAGTGACTCCACCTCCATAAGCAACCTTTGATTGGAAGCTTGCGGTTCTTCGTATTCTTAGACACGTTGGTTAAGAAATAGTTACACTTTGTTGGAGGTAATTACAATGTGCTACCATATTGCAATGCACTCCGCACAATTGATTGTACATTGTTCTCAAATGCACATCGGAATTACTTGAAATATTATTGCAATAGCCAAGCGGACCTTGATTACCCTTACGGGCAAAATGAATAAGCCCAGATGGAGAATGAAATTGAGGATGTCTTACGGTGATCGGATCGATGGGATCTGACGATTCTCCACGCCCGAGAGATCAATATTCATTGCACCGGAAGCTCGAAGAGCATTCTCATCGACATTCCTTCCGATTATATTGATTTTTGTAGGGCAAGCGGTTCTTGGGCACCTCCACCCTAATTGGCCTTTCGGTTTACGTATTCAAAAAGAATTACTCATTGTCATTGGCGAAATTAATAGAACAGTTACCTACGCCATAGATCGAATCGGAGGAGTCTCGTGATCGCTTTCCGAGCTCCACAGTCCGGCGACCAAATTGATGCAATTCTTCGCCAAAATACGAAGGAAAACTACAGAATTCCTTCGGATTTGGGCGAGGATGGACATCAAAACTAAATTCGAAATGCCCTCCAGAGGCATTCTTGAGGCGTCCCGCTCGAAGCTACTCCTCGTAGCTTCAGTTCGGTGGGAAGGTGGGGGGGAAGAGGGATTTAGGCGTAATGAGTAAAACAACAAGTAATAATGACGTTTACCAGGTTTGGTTGCTCCAGGGCTGAGGTTCAGTTGAGGTTCGTGGGGGCTTTTTGCCCATACCTGCAGGTTCGGGTACCAACTAAAATCCAAATTTGGGAATGGCTTACAAGGGCGTTAATAGACTCCACCAAACCTCTAATGTTAATGTGTTTCCACGACGAGAAGACACTCTTTTGAAGTACGCCATCAAAGATAGATGTGCACTTACTGTAAATGTCCACAAACAAGTTTATCAAAGACCTTTCTCTTGAAAACCCCTAGAGTCTATGTGCTGGAGCACCCATGTAACATCTGTCTGGAAGTCTCTTAAAAGTCCACATATATAATATAGAAGCATATGCATTTACCTGTGTTGTGCTGTAACTGTGAGGTATGAACTTACAAATAAATCCTCAGGATTATCATGCATCTCTTCTGGTGATAATAAGTGGTTGACACTTCAATCATTCATGAAAGACGAGGAAGCCACCATTTAAAACTCATCAGACTCCAAGGAAAAGTGCGGCAAGCCCACCTCGATGCTTTCACAATACAGAGCATACCAGAGGAGGAGGAGGAGGAGGAGGAGGAGGGAGGTCCCAGAACATCTGGAAATGTTTGCAAAATGGTCAAAACACATGATATCCTGATTTACAAATAGCAATTCTACTGTAGTTAAAGACCATTCTACTTTATCTCTGGAAAAATCAAATGCATCCACGGGAGAATCATTTCAAGGGTTAGCTGACCTGTAGATAGTGTCAACAATACAAAATAAGCTACATAAATACACCATAGTTGCTCTATGATCGAACATAGGCATCAATTGGAGAAACCTGTTGTTCATATTTGTTGCTCAAACATTCTACAAATCTATCAGAGAAAATGGAAAGGTCGATCCCCTTACTTCAGCTTCTATTTTACTGTCCAGAGTTCAGTGATTCAAGGTCTTCTTTAAACATATCCAATATCTCGTCATCATCCTGTGCAACTTCTTGAATTGCTGCTGGTCAGGAGCTTCCTTTTTCTGGCTCTTCCTAAAGGCAAACTGTCCCTTGACAAACTATGTAAAGCTATGGCCCTCTTCAGTAATCCTTTCAAAATGACTGCGTTCTCTGACATAGTCAATTCTTTTCTTACTTTTCTTGATTTCCAACTTGCCCTTTTTTATCTGAGAAAACGCAGGCAACCACCTGCTGAATCTATAAAAATGTCAACTTTTTTCTTAAATTCTTGATTTCCAATTTGTTCTTTTTCATCTTTGTAAAAGACACAATCATAAATCTCATCTTTTTCAAACATATCCAAAATCTCGTCATCATCCTGTGCAACTTCTTAAATTGCTGCTGGTCAGGAGCTTCCTTTTTCTGCCTCTTCCTAAAGGCAAATTGTCCCCTGACAAACTATGTAAAGCTATGGCCCTCTTCAGTGATCCTTTCAAAATGAGTGAGTTCTCTGACATATTTAGTCAATTCTTGTCTTACCTTCCTTGATTGCCAACTTGCCCTTTTTCATCTGAGAAAAAGCGGAACCACCTGCTGAATCTGTTTTTTTTTTACACTCTTGATTTCCAATTTGCTTTTTTTCATCTTTGCAAAAGACAAAACCACCTTCTGAATCCTTAAAGATGGACAAATGAAGATGTACAGAATAAAAGCATGCTCAGTTTGGCCAACACTTTCCCTATACCAAAAAACTCAAGTTCAGGAACCCAATATTAAACTTTTTTGCTGCTTGCTTAATTTTGGATCGGGAATACAGTTAATCAGGTCTAAATCAGGAATACAGGAATCAGGTCTAAAGCTTGAATTCTGTAGTGCCATGAATGTTGATTTTGAACGAAATCAAAATTGCTTGCCAAGGTGGTCTTGCTGGAGGTTTGCAGATAGATAAATGATTTCAATTGCTGTCATGTGCTTGGCATATGTAATAGATTTGTATGTCCATGGCGGGAGTGTCCTTGAGTTTCAGCAAGCTATGCACCTAAACTTCTCACAAAATATGCTATTTAGTATCATTTTGCATTTTCTAAGCCTTCAAGTAGCCAGCACTTTAAAAAAAAAAAAAAAAAAAACTGTACGTCTATATACACTAAGTGATATATAGATTGTTTGATTGCATGTTGCACACTTGGGAAGATCGATGATTTTTGCTATTTCAATTTTGTTAACCTCATTCATAATAGCAATTTGTGAGAAGTTCTACTATATGTGATGGTGTGTTACGGCATTAGGTATCAAATTAAGTCCTTTACAATGATCTTAATTTGTAATTTGTGAAATATAAGTCAATAATGGATTTCATTCCTTATAAGTATGCTTACTCTTTCGTGCAATCACTAAGAATCACATATAAACATGCTTATTCAAATTATAATCAAAATCAAACCACAAGTACCGAAGTCCTAAACCTTAAGATTAAGCTTTGTTTGTTTCATAGATCCTTTACAATGATTCTTCGTAAACGATTCTTCTCTTTTTGTGAACAAGTTTGACGCCACGTCGACTTTCACATGCATCCACTAAATATCTTTCTCAATGACTACGGAACATGTGATATCATCATCTTGGGTTCACCAATGCACACACTATGGCTATACTAGATATTATGAAACGACACACCCATAACATACTCACATACATCTTCCACCTCCCATTCAGCACACACACTGAATATATAATGTTCCACTACATTCTAATAGCATTTATGTTGACTACACATTGGATTTGCGAGCTTTCACAAAGTCTCCAACTCTTACATGCATCAACCAATACCGAAACTCTACATTCCTTTACGTGTAACCCATTACACATTATGCATTCCATTCCTATCCATTCCATGCACCCACCTAAATGCTTGACATCCAAAAGTCCTAAACCATTCACACTCCGTTACATCTACGGATATGATGTATGTAGATTACATTTATAGCCTCCTGTTCTATTTATCTATAGCTTTCTATTCTATTAGATCACTCAATCACATGTTCATGACTAATGCCCGGCATCGCCGGGCACACGTTAAGCATGCATTACCTAGTACACGGTTTGCTCAATCTGTATGGTGGAGTTAGAGAATATAGTTGATCTGACCTGATGTATTTGCTTTTTTTCTTAAGATTGTATTTGCATTGATGTTAACTACCTTTAGAAGTCACAAATCAACCAAAAAAAAAAAAAATCGATTAGAAGGAAAAGCTCGATCTATCTAACCCCTATAATAATTTGCCCTTATATGACTGGGGATTTTTGCAGTGCCCATAAAGGTCCTCAAACGTCGGGCGTGGTATTTATCAACCACCGTCATGTTTGAACCAACACGAGGTTTTTGTGGACTTAACCAATTTTTTAGTGAGTGTCATGTTAAAACCACATTGAGAGAAAAAATACACGGAGTTTTTTTCAGTTCATGCCGGTTCAAACAATATCATAATCGGGTCACATTCTATTCCGGTGGTGCATTCTGATGCGCCCACGTCGACTCAGCCAAGAACACGGAATTGCAGGTGAATTCTTCGATTCTGCATCACCGGCTGCACAGGTTAAAGATCAGACAAAAATACTTGAGATCATTCAGCTCCCCGATTATGATATTGTAGGGGTAACCGATCTGGTCCCCCTTTCTGTTCTTGGCAGGGAATTTCGCTCCCGGCTGCCGCCAGTCGCGAAATTGCCCTGCCAAGAACAGAAAGGGGTCCCAAATCGGTTACCCCTGGTTGATAAATGTTGGAGAATACAGTAGAAATCATTTGGTCAGCCTGTACACGTGTCGATTCAGATACAAAGCAGGTGGACTGTCGGGATTGGCAAGAGGATCACCCAACCGACTGCAGAGGAGACAAAAGGAGGCATCGAACAGGCAGATGGGGGCGATCTGTGCAGAAGCGTGTGTGCTGGGAAGATTGCCGATTTGAGTCAGGTAGCTGAACGTGGATAGACCGGGTGCAGAGCTAATCGCCGGATTGAGGAAAAGTTGCAGAAACAATCTGCTATTGCTCTAACCGATGCTTGGGCTGTCGGATTAAGAGGTAAACAGATTTGATTCTTGCTATTATAATTTTATCAGTGGTATCAGAGCCAGGCAGTAAAGATGGCAAGCAGACTTGCATTAACCTACCTGAATAGCACCGAGATATTTGATGGAGAGATTGGATTCCAGCTGTGGAAGGCTAGAATCATGCAAGCTTTAAAGGTAGACAAACTCTGGGATATTGTAGACCCGGCAGTTTCAAGGCAGAAGATGAAGGGAAAAGGCAAAGAGCCCAGTACTCCAGTAGCATTGAAAATCATGGTGAAAAAGGAATCTGGTAGTGAAGAAACTGATTCTGCAGCAGAAGAAGAGAGAGAGGAAAGGGCAAGAGCCATCATCATGGCAAAGCTTAGTGGAGATCTGATACTTGAAATTCAGAATAAGACAGCAGCAGATATGTGGATATATTTGTTAGAAAGGTATGAGGAGGTAACCTCCTCCCAGATCGATGTGCTAGAGATGAGATTGCGCACCCTGCAGTACCAGAAAGGAGACAAAGTGCAGGATATCTTCCGAAAATTCAGAATTCTATTCCATGACCTGGAAGGAGCTGGTGCAGCATACTCAGAGCAAGCCAAGGTGAATGCACTCACAAGAGCATTTCAGAATTCGTTTAAGGATGTTGCTAGACTAACGAGGCGCACAGCCAAGACGCTGGATGAGGCCATTGAGGCCATAAGAACTGAATTGGAGCAGGAGTTAGGGGCAGAACAAATTCAAAGGGTGCAGCAAATTGAGCAGCAGCATGAAGAAGAGCGGCCTGTTGCCTTGTACACAGGAGAAAGGGGACGTGGTCGTGGAAGAGGCCGAGGAAGGGAGAATATACAATGTTATGGATGCGAAGAATATGGTCATATAAAAGCAGAATGCCCCAATAGAGGAAAATGGAGCCGAGGACGCGGACGCGGATCACGGGGGAGAGCACGAGCCAGCTGGGTGGCGAGCGTGAGTGAAGAAGTTGACAGTAAGACGCAACCAAAGCAAACCGTCGGAGCATTAACGGATCAAGAAGTAAGTAAAATTTACTTTAAGGTTATCAATGAGGTTGCAAATGTTTGCAAATCCAATTTGCGAGAGACTGATGTCTTAACTTTAGATTCTGGAGCTGAAGTCTTCGTAGTGAATTCCAATGAATTGCTTAAAAATCTTGAATCTATCAGAAGAGCCAGAGCGGTGCAAATGGGCAACGGTGCTGAGCAGAAGGTATCGGGACAGGGAGAATTGGAGTTGCAAATTGGAGGGAAGAAGGTTCTCAGCATACCGGATACGTTATATACGCCGGGAGCTTTTTAATTTGGTATCTGTTGCAAACATTGTAGATAGTGGATTTGATTTGGTGTTTCACAAGTATGGATGCAAATTTATAAAGAACGGAGTTAAAATATTTGAAGCTCAAAGAAATGGAAACTTGTTTCAGTTGGATCTAAAAAGTATCAATAAAGTTTCAGTTATGAATGACTTGCATTCATGGCATTTGAGGCTAGGGCATGCAAATTATAACAGCATCCAAATAGCAAAGAAGCATGAATTGTTGGATGATTTAGCTTTTAGTGATTCAGATCATGGAATATGTGAAGCATGTATGTTTGGTAAGCAGACTAGGTTGCCTTTTGAAAATACAGGAAAGCGTGCATTTGAAAAATTAGAATTAGTTCATTCAGATGTTTGTGGACCCATGCAAGTAGAAAGCCTTGGCGGCAAATCATACTTTGCCACATTTATTGATGATGCCACCAGGCGCACTAAGTGCTATTTCCTTAGATCAAAGGACCAGGTATTCAATGCCTTCAAACTCTTCACTGCAGAAGTAGAGCGAGAAACGTCACTGCATGTAAAATGCTTGAGGACGGATCAGGGTGGAGAATATACATCAGATGAGTTTGAAGAATTCTGTCAGTTCCATGGAATCAGAAGACAATATACATGCCGGTACACGCCGCAGCAGAACGGAGTGGCAGAACGGAAAAATCGGACTATCATGAATGCAGCTAGATGCATGCTCAAGCATTCAGGCTTGCCAAACTATTTATGGGGAGAAGCTGTTGCGGCTGCATGTTATATACAAAATAGGCTCCCCACAGTGGCAGTTAAAGGAGGAGTACCAGAAGAAATATGGGTAGACAGGAGACAATCGGTACGAAGGCTCAAGATATATGGATGCCTTGCGTATATGTTAGTCCCAGAAGAGTTGAGGAGAAAACTTGATAACAGAAGCATCTGTACATTTTTGGTAGGGTATGATGAAGAAGTCAATGGGTATAGATTATATGACCCGATTAGGCGAAAGATTCATATTAGCAGAGATGTTGTGTTCAATGAGGCAGTGCTATACAAAAATAGGAAAGATCTTGACAAGTTAGAGAAGAAAGAGTGGATACCTGCAGAGTACATAGAAGACAGTGATGCACAAGGCCATGCTGATGAACAAAACCATGAATCTTTGGACATGGAGGAACCGGATGAAGTGCATGAGGTCATAGAGGCCAAAAGTGCACTTCATGTGCCGGAAGAAGCGCATGAGGAAGTGCATGAGGCTATAGAAGCTGATAGTGCACCAGATGCAGCGTATGAAGCAGGGCAAGAAATAACGATGGAGGAGGAGCACGAGGAAACACATGAAATGGAAGAAGAAGTTGATACTGTAAGACCCAGAGGCATAGGACGAAGGAAAGAAGTAGAGCGACTGAAAGCCGAGCTTCCCTTTGACACTGAGCTTTATGGTAGAACAAAAAGGGTACCGAAGCCAAAGGTGATATCTAGTATAGTGGAACCAAGATCAGTAGAGCAGGCCGTAGCAGGATCTGATGCAGCAAGATGGAAGGAAGCAATGGAAGGAGAGTTGAACTCTTTCAAACAAACTGGGACGTATGAGTTAGTGACCAGGCCAAAGGATAAAAATGTAGTGGGAAGCAAGTGGCTATTCAAAATTAAAAGGAATGCTGATGGATCTGTAGAGAGGTACAAAGCTCGGTTGGTTGCGAAGGGATACACGCAGGAACCTGGAGTTGATTACAAAGACACTTTTTCACCTATTGTGAAGCTGACTAGTGTAAGGGCATTGTTGGCGCTTGCCGTTCAGAGGAATATGGATATAGAACACATGGATGTCAAAACTGCATTCCTAAATGGTGACTTGGAAGAGGAAATATATATGGAGCAGCCAGAGGGGTATGAGAAGGGTGCAAACATGGTATGCAAGTTGAAAAAGGCAATTTACGGCTTGAGACAAGCATCGAGGCAATGGTATTTGTGTATGAATAAATTTCTTATATCTATTGGTCTTGTTAAACTCAAAACTGAAGGTAATTTGTACATGTGGAGAGAAGAAAACAAGTGCCTGATTATGGCACTATATGTAGATGATTGCATCATTGTGAGTAATAACAGGGAATGGATAGGCAAGTGCAAGATGTTATTAAAGAGTCGCTTTCAGATGACAGAAGTAGGAGAGCTCAAAAAGTTATTGGGGATGGAAGTTAAAAGAAATAGGCTAAAGGGGGAGTTGTATTTGACACAGGAGCAGTATATCAAGAAAATGCTAGATAAATTTGGAATGCAAAAATGCAATCCCGCCAAAACCCCTATTGTGCCAGGCACAAAAATCAGCAGTAAAATGTGTCCAAGATCTGCACTAGAAGTTAAAGAAATGAGAAAAAAGCCCTATCGTGAGTTGATAGGTAGTCTGCTTTACGCCGCGAATTGTACAAGACCAGACATCACATATGCAGTTAATTTGTTGAGCAGATACAATAATAATCCGGGTGTGCAGCATTGGATAGCTGCCAAACGAGTATTGAGATATTTGAAGGGAACAATCAATCATGGCATACGGTTCACACAGGGTGACAAATATGAGTTGATAGGATATGCAGATGCTGATTGGGGAGGCGATGTGGATGACAGAAAATCTACATCTGGGTATGTCTGCAAAATTGGGAACACACCCATATCTTGGGCAAGCAAAAAGCAGGAATGTGTAGCCAAGTCAAGCGCAGAAGCAGAATATGTAGCAGTCTCGCTAGCAGCATCAGAGATCATATGGCTGAGGAGAATGCTCAGTGAACTTGGACACACGGATGAAAAGGCAACGTTGCTTTATTGTGATAATAAAAGCGGAGTAGCAATGTGCAAGAATCCTGCTTGTCACTCTAGAACGAAGCACATAGAGATCCATCACCATTTCATAAGGGATGAAGTTGAGAAAGGAGAAATAGAAGTAAAATATATTCCCGCAAATGCGCAGCAGGCAGATATGCTTACGAAAGTACTAGCAGAACCCAAGCTAGAGTTGGCCAAAAGGCAAGTAGGGATTTTTGAGTGTACAGGCTGAGGGGGAGATGTTGGAGAATACAGTAGAAATCATTTGGTCAGCCTGTACACGTGTCGATTCAGATACAAAGCAGGTGGACTGTCGGGATTGGCAAGAGGATCACCCAACCGACTGCAGAGGAGACAAAAGGAGGCATCGAACAGGCAGATGGGGGCGATCTGTGCAGAAGCGTGTGTGCTGGGAAGATTGCCGATTTGAGTCAGGTAGCTGAACGTGGATAGACCGGGTGCAGAGCTAATCGCCGGATTGAGGAAAAGTTGCAGAAACAATCTGCTATTGCTCTAACCGATGCTTGGGCTGTCGGATTAAGAGGTAAACAGATTTGATTCTTGCTATTATAATTTTATCAATAAATACCACGATTGGTCCTCAAAGGGTAAATTCCTTTTTTGACTTCGAGCGAGATCGGAAACGGCACCAGCTTCTTCATCCCCAACACTGCGCTTCCAGGTTCCATCTCCTTCCACCCTTGGCTCCCTTAAATCCGTCCTCTCTTCTCTCACTTCTTTGCCCTCTGATCAAATTAAAATTTCTCTCAACAAGAAAGATGATATCCTTGCCAATCCATCCACTCCCTTGATAGATCTAGGCATCACTTCTGGCGACCTTGTTTATTACTCTGTTTCTCCCCCGGAGTTGGCAGCAGCAGCAGAAATACCCCAAGATCGCGGCTTTTCTTCCTGTTTGGCAGGGATTGAGAGTGTGGGAGCAGGAGCAAGACGGGAGCTTTGTGCCCGTGCTGCATCTCAACGGGCAGGGCTTTTTGCACTGCACAATTTAGAGACTGCCATAGCCTCGGCCTCGTGCAGTACAGGGTATGCTTCTATGGAAATAACAGAGGAAGCGACTAGCAATATGCAGGAAGAAAGCACACAATTAGACCAGAGTGAAGAAATTAGTGGGATGCAGCCGTCATCATTTTGCTTACTACCATGTGACTTGAAAATGAAAATATTGGAGTTGCTTACAGCCATATCATTGGCAAGGATGGCCTGTGTATCATCAGAGATAAGATTCTTAGCATCTGCAGAAACTCTTTGGAGGAAAAAATGTTTTGAGGAATTGGGCTGGTTGGAGGATCGCGCGCCTTCTTCTTTAGGATGGAGGCGGACCTTTGTTCAGGAGTGGCTATACAGAAAAGAAAGAGATAGGAGGGCAGTAATGCATGAGCGGAGGCGCCCTTTCCGTTTTCATTTCGGGCAACCACCAAGGAGACCTTATCCTGGAATTCTTCCTGGATTTGTTGGAGGATATTATGATTTATCTTTTCTGCAAGAACAACTGAGATTTTAGGTTTAAAATGCCATATACCTGGATAGTACCTTCCTCTTGTTCGATATGTTGGATGGATGGCACTGGCTAGGCATGTCACGTTATCTAAAAGCATTCTGGCTTTCTTGTGACAACTTACTAAACTACTCAATGCTCTGTATCAGGAACTGATTCTGTTTTTCCTAAAGTTAGGTCCCAATGTAACAAGTTTGCAGAGCCTGCAAATGAGGACGTCTCCGGAATTGGTTCTGTTTTTCCGGAATTTACGTCTCAATTTAACAAGTTTGCAGAGACTGAAAAGGAGCAGCATTGTTCATAGGTTATTGGAATCACGCGCAGACCTTGGAGGCTAATATGGAAGAACCAGAACTCCAGCGTTTTTTATGACAGTTCTTTAAGGCGCCAAGCATCAGAATGGTCATCCTTCCATTCTATTAAATACTCTGTTTCCCTGTCCACCCAAACAACATTGAAAAAGATGTTGTTGCAGAGTATATAGCACCGTGGTCATCCTAAAGCTGACGAACATTGATCGAAGGAGCTTCTTGAGGAAGAGGGTGCATCTTCATAAATTTGCAGACTCGGATAAAATCTGGTTAAGAAAACTAACTGTCTTCATGTAATTCAAAAACGGCCTATTACACTTGTAACACTATTCCTTCTCCATTTCCATACTGCTTTGCTATGCCAAAAGCAAGCATTACTAGAAGATCACAAGAAGAAAGATGTACAGTCCATGATGAAGTATGTAGCTATGTTTCCAGGAACATCTGAGAAAAGAAATTCTTTGTCAAGGAGAGCGCAACTTACACATAACTGCCAATAGGAAATTACTGTTAGTTGTGTTTGAAACATAAAGGCAATGGCAGATCAGCTGTATGAAAGATAACATGAAAAGCTCATAGAAGTCCTTTACTGCAATAATGGACGCATTTGCAGTCTAGGTAACTCCGGCAATATGTGTGGTGTGCAAATCTCCTATGTGCAGGTGGCTTTCGCACTTAATCTAGATTTCCTCTCCTAATGCCTCAGTATGCTCATGTCTATGGAGGTCAGCAAACTAACTTGGACAGCAAATCAAGTGTCAGGCTGTTTTGGAGCTGCACTGAAAATGGAAAAGCTGCCGACAAAGCAGAGTCTGATTTTGTTGATGTCGGAAAGGATGTAGATTCTAAGGCTGCAAGTCTAGAGAGCATCCTGCCAGTTAAAGTGGATGAGCAGAAGCAAATTATAATTTGCGAGAAAGAGTGAATGGTTGAAGAGAATGTGGATGCTCCACACTCCAGTTCAAATTTACGATTTACGATCATTTATGAATAGCTTACTGTCAATGGTAGCTGAACTTGCTAATTCTCGAAGGTTGTGCATCCAATATTGTCAGCATAAGTTACCAAAGGGGCTGTTCATTGTTTCTTTCTGACAATTCATTTCTCACAAAAGGTTTCCCATGATGTTGATATCTAGAAATACCTTTTCCGTAAATAGCTGCATTTAATATGGCGACAAAATGTTTTCTGAATTAAAGTCCAGCTCTAATTTCAGAAGCATCTGACATATGCCCATTTTGGCCAACATACTTTTGCATTAAGCTAGAATCAACAAGTCAAATTCAAGTCGGTTAACCTTCTCTCAATCTTTCTGCTTAGGTATACATTCCTCATTGCCAGCAAGAAGCGTACCTTCTGAAGCATGAGAGATATTAATAGAAGTGCAGCTGTCAGGTTCAATACCATGATACTGCATGTGACATCTTTGGTAAGGACATTCTGAATCTGTGCTGCTATTAATGCATTTCCACGACGAGAAGACATGCTTTTGAAGTACGCCATCAAAGATAGACGTGCACTTTCTGTAAATGTCCACAAGCAAGTTTATCAAAGACCTTTCTCTTGAAAACCCCTAGAGTCTATGTGCTGGAGCACCCATGTAACATCTGTCTGGAAGTCTCCATATATAATATAGAAGCATATGCATTTACCTGTGCTGTGCTGTAACTGTGAAGTATGAACTTACGAATAAATCCTCATGATTATCATGCATCTCTTCTGGTGACAATAAGTGGCGGACACTTCAACCATTCATAAAAGACGAGGAAGCCACCATTTAAAACTCATCAGACTCCAAGCAAAAGTGCGGCAGCCCACCCCGATGCATTCATAATACAGAGTGTACCAGAGGAGGAGGAGGAAGGAGGTCCCAGAACATCTGGAAATGTTTGCAAAATGGTCAAAACACATGATATCCTGATTTACATATAACCATTCTGCTTTAGTTAAAGACCATTCTACTTTATCTCTGGAAAAATCAAATGCATCCACAGGAGAATCATTTCAAGGGTTAGCTGACCTGTAGATAGTGTCAACAGTACAAAATAAGCTACACGAATACACCAGAGTTGCTCTATGACCCAACATAGGCATCAATTGGAGAAACCTGTATCCTCCGACACTGATGGGGCTTCTCCAAGGGCCATGTTCAAATTTGTTGCTCAAACATTCTACAAACCTATCAGAGAAAATGGAAAGGTTGATGCCCTTACTCCAGCTTCTATTATAATATCCAGAGTTCAGTGATTCAAGGTCTTCTTTAAACATATCCAAAATCTCGTCATCATCCTGTGCAACTTTTTAAATTGCTGCTGGTCAGGAGCTTCCTTTTTCTGGCTCTTCCTAAAGGCAAACTGTCCCTTGACAAACTATGTAAAGCTATGGCCCTCTTCAGTAATCCTTTCAAAATGAGTGCGTTCTCTGACATAGTCAATTCTTTTCTTACCTTCCTTGATTTCCAACTTGCCCTTTTTCATCTGAGAAAAAGCAGGCAACCATCTGCTGAATCTATAAAAATGTTAATTTTTTTCTTACATTCTTGATTTCCAATTTGTTCTTTTTCATCTTTGTAAAAGACACAACCACCTGCTGAATCCATAAAAGATGGACTAATGAAGATCTACAGAATAAAAGCATGCTCTGTTTGGCCAACACTTTCCCTATACCCAAAACACTTAAGTTCAGGAACCCAATATTGAGCTTTTTCGCTGCGTGCTTAATTTCCGATCAGGATACAATTAATGAGTAGTGCAGAGGTCTAAAGCTAGAAAAAGGTAGCCCTTTTTAATCCAGCAAGTAAAACAAGGACAACAAATATGATGATTACGAGCAAGAGTATATATGCAGGAATATCTGTTTCAAAAAATAAGAAGCAAAAGCAACGCTTATCTTTCTCCTTGTTATTGATTTTGGGGCCTTTTCCATAGCCATGAAAATGCTAGAAATGGCAAACCTGGAAAAAGCCGAAGTTCTTGGGCGGTAGTGAAAGCTCTAAGCATGAGAAAAGAACATGCATTTAAGCGGTTTCAAATATAAAGGATAACACAATGTTCCAGAAATAGGACTTGTATGGTCAGGTGGACTTGCAAATACTTTGTAAAGTGATAATGTGTGCACGATCAACTTTCGTATGTTTATAACTTAAGATTCTTAGTTGTTTTTTAGTGTATTCGTATCTAGAAAAGTAGAAAGCTGACGCTGGCATGTGAGTTAGGGCAAGGAACTGTATTCCGCTGTTGCCGAAGGTTGAATTGGGGATAGGAGGTCGTGCGGCTGGACAGATGGTGGCTGGGCATTTGCTTGCCAATTTCTGGCCTTGCAGGTGGCCGGTTGAGGATGAACCTGATCTGCTGGAGGTGGTTGGCTATATTTTTTTTTGCCCTTGGCGGATCGGTCTGCGCGTGCGCCCTGGCATTTGGCGCTGAGCCAGGCCCATTCTAAATGGGTTATGTGCAGGTGTCGGGCTGCTCATGTGCTGATAAACCGGCTCGAAGGATCGGCCACTTTGATTTCGTCTGTATCTTTGAGGTTTCTTGCAGGGCACCATAGCCAAAAGGGCAAGGAGAAAAATCTTAGGAAGAAAATGGCGATGGCGGATTTAAGGCGGCCGAAAATGAGGCCAAGAGGGCCGGTTTGCCCTAAGCCAGTCTCTTTCTTGTGTGAATCTGGCAGGGTTGTAGGCAAGGTTATCACAGCTTGAAATCACAACTTCAAATCAGCTTGGGTTATCACGGCTTCAAATCACAGCTTCAAATCAGCCTGGGTTAGCACAGCTTCGAATCAGTTTGGGCTTCGAATTTGAGATTCGCTGGTGCATCTTATCGACCTTAGCATTCAAACCGCCAGCTGCATCCTGTCGTTGCTTCTATTTTCCATCTTCTTGCTTTATTTATATTGTGGCGTTAAGAGCACGAACAACTCACTGGGCTTTGTTCTTCGTTATTTCAGGAATTTAGCTCTGAATTTGTAAAGGCAAGAGCATTGGTTATCTTGTTGGGGTTTGATTCCCCGGGCTCTGTCCTGTTGGAAGCTGTGTTGTATCAGAAGCTGTGTTGTGTTGGAAGCTCTGGACAGCTGCACAACTAGCTTCTTCTGCTCATGTTCATCGCCTCCTCTTTTGTGCTTATGCTTTTCTTCTCTACTGCTGTTGTGCTGGCTATCAAGCCACTTCTGTACTTTGCGACTCCATCAATGTATATCTTCATGTTTCTGTTGTAAATGAATCGTCAATTTGGTTGTTCTTTGGTATTTCTTGGTTCTACTGTATTTTTAAATTTGTAAGCAATGGTGTGGGCTTCAAAAACGCCCCTATTAAATGGGGTCAATTTGACCCCATGCTGACCCAAACTGGGAGGCCTGGATCTGCCCGACCGGCATATTCCACAGAAAATGCCGTCATCTGACGGCTCACAAAAAATAATACACCCACGAAACAATAATACACCCATAAAAGACACCCATTAATATGGTTCAAACAAAAAATAGAGCAAGGAAGGAAAACATGATTAGCGTGGAAAAATCAAACGCATCCATGGGAGAATCATTTCAGGGGTTAGCTGACCTGTAGATAGTGAACAATAATACAAAACAAGCAACACAAATACACCAGAGTTGCTCTATGACCCAACATAGGCATCAATTTGGAGAAACCTGTATGCTCCGACACTGATGGGGCTTCTCCAAGGGCCATGTTCATATTTGTTGCTCAAACATTCTACAAAGGCTATCAGAGAAAATGGAAAGCTTGATGCCCTTACTTCAACTTTTATTTTACTATCCGGAGTTCAGTGATTCAAGGTCTTCTTCAAACATATCCAAAATCTCGTCATCATCCTGTGCAATTTCTTAAATTGCTGCTGGTCAGGAGCTTCCTTTTTCTGCCTCTTCCTAAAGGCAAACTGTCCCTTGACAAACTATGTAAAGCTATGGCCCTCTTCAGTGATCCTTTCAAAATGAGTGCGTTCTCGACATATTTAGTCAATTCTTTTCTTATCTTCCTTGATTTCCAACTTGCCCTTTTTCATCTGAGAAAAGCGGGCAACCCCTGGTGAATCGAGAAAAATGTCAATTTTTTCTTACATTCTTGATTTTCAATTTGCTCTTTTTCATCTTTGCAAAAAGACAAAACCTTACGAATCCTTAAAGATGGAAAAATGAAGATGTCTGAGAATAAAAGCATGCTCGTTTGGCCAACACTTTCCCTATCTTAGAAAAACTTAAGTTCGAGGGAATCAATATTGAACCTTTTTTTGCTTGCTTAATTTTGGATCAAGAATCTGATTAATCGAGGTCTAAATCGGGAATCTGAGGAATCAGGTCTAAAGCTAGAAAAAAGTAGGCTTTTTGATCCAGCAAGTAAAACAAGAACGACAAATATGATGATTATGAGCAAGAGTATAATGCATGAATATCTGTTTCAAAAAATAAGAAGCAAAGCAATGCTTATCTTTCTCCTTGTTATTGATTTTGGGGCCTTTTCCATAGCCATGAAAATGCTAGAAATGGCAAACCTGGAAAAAGCCGAAGTTTTTGCGCGGTCGCGAAAGCTCTAAGCATGAGAAAATAACATGCATTTAACCGGTTTCAAATATAAAGGATAACTTGCAGAAATAGGACTTGTATGGTCAGGTGGACTTTCAAATACTTAGAATTTGTAGCGTACGGTTCAAACAATAAAGGTTGGCCTAAGGGTCGAGGGAATTCCCTTTTTTTTTTTTTTTTTAGAAACAGCGGTTGCATGTTAGAATTCCGTGGCTTTTCCGTCGTGTGAGTGGCGGCGACGTGGCGAGCTCGTCGTCCGAGCATGGCGGGCAGCCTGACGTGGCGAGCTCGTCGTCCCGTTATGTTGGAGGAGATGGCGAGCACGCCGGGCGGGTGTTGCGCATGTGGCCAAAAAAGGCCCTACAGCGGCTTGCACTGGAACTATAGGTAGGCTCTGAGGTTTTCGGTGCTCCTTAGCTATGCTCTTTGATTGCACTCCTTAAGAACCAGACAGGTTTTGCAATCATGTTGTTTTTTGTACATATGGCCTCATCAAGGGCTTTCTTTGGTGAAAGGATTCTTGAAGAAGTTTCTTCCGTTTGCATGTAGGGACTTTGTCTCCAATGATGTTTTCTTATATGTTGCCTTTCTTCTGTGGGGAGAGCTTTCTTTGATGAATGGCTTCTTCAAGAAGTCTGTTTCCTTTGCATGTAGGGGTTTTGTCTCCAGTGACGTCTGGCTATGAGAAATTGGTTGTTGTTATTGCTTGTTCTTTGTGTCCATCAATGCTCTTGACCTATTTTCATTGCGAAATGTATTCTCATTCTGTGCAATTTTCAATGTAATCTCATATAATGCCGAATGTATTCTCATGTATATAGTCTCGTTATGTATTGATTAACTCATTTTTGCTATTTGAATTCATGCTTATAGTTGTCAATGATTATGTGCATTATATTCCACAATTATCTCCGTATAACGTACATACATACATACGCAAGAGAGTGCCTGTCTTTACGGGGTCTGATGTGTAAATTCGTGGTGCATTGATTTCAATTATTCACAAGAATATCTCTGGATCCAATGATCCAGAGTGTGCCATAAGGAGTGTGCCACAAGAAAATATGATTAGCATGGTAAATAATGGTGTTGAACGTAATAGAAATATGAGGACTTAAAAAAAAAAAAGGCAATACAATTTTGCATTCCTTTGGTAATACAAAATCTAGAGGTAGGCATTGTGTGAATGCTAGGAGCAAATTCTATTAACATTTATTGATCGAAGGCAATGTAGTTGATAAACCAAAAAATTTTGAGGATCAAAGTTATTGACATTCTTTTAGGTAACATGTTTCTGACACTTGAATTAACAAAGTTAGCTTAAATAATCAAAGCACTAGTTTGACATTGTAATCATGTACATACCTGGTTAATATATAGAAATGGACATGGTAAGATATTGCACAACTTAATTCCCAAACCAACTGCAAGGGTTGAATTCATCTTGAACTTCTTCAAAGAATCAATGTCTTGTTGTGAAGTAGAACTGCCACAGCCTAACATCAATCTGATGTGCTAAAACCTCTCATAATTTCGATTGTCCCTAGGAAACTGTTATCCAAATATATTGTTTCAAATAAAAAGCTGTCTTTCTTGCTTCTTCCATGCAGTAAAAGGATTGTGCCCTAAAAAGATTGTGTAGAGCTCCGAGGCCTGAGTTGACACAAGAGATAGAAGCTCCACAGTTGAATCCCATTATTTATCTTGGCGATGAAATGTCAATGAGGGGCAAGACTATTTTTCAAAGGAAGTCCAATTTCACATGCTATTGCCTGTCTACCGCAATCACAAACACGTTAATTCAACGGGTAGAAATGTAAGAATACATAAAGTTAAAAAATTAAAATCGATGGTTCAAAAGCATTGTGTACACTAAATGATCTGCGTTGGACCTGCAGTTGACCTTTGAATCAAGGAACATAAAATATAAGACCCTATGATTGTCTATTACGAACACCATAATCATGTTAATTTCCACTTCAATAGCCAAGAGGTTGGTGCTTACGTAAGCGCAAATTAAACGAGTCTACTAATTAATGATAAGGTACATTTAGATATGATATTGTTTAATTATAAACTTTATAATATTTAGAGAAATATTGTATATGGAATTTTTCTATGTTTAATTTGCTTGAGACTCTGCCTTCTGGTTTTTTATATCAAATAAATTAATAAGCATTGCTACAATTTTCACAGATGTGTTTTAGTTGTCTTTATAGAATCTATACTTCCAGTACTAAAAAACAACATATTTTCTAAGCATATAAATAGAGTGTGCATTGCTTTCTAATCCAATGTCATCTTGTCCTTGTAAATCTAATAAGTAAATAATAGCCAGAATGTGCAAATTTTGTTGAAAACATGACTGGTAAATTAAGGTGGTAGATGATCCATAGTTCAACTCTTTTTTTTAAATCATTAACATTGAGAAAAAAACATGAAAGATTCACATACGTGCAAAATCAAGGATCATAAAGGCTATACTGTATGAGCAAGTCGCTCAAGATGATCGATCCCGAGTCTCCGAGTAGGCATTGATTGGGTCTCTTTTAGGGAATGCTGCTCCTGCTGCTCTCCTAGCTAGTAGCTTGCCACTGCAAGGGAGCCCAGCAGAGTCTTCCAGTTTCGAGTGTATCGGATTGAGCCCATAGGTGCAAAATGTACCTTGTGGGGCTCGGTCTAGATGTTCGGTATAATCTTTTCCATTATTTGTCCCGTTGCAAAGTGTTGACTTTACGGATATTCTTCCATAATAAAATGCAAAGTGATAACTTTAAGGATATGTTTCCATAATAATATGTGTCCTAGAGTTTCACGTATCAGAGTTGTTTGTACCAATTGATTGAATGAGAGATCGAGGTGCCAGTAATGGCTTTCAAGCAGACAATTTGACTAACATGGATATTTGGTTTAGTCTGATAACCAAATCAATCCATCATAAGCACATTAATGTGCATTATATCAGCTCTCTAGCCCATAAACAATGAAAATAAACCCAAATTCATGATGAGAGCAGAAATGGGGTTTGCCTCATTGTATACTACTTCGGAACAAAGTTAAAAACATGTCTCGTAATCCTCACCAATTTGATCATGTTGTTGAAGCCTTGGATAAATCATGCTATCTGTCGCATGTATTGTTGAAGCCTTGTGCTATCTACTAAAGGAGCTGCTATTAATGGAACCTCTACAGGGGTCTGCATGTTCTGGGCAGAATTTTACAATCAATAAGAGCTGGAAGAGCTTTAATTGCCTTATAAGAAACTACAATATATAAAAGCTACAAATCTTCAACTTACATAGAAGTTTGTATACAAATTGTGGCATAACATGAAGTCACTACTATATAATAATCCTACTTGTTAATGCACTTCTTATTGATGTTTGTTCTAATTTACAATATTGAATTCAATGGCAATAGATTCGATGGCATATAGATTTTTTGATTGACCAATAGCAAATGATGAAATATGCTCAAACCCCCCATGTTAGTTTTGCCCCACAATCCAGGAACTTATTGACACTTGTCTAGAAAAGGTTTAGTTGAGTACGAACCTAGGAGTCAGGATCATGCTATTCCAATTGTAGCGATGCTAGTGTTACCAAATACCCATGTCGATACTAGGTCTGGACTAATCCTGTGAGATTAGTACTCAAGCTCCTACCATTCCTCCAAAATGTGGCATCAATATCGCATGTTGGTTTGACTTAGGAACTGAATAGGTTCAATGGCCGATAACAGGACCATAATACAAATGCATAACTACTATTCTTTCGGCCAGAGATGTAACTACTATAAAGCAGTAGCTTTACATGCATGAAAGATGAACATCCTCTCTTAATTATAATACATTTCAAAGATCAAAAGCTCATACCAAAGAGACTCCATTAACTAAGCTATAGATTTACCAAAGTGGGAGATTACTTGTAATCGTGTATAAGGTGAGTGTTTGATAGGGCTTTAATGCATGGCTTCATCTTACACATGCACAAACCATTATTCCTTATACCTAGTATACAAAGAAGCATACCACAAATGGTGACATCTCCAAAGATAGTCTCCTAGACCTGATCAGAGAACTATACCAAGATCACGACTCAGATAAAGGCTTAATGGTCTCCTCTGGTGAGTTGATGCCATTATTTTCTGTTGATGATGTCAAATCTGCATTGCAACACATGTCGAATGGCAAAGCATGTGATTCAGATGGCTTATCTGTGGAGCTATTGAAATGGGGAGGGGATTTTCTTTGTAGTCTCCTGGCGGATTTATGTAATGAAGTGTTGCAAAAGGTTTTCGGATAAATGGTGTTTGAATAAGTGATCCCTATTCACAAAGCGGTGATAAAGATGATGTACACAATTACGCACAATATTGATTAGCAATGTTTTTGCGAAACTCTATGCATCCATGGTAGAAAGCAAACTACTTGAGTTTGGGAGGAGGAAAGTGGAAATCGAGCATATGGGCAAGCGGTTTTCGGGCATGATTACTCTGTTGGACCATCTAGTGGCGAGAGTTGTAGCGGAGGGCGAAAAGGTCCAGGTAATAAAAGATTTATTGCTTTCATTGATTTAACAAAAGCTTTCGATCGGGTTAGGCCTTACAGATTTAGTATCCAGATTAAATGAGCTACAGGTGCCATAAGAGCTCCAATATGCGGTACTTTGTTTATACAAGCGTGTTATGATTGAGCTCTCTTTTCCTTACAATGGTCGGACCAAATAGAGAATACAATAGGTGTAAAACAAGGATGCCCTTGTTCACCGACGCTTTTGGTCTTTATATTGATGAGCTAGAAGGGTGGATGGCTAGACTTGGGGTGTAGAGCCAAACTTGGTAAGTATTCAATCCAATTACTTTTGTTTTGCAGATGATATTGTGCTAATCTCAAAAAGCTGGAAGTGGGCTGACATCACTTGAATGTACTAAGCGCTTTTGTGGAGAGAAAAAATGCAAATCAATTTAAAAAAAAAAAAATAATGGTAATTGGGGGTAAAGATGATACAATCTTTGAGGTTGGAGGGATGGCTTGAAAAGGTACATGTTTATAAATATCTAGGAATTGACATGACCGATAATACTGGATGGCTCACGGTAAGCTCTTAAAGCGTGCATCACGGAGGGATGAAGCTCTCTATGGTGCGATTCACACATGCAACTCAAACAATTTTGAGCATTGGCAAATTCGGGCCCCTTTTTGGAATTGGTAAGGCCTGTTGTTCTTTATGGTTGCCCAATTTGGGGCCCTGGGCTTTCCCTCAGAGGTTGGAATAAAATAGAACAGGTCCAGAAAAGATTTTTGCTCCTTGAACTTGGAGTTAAGCCTCAGACTCCATATTCCGCCGCCGCTTTGCTAGAGGCAGGTCTATTACCTCTAGAAGTTGAACCTTTGATTAGAACGATCACTTATATAAGCAGAGTTTTGGCAATGGAGCAGGGGATAGGCTCCCCTATATGGCATTGCTGACAATCTAAAAATAAAGGCTGGTATCTTTGATGCCTTGAAATGAAAAATGGCTTGGCTTGAATACCTGGCCAGATTCGGAAAAATATTCAGAGATAAGAGCTTTTGTGACAGAAAGAGCACTGAGCAAGCTATGGAAGATTGGGGATACAGGTAATACAAAGAAACAATTTTACCTAGCTGAGATTAATTCTCTGCAGGATTACACAGAACAAAATTATTTGATGTCACATATTAGCCTTAAGAACCAGGATGTATATCTCTCAATTGAGGCTTTCTTCTCACCATTTGCACATTGAGGCGGGTAGGTGGTATGGGCCTTTGCTTTGCGAAAGGTATTGTGTTGGATGCTTTGAACCGGTGCCAGAATCAGAGCATCATACATTTATGGAATGTTCCTCCTATGAACATATCAGGGAAAAATATGGTATAGAGGTAAACACTTTAAGAGATCTTTTTGCAGTATCACCACATACTTTAAGCACATACATCCGAGATATTTGGAAGGAGAGAGCAGACATAATTGATCTGTATAATTTAATGCTTAATTTTGATATAAATAGCGCCTTGGATTAGTGCGCTTAGATTTTACTCAAACTTTTGTAATGGTTTGCCATAGAGGCCTGAGGGCCTAATTGGCTTGATAAATTCATATCATATCATATCATATCAATTAAATTCACCATAAACCCTCCTTTTTACTACGGGGGTGGTGCATGACTGTATATATTGGGATGTTTCTGCATTTTATATGATTAGCACAGTTTGTCAGCAGGCTGATTGCTGCCATGGTTTTTCCTCAAAAACCCGCGCCGGTGAGGGTTTTTAATGAGGGCGTAATAGGCTTCTAGCTGCGTTTTTGTATTGGGTCCCATAGACCGATTGGTCTCCGTGGACGATAAAAGTACCTTCCTTCCTTCCTTCCTTCCTTTTGTCGGGGTGCATATTTACACAAGGAATGCCTTCGAGCATCGAGAGCTATCGGATGGACATACAAAACTAGTATAGGACTTAAACCCCATATATCCTTGTAAAATCATATTTCTGCGAACATGTAAGGTAGCATCATAAAGTAGCACCTTGATATTACAAAAAATATATTGTGAAGCTTTGAATGTAGAACAATGTCCTCGGTTTTTCTCAATCCTATAAAACATCAAAATTTATTTGACAATAAAATATATTACAAAAAAATCTTTCTGCAAAAAGTGAACAAAAATTATTAAAATTTTGTTCTACGTCTTTTCTTGTGACAATTGGGTGTACGGTGCATCTGCACTATGGTTGTATAGTGCAGATGCGCATTACCCTATCTAAAAGAGAAGAAAAAGAACGACAAAGTGTCATTTGGTGTTTTTCTTGGCCATCTTTGCCGATTAAAAGGAGGCATTACCACGGACCCTGCCAAGGTCAGTTGTGTGCTCAAAGATCAGGCGCCTACCAACATTAGAGAGACACATTCCTTCCTTGGGAAGGTCAATTATTATGCTACCTTCATTCCTGGACTAGCTGCCATTGCGGATCCCATTCATAAACTCACAAGTGATGAATCCACATGGGCTTGGAATCCCCAGGTGGATGCGCCATTTCTAAAATTGAAGGTTCTGCTTACTCAAGCCCTTTCTTGTTCCACCTCAATGGGACAAACCATTTCACGTTCATGTGGATGTTTCAGTTTTTGCTATTGGTGCTGTTCTTTCCCAGGAGTATGATTCTTAACTTGACAAACCGATTCCTATACGACCAGAAAACTGAACCCTGTAGAGAAAAATTATCCTGCCACAGAATGGGAAGTGCTCGGACTCATTTTTTGTCTGCAATGGTTCTGCCACTATCTACTGGGTAGTAAAATCAAGTTTTTTGTAGATCATCAAGCTCTGCTCTATCTGATCAATAAGAACACGCCCACGGAGCCTATTGCTCACTGGGTGCTGCTTCTACAAGAGTTTGCTCCCTTTGAAATCATTTATAAGGTAGGAAAGTCTCACGTGGTGCCTGATTATCTTTCAAGCATCCACATTGATGACCTGTCCTCGGGAGTTTCTAATACTATTCCAGATGCTCAACTCTTTTTGGTCACGGCCACGGCATAATGGTTTCATGATTACCAACAATATCTTCTCTATGGTGCCTTCCCATCTGAAGATCCCATGCTCTCTCCAAAAAAGCTACGCTCACGCCGTCAACAGTTCCTTCATGAAGTCCGTGACTATATCATGGTTGTTGGACATCTTTACAAGCATGGCAAGAATATGATTTTGCATCGTTGTGTCCTTCCTCATGAGGTCCCAGACATTGTTCGCCAAGCACATGAAGGACTTGGTGGAGGCCATTTTAGCGGCGATAACACGGCACGGAAAATTCTTTTGGCTGGCTTTTTTTGGCCCATGCTGTTCAAAGGCGCCCATGCTTATGCGCGCCATTGTGACATCTGTCAGTGCGTGGGAAGGCCCACGGCCCGTGACACTCTACCCTTAATTCTAGTCGGCATGCTGTTACCCTTCAGCAAATGGAGTATGGATTTTGTTGGGCCTATTGCTCCACCTGCTCGAAACTTACATGCTCGATATATCCTTCTTCTCACTCATTATACAATGAAGTGGGTTGAAGCCTGTGCGTAACCTGATAACATCGCCGCCAGCACGGCACGAGTGCTCTACACACATGTCATTACACGCTTCGGCTGCCCCACGGAACTCGTGAGCGACCGGAGTGTTCATTTTGTCAATCATACGATCAAAGAACTTACGGACTACTTGTATATCAGTCCCAGATTTGATTGAACTCAGATAGATTTCTCTTAGTCTTGTGCCACCAGGCACTGGACTATTTCTAAGCACAACACAGGCCAAAGGCAAGGATCAAGGTCAAGCGTCAGGTAGCAGACCCACGCCCCTGCCGAAACCCATGCCTCCGTCAAAAAAGAGGACCAGGCAAGACAAGTTACCACCTCCCGGGAGTGCAGCCTTAACTTAGCAGGATTCCGGGCACTAATGACGGCATTACAAAGATTTCCTCAAATCAAGCATATAATCTAGGAGTTGGTAACCGAGATCAGAAAGGCTGCCATATATCTATTTTGGGCCCAAGGCCGTTGTACTATATATATCAGTAGAGTTATATCTCAAGTTTTTAGATAAGACTTAGTATCATCTTGTTTCAGTTTTGTGTCTCAGCGTCTCGCAAGACCTCATGTACTCTTTCTGATATTCAAAGAATTCTTCTCTTGGCATATAGTTCCTTTGCTTTTGTGTTATGTGTTTTGTTCTTTCTGTTCTTATCTCTTGCAAATCTTGCGTGACACTCCATACTAAGGATTTGTCTGTTTGATCCAAGGGTCCTCACAGAGGGCTGTCTTGCAGATAATCCCGAACCCAGACCCTAAACAATTTCATGTGGTTGAGCGAGGAGTACAGGTTTTACTCAGGCAACTTCAGTGTGGATGAGATAGGATAAAAATATACTCGGACAAAAATATACACAGTCGAAATAACAGTTGTGTGAATGCAATTTTGATGCCTTGTTTCAAATGAGATGGCGCCAGAGACCAGAAGCTAGCTCCAAAATTCTTATCTCTATAACTAGAGGAACATTGTGGAACACTGCCGCAACATGCAAATCATTGTCAGTGAGAGGTTTTCAGATTGGAAACGAGAGGTTGTAATAGACTGCACTATCGAATTTTTGCAGGTACAATAAGAAATTCATAAAGTATCAAACTTGCTTGCAAAGGCATCCCCGGTTTATTTAGCTTGCTTGAACGAGAAAATGCAGGACACCATCATCGGCAGCTGGAGTTGGGTCGTGATCATGGTTCCTCCATTAGAATGCTCCTGGGAAATGAATTGTTGTGCATCATTGAAGAGACTGGTTGTAGGGTTGATGGCCTTGAAGTTGTTGATACACATGGAATATTTATAGCAACGGGTGCCTCTGAGAACATATTTTTGTCTCCTATTAGAAGAAATACTTGAAACACAGGAACATTTCGTGGAATACATGTACGCATCGTAGGTAGCACATTTAGAGTATAGGATCATCAGGTCAGTAACTTTGCCGCTTTCCACAATCCGCAAAAATTCGTCCAAAGAACTTTTTGATACAGAACATGGCCATGATTTTAACTTCGAAGGAGTTGTTCAATAGCGACAGTAGTTACATGCATGTCATGATATCGTGCAACCTATTTTGAAACAAAGCCAAAGAAGGCCTCAAAAATTGACCTCGGCTATTTTCTGTGTTCCTTTGCCTTTCTTTTATTAACAATGAAGATTCTCTCTTGGAATTTGAGAGGGATTAATGGGCCATTGAAAAGGAGAAGAGTCATCTCTCAGATCAGAGAGTATAATGTAGTATATCATTCTACTGCAGGAATTGAGGCTCCCAAACTTTGAATGCTCCAATCTTGCTGATTGGATTAGGCCAGGTTACTCTTCTATTTGGATGGAGGCAAATAATACCTCGGGAGGATTGTGCATCATTTGGAAGAATCTCCATCACTCTAACTTTTATAACAGCCCTTGCAAAAGATGGCAATCTGTGATTTTTAATCATTTGAATATTCCCTTTGGGGTTATTAATGTATGCTTCAACCATCTCCAAAGAGAGGGAAACTTTTTGGCCTCATATAAGCAATTGGCCTCGAGATCAAAATCCCATTACTTGGATTCTAGCTGGTGACTTTAACAACACTCCCTACAGAGATCTGAAGTCTAGCAACAACTTGAACATGTCTACTACTGAAAGGACAAACTGGGACAATTTAATGGACTCTCATTTGTTTGCCCACATTCCGTCCTCAACTGCTGAATATTCATGGTCAAATAAGCAAGACGGGAACTCTAGAGTTTATTGTGCTTTAGATAGATTACATTAACAACTCTGACCTTCCCTTCTGGGATAATTGCTATGTTTCAAGTGATGAAAGCACTTCTATCTCTTACCATCAGCCTCAGTTTCTTGAAGCAAAGCATGCTCTCAGCATTAAAAGACAGCGTAATACCCCGTTCAAGTTGAATTGCTCTATTCTCAATAATGACAAATTCTGTGCTGAGTTTAAAGCCTTCTACGCTAATCTTCACAGAGTTCATAATATGAATTTAATGAAAGATTTCTACTCTAATATCAACGCCTCTAAATCCTGGATCAGGCATTGGTCTAAAGAGTATTATGATCAGAGGAAGAGTGAGAAAAAGAAATATCTCCTAGAGATAAAGGATGTTAGAATCAAGTTGCAACATGATCTCCTCAATCTTAATTTGCATCTACTGGAGGGTAACCTGGAGCACACAATCAAAACCATTGAAGAATTTGAGGCCAAGGATGTTGCTGTGAGGAGCAAGATCATTTTCCAAAGTGCATGGACAATAGCAATTCTATTTTTTTTTTCCAGAATTGCCAAGAATAGGCTGCTTAGAAAGCAGATTACCACCATTAAAAATGATAATGGCACTATTTTGAATGATTCTAAAGATATCTCTGAATATTTTCATTCAAAATATTCTGACATCTTTTCTAATTACTATAACATAAATTGGAACAATACTGAAGCTAAGAAATTCTTAGATCTCCTGGACTCTTTGCCAGTCAATTTCATTGACCCTCTGAATGAGCAGATCCTAAATAAACCCTCTGAGGATGCAATTAAGCAAACCTTAAATAGTTTGTCCAAGGGAAAGAGCCCAGGTCCTGATGGACTTCCCCTTGAACTTTTTATTAAATTTTGGGATGATATTAAAGGTGATCTTACTCACATGGTTCATGGCTTTTGGCATACCAATCATTTACTTCCTGCTCTTACCCTTATTCCTAAAAATGATAATCCAGAATCTTTCAATGATTGGAGGCCAATATCATTGACCAATACTACCTATAAGCTCTGTGCAAAGATTTTGGCTAATAGGATCAAAAGCTACTTGCAAAAGAATATTAGCTTGCATTAGTCAGCATTCCTGCCTAATAGATACGTTCTTGACAATTATATTGCTGCCATGGAAGGCATGCATTGGGCTAGGCTGTCAAAGCAAAACTGTGTTCTTCTTAAGCTGGATTTCTCGAAAGCCTTTTACACTGTTAGATGGGACTTTCTTGACCTTGCTCTCAAAAAAATTGGTTTCCCTTCTAAACTGATTGATTTGATTTTAGGCCTCAACTTGAGATTTCAATCTTCTGTGATTATTATTAATGGATATCCTGGCAGATTTTTTTCTTTGATTAATGGGGTCAGACAAGGATGTCCATTAGCCCCTTATTTATTCATCATTGTGGCTGAAATGCTTACAAAGGTAATTCTGTATCACCAACAGACTGGTAATTTAAAAGGTTTGAGACTCCTTGATAATTTGAATCATTTAGCGCCTCACTCCCGTCCATCAATCACTTCGACAAAATTGGGATGCTCAACCCTGCTTCTAGGGGATAACATGCTTATTGGCGGACGCATTATCCATAAAGCAAGCATTTGCACCATAATCAAGTTGCGCCAACGCTTCCAACCTTCTAACCTCGGATTTCAATGATATAGAGATGAAAAATGCCTTGCTGACCTTATCCGATGGAGTAAACATGTCAAGAAGTGTGGAAGGAATCTGAGAAAAGACGGCTAGCCGACGAGAGAGTCCTACTACTCGGACCGGCCCCTGAAGTTTTCCGATTGGTCTTGGTGCTTCACAGGGCATTTACGAGCAATATGACCAGCTCCTCTACAATAGAGGCAAATGCGGTAGATGCAGCCTGGGATGATGTCGCACTTCGAGATTGTTTTCGAAGGGGATTATGTGATGATGTCACGGATATGCTGTTGTCTATGGAGGACCCGCAGAGTTTGGAAGAAGCCATCAGATTTGCAATTCACTGTGATAATCGGCTCTTCGAACGTAGGCAAGAGAGAAGTAGTCAAGTTTTTTCAATCACACGTCAAGTGTCTGTAGCTACGCCTGCCCTGATCTCATCTATAGAATCCAGCAGGTCCGGACCTGAGCCCATGCAGATTGATCGTTTAGTTCGAGGACCTTTATTTGCCACTGAGAAGCAGCGTCGGAGAGAGGCTAATCTTTGCCTCTACTGTGGAGGAGTGGTTATATTGCTCGTAGATGCCTTGTGAAGCGTCCAGACCGGTCAGAACACTTCAGGGGCCGGTCCGAGTAGTAGGACTCTCTCGTCGGCTGGCCGCCTTTTCTCAGACTCCTTCCACACTTTTTGACATGTTTATTCCATCGGATAAGGTCAGCAAGGCATTTTTCATCGCTATATCATTAAAATCAGAGGTTGGAAGGTTGGAAGCGTTGGCGCAACTTGATTGTGGTGCAAATGCTTGCTTTATAGATATTGCATTCGCCAGTAAGCACGCCATCCCTAGAAGCAAGATTGAGCATCCCGGTTCTATCGAAGTGATTGATGGATGAGAGATCTTCTCGGGTGCAATCACAAAATATACTATGCCTCTTCAGGTTTTGTTCGAGGGAGTTTCTTGTAGTATTTCCTTCAATGTCATCGCTAGCCCACATGCACCAATAGTCTTGGGTCTGCCTTGGCTCGAGCTACATAACCCACAGACTGATTGGCGTACTAGATCATTTTGATTTAATGGTCCTAACTCTAGTTCCAGTTCATCTGCAGTTCAGGTCTCTGCATCAACATCGGCTTCAGTCCGTGCAGTATCGTGGGCTCCTGATTCCGTCCTTGTTGTTCTTGTTTTTGCTCCATATTCTAATTTGACTCTTGCCTCTGCTCCAGTTCATACCCCAGATTCTGGCCATATTCTCGATGATGTCCCGGCTCCAGCTCCAGCTCTAGTTTCTGCTCTTGCTCTTTCTCCATTTCCAGTTCCTGCTTCTGCTCCTGCTCCAGTTCTTGTTCCTGTCCCTCCTGCTCCTGCTTTTGTAGCGGCGTCTTCATGCCCTCAGTTTGGTATCTCGAAGATTTCTCTTTGCGAGTTCGTTAAATCTGGAAGGCAAGATCCAAGTTCGGTATTTGCAATTCAGGTTCACCCATCAGCTAGCTCAGCACTAGTGAAGTCTGCTCTAATGCTCCCAGATAAATATGGCAACTTCTTTGATGTTTTTGACAAATTCAAGGCCAGCAAGCTCCCAGAGCATCGTCCATATGATTGTTCTATTGATTTGCAGTCCGGGACAATGCCGCCATATGGTCCGATATATGGTCTATCTCCCGCTGAGTTGAAGGTTTTGCGGGATTATATTGAAGAGAATCTAGCCACTGGTTTCATTTGACATTCTTTATCCCTGTTGGAGCGCCTATCTTCTTCGTCAAAAAGAAGGCTGATTTGTTGCGTCTGGTCATTGATTATCGTGGGTTCAATAAGATCACAGTGCCAAATCGGTATCCGCTTCCTTTGATCTCAGAGTTGTTGGCGCGACTCCAAGGTGCACATTATTTTACGAAGATTGATCTTTGGGGTGCCTACAATCTTATGTGGATCAGGGAGAGTGATGAGTGGAAATCAGCTTTTCGCACTCGATATGGCCATTTTGAGTACATAGTTATGCCGTTTGGACTTATCAATGCTCCAGCAGTATTCTAGCATGTGGCCAAAGATGTCTTTCGAGAGTTCTTAGACACTTTTGTTATCATCTATTTGGATGATATTCTTATTTATTCTAAGGCTCTCGAAGAATATGAGAGGCATGTTCAACAGGTCCTTCAGAAGCTTCGTGAGCACGGATTATATGCCAAACTTGAGAAGTGTCAGTTCGAGCAGGATAATGTGGAGTTCCTTGGCTATCATCCACATGGAGTCTCTATGGATCCCGAAAAGGTCAACACTGTTCTGGAGTGGCAAAGACCTTCATCCATTCGAGATGTTCAATGTTTTCTTGGGTCTGCCAATTTCTATCGGCATTTCATTCGGGATTGTTCGGAGCTTGCCCTTTCTTTGACATGCCTCACAGTTAAAGACGTGCCATTTGAATGAATTGTGGAAGCGGAATCTGCTTTCGTTACTCTGAAGCATGCCTTTACCATGGTGCCAGTCTTGACCTTCTAGGCATCTGTCTCGTGTTCCTACTTGGCTTCGGACTTTATTCCTATTTTCCTTGTTTTTGCGTAGGTTCATACATTTAACTGTAACAGGACTTAAACCCACTACCTCTGGAATGGTAGCTGTGCATCCTAACCGAAAAGGCCACGATGATTTGGATGAAACCGAATCACACACTCCAGACCTGATGGTTAATCGTCATAAGACCCAAGAACAGGCCTTTGCTATAGATCTATATTTCCTGTGGATAGGCAGCAGGATCTACAAGGATCTGTTGTCCCCCTCTAAAAGCTCTCATTCCTGTAAAGGAAAAAGCTTGAGTCTATACGAATCAGCTCTTAAGCCCTATTCTGAGTTCTGGCCATCCTTAATATTGGCTATGAAAAGCAGAAGCAGGGAAGGATGGTATGGATTCTGTTCCTTCGATGTTTTTTTTATGTAGTATCTTATAGTTTGAGTAGCGTTAAGCATGCTATGACATCTTTGCAAATGATCTATATACTTGACGTAAGACCCAAAACCCTGAAGGTCACAACCAAGTCTGTAAACCAAGAGATTTTTCGCAAGTATTCAAGTCAAGATTTCGTTCCACTCTTATGGCATGGAGTTCTTTAGTATCTAAGTGGAGAATTCCATTCGAAATCTTATATTTGACCTGCTTAAAATGGCATTTTCTTACGCCAGCAAGAGGTGAAATTGTCGATACTTTGCCCTTCTGTTCTTTCCAGTCATTTTTCCAAGCTTCAGGTTAGTTTGCATCGTAACTGCTTTTTCTTCCTTCATTCCAGAAGATCTTCAGAAAGGCTTTTCCAAAGAAACATTTAGGGAGAACAGAAATTGACTATATTTTCAACTCATCAACAAGATATTGCCTTCCACTCCTTCTGGATAAGGTTAGAAGAAAGTATGGCTGCTCAATCTAAGTTTGGTTTGTGTTTGTAGTAGGTCGACATAACAAGGAAAATATATTTGAAGAGGCTTATCTATGCACCAATCTACATGGTCATGACCAACGAAGTTGTAATTTTATAGAAATGATGAGCATGCAATCTGCCTATGGTGCTTTGTAATACTTTATGTTTGTTTGCCTTATTTAAACTGATTTAAGCTCTGGATAGTTATGGTGTCAGGCATTGCCGGGCTTTAGCAACCATTTGTTAGAGTTCATCTATGTAAAGTATGAAATCTCTTGCAACATGAGAGAATAAAAGCTGTCATACAATTAATGTCATGGAAGAAGTAGAATTAGTTGAGAATGGAGTTTGTATTCAAATGCATGAATTGCTTGTATGCCTTTGTTCATAAATTTAGAAAAGAGGAACGATAGTAAAAAGGTCATTTTCTAGTGAAATATGTAGCATAAAGTGGTTGTATTCATTTGGTTCCATCAATAGCTACCAGATTGGGCAATGGTTACTGACATAAATAAATTTATAGATTATACAGTCATGGAATTGAAACAAATTTGGGTAAAATGCTTTGTTCAAAATATAACCAATAATGGTCATTGGTAACACGTAGAGAAATATGTAGGTTGAAGAATTCTAGAACATTGTTGTTCCTTTTTATCTTTAATTTTGGCATTATGTAGCCATAACCTCATGCTTTCAGCTTGTTTATGGTGATGCTTGAGACATAAAAGGCCATGAAGTTACAATGGTGGAAGTGGAATTCATTGCATAAGACACCTCAATCGAGTAGTTTTGGGACAAGTGTATTAACAATTGGGCCAAATAATAATGGACCTAATATTGATTGTATGAATGCAAAAATACATCTCGTTATATTGTCTTGTAGTTGTTGGTAAGCTTTTATGAATAATTTCATATGTGTAGACTTCCATAAATTTGAATACTCTTGTGTTGTTACAATGTGCATGTACCAAATGGTACCGATTAGCTTCAAAAATATATTGATGACTATGTTTGTGCATTAAACCATGGTATTTTGCAAAAGAGTGAGTTAACTTTAAATGTATGTTAAAATATTGATGGTTATGTTTGTGCATTAAACCATGGCATTTGCAAAAGAGTTGAAACTAAAATTGAAATTTGTATGCAAAGTTGCACGTTGAAGCATGTGGCAATTGGTAATTTGTGAATAGGAGAAATGGAAGAAGCCTTTAGTTGTTTTTTGGTTTAAAATATTTTATGCTAAAACTTGGCATATGAATGCACAATTTCTAGTTCAACATCTAGGATTATCTAATATTGTCATGGACATTGTCAATTGATTGTTGTTGTTGACATAGTTTCTTTCAAGTTCATATATCTTGTGAATATTTGTTGAGGAGGTTGTGAGGTTACAATAAGTTTACTCTATTATTTACAAATAGAATTCCCATACAAACCTAGTACTTACAAATGAAGTGAATATTCATTGAGGATGCTATGAAGTTGCATGAAGCAAGTACCAATTGCAACACAATTTAAGTTTATTCAAACATTTTCAAATAGAATCATGGGCGATGTAGCAGTTTAAATGACATAGCACTCCTCATGCAGAGGTATGTGCATGCTCATTTCTCAGGGTTTTCGCCTGCGCGACAAAGACTCTTCCCTATGAGCAGGGGGAGATCACGGGGAGCTTGTTTTGGGGTCATTAAGCCATCTATTCTTCCTCCACGAGCATGAGAGCTTGGGGCGGGGAGCTCTCGAGGAGAGGATTTAGCGGAGGCATATATGTGCATGGCCAAGGATAAATGTCCTGGGCTGGATGGCATCCCTGGGGAGTTTTCGGACTTATTGGGAGTGGGTGGTGAGTCTTTGTACCGGTGTATCTTGAGTTCTTTGCAGTCTTCTCAAATGGATAGGATCTTGAATAATGCATTTCCTTGTTTCCTAAGGTTAAGACCTTCTACCATTAATGATTGGAGGCCTATCTCCTTGTTGTCCTCGTGGTACAAGATTATTGGGAAAGCCACGGGCAGAAGTTGAAGCCGGTGTTGACTTCTTCCATTAGTAAAGTGCGATACGGGTTTGTTCTGGGAGGAACATTTTGACTAATGTTGCCGCTTAACTTATGAGGGCCTTTATTGGGCGGAGAACAGTCAAGGCATTGCCTATCTTAAGCTTGACTTTGCCAAAGCTTACGATAGTGTCGGATTGGGAGTTCTTATGCGCCATGATGTTAGCGTTGGGCGTGGTCTACACTTTCTGAGAGATCATGAAGGCTGCATAGGTCGGCCACGGGCTATGGTGGTGTGCGGGGTGAACCCTCCGCCTTTTTCTCCTTAGGCGAGGGGGTGCGTCGAGGGGTGCCCTTTGGGCGCCGTTTTTGTTTACGATTGTGGCGGAGGCCTTTGTCTCCGATTGTTTTTTTTGCGGTGGAGGAGGGTGGTGGATGGGCTTGAAATGCGGGGATGGTAGCCAGCCAGATTATTAACGGTTCGCCGATGACACTTTCCTCTTCTTGGTGGCGGAAGAGAGGAATACTGCGGAATGTGAAGGGTTCTTTGGATACTTTCTCCTTGGCCTCGGGCATTCTTCCGAATTGGGGTAAATGCTCGCATTATGGGCCCGACTAACTCTGCCTCCCCTTGTTTGGCTCTATTCCCTTGGAAGGTACTTCCGGTAATGTGTGTGTACTAAGGCATTTGGGTATTCCCTTTGGAGGGAATGTTTCCATGGGGAGGATGTGGGATGAGATTTTGCAGGGGTTGCAGAAACACCTCAATTGATGGAAGGGTAGCAAGTTGTCCATGGCAGGTAGGATCACTATTGCCAAGTCAGTACTTTTGTAGCACTCATGTGTATCTGACATCTGCGGCGTTAGCTCGAGGGGTAAGATGAGGCTTTGGATAAGATTGTTCGAAATTTTGTGTGGGGCGGGGATGATGAAGGGGCGGTTGTTAAAGTGGCTTGGTGGAAGTGTCTCCACCCCCGGGAGGATGGGGGCTTGGCCATTTTGGATTTGGTGCTGCATAGTAAGGTGTTGGTCTCCAAGTTTGTTTGGAGCACTCTGCAGGATGGAGCATCTTCTCTGGTGCGGACATTTGTTATTTGCGATCTTTTTCGCCATTGTGTGGCGTTTGGGAAGCCGTCTGTGCATGTGGAATTGCCCTAGGCACTGTTGTATAGTCTCCGGCCTTTCCCACATGCATCCCCTTTTCTCACGGGGGTGTTGCGGGCTTGGGATCATGTGTGTGTGCTCTTCCAGCTAGATTATGCCTCAGTTTATCACCACTCTTCTCCTTTCTTGTGGGTTCCTCTACCCCTGCGCTTTTTGCCCTTTGGTCGCTTGTGTGCATGCTCGGACCTTGAGGCCGTTGGAGGCGAGCTCTTTGTGCTCACCTTGGAGGATTGGTATTGGGGTGGTCAGCTAGCCGTGGGAGTTCTTCGAACTCACTTTCCCCACAATGGGGCGATGTGAGCTATCACGGGAACAAGTGGCGGGGGAGTATTCGCTACACATACCTATAGTCCCTCGGGATGATGTGGTGGTGCGGGTTTGGAAGATTCATCCGGATGTTGTGTCTTCTTGTTTTGTGTGGTCTTGTTCACGGGTGTTGGCTATTCATGACACTCTGCCCCTTCAGGCAAAGCGGTCTCTGCGGCTTCGGGTTCTCGATGGCTTCGGTTTGGGCGAGGACATGGAGCTCACTTTCCCACCGAAGGTTAGGGTGCTTATGGCGGTGGTGGTGCACGGCTATGTATCGGGGTGAATGCCCTTGTGAGTCGGTTTAGGCGGTGTGAGCCCTCTCGCCCTTGTTGTGGCCGCCATCGTGAGGCTGTGGAGCATTGTCTGTGGAGCATTGTCTGGTTTTATGCCCTCACTTGCAGGCTGCCTGGGATTGGGTCAGGGCTTTGTTTCAGGTGAGTTTGACTAGCCGCCTGATTCTTCGCTTCATGTGTATCACGGTGCTTGGCGCTCTTGCGGCAGCAAGCCTGCATCTGTCGTGGCTTGGTTGGTGTGGCTGATTGATTTAGGCGGCGGTTGTGGATCTTTCGGGGATTCACTGACTGTAGCCTCTCTGATTCCTCGACTCAGATACAAACTATTTCAAAGCTTTCTGGTGTTCCCGGAATTAGTAGAGCGGAAGTTTGCCATTTGGCGGGACTTCTTGGGTGTTGTAGATGGTGATGGTCGGTTTGTACAGCAGTAGAGTTGCAGTTTTTCTGTGAGTTTGTTGTGGAGTGTCGAGGTATCGCTGTCTCTTTGGGGCAGTTCTCCTTCCTCCTCACTTGCTTTGTAACATTACCATTCTTTTAATATATTGATGACACAGTTCTTCAAAAAAAAAATATTTGTAGTTTAATCTGAGATGCAAAAGTGCAGAATGAAGCAATGCAAATATTTGCATCCCAAATGTTCATCTAAGAAATCATGGTCACGTAAGAACATACAAACATGCATATGAGCTTGCAAGAGCTTCCAACTGATTTGATGTCACATCTCATGCTCTGAACGTAAAATTATGCTGCAAAAGAGGCCTTGAGGCCATATTCTTTAGCATAGAGTGGATGTCATATAATATGAGATGTGTGGACAGCAAACATAGAGAGCGGTTCATGATAACAATAAAGGAAATGAATTAAGTACATGTGCAGTTGATTCTGACTTGCGCTAATTAAAGCATGATTCAGATCTGGTTTACCTTTGAACTTTGGCTTGTTCCTCTGAATATTCATCTGCTTGCACCTCCCTTTGCAACCGATTTGTTTAATCGACAATGGAATTGGTAATATGCTGATGCAGAGTACAATACAATCCAGAGGTAAATCAGATATTGATTCTTCTTTATTCTTCAACTTCCTGCAATTAGATTAAGGCACAAACCTATTCAACAACTAATCCTTCTTGAAATTAATGGCAGAAATAAGATCCTAAACATACACAAAAAACACAAAGCCTTCAAGGCATGCATACAGAAAATCGATGGCCTAAGATCGTCCTCCATGCCATGTAGTGTTCAATTAAATACGTTCGTTTTTTATAGGTCTGACTGCAGATCTTCCTATGTGGCCTCATTTCTGCATGTCCACAAGTTGGAAGGATGAAGAAATTATTAACCTTAAGGGCACTACACAGGCCACACATACATCAATAACAAAATATATAGCCTCCAGAAGCATAAGATGTGTGGACAATAAACATGGGGTAGGGTTCATGATAACAATAGAAGGAATGAGTTAAGTACATGTACAATGGATATTCAAGCTCTTAAGAACATCTATACTCCAACAACAAATAAAATTTCAAGTCCTATAAACCGTTTAAATGACACCTTTGTGCAAGTTGCTGAATAAGTCTTACACAGTCCACCATAGCTCTAGGGTCAAAGAAAGATAATCTGTGCTAATTAAAACATGATTCTGATTTGCACTAATTAAAGCATGATTAATATTCATCTGCTTGCACCTCCCTTTGCAACTAATTTGCTTAATCGAGAATGGGATTGGTAATATGCTGATGCATAGCAACTACTCATAGTAGAGTACAATACAATCCAGGGTAAATCAAATATTGATTCTTCTTTGTTCTTCAACTTCCTGCAATTAAATTAAGGCACAAACCTATTCAACAACTAATCCTTCTTGAAAGGGTAAATTAATGGCAGAAATAAGATCCTAAACATACACAAAAAACACAAAGCCGTCAAGGCATGCATATAAAAAATTGATGGCCTGAGACCATCCTCCATGCAGTGCAGTGTTCCATTAAATACATTCATTTCTTATAGGTTTGACTACAAATCTTCCTATGTGGTCTCATTTTTGCATGTCCAGAACTTGGGAGGATGAAGAAATCATAACCTCAAGACACTACATAGGCCACATAAACATCAATAATAAAAATATATAGCCTTCAGAAGCAATAAAACTTGCAAATATTACCTACTCTATCCATACTCAGAAGCAACATATTTATCCTTCTCAAATGGGTATCAATCAAGGACATGGAACTTACTGCATCGGGTTACATTGTTGCATTCCATCTGTTGTGCCATCAAGCTACCAAGAAATAAAATAAAAAAGTATTGTGGCAGCCCACATCCAAAGATCTTTAGGAGATCAAAGTTACTTGAATTATCACCTACAATGCATGAACATGAACAATAGATATTTGAGAGGTGCTGAAACGACTAGAATTTTCAAACTTTTTCCAATTATAACATTCTATGTCAGTACTTGAAAAAGCATTGGCATGCAGCAAAGAGAAAGGAGATTCATTGCAAAAAAGTTCTTGGCTGGAGAACTGGAAGCACATGCAAAATAAGTAATGCACTATGGAAACAATAACTCAAAACACAAAACAAAACTGTGAGAACAGGAACTGGTCGCTGCTAAATCTCATAATCATTATATCACTGAATCAGCTAGAATGGACATTAGAAATCACACATTTACATGCCACTCAGTTATTTACTTGGGTTGTTAAGATGCAAATGAGTAAATATAAAGGTATACTTCCATATCTCATCCAGAAATTAGTGCAAATCAGAATCATGCTTTAATTAGTGCAGGTTACCTTCCTTTGATCCTAGAGCTATGGTGGACTGTGTAAGACTTATTCAGCAACTTGCACAAAGGTATCATTTAAACAGTCTATAGGACTTGAAATTTTATTTGATCTTGGAGTATAGACGTTCTTAAGAGCTTGAATATCCATTGTACATGTACTTAATTCATTCCTTCTATTGTTATCATGGACCCTACCCCATGTTTGTTGTCCATACATCTTATGTTTCTGGAGGCTATATATTTTTGTTATTGATGTATGTGTGGCCTATGTAGTGCCCTTGAGGTTAATAATTTCTTCATCCTTCCAACTTGTGGACATGCAAAAATGAGGCCACATAGGAAGATTTGCAGTCAAACCTATAAAAAATGAATGTATTTAATCGAACACTACATGGCATGATAATGATTTGCATGCTGCAGCAGTGTTCCACAATGTTCCTCTAGTTATAGGGATAAGAATTTTGGAGCTAGCTTCTGGTCTCTGGCGCCATCTCATTTGAAACAAGGCAAAAATTGCATTCACACAACTGTTATTTCGACTGTGTATATTTTTGTCCGAGTATATTTTTATCCTATCTCATCCACACTGAAGTTGCCTGAGTAAAACCTGTAGTCCTCGCTCAACCACATGAAATTGTTTAGGGTCTGGGTTCGGGATTATCTGCAAGACAGCCCTCTGTGAGTCCTTGTTCAGGTTAAAAAGTTGCACTTTGATATATATCCATTCTTGGAAGATTTGGCAGAAATAGGCAAGTAAAAAGCTAAAAGCACAAGGTGCTTATACAAAACTAAAGATGTGAAAAGGCTGAAAGTTGCTCGAATGCTTGAGTAGTTGCCTCTATATCAGATATGTACAACTATTTATATTCCTGTGCAATGCAAATGCAAAGGGCAAAGAATTGTGGAACAACTTATTCAAAGAAACATACAAAGACTTTACCCTATCCATTATGGGGATTCAAAATCAAATGCTTGAGTAGTTGCCTCCATATCAGATATGTACAACTATTTATATTTCTATGCAATGCAAATGCAAATGCAAAGGGCAAAAACTGTGGAACAACTTATTCAAAGAAACATATAAAGACTTTACCCTATCCATTATGGGGATTTAAAATCAGGAAAGGCTGCTTTGACGAACCTTATTTATTTGATACTTCATCATCACGTGGAGTTGGGTAGTACTCTTTGATACTTCATCATCACGTGGAGTTGGGTAGTACTCAGGTAGATCTAAACATCTTATTTGGTAGAGGCTTATCAAACATTTATGAACAAAATTAGTAGTCTTATCTTTTATCTCCACTATTGTTAAGTTGGATGTTCCTCCTTGAGGTATATGTTCATTTCGTTGTTGGCTAAAGTTTTAATGCATATAATCAAGCAACCAACTCACCTCTCACATGGTGCAAACATTAAGTGGTCCAAACATTTAGGATTTGGATTCATGTGTAGGAGTGTATCATGATCCAAAAAAGTTGCTCATCTTTTCATGGTGTAACATTATTAGTATCCTTGGAGATAACACACTATTTGCATAGGCTAACTAATAAGAAAAAAATTTAGAAAAAGTGGGATAACAACTCACATTTGCTCAAATTGAAAATATTTCACAACCTCCCTTTATGCTATACTTCTTGTGCTTAACATAGATGCCCAAGAAAATACCAATGCACATATGTTTGTAAGGTCATCAAAAAATTACAATGTGTTATTAAAAAAAAAGCCATTTTAATATATTTTTATGAAAGCCCAGCAACGCTGGGCATTTTTTCTAGTATATAGATATTTAACAAAAGTGGCGTCAAGACTTCCTCGAACCATTGATTGATGTTTGAGTGGTCAACACTGAATATCGACGTGGTGATGTCGATGCCATGTCGATCGCCTTGATTATCAATGTCAGTCACTTGTAGTAGATAACAAGAACGAATCAAATGAAGGTGGGTTTAATCCTAATCCAACTGCCAAATTTCTCTTACAGTTATGTCCTAGCATACAACAGGAAGCCGAGAATAAATTGACCCAAATACCATCATTTCCTTTGACAAGAATGGGGCACTGAAGATCTCATATTGTTATAAGGAAGCTAGTTGGGACGCGATTCTCAATTTAGCAGCAACTGGCATTAGCGGGGAGCTGCTAGCTGGACCATTTAGCTTACCTAACACGATTGTATTCAACCTATAATCCGGAATTGTTCCATTCCCTATTTTTCCCTAAGTCATGGTATTAAAGTGCATTTTTCCCTAACTTTACCATATTTTTCCAGTAAAGTGCATTTTTCGCTCATCAACTGGTCGCATTTTTTTCCTTCTCGAAGACATGGTCTATGGCTGGTAGAGTTTCCTACATGACCCGGTCTTTCTGGAACAGAGGTCAGGCGGATTAATATTCCCTATTTTTCCCTATTTATGTTTCATTCCCTATTTTCCCTAATATATGGTATTAAAGTGCATTTTTCTCCAAGTTTACCCAAACCAAACCAAACCAAACCAAACCAAACCAAAGGATATTTCAGGGGGGTTTTAATTAACGCATATGAGTAATGGTTGTGTAGAAAAAATTTTGGGCCCTTCAGGCTCTTGAGAAAAATATTGCTAACGTTAAACATAAGAAAAGTTCAATGGAACAAACATAAGAAAAGTGCAATAGAACAAACATGTAATGAATAGCAACTTTAGAATATGGGGCTTCCATGCAATGTATGCTTGCAAAAGCATAGTGCCTATATCTTGCAAAACTATACCACCTATATGTTTGACACATAAGGATGAGATACTATAGGAATTGATATTGCAACCACCATAGATGGTGAAGCTTCAAATTTGATGTTTAAAGAACAAATAGGGACTTGAACCCAACACATCCTTGTAAAACAGTAGTGCCTATATCTTGCAAACCCATACCAGCTATATCTTCATCAAATACGGATGAGGTACTACACAAATTGATACTGCAACCACCATATATGGTGAAGCTTTAAATATAAAACAATGTCTGTGTTTAAAGAACAACAAAATTACTTGTAACATAAAAGCAATTTGGCAACAAAATGTCTTATGTAGAATGTCTTGTAAGCTCTAACACCAATGTGCAGAAAGTGCACAACTGTTGAAGTTGTGCTACATATTCATCAAGATAGAATGAGTGTATGGTACTAAAACTCAAAATTATAAGCATAGAGCATGAATATAAATGATAAACCTAATGATGAAGTTCTAGAATTGCAAAATGCTTTTGCCTTTCATCTTGAAAATGATAAACCTGATGATGAAGTGCACATGATGATGAAGTGCACCTGCATGTTTTTCTAGCATTGCAAAATGCTTTTGCATTTCATCTTGGTAAAATGCAAGCCTGTCTTTGCACTTATTGATCATCCAAGAGCATGCACCATCAAGATTGTCACATGAACTGGTATTACTGCAACCTACTGACAGTAATAACGTATTTGCCCAACATATCCCATTTTTAAAATGCCATGTAATATATCTGGGATGTAGAAGAACAACACTTGTATTTCCTGATATACATGTTTTACCATGACCACAAGTTTAAAATAAAGAAAGAGTTCAAACCTTGCTTGACATGCGCGATGCAAATGGCTGAGCAGCAGTTGAAATCTGCTTGTGAATCTATGCAACTAAAGAAAAGAACATGATCTGTGCACATAACATGCAACAAAAGGATAACTCATACCATTCTCATTCACGAAGGTTATTGCTCTAGTTCCAGTTTTAGCCTCTTCATTCCTTCTATCCATGCATTTAGTTAAGACGAGTGCTTCGAAGATAGCAACAATGGATAAGAGAAAGAAGAGGAAGAATTTGTGCAAGCTTCTTCTTTGGAACACTGCACAATGCAACAAGAGATATACATAGGAGCTGAGTTAGACAAATTCAGTTTTAAGGTATATTTGCGATTGTTTTGGTCCTCTCTATATGTATATAACAACAAGAGACATTCAGTCTGATGTTTTTAGTTTTCAGCTGTTTCAGCAAATGCCCAACCCAAATGTGACTTCATGAAAGATTATAGTGGGTGCATTAACATTGCACGACCAGCTCAAAGAAGCATATCTGATATTCCAGCAAATGCCTGAGGGAGATGTTATATTATGGAATTTAATGATTTACAGGATATGCCCTGGAAGAACAGTGGAGAGATGAATCACAGTGTACATAAAAAAAACATCATGCAAAGAAGAAGTTAAGGTCTGTAAAAAAGGAACATCTAACTTTGAAGAATTTTGTTTTTTGTTTTATAACCGAGAGAATATATCTTAATAGATTTAATTAATAGGATAAGGACACTTTTTTTTTAAAAAAAAAAAGGAAACATGATGTGGCAAGCCAAGTGGATAGGTCAGAATTTAAATAATCTTTGTATGCTAAAAATTTGACTGCTAATAACTTCTTGGCTTTAATTCCATAACTTGAAAACATATGTTGTGCTGGAACAAGAAGGAGATCATATTGAATAAACTAGTTGTCAATGCTTTGTAACCAATAGGTTTGTTCAATAATGCCATATAAAGTAATGCCATATAAAGTATCAGTACTAAATAAGATATTAATATAATGTAGTTGAGATATTACTTTCAAAGGGGCATCCAAGCTTTGCTTCTCCGCTTTTTCTGCGCAAAGGAACTTTCAAAATGCATTTAGGATACATGAGCTCCAATGAAACACCTAGATTATGCATATGTCAAACTAAGCCAACCAATTGATATGATTTGCAGGAGTCTCAAATAGATAGAAATTTTTAGGATCGATAAGCATTGAAACGGCTTAGTCAAAACCCTAAGCGATCCCTTCCCTCATCTAATCATATTTCAGATTTTAGGGACATTTGATGCCAGTAAGCCATGCCATAATCCCAACTTTTCCCACTGGTTTCAATTTGGATTCAGGTTCAAAGTTATTTTCACCATACGAGAGAATGCGTTTGCACTTTTAAAGCTTTAGAATAATTTCCTAGATGTGTGGGACGTTGTACTTGAGGGATTCTATTTAAAAAATCAAAATTTTAAAGTCAATATTAACTTAAGCTTATTAAAGCAATTATTGTCACTCATTAGGAAGAATAGAATAGAATAGAATAGAATAGCAACAAAATGATGACCTTGATTAGCTATGACATAAGTTGGCAAAACTAAAGGAGCATCCGCTTCAATCTAAAACAAAATATGAGTATGTCACAAGGTCCTTCTCGAAATGTTTGTACTAGCTAGGCACTTGTTGAAAACTTAAATGAGCATAAATATTGCATCTAGGATATAGCTATGATCACCTAATGCACATTGCAAAGCATATGTTCTAGATAATTTTGTAGTTGGAAAAATTGCTCTTGATTTCTAATGGCTAAATCGAAAGGAAGATAAATCCAAACTACACTCTATCAGTCACTTCTCTTTACTATATATATATATCTACCAAAAGTGGCGTCAAGACTTCCTCGAACCATTGAATGATATTTGAATGGTCAACATTGAATATCAACGTCGTGACATTGATGCCATGTCGATCGCCTTGATTATCGATGCCAATCGCCTGTAGAAGATAGCAAGAACGAATAAAATGAAGGTGGGTTTAATCCTAATCCAACTGGAGAATTTCTTTTACAGTTATGTCATAGCATACAACATGAAGCCTAAAATAAATTGACCCAAATACCATCATTTCCTTTGACACGAATGGGGGATGACATGGCACACTAAAGATCTCATATTGTTATAGGGAAGCTAGTTGGGACGCGATTCTCAATTTGGCAGCAACTTGCATTAGCCGGGAGCTGCTAGCTGGAAATCACGGACCATTTAGCTTACCTAACACGATTGTATTCAACATGTACTCCGAAATTGTTTCATTCCCCATTTTTCCCTAATATACGGTATTAAAGTGCATTTTTCCCCAAGTTTACCCTATTTTTCCATTAAAGTGCATTTTTCGCGGTCGCATTTTTCACTCGTAAGTTCGCATTTTTTTTCCTTCTCGAAGACCTAGTCTATGGCTCGTAGAGTTTCCTACATGACCCGGTCTTTCTGGATGCTCCTTCTCAGGAGGATGAAGATTCAAGTTCGGATGAAGAATTTGTAGTTGCTTCTGCTGTAACGAACGTAGATGTTTGCAAGAAACAGAAAAGGGTTCGTTTTGCTGATGATGTGGTTTTCCCCTCGCGGAAATAATAAAGAATGGAGATCAAGAATGTTGAGAATGTCAAAAGGGCCTTGCAGAAATCGAGTAAGAAGATAAGTTCGAGAAGATGAAGCTAAAAAGACGAAGGCCGGTCGTGCCAGAATCAAATAAAACGAAACGAGAATAGAAGCTTTGGTTGGATCAAACTTCCCGCAAATAGGATTGCTCCTATATACTCACATGTATCATTCTCGAAGAGGCGCGCATAACTATTCCTACTAGTCCAAGTCCGTATGTCCCCAATCAGTATTTACGGCCCAAGTCAGGTATGTCCCACCGCTAAAGGCCAAATCTCTCCTAAAACTCCCCACGGCCCGGATGACCCTCCCAATACCACCACGAATGGATGTTACCCCCGCGGCAATCCATGGTGAAAGTACACGGGTGTAGGAAAGAGGCCAAGGGAGATCAGAGTCCAAGGGTACCCGGAGAAAGGGCGATGAGCACGCCATACACCTGTTAGGGTCCAATGAAAAGAGAACCTTGACCACCTTCCGGCCCGAGGAGACCCTTAAGAAAAGGCGAAACATGAGGGAATGGCCGCCAAATCCTCAAACAGAGCCCACGGCAACTGAGCCGGAATAGCTGGCTTCCTAAACACAATAGAGTGACGAAGGGACTGTGCCAACAGAGCCAAACCTGGGGATTGTTGCTCCTGCAACAACTGCCAGATGAATTTCGACACTAGAACCTTCGTGTGCAACGACACATCAAGCATACCCAAGCCCCCCCTGCATGCGGGATGCACACACTTCCACCATGCGACCTTCATCGTAGCCCCTCCTCATTCCCTCCCCAAACAAAATTGCGAATGGTGTCATCCAACTCCTTAACCACACTTTCTGGCGCAAGTATGCAGGAGGCTGCGTAAACATGAGTGCTACAGAGCACTGACTTGGCTATCGAATCATTACCAGCCATGGTGAGTTTACTTCCCCTCCACCAATTCAAATCTTTGCTTAAGATTACGCAATGTCTCGCCCCAAATTGCCCTAGCATTAATGTCCAAGCCAAATGGTATGCCTAACGGTTTGGCGGTACTGTGTGTGGCGGTGTTAGAGCCCAGGGAAGCCCGACTCAACCACGGGGAGGAGGTTCCTCCAGTACCCACATGGCCGAGCACTTTGACCAGTTAAGCAAGCATCCCGAAGCTAAAGAAAAGGCATCCAAAATAGTCTTGGCTGCCCGGAGATTGGACTTCGATTGCATGAAGAAAGAGAAATGTATCATCCGCGAAATTGATCGCGAAAACATTTGCGACCCATCTTCCATGCGGAGACCTTGCACCACATTGTCAGCAATTGCCACCTGAAAAAGTTGCGAAAGAGCTTCTGCCACTATAGTGAACAGGAAGGGGCCAACGGACATCCCTGCCTAATGCCTCGGCCCACAGAGAAGATTGAAGAGGTCTCACCCTGACACTAGATCGTAAGCCCTAGCGGACACGTCGCGACTTCATAACCGTTTCCACGAAACTAGGCCCGCACCCAAAGGCTCGCATCATATCGCCAAGAATTGCCCGGTGATCATCATAAGCCTTGGCAAAATCCAAATTTTAAGAAAAACAAGGGCTGCCTCATCCTACGAGCCACTCCCTCAAAAGCAAAGCAGACCACATTATGAAGAATATTCCGAGGTATAAAACCCGATCGCCTTCTGCACTAATGGCGTGAACTAGTACTGGCTTAAGCCTCTCAGCCAAAGCCTTAGCAATGATTTTATACACTACAGACAATAGAGTAATAGGCCTCCAGTCATTGATGGTTTTAGGATGCTTACACTTGGGTATAAGTGAAATACAACCTGTATTCAGCAGAGGATGCATCGAGTTATTCCCCAAAAGATCCACATACACCGCAACACCGAAGTCCCCACCCATTCCCAGTACTTCTGAAAAAACTCCACTGGTATTCCATCCAACCCAGGACACTTATTCCGAGCCAACAGGCGGCATGCGTCCCCCAACTCCTGCCCTGTCAATGGCTCCTCTAAGCTCTGTCTTTGAAGGGCTGAGATTCTTGGCGATACCTTGGCCAGCACCAGCTCTTGAAAAACACTCTGTGAGGGAAGCGGGTTCTCCTTGAAAAATGTTTCATAGTCTTTTTGCTACAAAGGCCTTGATAGCATCCGTTCTTTGCAACAACACTCCACAGGTGTAACTATGTCCGCCATGGCTGCTGCATACTTCTTCTGGCGGGCTGCTCGGAAAAAGACTTTAGAGCAAGTGTCAGACTGCTTCAGCCACGTCAAACCCGCTTTGACCCTGGCCTGCGACACCTTGGCCTCCTCCTCAACCTCAATCTGACGAAGCACCTGCTGCTCACGCAAGCCATCAGAGACCCGCCCTCTAAGAGTCTCCAGTTCCGCATATAAGGCATCCAACCTGCGACGCTGAGCCAAAGCCTTTTGCCGCCCCATTCTTTTCAAGAAATCGCTTTTACCCTAGCCAATCTTTGTAACCATTGCACTCATTCCATTTGCTTTTGGTGAATATCTGGCGCCAAATGAGCTTTTACAAAATTTTGTGAACTCTGGATCCTGAAGAAAGGTTGTGTTAAGCTTAAAAACCGTCCTGAGAGGCCGCGGTGGGTGGTCATGAAGTCGCTGAATGATCTGGGGAGTGTGATCAGAGACAGAGGTGGCCAGAACATTCACCCTAGTGAAGGCTGGAGCATAATCCAAGACTGCTGAAGTGCCATAAACTCTATCCAGCCTAGAGTATGCCCTACCATGCCCCAGCCAATTATTGCACCAAGTACAGTTAGTTTAGTAGGTGATTGATCGGATTCATTGATGAATGAATGCCCGAGCTTTCGTGGTTTGAGTAGACTTGAAATACAAGGGGCTTTCCATTGCTACAGTGCATCGTGAAAGCTTATTTGCGCCACAGTATTTCATATGTTTAACCATTGAAGTTTCATATTAGTTTGAACTAATTGTAGAGCAAATGTTTTGATCAAGTGTGACTTGTAGAATTGAATTGCTAGACATTATCCTATCTAAGATTTTCTAACAAATATTGCTAACATTAAACATAAGAAAAGTTCAATGGAACAAACATAAGAAAAGTGCAATGGAACAAACATGTAATGAATAGCAACTTTAGAATATGGGGCTTCAACGCAATGTATGCTTGCAAAACCATAGTGCCTATATCTTGCAAAACTATACCACCTATATGTTTGACACATAAGGATGAGATACCATAGGAATTGATATTGCAACCACCATAGATGGTGAAGCTTCAAATTTGATGTTTAAAGAACAAATATAGACTTGAACCCAACACATCCTTGCAAGACAGTAGTGCCTATATCTTGCAAACCTATACCGGCTATATCTTCATCAAATAAGGATGAGGTATTACACAAATTGATACTGCAACCACCATATGGGTTTGTAAATGCTTGTAACCAATGCTTTGTAACCAATAGGTTTGTTCAATAATGCTTTGCTTCTCCGCTTTTTCTGCGCAAAGGAACTTTCAAAATGCATTTAGGATACATGAGCTCCAATGAAACACCTAGATTATGCATATGTCAAACTAAGCTAGCCAATTGATACGATTTGCAGGAGTCTCAAATAGATAGAAATTTTTAGGATCGAAAAGCATTGAATCAAAACCCTAAGCGATCCCTTCCCTCATCTAATCATATTTCAGATTTTAGGGACATTTGATGCCAGTAAGCCATGCCATAATCCCAACTTTTCCCACTGGTTTCAATTTGGATTCAGGTTCAAAGTTATTTCACCATACGAGAGAACGCGTTTGCACTTTTAAAGCTTTAGAATAATTTCCTAGATGTGTGGGACGTTGTACTTGAGGGATTCTATTTAAAAAATCAAACTTTTAAAGTCAATATTAACTTAAGCTTATTAAAGCAATTATTGTCACTCATTAGGAAGAATAGAATAGCAACAAAATGATGACCTTGATTAGCTATGACATAAGTTGGCAAAACTAAAGGAGCATCCGCTTCAATCTAAAACAAAATATGAGTATGTCACAAGGTCCTTTGCGAAATGTTTGTACTAGCTAGGCACTTGTTGAAAACTTAAATGAGCATAAATATTGCATCTAGGATATAGCTATGATCACCTAATGCACATTGCAAAGCATATGTTCTAGATAATTTTGTAGTTGGAAAAATTGCTCTTGATTTCTAATGGCTAAATCGAAAGGAAGATAAATCCAAACTACACTCTATCAGTCACTTCTCTTTACTATATATATATATATATATACAAGTTTTTGTACTATAAATGGGTCTATGAGCTATGGTCTACAAAGATCGGAGAGTAAAATTCAAGCTTCTAAAGTTGGGTGCCAAGAATTAAGTAAGAAGAACTCATAGTCGAAGTTAAATGGGTCGACATTGTCATATTTCATGTAATTTGGTAGTCTTTCTTTTAATCCAAATTGTTTTTTGCTCAAATCGAATTCAAGCATAATAATCCGTTAATTTATTAGGAACATACTGTGAAACAATAATGCCTTTAATGCGCATCTTGTTTGAGTTTTTTACATTCTCAATTGTCCTGTCAGACAAATAGTCCATCTAATCCAAAATCATGATGTTTTAAGCTAAATCCCTTGCCTAATAGCCATTAGAGGAAGCGTACCATTGTTTAGAACTTCTAGTAGTTAGAATCACCACTATTTATTAGAACTTCTTCATCTACATAATAAGAATGATTCAATGTTTAGTGGAAGTGCCATGCTGAAAGCTTGTTTTCCAATCCATAATGGTCCTCCTTTTGGAATCTTCAAAGTTGTTGGAATTGGTAATTTTCTTGCATTCCACACCATCATTTGAGACATTGTTGAAACTTATCATTCCACTAATATTTTGTTAGATTAAATGTAACTCCAAGTATTATTTTTTTGAATAGCGAATTCCATCATACATGGTCCCATCTGGCAACCACTAAATTGGTTTTGTAAAAGAAGGTAATAACTCTGATACTTTTGCCCTAGCTTTCATTGATTGCAGAACAAATACCTGGAGTGTATCTCCATCAAAATACTCACTAAATGGATCCTTGAATCCTTGAATCCTAACCATTAGAAGTTCTCGGTGAAGATTTTATTAAGAAAGTTGAAAGTTGAAGTTACCTTAAGGGCAAGGTCAAATCGAAAAGTGAAGCTAAACTAAAAGAGTCGACCTAAATGAATGTCAGAGTCAAACCTTTCGTCAAAGATTGATCTGTGGAACGTGAAATCACATCGTACTAACACTACCAATCTGCAGACTCAAGTGTACAACATGAAGAATAATTTGACAACTTGATGAGTGTCAAGCAGACAGCTCCAATGTACAGAAAAAACTTATCTAGCAAAGTCAAGTTTGATAGCTCAACTTTGGTGCTAGTTAAAGTTGAATGTCGAAGAAAAACCTTGACCTTCCTTGCAGGCAGTAATTCATTTGTTCATTTTTTTTTCCTGTGGATAAGAATTTAAAATATATCTCATGTTTGTGGCAGTTTGCCCGTCTGTATCCAGTCAAACAAGGGGATTTGTTGCCCGCATCTCAGAGGATGAATTTTTCTGGTTCTTTACCCCATTGTTATTACTGAAAATTCTACCAGAGAGTATACTCCTCCACAATATTTGACCTTGTTGTTCACAGATCTAAGGGTCCTTACAGTGTCAGCTATTAGCCACAGCTGGTATTAAAACTAATCCGTATCTATTTCCCTTTCTGCTGGGTGCAATCTGTTACACGGACTTCTGCGCTGGAATATGAGGATATTTCCGCAGGGAAAGCTCGCTTGATTGAACGTGGTGAGAAATTTGGTGACATTTTTCTCAAGGTAATCGTAAGCATTAAATCTATGTCTTGTCATCTTCCTTGGGATCGTATGCCTGGCCCATTAGTTCATTTGAAATATTGATTCTGTATTGGCATGAATTGTGAAGTTTTTCCATGTATGCCTGGCCCATTAGTTCATTTGAAATATTGATTCTGTATTGGCATGAATTGTGAAGTTGTTTTTCCATTTACCTGGAAACAGAATGTCACTTATGTCAGCAGATTACTATAAACTTTGTAGCGGAATTAAGGCTGTGAAGTCTAGTTTTTAAATAAACACAACAATTACCCACCTTAATATTAGGTTGCCACCATGATTTTTCATGCCAATAAAGCCGCGTCAATTCCCGAAAATTTTCCAAAAGCTTACGTACATATGTTGTCGCTATACTTTCTGGATGGAACTGTCAAAGAGAAAATAAAGGGCACATAAAGACTTCTAGAAATTGTAAGCGTTTGCACATTGTCTACATTACCTGCATTATGTGGCCTACTAATATGAGAAACTCCCATCAGTAGCCTTACTTTGTCAAGAGCTTCAGCCGCTCGTGCGCCGCCGAGAAAAATTGTACGCCGGAATGATTTCCAGCCGTGCATTACGTAGTACATAAGGTACGAAAATACAGCTTAAAGGGCATGGCGAACAACAAAAATTGTTAACAATTAAATTGAGCCTATTGAACATTTGTTTCAAAAAGCACAATGTGTACATACACCTGTTAATTTACTACACCGACACCACATGGACTTCCACAGTTACCCTTTCAAGATCTAAAAGTGGCCAGAAAGGTCTGGCCAGGTCTTTTTATTTCACAGGTGTCAAAACATTACAAATTGTTGTTAGGCAGCCGAAGGAATTGCCCAGGCCGCGTCAACTATCATAAATTCCACCGGCTTGTTAGCATACATCTCCACAGATAATGTCCGTCTCAGATAAAACAAATCCACTGCCGGATCCTTGTACACTTCCCACCATCTATTCACAAGTTCTTTTACATCCTCCCGATCCATGTTTTCCTCTTTCCCCATGTAGCCCCATGGCTTTGAACCCTGTGAATTTATTGCATCAGTTTTAAACCCAACATTCCACACTCTACCGCAGCACAGTAATGGACCACCTTTATCTTCTTCAGATCAACATTTTCAGGATCCCTCCATAGCACCACCATCACCAGATTATAAACGTTTGGAATCGGCCTGTACACATCCTGGAAGAACATATTGAGAAAATCCTGCAACACCACATTATTTGCATGCAGAAATCAAAATTAGAAATGTCTGTTTTTTACAGAACCTTTCGGCCAAATTTAGAAGAAAGCAGATAACACATGCATACTTGCTCTGCAAAGGGGGTTGGGGGGCTGCTCCGAACTGCCGACATCATTTTCCTGAATGTGTTTCTCCAAGGCTCAAAGACAAACATTCTGGCGTTGAAATAAGGTTTTAGATACAAACCTTATGTCTTTTGTCAAGGAGATTGCTTTGTCTAGAGATTGCTTTAAATGATTGACATATTTTCCAGCAAGGCAATCATGAGCCACGACAACAGACCCACAGGAGCCAAGTATTTCAGAAATGCCCAGTGGTTTTTCTCCAATAGCCCATGCTGTTGCAACCAAATCTCCTGGTAGTGAATTGAGATCAACAATCAAAGAATAGTATCGAACAACCTACATTGCACTTAACCATTATCAGAATTGTAATATGTAATAAATCAATAAAAAGACAGCGACCAATCACCTTAAAACCTGACACTGGACCGGAAGGAATTCCAGCAAACAGAGGATGTTTTCCATGTTCAATTTCACTGCAAGTTGACAAATGTTAGGTTAAGAAATCACCTCAAAATTTGAAATTTGTCGAAGACTAAACAATTCAGAAGGTATCTCCGCTGTCTTACTACTTTCCAGAAATCATAGAACTCGGCCAGAAATCTTAAACATTCCTATATATTTTTAAATACACATGCATGTTGAATAACAAAATGTTCATTTCAGTACAAACCTTCGTAGACCATGAACTGGTCTACGAAGCTCAAGCTCAGAAGCTCAAGTTCTGCAATTGCTGCTCTGCCTGAAATTTTAAAAAAGGCCAACTGGATATTTTTTAACATTTGTCCTCACATGTCACCAATAGCACACTTTCATTTTCCAAACAAGACATTACATGTTGCACCATTCACTGCAAGTTGACAAATGTTAGGGAAAGAAATCACCTCAAAATTTGAAATCTGTTGAAGACTAAACAATTCAGAAGGTATCTCCGCTGTCTTACTACTTTCCAAAAATCATAGAGCTCGGCCAGAAATCTTAAACAGTCCTATATATTTTTAAATACACATGCATGTTGAATAACAAAATGCTCATTTCAGTACAAACCTTCGTAGACCATGAACTGGTCTACGAAGCTCATTGCTCAGAAGCTCAAGTTCTGCAATTGCTGCTTTGCCTGAAATTTTAAAAAAGACCAACTGGATATTTTTTAACATTTGGCCTCAGATGTCACCAATAGCAGACTTTCATTTTCCAAACAAGACATTACATGTTGCACCATTCACTTAATTGATATATAAACACTGGTAATTTGTCAGATCTCCTGATGCAATTTGGCATTGGCTGCACTGCTCACATGTCCAGCCATTGAAACAGTGAGAAGAATAGGACATGAAATACATCTACATGGGAAACCTCGAAAATGACATAAAGGCTGGGCTTGTATATTCTTGATGATGAGTAGACCTACGTACTTTACCTTTATCTTGAAGGCCGGACACCCATATACTGGTGCAGACCTGCAGAAGCAGCTCCCTTGTCAAGAGACAGTAGAAGCTCAAAGACAGGGTATAATCAACTCACATGACCTGAAACAGGAAGAGGCCTGTGAAGCTCCAAATATTGTTCTCCATGTAGTAAAAGCTTCATATCGAAACTACAGATCAAAGACCTAATATGAGAACCAGAAACATAACATAATACCAAACATATAACCTGCAAATGGGCTCCGCATAAGGTAAAATGACAAAAAGACCTCTATCTATCTAAAGTTGAACTGAAGACCTTATTTAGTGCGATGTCTTAACTGTTGGCTTCCCTTATAATAGCCAACATGAAATTAGAGAACCAAACAAATTTGTAGTTATCCTTTTATTTTAAGAGCTTCCCTGTTGTAATCCAACTGAAATCACGAAGTAAGCTGTCCTGAACTAGTGCCATCTTACTATGAAGATTATCAGAGCGCAGCAGAAATAGACAGTGTCTTTTGATGCAATAGTCAGTATCCCTTTGATGCACAGGGCTAATTATAAAATGCTCAGCATTCAATTATCCATAATCCATATGAAGAAGCGCATGCATTAAACATTGCCAAATCATGCACATCTTTCTGCATATTTACCATGCTTGAAAAAAAAAGAATCTCGTTAAAAAGTTGCACGCAGCCAGCACTCTTTTTCATCGCATATCACGGTCTCAAATATGGAAGTTTTATACTTGATCTATATTCTAACCATCATCATCATCTGGCAGGAATCATCTTGAGCAAATTCTGCTCACAACCCAATGTAGCAACCTTTCCTGTGAGGTAGAAAGGCCACCCATGCATACAAACCCTGTGAAAATATCGAGACTGACCTACCTTTTGCACCATGCCCACAACAGTTTCAGGATTAGCTGCAAAAAGGGCTTGAAGTACATGTTGTGATCGTGCCCCAAATGTTAAATGAATAGTTCTCTGAAATGCACACAGAAAGAGAATGAATTAATGTTGGATTGGATAGTAGATCCTCCAATGCATGATTGAATAACCCACCGACGAACCTGCAAACATGCGAGCATAAGGTCCCATATTACCAAAAATCATAATGAATGCTAAAACGCAGTAAACTTTAAGTCCAGTACGTTGGACTTGAAAGCTGAGATGCAAGAGCAGACGGAGCAGTTTGTGTCACAGTTGAAAGTATCTCTGCCGCATTAGAATGCACTTCAGACCCATTTTGACACAAAGTAATGGCATTATAAATAAAAACCATAGTACCTCTGGGCTGAGCTTATCAACAAGCATATTTCAAGCAAGTCCGTGTCCGCCAACCATTTTAGCGCATCTGCATGGGAAGAGTTAAAGAGGCAAAAAATTATGTGAACACAACTTGGAAGAAGAAGCAGATACATCTTAAATGCATATCTGAAAAGAATTCACCTCTTCGAGGGATGTGATCCCAATGAGGTCCACAAGCCTCTTAACATCCAGGTGGGACTGTCAACAAGCAAAATCATCAATAATAAAGCAGAAGTTCTTCATGTGAGGCTCCAACCATAATTTTAAAACCAACATTCTATTAATCTCCACTAGATCTGTAGCTTGAAGAGCCGCAAAAGCCCATAACGTGGTCACATGTCCAATCAGAACCAGACTTTTGATAGCGTGCAGGCATGTCCATTTCTCTTGATAGCACATTTTCCTCATGGGCATAAAAAATTTATACTTACTCCAGGAAGTTAAAAGGCCCTCTAGCAAACGATTATGGGAAAAGTGCAAAATCATAGTGTCTTTGGCAACCTAGCAGCAAATATGTACAGATGCTAATATACCAATCACACTACAAAAAAAATTAATGGCAGACCTTGCAAGATCTATGCTAAGATAGTAGGTTCAAGAAGGGACAAAATAATGTTTCTAAAACACCATTCAAATATCCGAGCACACACAATACATACTTGAACTGATTTTATCATATTTGTAGATCAATTTTACTACCAAAAGGTTTCTGATTGGCCGGACAACTATCTTAAGCAAAAACTAAAAGCCAAAAGCTCCTGGCGTGGTTGGCTTTGTTGTTGACCAGATGTTGGAGGCATGCAGGGCCTTGGTGGGCCAAACATTCCCATTGGAGATCCACCCGGTGGAGGCATGCTGAGGTGGAGGCATGCGGGCCTCGGAGGACTGGGGGCCTGGAGCTTACATGAGTTAAGCATACCTTGCTCTCGACCGCAAACTCGATTGCATCTCAAGGTCCGGCATCCACACTCATGTCATCCTTATACAAACAACCTCACCTTTGCGGGGATTTATATGATCCACTTGAACCTCCCCGCCATTTGAAAGAGACATAGAAAGGCGACCTTGGAGGGACAATATGCTCGGCGGCAAACATTTAACAGGCAACAAAGAAGCTTAAACCCTACAACTTCATATAACCATAATGCGCATGCAAAATCCATATAAAGATTGAGATGGAACAGCAATTACTTGCATCTACCACATTGACAGAAAGGTATCCAGCACTATCCTTTTCCCAGCTCTTCCCGCTCCAACGAGAATCACAAGCTATGAGGGACAAATAACGACATTGCTTCTTGCCATCCCTAACTACGTAAATCATCTTAACAAAGACATCTCCAAGAACTTGCACTTTATCTGAACAATAGAAGCAAACCCAAACCAATGCCCAGCAATGAAGCAAGCTGCAAATCATTTTCTTTACCTACTCCAACCGCACTGCTGGTGCTTGTAGAATTTGAAGAGGTGCTATTAGCTATGCCAGTCGGTACACCGCACAACAAAAAAATAAAATCATGTCACTGCTATCTAGATTCCTTTTTGTGAACATCCATCATTCTTCGCAAGGATCAATATAAAGCCGAAATAAATACTTCTAGATGTGATGAGTCCAAGTTCCATTGTGGAGAACATCTGCCTATATTATAGTTAAGAACCTCAATAAACTATGATCCAGAGCCCAACACAATAAGATCCTTACGTAGACACAGCCAATACTTGTTACTATAATAAGGAATGCAAACTGGCATAGGCTACATTTTGGTGGCCAATCATAACCTGCGTTGGTAACCCACTCAGAATATGTCCTCACCTGCATAACAGATTATAAAACAAATTCCTTCAATGCAAAATTTTGAGAAGGGCCAATTGGTCACCCCAATATCCAGCAAACACAACCCTGAGGTAAGCAAGAGTTACAACACATTGTTGATGATCTAGAAGCAGATTCACTCATTTGCAGACAGGAATCTTGTGTGCAAAGCAGCATAATTTGCTATCATGATCTGGAAGCAGATGCACTCATTTGCAGACAGGAATCTTGTGTGCAAAGCAGCATAATTTCCTGTCATCCTTTTCTGAGTTCTACTTTTAATTCTGATTCTGACAATGGCACTAGTCTCGCAGATCTACCCGTTGATCATACTTATGGACTTTTTGGAATGCGAAAATGAGTTTTCAGGCAATACCTTACACCCAAGCACAACAGAGACGAAAACCCTAGATAGACAGTCGAATATTAGACAAATTTGGAATAACATAAAATGAGAAAAGAGCCGATGCACTTGGCTCACACAAAAGCAGTCAGGGAGATATTTGAGATTAAGCGTAGAAGAAGATACTTACCTACCGCTACATCGATGACACAAGGAGCTCTTGAAGAAACCATCTTAGGAATGACGAAGCAAAACCGAAAGTATAGAGATCTATGTTTGGGACCAAAACATGCATATATAAAGATCCAGGCATTCTCCAAATATTTGCAACTTTACTTATTGCAGAAATATTTCGACAAGATTTGAGTGGCACAAAAAGAAATCCATCAAATTAAGAGAAGTTTTGGCAAAGCCGCCGGGGAAGCACTCACGATTTTTTTGCTTGCTCTAAAGATCTCAGATGCCGAAATGAAACGGATCATAGATGCCATCTCGCACAAACTCTAACCGACCGATCACTAACAACAACTTCGCCGAAAACAGGATCCTTTTGGTCGACAATTACACCACGGCGCCATAGCGAAACCGAAAAAGGAGAGGGCATCCATTTACCCGCCATATAATCGAAACTAGAAGCGGAGGTCGTATGCGAAATGAAACGGATCATAGATGCCATCTCTGCACAAACTCTAACCGACCAGATCACTAACAACAACTCGCCCGTAAAAGCAGATCCTTTTGGTCGACAAGACACCAGCGCCATAGCGTAAAACCGAAAAAGGAGAGGGCATCCATTTACCCGGCCATATAATCGAAACTAGAAGAGAGGTCGTCGCCGAGAATCGAATCGAAACTATGGCGACACAAGATGAAATCGGAACCAAGGACTTCTAGTCGACATCTTGTTTGTAATGGTGCACCTTGACTTTTAAATCAAGGGAAGAGATTAGAAGCCCCAATTCTAATGATCTGGATTAAAAGCCCCAATTCTATCACCTTCCCTGCAACTTCCTATCCAAAATTGACGGCCAAGATTTGACCTTCCCTTTTAATCCGACGGCCCACATGAAAAGCCCCAAATAATTTTAATCGACGGTCTAGATAAAATGCCCCAATTTCAAGGGCCCAGATTAAAAGCCCCAAATAAGGGGGGATGCTTGGGGTGTTACGAGGTGGTGTGCCGGGTGCGGGCCGTCCCATCTCGAGATGGACTAGTAGAGATCAATCTCTACACCATGTTGGTAGACCTCCAAATAATTGTATATATATAAGGATATATATATATATATATATATATATATATATATATATATATATATATATATATATATATATATATATATATATATATATATATATATATAAGAAATTTAATGCGTCCTACGGTGCATGTTCGAGTTTTAGCATGTTCCTACGTGCAAGTTCTTGTCGTGCCCTACATTCTAAAAGGATCTCTTGAGAATACTCTAAATTCATACATTCTCTAAGATTCTACCAAGGTTCTCTTGGAGGTTTCGTGGAGATTCCTCTAAATTTTATAAGATTCCCTCTAGATTCTATTAGATTTCCATAGATTCTTCAAGATTCTATGAAGATCCCCTTAGATTCTCTTAGATCCCTTTAGATTTTATGAGATTGCCCTAGGTTCCCTTACATTATATGAGATTCAAAGAGATTCTATAAAGATTCCCCTAGATACTCTAAGATTTCATCAACATTTTCTTAGATTCCCTTAGATATTATGAAGATTCCCTTAGATCCCCTAGATTTTAAGAGATTCCCTTAGGATTGTAAATATTTTCTTAGATTCTCTTATATTTTATGAGATTTTTTTAGATTGCGTTAGATTCTCCTAGATTCCTTTACATTCTAGAACTTTTTTAGAACATTCTAAGACTTTTCGGAACATTCCGAGACTTTCAAAATACCCTAGAACTTTTTGAAAGTATTTCCCTAGATTCTCTTACATTCAGTAGATTCTCCTACATTCTAGAACTTATTAGAACAATTTGAAACTTTTTTCGGAAGAAATTTCTTAGATTCCCCCCAGATTCTCTTATGTTCTAGAATTTGGGACTTTCTGGAAGGATATTCTTAAATTCCCCCTAGATTCTCTTATCTTCCAAAACATTCTAGAATATTCTGGAACTTTCTAGAACATTCTAGAAGATTTTAGAACTTTCTAGAGCCTCCAGAACATTCTAGAACTTTCTTGAACTATCTAGAATGTTATATTCTATTTTATCTTAATTAAAACATTACCCTTAAGTATATTTGAAACATAAATCATTCATGGAATTAATGCTTGGTCTAGTGGTTAGAGTGGGGGGTTTGGGGGATTGAGGTCCAGGGTTCGAATCCCCCCAATAACATAAAAAATTTTAGAAGCCTTTCCTTAAGGGACGAGCATTCAATATGAGCCTTAGGATCTTAGACTCGATCAACGATCAAGATCTCACCATATAAAAGCAATATGAGCCGTAGGATCTATTACATATAATTCCCAAAGCCATGTGGACCGTAAGATATGTGCCAAGCAACGTGAGGCGTAGGATCTCGGATCGACGATCAGGATCAAGAGCAAGCACGGGCCGTAGGATCGATTACATAGAGTCTATATAGAAACTCCCAAGCCATCTGGGCCGTAGGATGTGTCCCCAAGCAACATGAGCCGTAGGATCTCGAACCCAAGCGATCGGGGATCAAATCAACTGGACCGGAGGATCGTCTATATAGAATATATATAGAATCTCCCAAGCTATTCGAAAGTAGGATCGTCCCAAAGCCACGTGGGCGTAGGATCTCGAGCGGACCGATTAGGATAAAGCGACAAACATAAGAACATATATATGATTGATATATATATATATATATATATATATATATATATATATATATATATATATATATATATATATATATATATATATATATATATATCTACCAAAAGTGGCGTCAACACTTCCTCGAACCATTGATTGATATTTGAGTGGTCAACATTGAATATCGACGTCGTGACATTGGTGCCATGTCGATCGCCTTGATTATCGATGCCAGTCGCCTTTAGAAGATAGCAAGAACGAATAAAATGAAGGTGGGTTTAATCCTAATCCAACTAGGGAATTCCTTTTACAGTTATGTCATAGCATACAACATGAAGCCTAGAATAAATTGACCTAAATAGCGGGGGATGACATGGCACACTAAAGATCTCATATTGTTATAGGGAAGCTAGTTGGGACGCGATTCTCAATTTGGCAAACAACTTGCATTAGTAGGAGCTGCGCTAGCTGGAAATCACGGACCATTTAGCTTACCTAACACGATTGTATTCAACATGTACTCCGAAATTGTTTCATTCCCCATTTTCCCCTAATATACGGTATTAAAGTGCATTTTTCCCCAAGTTTACCCTATTTTTCCATTAAAGTGCATTTTTCGCGGTCGCATTTTTCACTCGTAGTTCGCATTTTTTTTCCTTCTCGAAGACCTAGTCTATGGCTCGTAGAGTTTCCTACATGACCCGGTCTTTCTGGAACAGAGGTGATGCTCCTTCTCAGGAGGATGAGGATTCAAGTTCGGATTACGCTGGAAAAAGATCCCTTACAACAAAACTGAAGTCTATGAGCAGCAGTAACTTAGGAAACCAAAGATGTCAGAGATGTCAGTTTAGTTTACAGTAACATCATAAAGTAGCCTAGATCCTAACATCATAAAAACAACCTAATAACCCATACAAAGAGATGCACGTGCTAACACGATAAAATAACCTAGAAACCTTAACACTAAGAAATACACAGAATTTTCATAACATCATTTTTTATATTATAATCAAGTGTAGCACTATCCTCCAGCTTGTCGTATCCCACTAAGGAGATTACACAAGTCTCAAGGTCTTCAAGCAATGAAAAATATCCTCCGACATTTGTCGGTATCCCACAAAGGAGATTACACAAGTCTCAAGGTCTTCAAGCAACAAAAATATCCTCCAAACTTTGTCGTATCCCACAAAGGAGATTACACAAGTCTCAAGGTCTTCAAGCAACAAAAATATCCTCCAAACTTGTCGTATCCCACAAAGGAGATTACACAAGTCTCAAGGTCTTCAAGCAACAAAATTGTCCTCGGCTTGTCGTATCCCACAAAGGAGATTACACAAGTCTCAAGGTCTTCAAGCAATGAATAACAATGGCCTCCAATAGGATTCTTGAGGTTTGTATCAATGTCAAGGTACAAGATTCGACACATTTTCAAGGTAAATGTCATGTGGCATGCTACGAATCTAGAGGTGCTTCTAAAATCCATAAGAGCCTTGTGCAAACAAGCAAGAGGACTAGCAACTACAACAGTGGAAGAACCACAAGCTGACATGCAAAGTGCTAGAGCACCAATGTTGCAACGACCCCGAGGCTTGATAAATGAGGAGGATTCTCGAGGCTTTAACACTTGTGCACCACCACTACTTATGCATTTTTCTTTTCCCACTTTCTATCACATGTACATGCCTAAAGGGCCCCTCACATTGCTACTTGGGCGGCAAGTGCCCCCGGACATTGTATACATACCCATTTTTCATATTTTTCATATTTCCTGGGTTTTTTTTTCTTTAAGGTAGCAAAATTCATGCTTGAATAGTGTGCAATCTAGCAGGCTCAATAACCTCCTTTCTCCATCAAACCACCGAAGTGTAGCTCCAAAACATAACTCCAACACATGCAAACAACTAGTGGACAGATGTGGACATTTGAAGCTTACAAAGGACAGATGTGGACTAAGAAAGCACCTACTTCAATTCAAACAACAGCCCACACAAAGCACCTACCTCAAATCTGTTTCTCCTCTCCAAGAATCAATACTAGTAGGAATAGTTATGCGCGCCTCTTCGAGAATGATACATGTGAGTATATAGAGCAATCCTATTTGCAGGAAGTTTTGATCCAACCAAAGCTTCTATTCTGTTCGTTTTATTTGATTCTGCTGACTGGCCTTCTGTCTTTTTAGCTTCATCTTCTGAACTTATCTTCTTACTCTGATTTCTGCGCGCCTTTGACATTCTCAACATTCTTGATCTCCATTCTTTATTATTTCCGCGAGGGGAAACCACATCATCAGCAAAACGAACCCTTTTCTGTTTCTTGCAAACATCTACGTTCGTTGCAGCAGAAGCAAAGCAAAAAGAATCCCTGTACTGGAGTTCCTTCAAGCAGGTCAACAAGTTTTTGTCCACCAAACCTGGAGTTGATTGAATGATCAGCCAATTTATAGGTCATCTCTATCTGAATCTGTCTTACCAGACATGAAGATAACTAGTATATGATCGTAGAGCAAGTTTAAGGTTTATATAAAGATTCTTTTCTGCAAGACCAATTGAGATTTTAGGTTTAAAATGTACCATATACCTGGATAGTACCTTCCTCTTGTTTGATATGTTGGATGGATGGCACTGGCTAGGCATGTCAAGTTATCTAAAAGCATTCTAGCTTTCTTGTGACAACTTACTAACCTACTCAATGCTCTGTATCAGGAACTGGAACTGATTCTGTTTTTCCAAAAGTTAGTTCCCAATGTAACAAGTTTGCAGAGCCTGCAAATGAGGACATCTCCAGAATTGGTTCTGTTTTTCCAGAAAAAACGTCCCAATTTATTGCGGATACTGAAAATGAGCAGCATTGTTCCTGCTGAAGTTCATGATTTGTTTACATCGTTTTTGTGACCTTTTGTCTAGGCCTTGCCCACAAGTTGCAACAGAAAATACAAGTCAAAGTTCCAGGATTTAGAAATTCAAGTCGAGGCACATTATCATGTGTCTGTTTGGAAGCAGAAATCCCAAGAATATTTCACATTCTCTTGCAACTTTGCTGTAGCAGAGCTACTGTGATGTGCCAACGCTCAGAAATGTGTTGAGCTCCATGTATTCTCTTTGCTTTGGTAGAGTGATGGATAAGCTAAGAGCTGGTCCTGAAAGCAGATAGAGTTTGCCTCGGCTATGCCAAGTTTTAAGGTCAAAACTCGAGGTGGTATTTATCTTTAAGTTCATAGGTTATTGGAATCACGCGCAGACCTTGGAGGCTAATATGGAAGAACCAGAACTCCAGTGTTCTTTATGACAGTTCTTTAAGGCGCCAAGCATCAGGATCGTCATCCTTCCATTCTATTAAATACTCCGTTTCCCTGTCCACCCAAACAACATTGAAAAAGATGTTGTTGCAGAGTATATAGCACCATGGTCATCCTAAAGCTGACAAACATTAATCGAAGGAGCTTCTTGAGGAAGAGGGAGCATCTTCATAAATTTGCAAACTCGGATAAAATCTGGTTAAGAAAACTAACTCTCTTCATGTAATTCAAAAACGGCCTACTACACATGTAACACTATTCCTTCTCCATTTCCATACTGCTTGGTGATGCCGAAAGCAAGCATAACTAGAAGATCACAAGAAGAAAGATGTAAAGTCCATGATGAAGTATGTAGCTATGTTTCCAGTGAGAAAAGGAATTTTTTGTCAATGAGAGAGCAACTTACACATAAGGCAATGGCAGCATCAGCTGTATGAAAGATAACACGAAAAGCTCATAGAAGTCCTTTACTGCAATAATGGACGCATTTGCAGCCTAGGTAACTCCGCAATACATGTGGTGCATACCTCCTCTGTGCAGGTGGCTTTCACACTTAATCTAGATTTACTCAGTATGCTCATATCTATGGAGGTCAGCAAACTGACTTGGATAGCAAACCGAGTGTTAGGCTGTCTTGGAGCTGCATTGAAAATGGGAAAGCTGCCGACGAAGCAGAGTCTGATTTTGTTGATGTTGGAAAGGATGTAGATTCCAAGGCTGCAAGTCTAGAGAGGATCCTGCCAGTTAAAGTGGATAAGCAGAAGCAAATTATAATTTGCGAGAAAAAGTGGATGGTTGAAGAGAATGTGGTGCTCCACCCTCCATGCATTTCCATGACGAGAAAACATTCATTTGAAGTACGCCATCAAAGATAGACGTGCACTTACTGTAAATGTGCACAAACAAGTTTATCAAAGACCTTTCCCTTGAAAACCCCTAGAGTCTATGTGCTGGAGCACCCATGTAACATCTATCTGGAAGTCTCTTAAAAATCCACATATATAACATATAGAAGCATATTTTTATCTGTGCTGTGCTGTAACTGTGAAATATGAACTTACGAATAAATCCTCATGATTACCACGCGTCTCTTCTGGTGACACTAAGTGACGGACACTTCAACCATTCATCAAAGACGAAGAAGCCACCGTTTAAAACTCATCAGACTCCAATCAAAAGTGCGGCAGCCCCCTCGATGTATTTACAATACAGAGCATACCAGAGGAGGAGGAGGAAGGAGGTCCCAGAATATCTGGAAGTGTTTGCAAAATGGTCAAAACACATGATATCCTGATTTACATATAACCATTCTACTTTAGTTAAAGACCATTCTACTTTATCTCTGGAAAAATCAAATGCATCCACGGGAGAATCATTTCAAAGGTTAGCTGACCTGTAGATAGTGTCAACAATACAAAACAAGCAACACAAATACATCAGAGTTGCTCTATGACCCAACATAGGCATCAATTTGGAGAAACCTGTATGCTCCGACGCTGGAATTGGTAATTCCCGAAGGTTGTGCATCCAATATTGTCAGCATAAGTTACCAAAGGGGCTGTTCATTGTTTCTTTCTGGCAGCTCATTTCTCACAAAAGCTTTCCCATGATGTTGATATCTAGAAATACCTTTTCGGTAATAGCTGCATTTAATATGGTGACAAAATGTTTTCTGAATTAAAGTCCAGCTCTAATTTCAGAAGCATCTGACATATGCCCATTTTGGCCAACATACTTTTGCATTAAGCTAGAATCAATAAGTCAAATTCAAGTCGGTTAGCCTTCTCTCAATCTTTCTGCTTAGGTATGCATTCCTCATTAATGCCAGCAAGAAACATACCTTCTGAAGCATGAGAGATATTAATAAAAGTGCAGCTGCCAGGTTCAATACCATGATACTACATGTGACATCTTTGGTAAGGACATTCTAAATCTGTGCTGCTATTAATGCGTTTCCACGACGAGAAGACATTCTTTTGAAGTACGCAATCAAAGATAGACGTGCACTTACTGTAAATGTCCACAAACAAGTTTATCAAAGACCTTTCTCTTGAAAACCCCTAGAGTCTATATGCTGGAGCACCCATGTAACATCTGTCTGGAAGCCTCTTAAAAGTCCACATATATAATATAGAAGCATATGCATTTACCTGTGCTGTGCTGTAACTGTGATGATTATCATGCGTCTCTTCTGGTGACAATAAGTGGCGGACACTTCAACCATTCATGAAAGACGAGGAAGCCACCATTTAAAACTCATCAGACTCCAAGCAAAACTGTGGCAGCCCACCTCGATGCATTCACAATACAGAGCGTACCAGAGGAGGAGGAGGAAGGAGGTCAGAACATCTGGAAGTGTTTGCAAAATGGTCAAAACACATGGTATCCTGATTTACATATAACCATTCTATTTTAGTTAAAGACCATTCTACTTTATCTCTGGAAAAATCAAATGCATCCACGGAGAATAATTTCAAAGGTTAGCTGACCTGTAGATAGTGTCAACAAGACAAAACAAGCAACACAAGTACATCGGAGTTGCTCTATGACCCAACATAGGCATCAATTTGGAGAAACCTGTATGCTCCGACGCTGATGGGGCCATGTTCATATTTGTAGCTCAAACATTCTACAAGCCTGTCAGAGAAAATGGAAAGGTGGATGCCCTTACTTCGGCTTCTATTTTACTGTCCAGAGTTCAGTGATTCAAGGTCTTCTTAAAACATCTCCAAAATCTCGTCGTCATCATCCTGTGCAACTGCTTGAATTGCTGCTGGTCAGGAACTTCCTTTTTCTGACTCTTCCTAAAGGGAGACGGTCCCTTGGCAAACTATGTAAAGCTATGGCCCTCTTCAACTCTGACATATTTAGTCAACTCTTTTCTAAACTTCCCTGATTTCCAACTTGCCCTTTCTCATCTGAGAAAAAGCAGGCAACCACCTGCTGAATCTGTAAAAATGTCAATTTTGTTCTTACATACTTGATTTCCAATTTGCACTTTTTCATTTTTGCAAGAGACACAACCACTTGCTGAATCCATAAAAGATGGACTAATGAAGATGTACAGAATAAAAGCATGCTCTGTTTGGCCAACACTTTCACTATAACCAAAACACTTAAGTTCAGGAACCCAATATTGAACTTTTTTGCTGCTTGTTTAATTTCCGCTCAGGATACAGTTAATGAGTAGTGTAGAGGTCTAAAGCTAGAATAAAGTAGCCCTTTTGATCCAGCAAGTAAAACAAGAACAATAAATATGATGATTACGAGCAAGAGTATATATGCATGAATATCTGTTTCAGAAAATGAGAGGCAAAGCAACGCTTATCTTTCTCCTTGTTATCAATTTTGGGGCCTTTTCCATAGCCATGAACATGCTAGAAATGGCAAACCTGGAAAAAGCCGAAGCTCTTGCGCGGTCGCGAAAGCTCTGAGCAAATATAAAGGATAACAATAAAGGATAACAATATGCGCGGTTTCAAATATAAAGGATAACAATATGTTGCAGAAATAGGACTTGTATTTGTATGTTCAGGTGAAATTTAGTATTTTGAATTTGTCGGATGATGTTACTATGGTTCGAACTAAAAGAGAGCACTTATCTTTTAACTTCCCATTTAAAAACAAGCTTTATATGGAAGAGAGAAATGATATTTAAGCGCATCCTCTTAGGGACGCCTCACATGTCACCGACAAGTTTTTGCCGGACGTCAAGCCGTTGAGACGCTCAGGTGTAAACTGCTCCAGCAGTTCCGGGATGAACGGCTCAGACGTCAAATTGGCCGTCTCAGATGAACTACATGTGAATACGAAAAGATTTACATGTGAGGCGCCTCTTAACATTGACTTGACTTACATCAATTTGCTTGCATATGATATGGATTATGGATTAGTAGTTCATCCATCTTTATAGATTTGGGATTGAAAATCATACATTGTATAATACTTTACTCGCAAATATCCAAATGTATGTGGCAATAGAACTCCCTTTTGGTCAATGTTTAAACTTGTGCGATGACAATATACTTCATTTTGGGTCAATTTAAAAGGCGTTTTTTTCATACGCTAATGTTGGACTATAAATTTGAAACTAGTACCATATTCGTAACTATATACATGAATTGTAGTTGATGTAGCTCTAGTATTTTTGTGGACGAATTGATTATGTGTTTTTAGGGCTATATTGACAATGCATGCAAAAGCATAACATACAAATAAGTGAAGTGAAGAAATGAAGTGTTTAAACACCATCTACCTACCTATCTAACTTACGCACCATTCATCAACAAACCATGGCTTAGTACCATAATTGTACAATTCTGCAAAAGTTCAAAATACCTTCTATATCATAGGCTTCCCAATTTGCTTACGGATATGTTTAGGTGATATGTTCAGGATATCCGACACCTTCTGAGAATGCTCCTGATGCAGATATAAAAGTCCAACAAATCAACTCTGATGTATCAGTTGTGTTTGAGATTTCTGGCTTGGGATGCATAGAAAAGGGTGAAGAGCAATGCACTAAGCTTTCTAGCATACAACCTAGTTTCATATGGACTCTAGGGACATGCATCCTCTTGTTCAATGGCCTACACCATGCGCCACAACGATTGCACATGTGGATGTGTTTGCCGAGATATTCCCCCTCCATGACTTTCCTTGTCCCAAAATGTTGGAAAAATTTGAAGGCGCTAATTTCAAAACAAGGTGTATTTTCATGGTATTTGTTTCATTGGCTAGCAGCAGCAACAACAACAACAACAACCACAACAATAAATTTAAAATCAGGCCCAAAATAAAACGTGAAGGCAATTGTGAGGGCAATTGCTTGGAATGGCATATTTGCCATCGTGTCCGAATCTGCTTTCATCATTGTTTGACAGATTGTTCAGTGTTGCACCGCCTTTCTGATACTATATAAGGCGAGCTACTGGGGTTTTGTGCAGTTTTGGTGCTGTTATGGCTTCGGTTTCGTGCATTGTTGAATGATGTATATTGCCCTAGATATAGTGACGTATTAGATAGAATTCCCCTTTGAAGTAGTTTAATCCTGCTTTTAAATTTGGAAGTTAATTCTCTGATACAAAGCTTGCTTTGGATTCGACTCTGAGCTCTGCCCTCAGTTTGGATGGGAAAATCCCAAATGATTTATGGCAAGCATTGCAGTCTATTAGGTGCAATAGGATAATGGATGTTCTGGTTATAATGTAATGGATGTTCTGGATCATTTTAGAAAAAGTCTTTCATATCTTAGTTCGATATTTATGCACATCGACACATTGGAAATTGTGAGAACATTCTAAGTATATGCTTAATTTGATGTAAAGCTGCTTGAAGCTTTTTTGGCTGGAAGTTAGAGTTTAAGGTAATTTAATGCTTACCTCATCTTTTATGAATACGTTGCAGGATATTAATTTTGTGGCAACACTGTAGGTCTATTCCTTATCTAATAACAACGACTACCCTTCATATGATATGTCACGGACAATAGCAAAAGATGCACTAAAAGAAGCTCGCTTAAAGAAAGAATCTCAAGCAGAAACAAATGCAATGGTTTCAAGCCTGAGAATTAATTTGTTTCCAAAGATTAAACTTCTTTACTTAAATGTCTATGATATGTATATGCTTAATTTGATGTAAAGCAGCTTGTAGCTTTTTTGGTTGGAAGTTAGAGTTTAAGTATTTCGAATTTGTCGGGGGTGATATTACTATGGTTCGAACTAAAAGAGAGCACTTATCTTTTAACTTCCCATTTAAAAACTTCAGATTAGCCCCTGCATCTCCATCTGCATCTTGCATCTAATTAAACGAGCTTCATATGGAAGAGAGAATTGATATTTAAGCGCATCCTCTTAACACTGTCTTGAGTTACATCTTTGTAAACTTGCTTGCATATTATTTGGATAAGTAGTTCTTAGTAGCAATAGAACTCCCTTATGCTCTCACACTGTAGATGATTTGCAAAAGCAGATTGATGTTCTGGGTAATTTCTGCTCACAGTTTAGGCTTACAGTAAATTTGAAAAAAACAAATGTCTTGTGCTTTGGCACGCAGTCTGCGGCTTTGCTATACTAGGGGGAAGCAATCGAGAAGGCCCAATCTTATAAATATTTAGGACACGAAGTGTACATTGGGCGCAAGCCATGGACTAAAGGTGTGGATTGTAGGATTGGTACGGCTTTGTGAAAGCATTCTATTCATTGTCAAATATTTGTCGCCATGCCCATATTGTCTATTGGCCACTTCGGAAGAAACTCTTTGAAGCACTTGTAATGCCAGCTGCATTGTATGCTAGCGAAATATGGGGGCCATCATTGAGCAGATTCAAATGGAACGAGATTGAAGGAATCCAAAAACTTAGCTGCATATGACATTTAAGGTGAAAAGGGCAGTCCCATAGGAGATAAGGTTATATGACAGTGGATCCTATCCGCTGGAAATTCATGCTACGAGCAACACTTTGAGATACATGGATCAAAAATAACAAACGCAAGAGGGCTCCCTTGTATGGCTTGCACTTAATGCTTGAATGGCAAAAGCTGTTGGTATAAAGATCTGCAAGGCTGGTTTACCCGCTTGAATCTCTCAGTTAGTTCCTATTCAAAAGAGTTCAAAGCAACCGCCTTTTTAGCATATTGCGATACATCTGCAATGAAGAAAGTCCAATAGTATATTAGAGACTTCAATCCAAAGTGTAAGCATAAAACTCAATAGTACTTGAACCTTCACAATATGTTTCCTAGCCAGGTCAGAGTAGTAACCCGCATACGCATGAGCTCCCATTGTTTGATGATTGAACGAGGGAGATAGCTGAATATTGCAGAGGAACAAAGAATATATCTTGTAATGAAGACATTGAAACTAAAAGAATGCCATTTATTTTTGTCATAGACATGATAACCTCTGAGCCAAATATCCTATGATTGATTGGAGTATACCTATGGACAGATTGTTTCAGCAACACTTAATGCTCCCTTATCTGGGACATTACTTTTGAGAACTTCTGGACAGTGCTGAGTGCTAATAATTCTGTGAACATTTCAATATTGTTTTATGCTCATACTCATCATGTCCATAGCCTACGGGCTCCAGTGGATGTTAATAAACTTTATTATTATTATTTTATAAGTACCCAGTACCTAGTATTGGGTACTTTTTAGGTAGTTTTATGGTCCATAAATAATACATTTTAAGGTACATTGTAGTATGCTTATGCCCTGAGCGCAATTTTGACAGCCAGAAACCCAACTGCCTCTGACCCTAAAAGGTGCTCTGACCTACGTTTTTGGCCCTCAAATTGGATTCTGAGCTCAATTTTGTATGCCAGAGACCCCACTGCCTTTGGAAGACAGCGCACAGAATAATGTTGAGCTAGGCTCCAACATTTGTCTGACATTGCCATAGCCCAACCAACTGCCTCTTGGCCTTGCCTAGCCTGGCCACAGCCCTGCCACAGCCTGCCTAGCCCTGCCAGACCTGACAAGCCCCTGCCATAGCCTACCTAAACCTTGCTTGACGTGCCATAGCCCAAGTCATGGCCACCGAAGCAGCCCAGTGTCCGGACTCACCCCTAACAGGTGAGCTTCCACAGACCACAGCACCCCACCCTGGGCAAACCCCAGCACAACCTGCTGACCTCACGCAGGCCGACCCTGCCTGGGAAAACCAAGAAGGGCCACCAAGGAAGCGGCCCCGTGCAGACGCAATGGGCAAGAGAGAGATATCCTCCATGAAGAAGAAGGCCCGGGCCAAGACCCATACAACCAGGCCGGCTCGACAGACGGGAATTGGTTGCTCAGGCCCCACAGGACCCCCTCCGTTGGCAGAACCTTGGACCGGCATCTAAGCTGGGTTTGAGTTTACCCAGCGTTCGCGATTTGCAGCCCGGAGACGGAGATGGAGTCCGCAACATCCCGTGTGTTGCTGCACGGTTGATGATAGCAAAACAATAGATCACCGAAGTCGGAGACCCAAGCACGCCCGGTGGGACGACAAAGATCCGCTGGTGCACTTTGAGAGACAATTTAGATCGGCGGTGTGCTCGGTGACATGCGGGCTGCGCGCATGGATACCCCTGATGCCGCGAGACAGATACGGGACCGGGGAGAGCCGCCGGTGACACTTTGCAATCACGCCTACAGCCTCGCGACGAGGTCGATGAGGCCAATGCCATGGCACGGCGAAAGCAGGCCACACTCCGGTTGGAAGTTGAGGAGGCTATTGCCGCGAAGACGGGGTTGCAGTCGCCTTTGGTTAACCAAAGACCGAAGCGCCTTCGAGAAGGATTTGGCAACGGGACCGAAATGCGGGGAGCTTCGATCCGGCCGCTGCCCAACAGGCAGGGCCTCCATGCAGAAGCGATGTACAATGGCGTAACCGCACGCCGGTGAGATGGCAAAGATAGAGCCAAGCCTTGCAAGAGGCGAGCTCCGCTTCAGAGAACGAAGCCCAAAGACATGACACACCAGATCACGAGCCCAACAACCCGCAGACTTCAATTGGGGTCACCTGGTCAACCTGAATGCCGACAACCACCGACCATACGACGCACCATCATCGCATGCCGCCACCCGAGGGCGAGTGGGGCGGTGCCCCCCTCATCAACGCCGAAACTCCCGTGGCGGGCGGCCGAACCAACAACACAGTAGTTCCGGGGCTGCCAGGAAAGCGGGAGAGAATCTCACCGGAAGATACACACGAGATCCTTGGAGCATGACATTTCCTGGTCGGGGACTGTTCGGAGTTACGCAACCAACCCCCCAAAGGGGTCCAGCGCCAGAGCCTGGCCGGTCGTGGTGTTCGGTTGCGGATGCACAAGTTGAGAGGCCATGCTGCTGACGGGGCAAGTTCTTTGAAGGGAACATCTTTGTATGTGAGGCGGGGATTTTTACTCTAGTGCAACAGGGAGGCCGAGGAGGAGTTCGCCGGGGGTTAGGGGGCCCGCCATCGACCAAATCTTTGTGGCGCACACCTTTCGACCAAATGCTACCCCCTGCCTGCTCTGCTCCTGCGCAATGCCCCTACAGCTTCGGTCTGCTCCTTTCGGCCAAATGCTGCCCCCGCCTCCTCAAACGCTTGTCCAAGTCTGCCCCGCCTTTCGATGCGCTCCGGTGCTTTGGTCCTTCCGTGACACACACTATACAAGCATCTCCGATTGCTCAATAGGAATTGTGCCTCCGGGTGGTAGTCTAGAACTGTCGGGGTTTCCTGTGGCAGAAGGGCGATAGCCTCAATTCAGTAGCTGTGGACATGGACCACATCTTCCTCATGGAGACATGGGAACACCCAGGCCACAGGCTGCCCGATCTGCGGGGTACCGGCATTTTTCGGTGTTCAATGGTTTGTGTGGAGGCATTAGACGCGGTGGGGTTGCTGCTACCAGGGTAGTCTTGGCACATTTGGTTTCCCTCCAGAAGACCGACAGACATAACCGCTACTTGTGGGTCCGAGTGCACCACCCTGGCGGCGATTTTCTCTTCCTAGCTACTTGCTACTTTCCCCATGCAGAGAGTCCCTTCTATCCACTGACCCGGGAGGTGGGCCGGGGATGGACTGTATGTCGATCTATATGATGACATACTGGAACAAGTTTAATGGGCGAGTCATGCTCCTTGGAGACTTCAATGCGCGGACAGGGGTGGAACAGGCCATGCGGCTGGACCCCCTCGCGGATGACGTGCTGCAGTTGCGTCCCGCAGAGGCAGCTTGCCCACGGCACTCAGATGGCAGTCAGATCACCCGCTTTGGCAGACAAGTGCTCATGATGTGTGGTATCTTTGACCTGCTCATATGCAATGGCCTACCACAATGGCCCTCTTTCCATGGGTACACTTGCAGACAGGACAATCACGGCGGCGGAACTAGTGTCGTGGATTATGTCATAGTGGCTGCACAGGATGTACACCTTGTCAGCCATTTTCACATGGGCACGGACAGTCGGGACGAGGAGGCCGACTCAGATCACCTCCCACTCTATGTGAAATTGGCCTGGCCAGCCGCTACGGCCAGTGTTGCCCGCTGGGGATTGTTGAGGATGAAAACCATGCCTTCCAGAGCTGTCCAGCCTATAGTCAGATTCGAGCTCGCTACGCCCTCTTGGTGCGACTTGGTCTGCCACTGCACGAGCTACTCAGTACGCCGTCAGTTCGATCCCTTGGCTCCTACCTCCAGGAGGTTTTGGATCTGCGGACTCACCTCTGTCCCCGCGTGCCTATCTGAGGTGCCGGGAATTCATGTGTATATGTATAGTTGTACAACTGCCAGCAGGCTTGTTGTTGCGACGGTTTTTCCCTCGTAAGGGGGTTTTTTAATCCGGGTAGCAACGGGCTTGCTGCACCCGTGTAATTTGGGTCCCATAGGCCGATTGGCCTCCGCGGACGATAAAAGAACCTTCCTTCCTTCCTTCCTCTATCTTAAATGAGAATCTAATTTCAAAGGTTTTTTTTAGTGCTTATGTGAATACTGGCATAAGACAAAGTGCATAAAAAATTCACCCCAGGGACTTGAATAACATCCAAAGGTGAACCTAACCTTTTGGGAAAAAGCTCTATGTAGGTCTAAGTTTGGCATTATGTACCATAGGTCAAAAATATTTTTAAGGGAATGCCAATAGAGCGACATGATATGTTAACCATTGGAATTGAAGAACCTTTGTAATTTAATTAGAATTCTATGACCAAGTCCCTTTGGGGAAGCAACTGACCTTGGGTAGCAGAGTCTGCTTGCAGTCCTTCTTTGTGAGTTCTTGCTAAGAGACATCATAATTGAAGATTGAACCCATTGGGCAAAATTAAATGTGGGAGGCATTATAGCGCACTATAACGAATATACGTTTGAAGTGCAAAATGGAATACCCATGTTTAGGGTTTGCCAGCCTGAGACCCAAGTTTTAGTAAAGACTACATTTGGTTGTAGTAGATGTAAAGTCGTATTTAATTAAAGTGGGACTCATTCCATTCCCATTTTTTTTCGGAACCCTGTTAATTTACATGAAAAAGAGCACCCCGACCCGAAAACTATCCTTAATTCGATTTTTTGTCTAGAACTCTGCATCGAAGCTTTCCTCCAGTTTTCCCTGATTAGCGAGTCGAGAACAAGAACAATGCAACTGAAACAAAGGAAATTCATTAAAGATTGAAATCAAAGTTCTAGATTGAAACCAAAGTTTACAATGGTTGAAGATACCATGATGGTGGTGACACAAATATTACATCATCTTCGCACCTGAGACCACCCACTTTGGGAACAACATGCGAGCAAAGGTCCGAGGCGTTCCAAGCCACAAGAGCAACTTGAAGAGAATAGAAATCTGAACACGCTAGCCCGACATGGCTCCGATCATGTCCTTTTCGTTCGCGATTTGTCTTTGGGAAAGGCAAAATCAAGTTAGTGCAAGTGATGCTACTGAGACAATACAAATAAGAAAACAACCGGTTCTAAGGGCCATTTTGAAGAATGTAGGTGTGAGGCCTTTCTCGACTCGGCGAGTCGGTAGAAAGGCCCCTCCGATGTAGCTTAGAGCCCAAAAAAACAAAAAACAAGGAAAAAAAATTCCTTCTTTTTTCTAAGTAGGCAAAAAATTTTTTAAGGGCCTTTCTCGACCAAGGAAGTCGAGAAAGACCCTCAAGGCCCCTCTAATGGCCTTTCTCGACTTTCATGAGTCGAGAAACGAGCTTCAGAGTAAAAAAAAAAAAAAAAAATTTTCCTTTTTTTTTAACTAGGAAAAAAAAAGTTTTTTTTTCAAGAAATTTTTTTTTAAGGGCCTTTCTCGGCTCGTGGGTCGAGAAAAGCATCTGAGAGTAAAAAAACGCAGTTTTGGGGGGTTGAGAAAGGAAGCTCAAAGTGAAAAACAGAGTTCTGAGGTCGAGAACGCTAGATCGAGGACCTTTCTCGACTTCCTGAAGTCGAGAAAGGCAGACTCGTGGTGGAAAACACTGATTCACGAGGTTCAAGAAATGCAGTTGCCTACAGATATAATTTCTAGCTCCAATCTCATAGAGCACCAATCATGACTAACTGGACCAGCAATGGTATTTTCTATGTATTTTCTAATGCACACCATATCTTATGCATTTATTATGTATACATATACGAAAAAATAGACCCTGCCCCTTTTATAATATATCAATGTTTACCCATAGCTTATTTCAAATATAGATTTTCCAAATGGGACACTATGCCTAGCACCACTAAGGTCAACATAAGGGGTAAAATATGATTATACAACCATACATATATAAACACACAACCATGCTATTAATTTGCGACAAAAATTCAAATATTTATATGGGTGACACTAATAAAATGATAGCCCACGCTATAAGGATTTTAATAATAAGGATTTTAATAATTGGCCACGCTTTACCCTGCCTTTGTTACGTACAATTTATATCCCGCTTTTTTCTCCCACCCATGCTTAAATTCGAAATTTGAAATTTAAAAAAGGGGGGGAGGGGATTTGAGACATACCTTTGAAAACAAGAGAGATTTAGGACATGTGTCACTGCTGAGATTTGGTACACTTACGCCATGGCTATGGAGAACGCCTAAAATCTTGGCTACAGCATCGAAGCATCGAAGCTCCTGGCTATGGCTGGTAAGATGTACTTCTCACCCACCCAGCGGAAAGTACCATGCGAAAAAAAAATCGGTTGCGTTGGGAGCAAGGATCGGGGATACATGAAAAAAAGAATCAATCGGAAAGAGTCGTGAGAAGAAGGCTATGGCAGAGCTTTCTTAAGGTAATCGTCATGCTTTATCTTCTGGACTCGTGAGAAGAAGGCCATGGCGTCTTCCCATCATGGTCATCTCCAAAGCTCTAGCTATGGCGTCGCCATGCCCGGCCCGGACACTCCCTGCCAAGAGTACTCTGCACAAGATTCCTCTGCAAATGTTCCGGCATTTAAAGACTCTGAAATATTGATCTAAAGGCAAGAGAAACGTTCAAGAAAATCGTGGATCTGAGTTCTGATCTGAAGCTTTCTTCTTGCTTTTCTTTGCATTAACAGGGGCGGAAAGGAGATTATCTGCTCTCAAAAGCCAGCTAGTCTTCTATTCCGATGGCAGAGCTCTCCATAGCCGGCGACAGCAGCTACAACTAGCCATCTGGGTGTGTTGTAAAGCCTCTTAAGCTCTTGTTCTGGCCATCTTCGGCCTCTTGAGCTCTTGTTTTGGCCTCTTAAGCTCCTAAGCGCAGATAAAAAGAAGCAAGGGATCTTATATTGGATGCAGATTATAGAAGGAGGGGGCGACAGGGCTCTTAAGCATAAGATGGAGAAGATCCGACTGAGGGGCTCATCTCCATGCAAAGATCCGACTGGCGACCTCCCTGCAAAGATCCGACTGGCTCATCTCTGTGCAAAGATCCGACTGGCGACCTCCCTTGCTCTAAAGACTGACGACTTTGGGGCAACATACCCCCCATAAAAAGTAGATCTACTTAGGGTTTTTGTATAAAGGAAGCAATCCGGATTCAAGACCCCGCTCTGCAGATCTCAATTTGATTGAAGCACCATTAAATCCACGCCATAGATGGTCGCATGAAAGAAGGAGCTCATATGTGTCTTGTGAGGCTAAGGCAAAGCAAAGCCCGGCGAGGCGATGGCCTCCTCGCCCTCATTTTGGATGCGGGCAAGCACCTAGTAGGGTCGAATTCGCTCATCCAAATTTTGTCCATTCCTGTGTTGCTCTCAGGATTCAGCTACTCGAAACGGAGTTCCTGTGTTGTCCGATGCAATCTTCTTAGTGAATCGGAGTTCGATTTTTGTGGGCATCTTCGCCCCACTAGTCGAGAAATCACCTTGGCTATTATTTCGATTCATTATATATATTGTTTTTTTTAATTAATTATAATAATGTTAATTATATTTGTTAATTATATTTATTATAATTATATTGATTATAATTACTACATCTTTGCCCCCTTTTGCCCTTTCTCTCCCCTTCCCATTTGCCCCTTTGCCCATCATCCTCCCTCCCAGGTTGCCTCTTTGCCCATCCTCCTTCCCTTCTCAGGTTGCCTTTCCCATCCTCCTCCCCTCTCCAGTTGCCTCTTTCCCATCCCCCCTCCCCCTCCCAATTGCCCCTTGCCCGCCCCTCCTCCCCTCTCTAGTTGCCTCTTGCCCCTCTTCTCACCCCCCTTTTCAACTTCCTCCCTCCCCCTTCTTCTAACTTAACCCCTTCCTTACTTCTCTCAACTTCTCCCCTTTCCCTTCCCCTCCCCCTGATCTAACAACGATTCAATGAAAAAAAATTTGTCCCATTTTCAGTCCGAGTCCCAAAATTCGAGATTTGTCCCACTTTAATTAAATACGACTTTGTACATTCGATAATTAATCAAACAAAATGATCTATTAATGTTATCAATGATTCGGATAAAAAAAAATTGTAGAATATATTTATATATTGTTCATTATCTTCCTGCGAGGACCAATTCACATATTAGCACTCCATTCTATATATAGATGACATATCTTATCTGTCAAATGCACTCCATTCAACACGACTACGACTAATGCCTATAAATGCATTCCACAAGCCCATGATCAATGCCCGACATTGCCGGGAACACGTTTCTAGTTGTTTTAAAAAACAGATTGGTATACTCACAAGAATATATAATCCACAAAAAAAAGTCCCTTAAGGCCTGCAGTAAAACACATGTAACTGGATGTAGAGGGCCTTGTTCATGTGCATTCCTCCAATTCAATAAAAAATAAATCAGCTAAACTCTAGGTCTGCAGAATAAAGAAACCGAATGGTGGTTTTAACGACAATGGCACAACAAAATCAAATGTTTAGGATATCACCAGAGCGCCATTGCCAGAGTAGTGCCATCACTAGAGCAGCATCACCAGAGTCCCATCGCCAGGCAGTGACATCCCCAGAGCACCATCACCAAAACAAATAGCGTTAATGGGAATTTCCCCCTCTTTTTCCCCCTTCAAATTTCGAAGCCAGTCTATTCCTTTTTGGTTACCGGATCTTATTTTAAATAATATAAATATAGAATATACTATATGATGGCTAGAATAATATGGGTGTGCGTGATATGAGAGTATGGGATTTGGAGGATGCGTATGTTGTGCGTAAGAGGTGTGAAGGGACGTTAAGGTAAGAAAGAGTTTTTGCTTTGTTGTGATTTTGGCAGGAGTAGTAGAGCTATGTCGGGTATTCAAGAATGGCTCTGCAGGACTCCTCTGGACATATAACTCCAGGGCAGACAAAGCTAGAAGAAAATAGTTGGGCTATACAATCGGTCAAGAAGAAAAACCGTTTATGTGTCCCGAGAAGGAATTTGGCCGGGACGATTGTAGCCGACACCCCTTCTGCCGTAGCCGACCTTGCTATAAGCAAGGGCGCAAAGGTTAGACCTTTAACATGTAAGAAAAAAAAAAGATACCGCTCATTCAATGGATCTAGCACAATTTTTGAAAATGCTTGAATAACATGGGGTATAATTTCTCCCTTTAAATTCTCGGCTCACATGCGCAATGGCAACAACTATGCAGGTTCTTCATTATAATTCTACTCTTCTATTTTGGTCTCTATGGTGGATGCAAATTTGTTGGTGTTGTTAGATAGCAGCCGGGTATAAATGTTTAGGCTTTGTTCTGGGACGGGTTTTTTATTCCTGCTTTTTGGAGATTCTTCTAATTCATTAGGTCAACAATAGAGTTTCTCAGCTTTCGGATTGATGATGCATTACTGCAAGGAGCTCGGCATTTGATGCAAAAGGACACGAATCATTGTTGTCGAAAGATGATCTTCCTGTGGTACTTGCATCATCGCCAAACCTGGAAAATCACCCACTATATAGTTCGAGGAAACATCACTTGAGAGTTCTATACCGCCATTGTCTTAGTCTTCCCTAGATTGGTCAAACCTCCATTCATGGAGTTATCCGCAATGTGGCTCCACTAGTTGTGGCTGCATGGTTGGAGCTTATCCCATATTTTTTTAGCAGTTACCACATTTATGCTTGCAGCTTATGTTCAACAAGGGATTTATATATATGCCTTCAACTCTTTAAAGATGTGCCATTGAGAAACATGGATTCATGGAATGCCATGCTTTTAGTATGTGCTTTACAAGGGATGCACTATCTGAACTTAAAGGAATTCAACTAGAAAAATGCAGGACATCAAAGAAGATTCCATCTTCGTTAGGTAGACACAGTAATCTGCTCTTACTCTGTATTGTTGACTGCAATATTCATGAGGTGCTAGAATTTGGTGTAGCGACTGCATTGTGTAAAAACTATAACATATACCACTCAGAGGCCTTAAAATGGATCCCATGATCTTGGGGAATTCGTGCCATCTTTCTAGTTTGTTGTCTCGACAATTTGTTTCAGTTAAATCCTCCAAGGAATAACAGGCCTTGAGCAACTGTGCATACACCTCCTTTCTCTGCAGAATGTGTCTCATATGGCCCAAACACATATATTGTTAATTCAAGAAATTGAGGAGGAACATTTCTATATGTATTTGATCAATGTTTGCATGCTCTTCTTTATTTACTGAAATGGCCAACTTCATTTATATGCTATCTTTATGTTTATTAGTTTGAGTTTGGAGCACTAGGTGATGCCTGTTGTATGGAAGGTCTGCATTGCTCGAAGCTCAATTTCTAATGTTTGTGCTACAATGACTTTTATTTGATGTGAGGTCAGCCTACAATTCAATTTGTTTATTTGTGCATTATAAATGTTTTACAATTGGATTCTCAAAAATCATTCATGAAAAGCCAATATTAGGAAAACGTATCCATGAACAAAGCAAGAAGTCCAACTCTCATTTGCTTTATGTTTAATTGACTTGAATAAGTGGATCATCCCAAGTTCTAACTTATTGAGATTCATAAGGAAAGCATGAAATGCCAATGGCTGACAACTTTTTAGCAAAAATTCTGCCATCTGAATTGTATTGCAGTTGCGAGTAGCCAAGGAGGTTCTGGAGATCATGAATGTATTAAAGTTTAACAAATGGATTATAAACCATTGAATGTCTAATATAAAGAATAAATACATGAAAATGTACAAATACATGTAGGAGTCACTGGTTCGACAAAACCAAGGCTTCGCTGCTGAGCTTTAGTGAAACCGATGCAAGCAGAAAGACTCCTTGAACCAGTCATCTCCGAGCTGGTCGAAGCCGACTTGCCAGATGCTTAGCTAAGTTGTATGTCTTAGTATAGCAGTAATGAGGCATATCCATTCGGGCTAGTAGAGTGCATATGCCAAAGTCTTGGAAGTGTAGGCGATGATGAGATACGCTCTAAGGGCATTCTCTAGGCCAGCACGCACCAAGAGTGCGCATGACCAAGAGGGTCATGTGAGAGGAAGAGCGGCATGGTGGGCGATGATGAGACCATCATTTGGATGATCTCTATGCCACGATGCAGGACACGTGCACCTGACCATAGGAGGCTCATAGTGAGGTATGAGTGATCATGCGCGATGATGGGACCGTGAGACGTTCCCTAGCTTAAACCCTCAAGGGCATGAGGCACTGCGGGTGTACTCGATCAAGGGGATTGTGTACAAGGTAGCACCTGATCATGGGCAATGATAGGGTCATCTTAAATGGTCCTTAAGCTGCCATGATCAAGTGCAAGGTAGTAGAGTAACCTTGAGCTAGTAGTTCGGCTCAAGGAGGTAATAAGGGGGGTGGTCTCCTAAAACCACAAACTTATTAACTAAATTAACGTAATATGCTACTTGTGCAGGCCAGTGAAAGGGGAGCATAGACGAGGAAGCGCATTACAGGAAAATGGGAGTCATAATTTACTTAAATTATGGACCCTAATAACTATTGTGATAATGTTTTGAGTTACTATAATGAGTAACCCTTGTGAAGGCTATGTAATTTTGTATAGGTACAAATATAGCCTATGATATGTACTACTTACTTAATAGGAAGTTGATCATTTCATTAAAGTCAAAAGTAATATGTTTATGTGTGTTTTGCAGGGTTAGTGTAGGTTCGTCACCTTAGCGTAATGCTGAGGACATCATTATCCTAAGGGGGGGAGAATGTGATGTTCTCGAGAAATACATGCATAAATACATATATTTCCAGGTCCCTACTATACAAGTCTATCTCCATAGCCTTGTATACCATAGATTAGTGGCAATAGGGGGCATGACTAAGTTATTCATATAACTTAGCCAACCTTAGGTTAAGACCATTTTCCACGTGGCCTTAACCTATTGGGCACCCGCCACACGGAACCACCCTATTGGAGCCACGTGGCAGGTGACATCAACCCTAACCTATAGATGGCCGAAGCCTAGCCCGAGGCCATTTTTCTGTCTCCAACAGTCTGGGAACACTATTCGCACTCGAAACTCCGTTTCAAGAACCGTCTGCTGTGGCATAGCATAGCACAGCAGCCCCCAGAGCATGTGCACATCAGTAGGAGTGGGAGCTACTTCGACCACTTTAAAGATCATGGAGACGCCGGGAGTAGGAGGGAGTTCCTCAGGAGCAGGTATTTGGGATAGAGTTCTTTGTAGATCATCTGGAAGTTAGGACTCCAGATGAGTTACTATTTCGTATCTCTAGTAGAGCCTTCCTAGAACCCTCAGTCTAGATCTTTAACCCTAATCAACGAACCCTAACTGTAAGTTAGATGTATATGTTTAGGTTTAGATGTTCATTATTATCATATTATGTGGATATGTGATGTTGGTTGATCATGTTTTCTCCTCTTGTATTGGGAAGGGGGGTAGAGGCCTAGTAGCCATTACTTAGTGATGCTCCTAGTTTAGACCCCTTAGTTCCTATTATATACAGCCTGTACACGGGAACCCACTCGGCTACGGGGGCTATGATGTGACTTAGCACCACACAACAGGGCTAGAGGCAAAATGGAGGGAGGTCCCTGCTGAGCGCGGCTACTGGGGACCCACAGCGGGCTAAGCCTATAGCCAGTCACTTCGAGTGGGCTGGGTATGGGTCCGACACCTCCTGGGGCAATGGTGTCGCCCTGCCTCTCAAGAGTTGCAGGTCTTGGCCTGGCTCTTGTTTTGGGGGGGTTCAATCGGGTAAGAATCGTGTGTCGTCACGATTCTCTAGCCGCCCATGGAACCTTTAGACTCCGGGAAGGGGAGATGCAACCTTTCCTGCCTCATTAGACCGGGGAGATGCAACCCGGAGTAGTCTTGATGGGTGATGCCTTGTCTATAGCCAGCCCCGCCATTATTATGCATTGGTCTGCTCTATCTTGTGGTCTAGCGGTCAGTCTACTTCCCCATGAGTCCAAGCCTTGGGTAGGAGTCTCATGTTTTATGGCATATGTTTATCTCTATTGTATCTATGGATGGATGGATGTGCTACCCTTCGAAGTAGTTCGATGTATTGTTCTTGTTCTTGTTAGTGCTGACATTGTTTATGCTTCCGCTGTTATAGGAGCCCATAGGGGAAGGGAAGGGCGCACAAGACACCTCCGTGTCCCCTTCCCGCACTAGGGATACCCTGGAGTGCGGGATAGACGGAGGACCCGTGCGATCAAAGGATTGGATGGGGGATTTCCTACGGAGTGTATGACCGGGCGCCGTATATTTTGTAGGGAGCGTCACAGATCCAAAAAATTCCTTAAGATGGGATTGTATCCTGCCTACGAAGTGTGCATGTACGGCCAAAGTTTTTCCCAACAGATGTGTGGTGAGTTGGTATAGACCTAGTAATGTCAAAATAAGTGTTCATTTGGTTATGGGTTCAAACTTTGCCAATGTATCTTCGGGAGTTGGTTACTGCGGGTATACAATGATGATCCCCAACATGGTAGTACTTAAAAGCTTGTACATGTTCTCCACTTTGGCTGCTCGTTGGCAATGGGACAAAGCTAGCTAGTTTGAAAAGACTAGTCTAGACCGGTAAAAGTTGGTTTACAGGTTACCAATGGTATACAATGATGATCCCCAACGTGGTACAATTTAAAAGCTTATACAAGTCCTCCACTTTGGCTGCTCGTTGGCAGTGGGATAAAGCTAGCTAGTTTGAAAAGACTAGTCTAGACCAGTAAAAGTTAGTTTACAGGTTACTGTAGCTGGTTTACTAGTTACTGTAAAAAGCCCTCTGGTCGTAGGATGCCCAAAAGTCATATGTGGCAGGTGGCACTAGGCTGGTGACACCGGGTTCAGCTGTGCCCCTAGAGTTGCCCCTGGGATCTGAAAAATTCCTCAAGGTGGGATTGTATCATGCCTATAAAGTGTGCATGTAAGGCCAAAGTTTTGCCCAACGGATGTGTAGTGAATTGGTATAGACCTAGAAGTGTTCATTTGGTTGGATTCAAACCTTGCCAATGTCTCGAAATCTTTTGGAGTTGGTTATTAGGGGTATACAATGATGATCCCCAACGTGGTAGAACTTAAAAGCTTGTACATGTCCTCCACTTTGGCTTGGAGTTGGTTACTAGAGGTATACGACGATGATCCCCAACGTGGTAGAACTTAAAAGCTTGTATATGTCCTCCACTTTGGCTGCTCGTTGGCAGTTGAACAAAGCTAGCTAGTTTGAAAGGACTAGTCTAGACTAGTAAAAAGTTGGTTTACAGGTTACCTAGTTCGAAAAGACTGGTCTAGACCAGTAAAAAGTTGGTTTACAGGTGACTATGGCTGGTTTACTGGCTACTCTAAAAAGCCCTATGGTCCTAGGATTCCTAAAAAGGCATACGTGGCAAACGGCACTAGGCTGGTGACGTTGGGTTCAACGATGCCCCTAAAGTTGCCCCTAGGATCCGAAAAATTCATCAAGGTGGGATTGTATCCTGCCTACAAAGTGTGCATATACGGCCAAAATTTTGCCCAAAGGATGTGTGGTGAGTTGGTATAGGCCTAGTAATGCCAAAATAAGTGTTCATTTAGTTATGGATTCAAACCTTGCCAATGTCTCTTATCTTTGGGAGTTGGTTACTAGGGGTATATAATGATGATCCCCAATGTGGTAGAACTTAAAAGCTTATACATATCCTCCACTTTGGCTACTCGATGGCAGTGGGACAAAGCTAGCTAGTTTGAAAAGACTACTCTACACCAGTCAAAGTTGATTTACATTATATCCTACAAAGTGTGCATGTACAGCCAAAGTTTTCCCCAATGGATGTCCCGGGGGATTCAGTATTGTTTGCAGTATGGCAATAAAGGAGTTTTTTTTACCATTTTGTATTTGTATACTTACCATTAGGGGGTTTTTTTGCCATTATCTGGGGCAAAACACATACTTTAGGGGTTAAATTAGCTTCCAAAGAACACAGACGTTCATACCCCCTTATAACTCAGTGCATCCCTTGGGATGGATGTGTGGTGAGTTGGTATATGCCTAGTAATGTCAAAATTAGTGTTCATTTGGTTATAGGTTCAAACTTTGCCAATGTCTCTTATCTTTGGGTGTTGGTTACTAGGGGTATACAATGATGATCTCCAACATGGTAGAACTTAAAAGCTTGTACATGTCCTCCACTTTGGCTGCTCGTTGGCAGTGGGACAAAGCTAGCTAGTTTGAAAAGACTAGTCTAGACCAGTCAAAATTGGTTTACTGGTTACTGTGGCTGGCTAGTTCTTACTGGGTATTATGTCGTTTGGCTGGAACATAGAGTGTAAATTGGTATCCTCACTGGATAATTGCAGAATGGTTGTAAGTAAAACTTGATATGCTTGATAATGGTAATATTAGCTAAGAGCATTATTATGCTGGAAACACATGTGTATTATGGCTGTTATATAATTTCAGAGATATTTTACATTACTGAATATATGAAAATGTTGTTAAAATTGACCTTGTCTATGTCTTAAGTCATATGCACATGTATGTCTTAAGAACTGCTTATTGATGCTTATTTTTCAAGCATGGTGGTTTGGGTTGACCAAATCAAAAGGTTTTTTTACCACGTGTGTTTTTTTTTAAGAGTAAAAGTTGGTATTTTTATTAATTATAAGATTCAAGTAGAATTGCAACTATGGTTGCTAGTGCAAGTCATGTAGGAGTACCAAAGATAATACCATATCCATTATAATGTTTAAAGAGCACCATAATAAATATATTGCAAAATAGACTAGACAATAGGTTTCAGCAACTTCAGTCAATATTAAACAGTAGAATGAAAGTCTTCATGTAGCAAAAATAGCAACTGGAAGAGGTTGAGACAAATCTTCGAGACCAAGCTTCAATTCTACAACCAAATCATTTAGCTACATCATATACATTGTTGTTCAAAGCATAAGCTAAACAAAATAATTAAATGAATAAAAACTCAGATTTGAGCAGTCTATATGGGATATAGTTGAGATAGATAGGCAAAAAGGTACGAGTATGGCTGGAGCCCAGTGAGATGCAGAGGCCGAGGAGCTAGTCCCAATACCATTTGCAAAGGGAGTGTTGGAGTATCTACCAAAGGGTTCAATAGTCCCAAAGATATAGGATTTGCTAGACCAAAGAAGAAACATGTCTTTGCTGCCCATAAGAATAAGTAGAATGCCATAAGGATTTGCTATCTGCATGTGGTTATAATACATAACTCATTATCTCTGCAATTGTCTTCTGTTAAAGAGAAATGAGTTGAGAAAAGAAACTAGTAAAGGCAATGCATTTGTATAACCTCTCTGCAAAATATGGCAGCCCAAAGCCCCTCATTGTCTCTTTGATATGTAACCATCTGATCCCTCATCCAAACTGCACTCAGCAGATTGCTTTTAAAAAGACCTACTTTTACTTTGTATAACGGTCTCATAGTAATCAGAGTAACTGTCGAATCTAGTCGTCCGTTGTCCTCTAAGAAAATCAAGATAATATAGGATTATCAGAGGAGAAAATATTAGAATCAACAACATCAAGATTGGAGACAACTAAATCAAAAGGACCCTTAAATTCACCACAGTTGTTCCATTTCCTGTTAGTAAACCTTTTTTTGTGAGCAGTGACAATAGTCTCAAGATCAAACTGAAAATGCAACTTAATCCAGAGAAGAGAGAATTTTTTTTGCCATGATGCACATGACTCCTTAATAGTGTATAGAAATTTGTCATTGCTTTGCATGAAAGACAATAAGTCTTGGTTATGAGAGACTCAAAATTTGCCACTAAATCATAACCAAAAGCCTGCAAGTTTAGTGCAAAAGAAGATACGATCCATATTTTTCGAGTAAGATACCACATGTTTATTGTCGATTCCTGTGCTGGTTCTTGGCTTACCTCCTTTGGGCCTTCGTTTTTTAGCTCTTGATTTGGAGCCCTCCATTTATCATGCAGTTGGGCCTTTATGCTTTGTTACTCTTCTTCATATTCGACTCCCTTTTTTTTTTTTTTTTGGTTTCCTTTGTCTATTCTATTCTATTCTCTTGCTCTCCATCACGTCCATTCCTTGCCTCGTCTATGAACAAGATATCCCACCTCCTCCATAGGAACCTACCAAGGTTCCCATGAACACTTATCATCTCTATGTGCAACATCTAGATTCGCTTCACCCGTCAGTTTCTAATGCTTTTCATCACATAATAGTGATGATGTAGACTGTCTCAATCGATGCAATACTGCTAGATCGATATTCCCCTTGTGACGCAATCTCTGGAAGATTTGATTTTACGATGGCATTTTTATGAGCAAGATTCCCTTGAGCTTCATGAATTTTTGCTTTTCCTAACTATTTACTCTCCCCAGTTCTTGCCCATTTATCCTGCAATCTCTTTAGATTTATTGCCTAAAGATCAACTGGAGGGTCGTGAAGGTCGAAGCTTTCTCTCTTGTAAGGCCTGGGAGTTGCCTAACTCATAGTTTCTAATGCAAATTGATCCCACTATAGTATATCATATTCCACTCCAAACTTTTACACCCAAAGTGTTGTCCTTGCCTTGTATTAATTTATGATTGGCATTTAGTTGATTGAGATTCTAATGCATAGTTGCTTGGGTGTGCTCGCAAGGCAACCAATTGTTCAAAGTGAGGAGCTTCTTTCAACGTTTTCGCTTCTACATGCTTACATGCGTCTGGGCGTTTGGTCTAGTGGTAACACACTAGTTCCTTAGCAATGTTTCGAGACCACCCAGAATCGCACTCAGTACTGTTGGGGGTCAAATCCCAACAGACGCAATGTAAGGTGGTTGGGGGCAGGGCCCAACCAAGCAATGTAGTGTGGTGTGTGGTCACATATCCAGTTGGATGTTGCCTAGTGGCGTGACATTAAAACTACTATCTATCTTCATAAGCTCATTGCTAGAATTATTATAGAATGCATAATAAGAGAGTATATGGCGTTGCTGCTGCTGCTACTGCTCTAGCCAATGAAACAAAGGAAAGTCATGGAGGGGGAATATCTAGGCAAACACATCCACACGTGCAATCGTTGTGGCGCATGGTGTAGGCCATTGAACAAAAGGATGCATGTTCCTAGAGTCTATATAAAACTACGTTGTATGCTAGAAAGCTTAGTGCATTGCTTCTTCTTCACCCTTTTCTATGCATCCCAAGCCAGAAATCTACACAATTGACTGATCAAACATGATCGTAAAGAACCATATATGAAATTAAGGCAATCCTAGTGCATTGGTACTTGTTTCCTCTAACATATTGTTTTTTTTTTAGTACATTGCGGACTTGTTTAATTTACCACATTGGACATGCATGATTAGCATAATAGGAGATGACGTAATTATGTATCTGATGTGTAACAAGAAGGGTGAAACAACTACAAGCTCTCAAACTGCATATAGAGCTCAAGACATTTGTTCCTATGAACTTGTATTTCAACAAAACTGCTTATACATCAAAGTTGATTTGTTGTGCTTTTATATCTGCGTCATGAGCATTCCCAGAAGGTGTCAGATATTATCAACATATCACCTATGCATATCCGTAAGCAAGTTGGCAAATTGGGAAGCCTATGATCTAGAAGGTATTTCGAACTTTTGCAGAATTGTATAATTATGGTACTAAGCCATGGTTTGTTGATGAATAGTGCGTAAGACAGATAGATACGTAGATGGCTCCGTAAGTAGACTTGTGTGTAAAACACTTCATTTCTTCACTTCACTTATTTGTATGTTATGCTTTTGCATGCATTTTCATTATAGCCCTGAAAACACATAATTGATTCGTCCACAAAGTTAGGAATTTCATGGCAAAGGTAGTAGGTTTCTACAGCATTTAAGAAGCTGACTCTATGTTCTTATCTTTCATTTAACTTAGAAGCCCAATATATTAGGAACCGCAAAAATACGAGAGCTACATCAACTACCTTTCATGTATATAGTTACAAATATAGTACTAGTTTCAAATTTATAGTCCAACATTAGCATATGGGAAAAACGCCTTTTAAATTGACCCAAAATGAAGTATATTGTCATCACACAAGTTTAAACATTGACAAAGGGAGTTCTATTGCTACTAAGAACTACTTATCCAAATAATATGCAAGCAAGTTTACAAAGATGTAAGTCAAGACAGTGTTAAGAGGATGCGCTTAAATATCATTTCTCTCTTCCATATAAAGCTTGTTTAATCAGATGCTCTCTTTTAAAAGATAAGTGCTCTCTTTTATTTCGAACCATAATTATATCACCCCAGACAAATTCGAAATACTAAATTTATAAGTCCTATCCTTGCGACGTTGTTTATATTTGAAACCGCTTAAATGCATCTCTTTTTCACGACCGCGGAAGAACTTTGGCTTTTTCCAGGTTTGCCATTTCTAGCATTTTCATGGCTATGGAAAAGGCCACAAAATTGATAACAAGGAGAAAGATGAGCGTTGCTTTGCTTCTTATTTTTTGAAACAGTTATTCATGCATATATACTCTTGCTCGTAATCATCATATTCGTTGTTCTTGTTTTACTTGCTGGATCAAAAGGGCTACTTTATTCTAGCTTTAGACCTCTACACTGCATATTAATTGTATCATGAGCGGAAATTAAACAAGCAGCAAAAAAGTTCAATATTGGGTTTCTGAACTTAAGTGTTTTGGGTATAGGGAAAGTGTTGGTCAAACAGAGCATGATTCTGTACATCTTCATTAGTCCATCTTTTATGGATTCAGCAGGTGGTTCTGTCTTTTGCAAAAATGGAAAAGAGCAAATTGGAAATCAAGTATCTAAGAATAAAATTGACATTTTTATAGATTCAGCAGGTGGTTGCCTGCTTTTTCTCAGATGAGAAAGGGCAAGTTGGAAATCAAGGAAGTTTAAAAAAGGGTTGACTAAATATGTCAGAGTTGAAGAGGTTCATAGCTTTACATAGTTGTCAAGGGACAGTCTGCCTTTAGGAAGAGTCAGAAAGGGGAAGCTCCTGACCAGCAGCATTCAAGAATGGTTATATGTAAATCAGGATATCATGTGTTTTGACCATTTTGCAAACACTTCCAGATATTCTGGGACATCGAGGTGGGCTGCCGCACTTTTGCTTGGAGCCTGATGAGTTTTAAACGGTGGCTTCTTCGTCTTTCATGAATGGTTGAAGTGTTCGTCACTTAGTGTCACCAGAAGAGACGTGTGGTAATCATGAGGATTTATTCGTAAGTTCATATTTCACAGTTACAGCACAGCACAGGTAAAATGCATATGCTTCTATGTTATATATGTGGATTTTTAAGAGACTTCCAGATAGATGTTACATGGGTGTGTTGAAGGTGTACCTGGCAAACCTTCAACTTAGTGGTTGAGAACCTCCAAGTTGCTTGAGGCAACCAATCTATGGTCAAATCCCTGCACAAATTAGCTTAAACTAGCTGGTGAACAGTCTGTCTCTGAACAAGAAAAAACTGTCTTCCTAAAACTGTTTGCCAAATGAAGAGTGATGATTGGTTTTTATTGAGAACAACTGCAACTGGTGCTCAAGGGAATATAGAAGATGCTTGCAAAGGTCAAAGGCAAATGGTTGGCCAGAGCTAGGTGAAAAATAGCTTCCTGACCGGGTCAATTTTGGGTCAATAACCCTGACAGAGAGCTAAAATTTGCAGATGAGAATCTATGAGGTAATTTTTTGGATTTCTTTCTTTGACACTTTCAACCTAACCTAATTAGCACGTGCATCATGTATAAACAACAGAAAGCATGCAGTATTGTGCATGAATACCATTTTTATAGATTTTTTTGTAACAGTCTGCAACAGAGTTAAAGAAGAGGTCTTGGATTGTGGCTTAACACGACTTTTTAGCTTTTTGAATGAAGGAACTAGCTTGCAAAAGATGGAAACATGCTTTGGATGAATGAAATCTATTGTAAAATGCTATTTGACTAGACCTTTTTTGGTTTTTGAGGAATTTATCACTGACCTGATGATGCAATGTTAAATAAGCACTCTTAGACTGATATTATAGTTAAAAAACAATTTATACAAACCACAGTTGCTCTTGTTGTTGAGATTCAAGCACTGCTACAGCACAAGTGGAACCAACAAGACTCGATCTTCAGGAAAAGCAAGACATAATCTTCACCAACTTCAAATTTTCATTCAAAGGAGCCTTCAAGGATTACAATGAGAGAATTTCCCACTGATTTGGCAGGGAGAAATTCACACAAAGAAAGAAACAAAGGCAATACATAACTTCAAACGATAATAAAGGACTTTATTGCACCAGATCTTCAAGAAATCTGACACAAGGAGGCAGTACAGGGCGAGTAGAGGTCATTCCCAACAGTGGTATGCTGGAATTAGATCACTCAAGGCGCTGGGGTGCTCGAAAAACTTCTGAAACCTCGATGATCCCTTAAATTTGACAATTTCCGGTCGGTTCTTGATAAGACGGATCGGTTTTTGCCCCTTCTGCATGTAAATACCTTCTTGATCTGCAAGTCAATCGGTTGTGGTGTTGTAATCATGATTTCTTCCTCAAAATGAAGCCCCTTTTTCGAATAATCCCCTTTATCGTGGCCTTGCTCTTGTCTGACAGCAATAAATGAGTTTTTAACCATTCTTAGCGAGACGGCCGTTTTAATCATGATTTGCCAGTTGGTTGGGCTGATTTTTTGAATCTTGCCATGATTCTAGGGTTCTTCACGAAAATAGAAATATCCCACAGGCATTTGGCGAAAAATGGGCTCGACGGATTTCCACGCGGCTGAATATGGTTGGTTGGGACATGACATGGATTTTTGAAGGGTAATTCAAGCCAAATGTTAGCACAACTAGGGTAAGGCGCGCATCCCAAGAACCACTAAAACTAGGGCTAGATGTGGTCAAAATGAGAATCTTTAACCACCATTTTGCATGATTTTTCATGGGCTTTCAGATGGAAAAAAACAAATTTTGAAAATAAGCAACTTCATTTTTGGGCCTTTTTTCCATGGTGTACAAGGACATGTGGCATATGGGTGATGACTAGGCAAATGCTGATGATGTGGCATGGTGAGGTGGAAGGCAAGGTGTCAAAGAAATTTTCCCTAGGTAAAATCTTGATGAAGTGTAACAAGGTGTGGATGACACGTGTTGGGTGAGTTGGTGATGATGTGGATGATGTGTGCATGACTTTTGAAGGTGAGGTGGCACTAGATATTGATTTCTTTTCGACTAGCCAACTTGGGCCTTTGGGATTTGATCTTTGACCCATACTTTGGTTTTGAATTGGTGATGTAATGGACTTGTGGAGCTTCTCTCCTCTTTCTTTTTCCTTTTTTCTTAGAGAGAGAGTGTGCTTCTAATGACTTGTCAAGTGCATGGTAATGGATCATGATGTGTGTGTGTGATGTACATGGTGCACATGCATGGAATATGTGGTGTGTGAGATTTTGCCCTAGGGAAAAAAAAACTTTGAGCTATGGAAATGAGATGAGGGATGGGTATGAAGAATGAGTGTGGATGTGAGCAATGCCTTCTTGAGCCAACATCTCTAAGATAGTGTGAAAATCTCAAGAGGTGTCAAGACAACATACTTTTTTTTTGGGGTCTTCCAATCTTTGACTAGGGGTCTTCTCTTTTTGACTTCTTTTCCAACCTTTGACTCAAGTCTTGCTTCCTTTTGCTAACTTGAATGCTCCTTTGAATGGTTTTTTTTGTTTTTTTTTTTGAAGGACGAAAGCCAAAAAGTTTATTAATCAGAGAAAAAGTACAAAATTTATATGTCTCATCTAACTGTGTAAGCACACAGAGATGCCACAGGAGCACGAGCCTGGAGCACAATGTACTTACTCCAGAAAAGGAGACTAATGATAAGAATCAATTTGAAGATACTGAATCCAGATGCGTTCCACCAGTTCTGAGTCAAGGGAAGAACACTCGTAGGCTGTCAATATCCTTTTCTGGGCCACTGTAATAACACTGTGTGCAGATGAGTAAATTCCTTGAAAGATGTGGTGTCTGCGACGCTCCCATATCGACCATAGGAGCCAACCGGAACCAAGATGAAATGCCCTTTGTTTAGCTGGAGGCCATGCGTTGGGATAGGACGCCAAAAGGATGCATCGGCGGTCAATGTCTTCGTTAAACAAACCTTGTAGCGAGGACCGCTGGTTGAACCTCGGGACAATCAAAGAGACAATGCTCAAGAGTCTCAACGTCCGAGAGGCAGAGGGGCCTAACCGCAGAGATATGCGAGGATCATAGCGATGTCGAAAGGCATTAACCCGCACTGTGGATAACCATTGTTCCTTTGAATGTTCTCCATTGGTCTTCAACTTGGTGTCAAGATTTGTCTTCATACCTAAACTATGAGCTCCAAATGGAAATGCCTTGCAAATGTGTTTTGATCTTTTTTGTGTTTTCTTGTGAAGTTGCTCTTACATGCGCCCACAACGCGGGCAAAAGCATCATGCTAAACAAACAGAGGGAGTGTGAAGTGGAGATGGTGTTCTTCAAATGAGCTTGCCAATATGGGAGAATGGTTGGCAGTAGTCAAGGAGAAGGCTTGTGTGCATGGGGAGCAAGGGTGGTGGAAGAAAGCTGTTTGAGTGTTCAGATGAGTATGAATGAATCAAGTGATGAACCTGCATGACAGAATGATAAATCTGTTAGTACTATGACTGCCATATGGAGATATGGTGGCAGTCTTTGACTTGCTTTTGAATGAAATGGAGATGGGGGAAGGGCTTGTAATGGATTTTGGCCAACTTTGAGCAGATTATGTGCTTGTGAGTGTTTTGAAGGATGGACCTGCATGGTAATGTGTGTGACCTGCCATTAGTTTAAGCATGTTTGAAGCTCCTTTTGCTGCTTTTTGCTGAAAAGTAAACATGATTAGGAAGTAAGGAAAGTGCCGTTTGCATAAAAAAGTGAATCTAGGCTTAGTTAAATCTAATCTAACCTACAACTACCTACTTTCTGCAAGCAGGACTATCCAAATAGGCTTAAGGCAACATGCTGTTGCCAGTACCTCTTTAAGTGAAGGATATTGAAAGGATTTGGCAGTTTCTGGCCATCAGTGAGATCCTTGAGCCAATAAGACTCCTTGCCAGCCTCACCAATGATCTCATAGGGTCCTTCCCACAAATTCTCAAACTTCCCTGCAACTCTCTCTCTGGCCTTGTTCCATTTCAGCACGAGTTCTCCTATCTTCATGGTACCTCGTAATCTGTGAGCAGCTTTGAATGCTGCCACATCCTTAGCCTTTTTCAGCAAGACTGCATTTTCAGCATCATACCTGTGCTCCTCAAGTTGCATCAACCTAATAAACCTGTCTTGCAGAGCATCTTCCATTTTGAGGTTAATAATATGTGCCATTCTTAAAGAAGGCAACTCTAACTCTATAAGTAAGACAGCTTCAATGCCATAAACCAAACTAAATGGGGTATGCTTGGTGGCATGCTTTATAGTAGTTCTGTAGGCCCATAATACATCAGTTAGTCTCAAATGCCAGTCTTTCTTGGATATGCTTACTGTTTTTTGCAGAATTGACTTAAGTACCTTGTTTGTTGACTCTGCTAGACCATTTCCTTGGGGATAATATGCTGAACTCTTTGTGTGTTTGATCTTGAGGGTGCAGAGTAGCTGCTCAATCACTTCATTGACAAATTGTGAACCTCTATCTGATATTAGCTTCAAGGGGATGCCAAATCTGGCACAGATATTTTCATGAAGGAATCTGGCTGTTGTTAGGGCATTGGCTTGTCTCAATGGCACTGCTTCTGCCTATTTTGTGAAATAATCTGTGGCTACCAGTATAAACTCATGCTGAGCAGAAGAAGGAGGATCTATAGGCCCTATAAAGTCCAATCCCCAGACTTGAAAGGGTCCTGGAGATATTATGGCTGTCAGTGGAGCAGGCTGGAGGATTCTCTTTCCAAAGATTTGGCATTTGTGGCAACTTCTAATGTTTTCAAAGCAGTCTTTGAAGATTGAAGGCCAATAGTAACCTGACCTGAGTATCTTTTTGGCAGTTGTGTCTGCAACAAAGTGACCTCCACATACACCCTCATGACAGGCCTTTAACACCAATTCTGCCTCAAATTTGTCCACACACCTTAGCAAGACACCTTCTTTGTTACCCTGCATAACACATCACCAATTAGCCTAAATTTCTTGACCTTGTCCTTGAATCTCCTGTTTTGGCTCGGGCTCTGATTCTTTGGCAGCTCTCTCTTTTCGAGGTACTCCCTAATTGCCTGTTGCCAGTCCTCTTCCTCAAGTAGGTTAATTGTAGCCTCCATGTGAGTGCTGTCTAGATCATCCAAGTCTTCATACTTAAACAAAACATCAGTAAGCTAAGAGCTAGGATCCTTAGATTTGAGAGTTACCTGAATGTCTATATCATAATCTTGCACTCTGCAAGCCCACCTGCATAGTTTGGCTTTTTGTGGCTTCTTTGCAAAGAGTAGGGGCAGTGGATTTTGCTTCATGTACACTTGAGTCTTGCTACTTTGGATCAGGTGTCCCTGTTTGTCAAATAAATACATCAAAGCTGCTGCACTCTTCTCAAGCCTAGCATACCTCATTTCAGTATCAGACCATATTTTGCTGGAAAAGGTTACAATGTCATCCCCCTGCATTAAGGCAAGGCCTACAGCCTTTTTGGTTACACTCAGGTAGGCTTGGAAGGGCTCAGACATGTTTGGTGGCTTAAGCAAGGTTGATTTGCAAATGGCCTCAATGATTGCTTCAAAGGAAGCTTGGCATGCTTCTGTCCACTCCACAGGTATGAACTTGCTTTCTTTTTTTGAGAACTTTTTTCCCTTGGTCAAGTTTGTAATGGGATGAACTATGTGAGAGAAATGTGGCACATACATCCTTAAGAAGCTTGTCATGCCTAGAAAGCTCTTAACTTGTTTGATAGTCTTGGGTGGTGCTAAGTTTCTAAGAGATTGGATCTTGCTTTCTGCCACATGAATCCCTTGATCTGAGACCTCATGTCCAAGTAGATCCCCTTTTGAGCAAAAGAAGATGCATTTCTTTGGGTTTAAACTCACTCCTCCCTTCCTGCACAAAGAACAGAGTTGTGTGAGATAAGTCATGTGATCTTCTAGCTTGGTATTGACACAAAGATCATCCAGATAAACTCTGAACAACTTAGGAGTCATATCCTTGAAAATGGTGTCCATTGCTCTTTGAAATGTGGCAGATGCGTTCATAAGCCCAAAGGGTATTCTCTTCATGGAAAAAGTTCCCCATGGTGTGACAAAAGATGTCTTGGCTTGATCTTCTTCCTTGATACTAATCTGGTTAAAACCCGAGAAGCCATCAAAAAATGAGTAAACCTCCTTTCCTACAACTGCCTGCAATACTTCCTCAAGAAAAGGCAGAGGATAGCAGTCCTTTATTGTTGCCTTGTTCAAATCCCTGTAATCAATGTACATCCGAATGGTTTTGTTTTTCTTTTCAACTGGTACAATGCAAGACAGCCAGTCAGGGTTAATTATTTCCTTTATAACTCCAGCAACTTTCATTTTGAAGAGTTCTTCCCTAATAAGATCTAACAAAGAACTGTTAATTCTTCTAAGTTTTTGCACAAATGGTTTTGATTTTTCTTTTATCTTAATCTCAAACTCACAAACACTCTTATCAACTCCTAACAGTTCCTTATAATCCCAAGCAAAAACATCACTCCAAGTGTTAAAGAAATTTACAAATGCTTCCCTCTCCTCTTCTTTGAACATGTCTCCTACATATAAGACCCTATCTTCATTGTTTTTTCTTACCTTGATTTCCCTTACCTCTTTTTCAGAGCTGGCATTGATTACCAAGATTGGATAGAGTTGCTGAAGCTCCTCATCTTCCAGATCTTTCTCCTTGATGGCTCCCTCAGCCAGATGCTCCATAAGTACATCTCTGCATAGGGAATCTGCCTCAGAGTTAAGCTCTCTAGGTATGTGCTGCAGTTCCCAGCTTGTGAACTTTGCTAGTGCCTCCAATGCTTGATCCTTGAGCTTTACCATTTCTTCATGTTTTGCCTGATATTGCCCTTCAATCTGCCTGCATATGAGTTGTGAATCTCCAAAGATAACAAGGTTAGTGACACCCAAATGGTTAGCTTCTTGAAGACCTGCAATTAGTGCTTTATATTCTGCCATATTTGAAGTTAGATTCTGATAGATCCTCCATACTTTGGCTAGCAACTTGTTGTCTTTGTCTTTTATGATTGCAGCAGATGAAGCAATGCTTAGCCTTTTTGATACACCCCCATCAAACCACATGTAAGCACTCACTTCCTTTAGCATACCTTTGTGCACTTCCAAGGGCAGATTTTCTTTCACAAGATTTACTTGTAGGTTATGAGGTGCATTTCCTCCTCTAGTCTCAATAAAGTATTCTCCAATTTGCCTGGGAATTAACATCTCCTCTTGAATGAAGTGGTAAGACTCATATTCACCTAGTTTGTTGAAAAGTGTAACAGTCCTCCTGCCATCCGAGATGGTGCATTCTCCTTTTGACCAAACTGGCCTTGCATCCACAGTTGACAGCCATCTTCTTCCTAATAATAAGTCATAAATTTCTGACCTTTCATTGAGCCCTCAAATGCTACCACAACAAAATTAGCAGCTACATTGATTCCTTCAATATCAATTGCTACATCACTCACCATGCCTACAGGATTGATTCTTGAGTTGGAGAAAGATTTTAGGATCATAGGGGCCTTTTTGTCCACCTCCAACCCACTTAGTTTCATAATGTGATGTGGCATGACATTCAAAGGTGATCCCCCATCTAGTAATACCTTGTTTAGGGTCTGATTACCAATTCTTGCTGTGCAGGTGAAGGCACCAGGATCATGCTCCTCTTGTCTTAGCATTTGCTCAGCTATATGGTTAGTAAAAACCACTTGCTCTTCTCTGGTGAGGTTTACGCTCTTCTTTAGACATGTCTACAACCTTTTTCTATAAGAAGGAGCAATTTTTAGCAAAGTCAACAGATCTACACTAACCTTGGCATTCTTGAGCGTACATTCAAACTCATCACTATCTTTTTTAGAAATCTTTGGTGAGGAGGAGGAGGTACAACTTGATTATCAACTTGCTTTAGTTTTCGTGACTTCCGGGTCCATGAGACTCAAACTCGCTTCTTTGCCTTTGGCATTTAGGGCTCCCCTAGTGTGCACTGCCATGATCTCCTCTTCTCTTTGAAAGCTTTTACCCTCATGGTGCAATGAATCACTTTCTTCCTGCAAATACCTGATGGAAGCACTAGGCTCAGGTCTTGGAAAACATCTTTCATCCTGCAAAAACTTAACAGATGCACTTGGCTCACTAGCCTTAGCCTTTTCTTGCCTAGCAAAATATTCTTTAACGCTACATTTATCTTCATAGTGTCCTATAGCTTTGCAGAAGGTACAAAGAGGGCATTCCTTACCATAATGCCCTTTCTTACCACATTTTAGGCATGTCCTATACCAGCAATAATCTGAAGAATGGGTGATTCTGGTGCATTGAGCACAGGCTGGGTAAACTCTCCTTTCTGGTTGGCTGGTCTTCATTTCCATGAGTTGTTTGGTTACCTCAGCCAAAGCCTCAGTGACTTTGTTGAGATCTGCTCTCATGTCTGACTCAGAACAGCTTGCATCATCAGTCTTAGCTTTTTTCTTCTCTTTTTGAATGGCATAGACAGTACAGGGGCAGGATTCTTGATCATAATCAGGAAAAAAAGGGTCATTAGAAGCTTGCAGGTCATCAGGGAGGTAGGCTAACATTTCAGAGGCTTCAATGGATCTCGTGAAAGCTTTGTGTATGGTGTCAAAACCTCCTTGCCCTCGCAGCCAAGACATTTTTCTCAGACTCGGAGGTCGGGCCGCTTAATCCCCTGATGAAAGAGGCAACCAAATGCAAAGTGTGGTTAGGCACCTTGTGCACTTGGCACTTGGTAAGATAGCAATTAAACCTCTCAACATATTGGTGAATTGTTTCACCATTTTTGATGTGAAAGTTCTGCAGCTCAAAGACTAAATCTTGTGGCTCAAGAAGCTTACCAAACCTGGCTAAGAATTTCTTGACAATTTTCTCCCAAGTGTTAGCACCATCACTAATCACATACTCTAACCAAGCTCTAACTTCCTCATTCTTAAAGCATTTCTTAAATTCAGCAAACTTACACCCTTTCTTGTAGCCACATTCTTGATAATATTCTTCAAAGGTCTTCAGAAAGTTATTGGCATTGATGCTTGGATCAAAAGTGGGGACAGGAGTAGGAATATTCAGCTCAAAATATGTGCAAGACATGCCTGAACCATTTTGCAAAGTGTGACATGTGGTATTGATGATGATTGAGGGGTTTTTCTCGGTGACTCAAGATGTTCAAGCAAAGATCAACAATTCTCCTAGGAGCCATGAGTTCCAAGATCCAGGTGATGTGATCTCGGTAGAACCTCCAAGATGTTGAAGGTGTACCTGGCAAACCTTCAACTTAGTGGTTGAGAACCTCCAGGTTGCTTGAGGCAACCAATCTGTGCACAAATTAGCTTAAACTAGCTGGTGAACAGTCTGTCCCTGAACAAGAAAAAACTGTCTTCCTAAAACTGCTTTTGCCAAATGAAGAGTGATGATTGGTTTTATTGGGAACAACTGCAACTGATGCTCAAGGGAATATAGAAGATGCTTGCAAAGGTCAAAGGCAAATGGTTGGCCAGAGCTAGGTGAAAAATAGCTTCCTGACCGGGTCAATTTTGGGTCAATAACCCTGACAGAGAGCTAAAATTTGCAGATGAGAATCTATGAGGTAATTTTTTGGATTTCCTTCTTTGACACTTTCAACCTAACCTAAATAGCACGTGCATCATGTATAAAGAACAGAAAGCATGCAGTAATGTGTATGAATGCCATTTTTATAGATTTTTTTGTAACAGTCTGCAACAGAGTTAAAGAAGAGGTCTTGGATTGTGGCTTAACACGACTTTTTAGCTTTTTGAATGAAGGATAGCTTGCAAAAGATGGAAACATGCTTTGGATGAATGAAATCTATTGTAAAATGCTATTTGACTAGACCTTTTTTGGTTTTTTGAGGAATTTATCACTGACCTGATGATGCAATATTAAATAAGCACTCTTAGACTGATATTATAGTTAAAAAACAACTTATACAAACCACAGTTGCTCTTGTTGCTGAGATTCAAGCACTGCTACAGCACAAGTGGAACCAACAAGACTCGATCTTCAGGAAAAGCAAGACATAATCTTCACCAACTTCAAATTTTCATTCAAAGGAGCCTTCAAGGATTACAATGAGAGAATTCCCCACTGATTTGGCAGGGAGAAATTCACACAAAAAAAGAAACAAAGGTAATACATAACTTCAAACGATAATAAAGGACTTTATTGCACCAGATCTTCAAGAAATCTGACACAAGGAGGCAGTACAGGGCGAGTAGAGGTCATTCCCAACAGTGATATGCTGGAATTAGATCACTCAAGGCGCTGGGGTGCTCGAAAAACTTCTGAAACCTCGATGATCCCTTAAATTTGACAATTTCCAGTCGGTTCTTGATAAGGCGGATCGGTTTTTGCCCCTTCTGCCTGTAAATACCTTCTTGATCTGCAAGTCAATCGGTTGTAGTGTTGTAATCATGATTTCTTCCTCAAAATGAAGCCCCTTTTTCGAATAATCCCCTTTATCGTGGTCTTGCTCTTGTCTGACAGCAATAAATGAGTTTTTAACCATTCTTAGCGAGATTCTTGGCATCAAACGGCTAAATTCAGCCGGTTTAATCAAGATTTGCCAGTTGATTGGGCTGATTTCTTGGATCTTGCCATGATTCTAGGGTTCTTCACGAAAATAGAAATATCCCATAGGCATTTGGCGAAAAATGGGCTCGGCGGATTTCCACGCGGCTGAATATGGTTGGTTGGGACATGACATGGATTTTTGGAGGGTAATTCAAGCCAAATGTTAGCACAACTAGGGTAGGGCGCGCACCCCAAGAACCACTAAAACTAGGGTTAGATGTGGTCAAAATGAGAATCTTTGACCACCATTTTGCATGATTTTTCATGGGCTTTCAGATGGAAAAAACAAATTTTGAAAATAAGCAACTTCATTTTTGGGCCTTTTTTCCATGGTGTACAAGGACATGTGGCATATAGGTGATGACTAGGCAAATGCTGATGATGTGGCATGGTGAGGTGGAAGGCAAGGTGTCAAAGAAATTTTCCTTAGGTAAAATCTTGATGAAGTGTAACAAGGTGTGGATGACACGTGTTGGGTGAGTTGGTGATGATGTGGACGATGTGTGCATGACTTTTGAAGGTGAGGTGGCACTAGATATTGATTTCTTTTCGACTAGCCAACTTGGGCCTTTGGGATTTGATCTTTGACCCATACTTTGGTTTTGAATTGGTGATGTAATGGACTTGTGGAGCTTCTCTCCTCTTTCTTTTTCCTTTTTCTTAGAGAGAGAGTGTGCTTCTAATGACTTGTCAAGTGCATGGTAATGGATCATGATGTGTGTGTGATGTACATGGTGCACATGTATGGAATATGTGGTGTGTGAGATTTTGCCCTAGGGAAAAAAAACTTTGAGCTACTTAAATGAGATGAGGGATGGGTATGAAGAATGAGTGTGGATGTGAGCAATGCCTTCTTGAGCCAACATCTCTAAGATAGTGTGAAAATCTCAAAAGGTGTCAAGACAACATACTTTTTTTTTGGGGTCTTTCAATCTTTGACTAGGATCTTTCTTTTGACTTTCTTTTTTTCCAACCTTTGACTCAAGTCTTGCTTCCTTTTGCTAACTTGAATGCTCCTTTGAATGTGCTCCATTGGTCTTCAACTTGGTGTCAAGATTTGTCTTCATACCCAAACAATGAGCTCCAAATGGAAATGCCTTGCAAATGTGTTTTGATCTTTTTGTGTTTTCTTGTGAAGTTGCTCTTACATGCTGCCACAAGGTGGCAAAGGAGGTTCTCCAAAGACATAGACTCTAGGGGTTTTCAAGGGAAAGGTCTTTGATAAACTTGTTTGTGCACATTTTGATGAAGTGCACGCCTATCTTTGATGGCGTACTTCAAATGAATGTTTTCCATCATAGAAGCACCTCATGAATATTGCAGTCAACATCTGAGTAAGAGCAGATTATCAGTGTTCACCTAACTAAGATGGAATCTTCTTTGATGTCCCGCATTTTTCTAGTTGAATTCCTTTAAGTTCAGATAGTGCATCCCTTGTAAAGCACATACTAAAAGCATGGCATTCCATGAATCCATGTTTCTCAATGGCACATCTTTAAAGAGTTGAAGGCATATATATAAATCCCTTGTTGAACATAAGCTGCAAGCATAAATGTGGTAACTGCTAAAAAAATATGGGATAAGCTCCAACCATGCAGCCACAACTAGTGGAGCCACATTGCGGATAACTCCATGAATGGAGGTTTGACCAATCTAGGGAAGACTAAGACAATGGCAGTATAGAACTCTCAAGTGATGTTTCCTCGAACTATATAGTGGGTGATTTTCCAGGTTTGCGCATGATGCAAGTACCACAGGAAGATCATCTTTCGACAACAATGATTCGTGTCCTTTTGCATCAAATGCCGAGCTCCTTGCAGTAATGCATCATCAATCCGAAAGCTGAGAAACTCTATTGTTGACCTAATGAATTAGAAGAATCTCCAAAAAGGGGAATAAAAACCCGGCCCCAGAACAAAGCCTAAACATTTATACCCTAGGCCGCTATCTAACAACACCAACAAATTTGCATCCACCATAGAGACCAAAATAGAAGAGTAGAATTATAATGAAGAACCTTGATAGTTGTTGCCATTGCGCATGTGAGCCGAGAATTTAAAGGGAGAAATTATACCCCATGTTATTCAAGCATTTTCAAAAATTGTGCTAGATCCATTGAATGAGCAGTATCTTTTTTTTTTTCTTACATGTTAAAGGTCTAACCTTTGCGCCCTTGCTTATAGCAAGGTCGGCTACGACAGAAGGGGTGTCGGCTACAATCGTCCCGGCCAAATTCCTTCTCGGGACACATAAACGGTTTTTCTTCTTGACCGATTGTATAGCCCAACTATTTTCTTCTAGCTTTGTCTGCCTTGGAGTTATATGTCCAGAGGAGCCCTGCAGAGCCATTCTTGAACACCCGGCATAGCTCTACTACTCCTGCCAAAATCACAACAGAGCAAAAACTCTTTCTTACCTTAACGTCCCTTCACACCTCTTACGCACAACATACGCATCCTCCAAACCCCATACTCTCATATCACGCACACCTATATTATCCTAGCCATCATATAGTATATTCTATATTATTTAATAAGATCCGGTAACAAAAAAGGAATAGACTGGCTTCGAAATTTGAAGGGGGAAAAAGAGGGGGAAATTCCCATTAACGCTATCTTTTTTGGCGATATGTCACTGCCTGGCGATGGCACTCCGGGTGATGCCGCCCGGTGATGGCACTACTCCGCAATGGGCGCCGGGTGATATCCTAAACATTTGATTTTGTTGTGCCATTGTTGTTAAAACCACCACTCGGTTTCTTTATTCTGCAGACCTAGGGTTTAGCTGATTTATTTTTTATTGAATTGGAGAAATGCACATGAACAAGACCCTCTACATCTTTAGTTACATGTGTTTTACTGCAGGCCTTAAGGGACTTGTTTTTTGTGGATTATATATTCTTGTGAGTATACCAACTGCTTTTTTAAAACAACTAGAAACGCGTGTCCCGCGAATGCTCGGGCATTGGTCATGGGCTTGTGGAATGCATTTATGGGCATTAGTCGTAGTCGTGTTGAATGGAGTGCATTTGACAGATAAAATATGTCATCTATATATAGAATGGAGTGCTAATATGTGAATTGGTCCTCGCAGGAAGATAATGAACAATATCTGATCTATATATGTTCTTATGTTTCAAGGCTTATCCGGACCGGGTCCGCTCGAGATCCAACGACTCACGTGGCTTTGGGACGATCCCTACGGCCCGGATGGCTTGGGAGTTTACATATAATATGAGTACCGCGGTCCTACGGTCCAGATTGATCTGATCCTGACTGTCGGTCCGGGATCCGACGGCTCACGTGGCTTGGGGAAACATCCTATGGTCCACGTGGCTTTGGGAATTATATGTAATAGATCCTACGGCTTATATTGCTTTTTTTATATGGTGAGATCTTGATCGTTGATCGAGTCTAAGATCCTAAGGCTCATATTGAATGCCTCGTTCCTTAAGGAAAGGCTTTTAAAATTTTTTATGTTATTGGGAGGATTCGAACCCTGGTCCTCAACCCCCCAACGTGAGTGCATAAATATGGCAAGTTATTGGCAAAGTTAGGCAATAGAATGGCAAAGAGCAACCTTAGCTATGGTTTAACAATATTATGACAAGGCCATGCTAATAATATTGGCTATTAGTAGAAGACAAGTGTTCACCTTTTAATAATAAGGGAAACCAATAAATAGTTTGGAGGTAGCGACATATGGATAGGTATCGATTTAAATAGTGGCAAATTATTCTCGTGGACTCCAAGCCGTGATAAATTATTCTTTTTGTTAACAAACCCCCCACTCTAACCACTAAACCAAGCATTAATTCTATGAAAAATTTATGTTTCAAATATACTTAAGGGTAATGTTCTAATTAAGATAAAATAGACTATAATATTGTAGGATGTTTTGAAACTTTCAAAATGTTCCAGAAAGTTCTAAAATGTTCTAGAAATTTCTAGAATGTAAGGGAATCCAGAAGAATTGAAGGGAATATAAGGAAATATCATAAATTGTAAGAGAATCTAGGAAAATATACAAGTCTAACGGAATCTCTTAAAATCTAATTGAATCTAAGGGAATCTTCATAATATCTAAGGGAATCTAAGAAAATCTTGATGAAATCTTAGAGTTTTTTTAAGATTTTGCAAAAAGCGACAATAGAATGTTCTAAAATGTTTCATAATAAAGGTGTACAATATAAATCTTGAAAAAAAAAATATTCTAGATGCTCAAGGTAAGCGCCTTAGTCTAAAAATAGAAAATGTTTTAAAAATGTTGCACAGATCCAAAATAGATTATTTTAGAAGGTTTTAAATGCTAATGGGTTTTTAAGATTTTGCAAAGAGCGACAATAGAATGTTCTAAAATGTTTCATAATAAAGGTGTACAATATAAATCTTGAAAAAAAAATATTCTAGATGCTCAGGGTAAGTGCCTTAGTCTAAAAATAGAAAATGTTTTAAAAATGTTGCACAGATCCAAAATAGATTATTTTAGAAGGTTTTAAATGCTCATGGGTAAGCACCTCAATCAAAATAGAAAATTCTAAGAGAATCTAGAAGAATCTAAGAGAATCTCAGTAGAATCGTTGGTTATCTAGAGCACTATAGGCTAAAATCGGAACAATGCGCCCCGAGGGACGATTAATTTTCTTTGTATGTTCTTATGTTTGTCGTGGCTTATCCCGATCCGTCCGCTCGAGATCCGGACTCCACGTGGCTTTGGGACGTATCCTACGGCCGAGATGGCTTGGGAGTTTATATATAATATGTGTACCGCGCTCCTACGGTCCAGATTGATCTGATCCTGACCGTCGGTCCAAGATTCGACGGCTCACGTTGCTTTAGATATATCCTACATGATCCTACGGTCCGATTGATCATAATCCTTGGTCCAAGATCCTACGGCTACCACATTACATGCTCTATTCTGCCTTGGTATTTTCAACAAATTTTAAGGAAAGGCTTTTAAAATTTTTTATGTTATTGGGGGGATTCGAACCCTGGTCGTTAACCCCCTAGCCCCCATTCTAACCACTAGACCAAGCATTAATTCTATCAATAATTTATGTTTCAAATATACTTAAAGGTAATGTCCTAATTAAAATAAACAATATAACATTCTAGTAAGGAAATAGGAAGATACTTCCAAAAAGTTCTAGGATGTTTTGAAAGTTTCAGAATGTTCCAGAAAGTTCTAGAATGTTCTAGAAATTTCTAGAATGTAAGGGAATCCAGGAGAATTAAAGGGAATCTAAGGAAATCTCATAAATTATAAGAGAATCTAGGAAGATATTTACAAGTCTAAGGGAATCTCTTAAAATCTAGTTGAATCTAAGGGAATCTTCATAATATCTAAGGGAATCTAAGAAAATCTTGATGAAATCTTAGAGTTTTTTTAAGATTTTGCAAAGAGCCACAATAGAATGTTCTAAAATGTTTCATAACAAAGGTGTGCAATATAAATCTTGAAAAAAAAAATGTTCTAGATGCTCAGGGTAAGCGCCTCAGTCTAAAAATAGAAAGTGTTTTAGAAATGTTGCATAGATCCAAAATAGATTATTTTGGAAGGTTCTAAATGCTCATGGGTAAGCACCTCCTAAGAGAATCTAGGGGAATATTCATGAATACCAAATATAGTACATAGAATCTTGAAGAATATAGAGGAATCACAAGAGAATCTCAGTAGAATTGTTGGTTATCTAGAGCATGACAGGGCCTTGCACCGTAAGAACATGCTAAAACTGGAACAATGTGTCGTAGGACGTATTAAATTTCTTGTATAAATATATTCTACAATTTTTTTTTATCTGAATCATTGATAACATTAATAGATCATTTCGTTTGATTAATTATCGAATGTACATCTACTACAACCAAATGTAGTTTTTACTAAAACTTGGGTCTCAGTCTTCAATCTTCAATTATGATGTCTCTTAGCAAGAACTCACAAAGAAGGACTACAAGCAGACTCTGCTACCCAAGGTCAGTTGCTTTCCCAAAGGGACTTGGTCATAGAATTCTAATTAAATTACAAAGGTTCTTCAATTCCAATGGTTTAACATATCATGTTGCTCTATTGGCATTCCCTTAAAAATATTTTTGACCTATGGTACATAATGCCAAACTTAGACCTACACAGAGCTTTTTCCCAAAAGGTTAGGTTCACCTTTGGATGTTATTCAAGTCCCTGGGGTGAATTTTTTATGCACTTTGTCAGGGGGAGATGTTCGGCCTGCTGGACACTCATCCTCAAACCTTTTGGCGCGAGAGTGCTTCAAGGCTAGCCCAATCTATAGGGGACATCACACCGGGCGGTGGGGAACAAAGACTTGGCAGCAACTCTATGACCCACCGTGGACGCCAGACGCCCATACCCCCACTGAATGGCCCCCATTGGTTCTCGGAGGAGGAGGATGTTGTGGAGGGCCTCGCGAACGGCCGGGCTAATGGGAAGGCAAACTGACCTCGATGGCATGCGTAATCGAAGTTACTCAAATGGGCGTGGCGTACCGGTGCCGATCCTCACTACCCCTGCTCAATAGAGCATTGGTGAAGGTTTCCGACAATGGACCACAAGCGGGGTTGTCCTCATTCACAAGGCGGGCGACCCCACACCGTCCCACCATTACGGACGATCATGGTCAGTTCAAGATTTGCCAAACTATTGGGCATTCTCGAAAGAAAGCAGCTTGACACGGCAAGGAGGTAGAGATGTGCGAGCCCTCACACAAGCAAGGGTTTTTAGACCCCGCCACTCAACGATTGACCATATCTTTGCACCGGGGGCAATCGGATTGAAGACAACCGAACCATCTAAGATGACTTGTATTGTTGCTTTGTGGACTTTGAGAAGGCTTTTGATCTGGCCCCTCGAGAAAAGCTATGGGCTAGATCAAGGTCAATCAGCTGCCGCTGCCTATGCATAATGCCATATACAGCCGTATGAGAGTTGTTTTGGCAAGATGCACCGACGCCAAGCATTCACCGGTAGTATCGGGGTCCGGCAGGCTGCCTCTCACCAACACTTTTGGCCTCTACATTGACCGGTTAGAGCCCCGGCTTATCGAAAGCATGGGGATGGCATACGACTTTTGCACTCAGGTCATCGCCAGCTCATCTATGCGGACGATGTTGACCTTCCGCCCACACCCCGAAGCTATGCGTCTCATCCGGATGCCCTAGACACATTACATTCACAAGACATGACATGCGTGAATCGGCCAAGACCGTGGTGGTTCTCATATCCTCCTCACGCCACCTCACGCCCCCGTGCACTCACATATCGGGGGACGGCTTGTGGAGGTCACGCCCACCTACAAGTACCTAGGGGTGGAGTTCCCCTCCCTCTCTGTTGGAGGCGTCCCCACCGCGGGTGACAGCAGGCTGGAAAGCGCTTTATGCCATGCAGAACAACAGTCACCAGGTGAGCTCTATGATTGGGGCCATCACCACATCCGCTTTCGGGCGCCGGGTCGAGCCCGTCCTTCGCCTGCGGTCGAGGGTTTGGGGCCCCGGCCGCGCCTTTGGCGACTGGAATGACTTGGAGCAAAAGTAAGGCATTTTGGCGGGCGCACTTGGGGTGAAACCTTCACCCCTATCATCGATTCTCGGGCCGCAGAAATCGATTCTTGCCGCCGGGGCCGGCAGCCTTTGATAGACACATCGCCTATTTTCGTAAAGTGGTTAATATGGGTGATGCTCGGCCTCGCACCGGGCTTACGCTGGGGGCAATGGTCCGCATGCCGCCTGGGGCCTCGCTGGAGGGGTAAGAGAGATCGCTGGTTCACTGTGATGGAACGGCAGAGCACGTGTGTGTGGAGGTGGACACAGAGGGCGATCGCGGATGTACCGGGGGAGTACCCGCGGGACCCCGCGACGCTTCTAGAGCAGATCAAAACGGCCCATTACAAGGAGCACATCAACCCCGTGTTAGCGGGGCCCGGCAGCTCTTACTGCGTTCCCAAACCGCCTCGAAAACCGCAGACTCATTGCCTCCATTCGCATTGGGTGCCCACCATCTTCGCGATCGAGATTCGCGGGGTGGATTGGGGAGCCCCGGCCAGACAGGCTTTGTCGATCTTTATCAAACGGGTTCCATTGAGGATGAGTCTCACACTTTCCCAGAGTTGCCCAACATCTGGCCAGTTTGGGCCGGACACGCCCCTTAGTACGACCAGGACTTGCCCCTACATTTTCGATGAACACACCGCCAATATGTGCTCCGGGGTCGCATATTCAGAGGTAATTGGATCTGGCGAGCTCACCTTTGCCCTCCCCGGCTGCGTCACGATCGGGCACTACTGGATGCGGTGCATGAGTGTATATATTTGTGTGTTTTGCATTTCGTGATATTGAAACAGCTTTGTCACATAGGCTGATTGCCGCCACGGTTTTCCCTCGAAAACCCTTCGCGGCGGGGGTTTTTTAATCCGGGTAGTAATCCGCTTGCTTGTTGCTTTTTATTGGGTCCCATAGACCGATTGGTCTCCGTGGACGATAAAAATACCTTCCTTCCTTATGCTAGTATTCACATAAGCACTAAAAAAAAACCTTTGAAATTAGATTCTCATTTATGATAGAGGGCATAAGCATACTACAATGTACCTTAAAATGTATTATTTATGGACCATAAAAAACTACCTAAAAAGTACCCAATACTAGGTAATTGGTACTTATAAAATAATAATAATAAAGTTTATTAACGCCCACGGAGCCCGTGAGGGCTATGGGACAAACATGATGAGTATGAGTATAAAACAATATTGAAATGTTCATGTAAATTATTAGCACTCAGCACTGTCCAAAAGTTCTCAAAAGTAATGTCCCAGATAAGGGAGCATTAAAGTGTTGCTGAAACAATCTGTCCATAGGTATACTCCAATCAATCATAGGATATTTGGCTTGGAGGTTATCATGTCTATGACAAAAATAAATGGCATTCTTTTTAGTTTCAATGTCTTCATTACAAGATATATTCTTTGTTCCTCCTGCAATATTCACCATCTCCCTCGCTCAATCATCAAACAATAGGAGCTCATGCGTATGCGGGTTACTGCTCTGACCTGGCTAGGAAACATATTGTGAAGGTTCAAGTACTGCTGAGTTTTATGCTTACGCTTTGGATTGAAGTCTCTAATATAGTATTGGCTTTCTTCTTTGCAGATGTATCGCAATATGCTAAAAAGGCAGTTGCTTTGAACTCTTTTGAATAGGGACTAACTGAGAGATTCAAGCGGGTAAACCAGCCTTGCAGATCTTTATACCAACAGCTTTTGCCATTCAAATCAAGTAGCATTAAGTGCAAGCCATACAAGGGAGCCCTCTTGCGTTTGTTATTTTTGATCCATGTATCTCAAAGTGTTGCCCGTAGCATGAATTTCCAGCGGATAGGATCCACTGTCATATAACCTTATCTCCTATGGGACTGCCCTTTTCACCTTAAATGTCATATGTAGCCAAGTTTTTGGATTCCTTCAATCTCATTCCATTTGAATTTGCTCAATGATGGCCCCCATATTTCGCTAGCATACAATGCAACTGGCATTACAAGTGCTTCAAAGAGTTTCTTCCGAAGTGGCCAATAGACAATATGGGCATGGCGACAAATATTTGACAATGAATAGAATGCTTTCATAGCAGCTGCAATCCTACAATCCACACCTTTAGTCCATGGCTTGCGCCCAATGTACACTTCGTGTCCTAAATATTTATAAGATTGGGCCTTCTCGATTGCTTCCCCCTAGTATAGCAAAGCCGCAGACTGCGTGCCAAAGCACAAGACATTTGTTTTTTCCAAATTTACTGTAAGCCTAAACTGTGAGCAGAAATTACCCAGAACATCAATCTGCTTTTGCAAATCATCTACAGTGTGAGAGCATAAGGGAGTTCTATTGCTACTAAGAACTACTTATCCAAATAATATGCAAGCAAGTTTACAAAGATGTAAGTCAAGACAGTGTTAAGAGGATGCGCTTAAATATCAATTCTCTCTTCCATATGAAGCTCGTTTAATTAGATGCAAGATGCAGATGCAGATGGAGATGCAGGGGCTAATCTGAAGTTTTTAAATGGGAAGTTAAAAGATAAGTGCTCTCTTTTAGTTCGAACCATAGTAATATCACCCCGGCAAATTTGAAATACTTAAACTCTAACTTCCAACCAAAAAAGCTACAGGCTGCTTTACATCAAATTAAGCATATACATATCATAGACATTTAAGTAAAGAAGTTTAATCTTTGGAAACAAATTAATTCTCAGGCTTGAAACCATTGCATTTGTTTCTGCTTGAGATTCTTTCTTTAAGCGAGCTTCTTTTAGTGCATCTTTTGCTATTGTCCGTGACATATCATACGAAGGGTAGTCGTTGTTAGTAGATAAGGAATAAACCTACAATGTTGCCACAAAATTAATATCCTGCAACGTATTCATAAAAGATGAGGTAAGCATTAAATTACCTTAAACTCTAACTTTCAGCCAAAAAAGCTTCAAGCAGCTTTACATCAAATTAAGCATATACTTAGAATGTTCTCACAATTTCTAATGTGTCGATGTGCATAAATATCGAACTAAGATATGAAAGACTTTTTCTAAAATGATTCAGAACATCCATTATATTATAACCAGAACATCCATTATCCTATTGCACCTAATAGACTGCAATGCTTGCCATAAATCATTTGGGATTTTCCCATCCAAACTGAGGGCAGAGCTCAGAGTCGAATCCAAAGCAAGCTTTGTATCAGAGAATTAACTTCCAAATTGAAAAGCAGGATTAAACTACTGCAAAAGGGAATTCTATCTAATACGTCACTATATCTAGGGCTCAACAATGCACGAAACTGAAGCCATAACAGCACCAAAACTGCACAAAACCCCAGTAGCTCGCCTTATATAGTATCAGAAAGGCGGTGCAACACTGAACAATCTGTCAAACAATGATGAAAGCAGATTCGGTACGATGGCAAATATGCCATTCCAAGCAATTGCCCTCACAATTGCCTTCACGTTTTATTTTGGGTCTGATTTTAAATTTATTGTTGTGGTGGTTGTTGTTGTTGCTGCTGCTGCTAGCCAATGAAACAAATACCATTAAAATACACCTTGTTTTGAAATTAGCGCCTTCAAATTTTTCCAACATTTTGGGACAAGGAAAGTCATGGAGGGGGAATATCTCGGCAAACACATCCACATGTGCAATCGTTGTGGCGCATGGTGTAGGCCATTGAACAAGAGGATGCATGTCCCTAGAGTCCATATAAAACTAGGTTGTATGCTAGAAAGCTTAGTGCATTGCTCTTCACCCTTTTCTATGCATCCCAAGCCAGAAATCTCAAACACAACTGATACATCAGAGTTGATTTGTTGGACTTTTATATCTGCGTCATGAGCATTCTCAGAAGGTGTCAGATATCCTGAACATATCACCTAAACATATCCGTAAGCAAATTGGGAAGCCTATGATATAGAAGGTATTTCGAACTTTTGCAGAATTGTACAATTATAGTACTAAGCCATGGTTTGTTGATGAATGGTGCGTAAGATAGATAGGTAGGTAGATGGTGTTGTAAGTAGACTTGTGTGTAAAACACTTCATTTCTTCACTTCACTTATTTGTATGTTATGCTTTTGCATGCATTGTCGATATAGCCCTGAAAACACATAATCAATTCGTCCACAAAAATACTAGAGCTACATCAACTACAATTCATGTATATAGTTACAAATATGGTACTAGTTTCAAATTTATAGTCCAACATTAGCGTATGAAAAAAATGCCTTTTAAATTGACCCAAAATGAAGTATATTGTCATCGCACAAGTTTAAACATTGACCAAAAGGGAGTTCTATTGCCACATACATTTGGATATTTGCGAGTAAAGTATTATACAATGTATGATTTTCAATCCCAAATCTATGAAGATGGATGAACTACTTATCCATAATCCATATCATATGCAAGCAAATTGATGTAAGTCAAGTCAGTGTTAAGAGGCGCCTCACATGTAAATCTTTTCGTATTCACATGTAGTTCATCTGAGACGGCCAATTTGACGTCTGAGCCGTTCATCCCGGAACTGCTGGAGCAGTTTACACCTGAGCGTCTCAATGGCTTGACGTCCGGCAAAAACGTGTCGGTGACATGTGAGGCGTCCCTAAGAGGATGCGCTTAAATATCATTTCTCTCTTCCATATAAAGCTTGTTTTTAAATGGGAAGTTAAAAGATAAGTGCTCTCTTTTAGTTCGAACCATAGTAACATCATCCGACAAATTCAAAATACTAAATTTCATACAAGTCCTATTTCTGCAACATATTGTTATCCTTTATATTTGAAACCGCTTAAATTCATGTTATTTTCTCATGCTCAGAGCTTTCGCGACCGTGCAAGAGCTTCGGCTTTTTCCAGGTTTGCCATTTCTAGCATGTTCATGGCTATGGAAAAGGCCCCAAAATTGATAACAAGGAGAAAGATAAGCGTTGCTTTGCCTCTCATTTTCTGAAACAGATATTCATGCATATATACTCTTGCTCGTAATCATCATATTTATTGTTCTTGTTTTACTTGCTGGATCAAAAGGGCTACTTTATTCTAGCTTTAGACCTCTACACTACTCATTAACTGTATCCTGAGCGGAAATTAAACAAGCAGCAAAAAAGTTCAATATTGGGTTCCTGAACTTAAGTGTTTTGGTTATAGTGAAAGTGTTGGCCAAACAGAGCATGCTTTTATTCTGTACATCTTCATTAGTCCATCTTTTATGGATTCAGCAAGTGGTTGTGTCTCTTGCAAAAATGAAAAAGTGCAAATTGGAAATCAAGTATGTAAGAACAAAATTGACATTTTTACAGATTCAGCAGGTGGTTGCCTGCTTTTTTTCTCAGATGAGAAAGGGCAAGTTGGAAATCAGGGAAGTTTAGAAAAGAGTTGACTAAATATGTCAGAGTTGAAGAGGGCCATAGCTTTTACATAGTTTGCCAAGGGACCGTCTCCCTTTAGGAAGAGTCAGAAAAGGAAGCTCCTGACCAGCAGCAATTCAAGAAGTTGCACAGGATGATGACGACGAGATTTTGGAGATGTTTAAAGAAGACCTTGAATCACTGAACTCTGGACAGTAAAATAGAAGCCGAAGTAAGGGCGTCCACCTTTCCATTTTCTCTGACAGGCTTGTAGAATGTTTGAGCTACAAATATGAACATGGCCCCATCAGCGTCGGAGCATACAGGTTTCTCCAAATTGATGCCTATGTTGGGTCATAGAGCAACTCTGATGTACTTGTGTTGCTTGTTTTGTCTTGTTGACACTATCTACAGGTCAGCTAACCTTTGAAATTATTCTCCGTGGATGCATTTGATTTTTCCAGAGATAAAGTAGAATGGTCTTTAACTAAAGTAGAATGGTTATATGTAAATCAGGATACCATGTGTTTTGACCATTTTGCAAACACTTCCAGATGTTCTGACCTCCTTCCTCCTCCTCCTCTGGTACGCTCTGTATTGTGAATGCATCGAGGTGGGCTGCCACAGTTTTGCTTGGAGTCTGATGAGTTTTAAATGGTGGCTTCCTCGTCTTTCATGAATGGTTGAAGTGTCCGCCACTTATTGTCACCAGAAGAGACGCATGATAATCATCACAGTTACAGCACAGCACAGGTAAATGCATATGCTTCTATATTATATATGTGGACTTTTAAGAGGCTTCCAGACAGATGTTACATGGGTGCTCCAGCATATAGACTCTAGGGGTTTTCAAGAGAAAGGTCTTTGATAAACTTGTTTGTGGACATTTACAAGTAAGTGCACGTCTATCTTTGATTGCGTACTTCAAAAGAATGTCTTCTCGTCGTGGAAACGCATTAATAGCAGCACAGATTTAGAATGTCCTTACCAAAGATGTCACATGTAGTATCATGGTATTGAACCTCGCAGCTGCACTTTTATTAATATCTCTCATGCTTCAGAAGGTATGTTTCTTGCTGGCATTAATGAGGAATGCATACCTAAGCAGAAAGATTGAGAGAAGGCTAACCGACTTGAATTTGACTTATTGATTCTAGCTTAATGCAAAAGTATGTTGGCCAAAATGGGCATATGTCAGATGCTTCTGAAATTAGAGCTGGACTTTAATTCAGAAAACATTTTGTCACCATATTTAAATGCAGCTATTACTGAAAAGGTATTTCAAGGTATCAACATCATGGGAAAGCTTTTGTGAGAAATGAGCTGCCAGAAAGAAACAATGAAATATTGGATGCACAACCTTCGAGAATTACCAATTCCAGCGTCAGAGCATACAGGTTTCTCCAAATTGATGCCTATGTTGGGTCATAGAGCAACTCTGATGTATTTGTGTTGCTTGTTTTGTATTGTTGACACTATCTACAGGTCAGCTAACCTTTGAAATGATTCTCTTGTGGATGCATTTGATTTTTCCAGAGATAAAGTAGAATGGTCTTTAACTAAAGTAGAATGGTTATATGTAAATCAGGATATCATGTGTTTTGACCATTTTGCAAACACTTCCAGATATTATGGGACCTCCTTCCTCCTCCTCCTCTGGTATGCTCTGTATTGTAAATACATCGAGGTGGGCTGCCGCACTTTTGATTGGAGTCTGATGAGTTTTAAACGGTGGCTTCTTCGTCTTTGATGAATGGTTGAAGTGTCCGTCACTTAGTGTCACCAGAAGAGACGCGTGGTAATCATGAGGATTTATTCGTAAGTTCATATTTCACAGTTACAGCACAGCACAGATAAAATGCATATGCTTCTATATGTTATATATGTGGATTTTTAAGAGACTTCCAGATAGATGTTACATGGGTGCTCCAGCACATAGACTCTAGGGGTTTTCAAGGGAAAGGTCTTTGATAAACTTGTTTGTGCACATTTACAGTAAGTGCACGTCTATCTTTGATGGCGTACTTCAAATGAATGTTTTCTCGTCATGGAAATGCATGGAGGGTGGAGCACCACATTCTCTTCAACCATCCACTTTTTCTCGCAAATTATAATTTGCTTCTGCTTATCCACTTTAACTGGCAGGATCCTCTCTAGACTTGCAGCCTTGGAATCTACATCCTTTCCAACATCAACAAAATCAGACTCTGCTTCGTCGGCAGCTTTCCCATTTTCAATGCAGCTCCAAGACAGCCTAACACTCGGTTTGCTATCCAAGTCAGTTTGCTGACCTCCATAGATATGAGCATACTGAGTAAATCTAGATTAAGTGTGAAAGCCACCTGCACAGAGGAGGTATGCACCACATGTATTGCCGGAGTTACCTAGGCTGCAAATGCGTCCATTATTGCAGTAAAGGACTTCTATGAGCTTTTCGTGTTATCTTTCATACAGCTGATGCTGCCATTGCCTTATGTGTAAGTTGCTCTCTCATTGACAAAAAATTCCTTTTCTCACTGGAAACATAGCTACATACTTCATCATGGACTTTACATCTTTCTTCTTGTGATCTTCTAGTTATGCTTGCTTTCGGCATCACCAAGCAGTATGGAAATGGAGAAGGAATAGTGTTACATGTGTAGTAGGCCGTTTTTGAATTACATGAAGAGAGTTAGTTTTCTTAACCAGATTTTATCCGAGTTTGCAAATTTATGAAGATGCTCCCTCTTCCTCAAGAAGCTCCTTCGATTAATGTTTGTCAGCTTTAGGATGACCATGGTGCTATATACTCTGCAACAACATCTTTTTCAATGTTGTTTGGGTGGACAGGGAAACGGAGTATTTAATAGAATGGAAGGATGACGATCCTGATGCTTGGCGCCTTTAAAGAACTGTCATAAAGAACACTGGAGTTCTGGTTCTTCCATATTAGCCTCCAAGGTCTGCAGCGTGATTCCAATAACCTATGAACTTAAAGATAAATACCACCTCGAAGTTTTGACCTTAAAACTTGGCATAGCCGAGGCAAACTCTATCTGCTTTCAGGACCAGCTCTTAGCTTATCCATCACTCTACCAAAGCAAAGAGAATACATGGAGCTCAACACATTTCTGGCGTTGGCACATCACAGTAGCTCTGCTACAGCAAAGTTGCAAGAGAATGTGAAATATTCTTGGGATTTCTGCTTCCAAACAGACACATGATAATGTGCCTCGACTTGAATTTCTAAATCCTGGAACTTTGACTTGTATTTTCTGTTGCAACTTGTGGGCAAGGCCTAGACAAAAGGTCACAAAAACGATGTAAACAAATCATGAACTTCAGCAGGAACAATGCTGCTCATTTTCAGTATCCGCAATAAATTGGGACGTTTTTTCTGGAAAAACAGAACCAATTCTGGAGATGTCCTCATTTGCAGGCTCTGCAAACTTGTTACATTGGGAACTAACTTTTGGAAAAAACAGAATCAGTTCCAGTTCCTGATACAGAGCATTGAGTAGGTTAGTAAGTTGTCACAAGAAAGCTAGAATGCTTTTAGATAACTTGACATGCCTAGCCAGTGCCATCCATCCAACATATCAAACAAGAGGAAGGTACTATCCAGGTATATGGTACATTTTAAACCTAAAATCTCAATTGGTCTTGCAGAAAAGAATCTTTATATAAACCTTAAACTTGCTCTACGATCATATACTAGTTATCTTCATGTCTGGTAAGACAGATTCAGATAGAGATGACCTATAAATTGGCTGATCATTCAATCAACTCCAGGTTTGGTGGACAAAAACTTGTTGACCTGCTTGAAGGAACTCCAGTACAGGGATTCTTTTTGCTACAAGAATACACACAATTACGCTGGAAAAAGATCCCTTACAACAAAACTGAAGTCTATGAGCAGCAGTAACTTAGGAAACCAAAGATGTCAGAGATGTCAGTTTAGTTTACAGTAACATCATAAAGTAGCCTAGATCCTAACATCATAAAACAACCTAATAACCCATACAAAGAGATGCGTGCTAACACGATAAAATAACCTAGAAACCTTAACACTAAGAAATACACAGAATTTTCATAACATCATTTTTTATATTATAATCAAGTGTAGCACTATCCTCCAGCTTGTCGTATCCCACTAAGGAGATTACACAAGTCTCAAGGTCTTCAAGCAATGAAAAATATCCTCCAGCTTGTCGTATCCCACAAAGGAGATTACACAAGTCTCAAGGTCTTCAAGCAACAAAAATATCCTCCAGCTTGTCGTATCCCACAAAGGAGATTACACAAGTCTCAAGGTCTTCAAGCAACAAAAATATCCTCCAGCTTGTCGTATCCCACAAAGGAGATTACACAAGTCTCAAGGTCTTCAAGCAACAAAATTGTCCTCCAGCTTGTCGTATCCCACAAAGGAGATTACACAAGTCTCAAGGTCTTCAAGCAATGAATAACAATGGCCTCCAATAGGATTCTTCAGTTTGTATCAATGTCAAGGTACAAGATTCGACACATTTTCAAGGTAAATGTCATGTGGCATGCTTCTGAATCTAGAGGTGCTTCTAAAATCCATAAGAGCCTTGTGCAAACAAGCAAGAGGACTAGCAACTACAACAGAGTGGAAGAACCACAAGCTGACATGCAAAGTGCTAGAGCACCAATGTTGCAACGACCCCGAGGCTTGATAAATGAGGAGGATTCTCGAGGCTTTAACTCTTGTGCACCACCACTACTTATGCATTTTTCTTTTCCCACTTTCTATCACATGTACATGCCTAAAGGGCCCCTCACATTGCTACTTGGGCGGCGAGTGCCCCCGGACATTGTATACATACCCATTTTTCATATTTTTCATATTTCCTGGGTTTTTTTTCTTTAAGGTAGCAAAATTCATGCTTGAATAGTGTGCAATCTAGCAGGCTCAATAACCTCCTTTCTCCATCAAACCACCGAAGTGTAGCTCCAAAACATAACTCCAACACATGCAAACAACTAGTGGACAGATGTGGACAGATGTGGACATTTGAAGCTTACAAAGGACAGATGTGGACTAAGAAAGCACCTACTTCAATTCAAACAACAGCCCACACAAAGCACCTACCTCAAATCTGTTTCTCCTCTCCAAGAATCAATACTAGTAGGAATAGTTATGCGCGCCTCTTCGAGAATGATACATGTGAGTATATAGAGCAATCCTATTTGCAGGAAGTTTTGATCCAACCAAAGCTTCTATTCTGTTCGTTTTATTTGATTCTGCTGATTGGCCTTCTGTCTTTTTAGCTTCATCTTCTGAACTTATCTTCTTACTCTGATTTCTGCGCGCCTTTGACATTCTCAACATTCTTGATCTCCATTCTTTATTATTTCCGCGAGGGGAAACCACATCATCAGCAAAACGAACCCTTTTCTGTTTCTTGCAAACATCTACGTTCGTTGCAGCAGAAGCAACTACAAATTCTTCATCCGAACTTGAATCCTCATCCTCCTGAGAAGGAGCATCACCTCTGTTCCAGAAAGACCGGGTCATGTAGGAAACTCTACGAGCCATAGACTAGGTCTTCGAGAAGGAAAAAAAATGCGAACTACGAGTGAAAAATGCGACCGCGAAAAATGCACTTTAATGGAAAAATAGGGTAAACTTGGGGAAAAATGCACTTTAATACCGTATATTAGGGGAAAATGGGGAATGAAACAATTTCGGAGTACATGTTGAATACAATCGTGTTAGGTAAGCTAAATGGTCCGTGATTTCCAGCTAGCAGCTCCCGGCTAATGCAAGTTGCTGCCAAATTGAGAATCGCGTCCCAACTAGCTTCCCTATAACAATATGAGATCTTTAGTGTGCCATGTCATCCCCCGCTATTTAGGTCAATTTATTCTAGGCTTCATGTTGTATGCTATGACATAACTGTAAAAGGAATTCCCTAGTTGGATTAGGATTAAACCCACCTTCATTTTATTCGTTCTTGCTATCTTCTACAGGCGACTGGCATCGATAATCAAGGCGATCGACATGGCATCAATGTCACGACGTCGATATTCAATGTTGACCACTCAAATATCAATCAATGGTTCGAGGAAGTGTTGAGGCCACTTTTGGTAGATATATATATATATATATATATATAGTAAAGAGAAGTGACTGATAGAGTGTAGTTTGGATTTATCTTCCTTTCGATTTAGCCATTAGAAATCAAGAGCAATTTTTCCAACTACAAAATTATCTAGAACATATGCTTTGCAATGTGCATTAGGTGATCATAGCTATATCCTAGATGCAATATTTATGCTCATTTAAGTTTTCAACAAGTGCCTAGCTAGTACAAACATTTCATCAAGAAAGGACCTTGTGACATACTCATATTTTGTTTTAGATTGAAGCGGATGCTCCTTTAGTTTTGCCAACTTATGTCATAGCTAATCAAGGTCATCATTTTGTTGCTATTCTATTCTTCCTAATGAGTGACAATAATTGCTTTAATAAGCTTAAGTTAATATTGACTTTAAAAGTTTGATTTTTTAAATAGAATCCCTCAAGTACAACGTCCCACACATCTAGGAAATTATTCTAAAGCTTTAAAAGTGCAAACGCGTTCTCTCGTATGGTGAAATAACTTTGAACACAATCAAATTGAAACCAGTGGGAAAAGTTGGGATTATGGCATGGCTTACTGGCATCAAATGTCCCTAAAATCTGAAATATGATTAGATGAGGGAAGGGATCGCTTAGGGTTTTGATTCAATGCTTTTCGATCCTAAAAATTTCTATCTATTTGAGACTCCTGCAAATCGTATCAATTGGCTAGCTTAGTTTGACATATGCATAATCTAGGTGTTTCATTGGAGCTCATGTATCCTAAATGCATTTTGAAAGTTCCTTTGCGCAGAAAAAGCGGAGAAGCAAAGCATTATTGAACAAACCTATTGGTTACAAAGCATTGACAAAGCATTGGTTACAAGCATTTACAAACCCATATGGTGGTTGCAGTATCAATTTGTGTAATACCTCATCCTTATTTGATGAAGATATATTTCTAAGATAGGTTTGCAAGATATAGGCACCAATGCCTTGCAAGGATGTGTTGGGTTCAAGTCTATATTTGTTCTTTAAACATCAAATTTGAAGCTTCACCATCTATGGTGGTTGCAATATCAATTCCTATGGTATCTCATCCTTATGTGTCAAACATATAGGTGGTATAGTTTTGCAAGATATAGGCACTATGGTTTTGCAAGCATACATTGCGTTGAAGCCCCATATTCTAAAGTTGCTATTCATTACATGTTTGTTCCATTGCACTTTTCTTATGTTTGTTCCATTGAACTTTTCTTATGTTTAATGTTAGCAATATTTGTTAGAAAATCTTAGATAGGATAATGTCTAGCAATTCAATTCTACAAGTCACACTTGATCAAAACATTTGCTCTACAATTAGTTCAAACTAATATGAAACTTCAATGGTTAAACATATGAAATACTGTGGCGCAAATAAGCTTTCACGATGCACTGTAGCAATGGACATTAGGGATTTTTTGAGATCATAAAAGGGCCTTCTAAGAACTGCTGACTAAGCTATATGAACTACCAATCGTAAAACATCGGTCAATGAATAACTAACTCACTGGATCACATTTTCTAGCATAAGTGTTGATAGAAAAGTCCAAATGAGCTCTTGTTTGGTGCAATAGATAGATCTCATTGAGATCTTTCTAACCTTGGGTGGTTTGCATATCTTTTAGCACCGTAGGATAGTAAAAAATGGTAAAAACCATATTTTTTGGAGTTTTGACAATCATAAGTGGTTAAAATATGTGTAAAGCACCTAAGATTGGAAAGATCTCAATGAGATCTATCTATTGCACTAAACGAGAGCTCATTTGGACTTTTCTATCAATAGTTATGCTAGAAAATGTGATCCAGTGAGTTAGTTATAACTCTTTTTCCCGACCGACCAAGGCCAAAGCTCGATTTCTGATTGGTAGTTCATTTATCTTCATTTGGCTTAGTTGGCATGTTTTGAAGGCCCTTTTTTAATCTAAAAAAAACCCTAATGAAGCCCCTTGTATTTCAAGTCTACTCAAACCACGAAAGCTCGGGCATTCATTCATCAATGAATCCGATCAATCACCTACTAAACTAACTGTACTTGGTGCAATAATTGGCTGGGGCATGGTAGGGCATACTCTAGAATGGATAGAGTTTATGGCACTCAAAGCTAGCCTTGGATTATGCTCCGGCCTTCACTAGGGTGAATGTTCGCCAGGTCTCGATCACACTCCCCAGATCATTAAAGACTTCATGACCACCCACCGCGCCTCTCGTGAGCGTTTTAAGCTTAACACAACCTTTCTTCAGATCGAGTTCACAAATGCCAGAAGCTCATTTGGCGCAGAGCATTACCAAAACAATGCAGATGAGTGCAATGGTTACAAAGATTGGCAGGGGTAAAGGTTCGCGAAAGAATGGGGGCGAAAAGGCTTTGGCTCGCCGTCGCAGTTGATGCCTTATAGGAGCCCGAGACTCTTAGAGGGGGTCTCGATGGCTTGGCGTGGAAAGCAGTGCTTCGGCCGATTGAGGTTGAGGAGGAGGCCAAGGTGTGTGTCGCCGTGGTCCAAAGTCGGTTTGGTTTGGCTGAAGCAGTACCGACACTTGCTCTAAAGTCTTTTTTCCCGAGCGCCCGCCGTAAGAAGTATGCGCAAGACCATGGCGGACATAGTTACACCTGTGGAGTGTTGTTGTTAAAGAACCGGATGCTATCAAGGCCTTTGTAGCAACAAGACTATGAAACATTTTTCAAGGAGCATTGTAGTTTGCATGGATGTTTGAAGAATGCTCTGATTATGAACTCTTGTATTTCTTATATTGTATTGTTAAAAATTATATGGTAAGCTACTGCACTATGATGACTCTGATTTGGGAAAATCAACATGACCAAATATACGGTATGATGTTCTATGTTTTGTGGCTTAATCAGTGAATGTGTGTAATCTAAACTTATAGTATCTCAATTAAATAATTGGTGAAATTTGTTGATACGAGTTTTCTTTAATAAATTTGTTGAGTTTGTTGAACTTGTTTGATTGTTCAATATTTTTAGGACAAGAATTCCTGATACTAAGGGTATAGATCTATTCTGGTTTGTTAAGCTAATCTTAAGCTAAATAATCTCATACTTGATTCTATTTTTAAGGTCCCATGATCTCTAAGGTTTTCCTTTTTAGGATCCAATAAATCCAGGTGTCCTATTTAGTTAATCTAGGGCTTCTTGGATGTCTAGTCAAGGCTTGAGGTTACGGGCTAGGCTAGGGTTTATATACTAGAAAAAATGCCGGCGTGGCCGGGCTTTCAAAAAATATATTAAAATGGCTTTTTAATAACACATTGTAATTTTTTTATGACCTTACAAACATATGTGCATTGGTATTTCCTTGGGCATCTACGTTAAGCACAAGAAGTTAGCATAAGTGGAGGTTGTGAAATATTTTCAATTTCAGCAAATGTGAGTTGTTATCCCACTTTTTCTAAATTTTTTTTATTAATTAGCCTATGCAAATAGTGTGCCACCTTTATCTCCAAGGATACTAATAATGTTACACCATGAAAAGATGAGCAAGTCTTTTGGATCACGAAAGCATACACTCCTACACATGAATCAAATCCTAAATGTTTGGACCACTTAATGTTTGCACCATTTGGATGTGTGAGTTGGTTGCTTAATTATATGCATTAAAACTTTAGCCAACAACGAAATGAACATCTACTTATTTAAAATGTTTCTTTCCGGCGGTCGGGCTTGACGCTTTTTCCGCAAATGTAATGTGATTTCTTCATTTTTAAGGGAATGTCTTTTTTTACATTGTTCTTTTTCGGTGGTGAAACTGAGCATTTTTTACTCCAAGGATTGATCGGACTAGCAATAGACGGCTCCGAGGCGCAATGATGGTGGAGCAATGATGGCGAGGGGAAACCACATCGACAAAAACGAACCCTTTCTGCGTTTCTTTGCAAACATCTACGTTCAAGTATCGTAAAGAAAAAGCAACTACAAATTCTTCATCCGAACTTGAATCTTCATCCTCCCGAGAAGGAGCATCACCTCTTGTTCCGTAAAGACCGGGTCATGTAGGAAACTCTACGAGCCATAGACTAGGTCTTGAGAAAGAAAAAATGCTGAATTTATGAAAGTGAAAAATGTGACCGCTTCGAAAATGCACTTTAATGAAAAAAATAGGGTAAACTTGGGGAAAAATGCACTTTAATAAGAGATATTAGGGAAAAATGGGGAATGAAACAATTTCGAGTACATGTTGAATACAATCGTGTTAGGTAAGCTAAATGGTCCCGTGATTTCCGATAGCAATCCCTCGGCTAATGCAAGTTGTCGCCAAATTGAGAATCGGCGTCCCCAACTAGCTTCCCTATAACAATATATGAGATCTTTAGTGTGCCATGTCATCCCCATTCGTGTCAAAAGGAAATGATGCTATTTGGGTCAATTTATTCTAGGCTTCATGTCAATTTACTCTACGACCATAGACTATGTCTTGAGAAGGACAAAAATGCGACCGTTAAAAATGCACTTTAATGGAAAAATAGAAATAGGGTAAAGTTAGGGAAAAATGCACTTTAATACCATAACTTAGGGAAAAATAGGGAAAGGAACAATTTCGGATTATAGGTTGAATACAATCGTGTTAGGTAAGCTAAATGGTCCTACTTGACTCCCAGCTAATGCCGATTCTTTGCTAAATTGAGAATCGCGTCCCAACTAGCTTCCTTATAACAATATGAGATCTTCAGTGTGCCATGTCATCCCCCATTCAAAGGAAATGATGGTATTTGGGTCAATTTATTCTCGGCTTCCTGTTGTATGCTAGGACATAACTGTAAGAGAAATTTGGAAGTTGGATTAGGATTAAACCCACCTTCATTTCATTCGTTCTTGTTATGCAAATAGTGTGCCACCTTTATCTCCAAGGATACTAATAATGTTACACCATGAATAGATGAGCAAGTTTTTTGGATCATGATACACTCCTACACATGAATCCAAATCCTAAATGTTTGGACCACTTAATGTTTGCACCATTTGAGAGGTGAGTTGGTTGCTTAATTATATGCATTAAAACTTTAGCCAACAACGTAATGAACATATACCTTAAGGAGGAACATCCAACTTAACAATAGTGGAGATAAAAGACAAGACTACTAATTTTGTTCATAAATGTTTGATAAGCCTCTACCAAATAAAATGTTTAGATCTACCTGAGTACTACCCAACTCCGCGAGATGATGAAGTATCAAATAAACAAGTTCGTCAAAGCAGCCTTTTCGATTTTAAATCCCCATAATGGATAGGTAAAAGTCTTTGTATGTTTCTTTGAATAAGTTGTTCCACGCTTCTTTGCCTTTTGCATTTGCATTTGCACAGAATATAAATAGTTGTACATATCCGATATAGAGGCAATACTCAAGGATTTGATTTTGAATCCCATAATGGATAGGGTAAAGTCTTTGTATGTTTCTTTGAATAAGTTGTTCCACAGTTCTTTGCCCTTTGCATTTGCATTGCACGGGAATATAAATTGTTGTACATATCTGATATAGAGGCAACTACTCAAGCATTCGAGCAACTTTCAGCCTTTTCATGTCTTTAATTTCGTATAAGCACCTTGTGCTTTTAGCTTTTTACTTGCCTATTTTCTGCCAAATCTTCCAAGAATGGCTATATATCAAAGTGCAACTTTTTAACCTAAACAAGGATTGCCTTCCCTTTCTGGCCTGGACGTGGTGTTCTCCTTACTTTGCAAAGACTGAATGTACTCTAAATTTGTGATAAGCATAGACGAATTAGCAATTGAAACTATGCACTACATGTGCATGTAAACTACTTCTCTCAAAGGATCATTATTGTAAAGATACAACCTATACAACAAAATTAGTACATCGATGTCATGCAATTGAGAAAATATAATTGTTATACATTCTCTACAGATTCAACCTCCTACTATTAATATATATAAAATAAAAGCAGAAGATAGATATATGCAATACCTTGATCATAATTTCAAACCATGATAGAAATTAAGTTGTGAATTGTTTTTTCCCTACAAACATACAAGGGTTATGCAAGCAATTATCTAACTGCTAATGACAAAATGTAATCCATTGATAGGCTTTCAGATTCAAAGATAAAAATTTTCTCAGAAGGATCTCGGACATTTGTTCAAAGAGACAAAATGCTCCTGAAGGTGGCCATCTCTAACATGACAGAAAAGATGTCTTCAAGCACTTCCATATCCATCAAAAGAAAATTTGAAAGGGCAAAGATTAAGCATGAGTTATTATCTATAACAGAGATTAAGTAAGTAGTATGTGAAGACACCCAATGATCTGCAAGAAAAAACAATTCATTTACTGAAAAGGAAAGGCTCACTGGCCATTTTGGGAGAGTGTTAGGAACTTGGATTGAGCTTTGTCAGGAAGCCTATGAAGCACATTTCAAAATACATATGACGGAAATGTTGCGGATCAGCTTTGAAAATCCCTTGAAATCCTCCTCTAACATACCAATATTGCCTTTGATCAAGAATTTTTTTTGGACTACAAATTCTTCATCCGAACTTGAATCCTCATCCTCCTGAGGTGGAGCATCACCGGCTCCGGAAAGACCAGGGTCATGTAGGAAACTCTACCAGCCATAGACTATGTCTTGAGAAGGAAAAAAATCGACCAAATAAAAATGCGATTTAATGGGAAAATAGGGTAAAGTTAGGGAAAAATGCACTTTAATACCATAACTTAGGGAAAAATAGGGAATGGAATAATTCGGATTATAGGTTGAATACAATCGTTAGTTAGATAGAAGCTAAATGGTCCTGATTCTAGCTAGCCCTCCGCTAATGCCGATTCTTTGCTAAATTGAGAATCGCGTCCCCAACTAGCTTCCTTATAACAATATGAGATCTTCAAAGGCCCCCATTCTTGTCAAAGGAAATGATGGTATTTGGGTCAATTTATTCTCGGCTTCCTGCAGTATGCTAGGACATAACTGCAAGAGAAATTTGGCAGTTGGATAAGGATTAAACCCACCTTCATTTCATTAGTGACTGACATTGATAATCAAGGCGATCGACATGGCATCGACGCCGATATTCAATGTTGACTACTCAAACATCAATCAATGGTTCGAGGAAGATTTGACGCCACTTTTGTTAAATATATATATACTAGAAAAAATGGCCAGCGTTGCTGGGCTTTCATAGAAATATATTAAAATGGTTTTTTTTTAACACATTGTAATTTTTTGATGACCTTACAAACATATGTGCATTGGTAGCATAAATGGAGGTTGTGAAATATTTTCAATTTGAGCAAATGTGAGTTGTTATCCCACTTTTTCTATACATCATGAAAAGATGAGCAAGTTTTTTGGATCACGCAAAGCAAACACTCCTACACATGAATCCAAATCCTAAATGTTTGGACCACTTAATGTTTGCACCATTTGACAGGTGAGTTGGTTGCTTAATTATATGCATTAAAACTTTAGCCAACAACGAAATGAACATATACCTTAAGGAGGAACATCCAACTTAACAATAATGGAGATAAAAGACAAGACTACTACTTTTGTTCATAAATGTTTGATAAGCCTCTACCAAATAAAATGTTTAGATCTACCTAAGTACTACCCAACTCCATGTGATGATGAAGTATCAAATAAACAAGTTCGTCAAAGCAGCCTTTCCTGATTTTAAATCCCCATAATGGATAGGGTAAAGTCTTTGTATGGTTCTTTGAATAAGTTGTTCCACAGTTTTTTGCCTTTTGCATTTGCATTGCATAGAAATATAAATAGTTGTACATATCTGATATAGAGGCAACTACTTAAGCATTTGATTTTGAATCCCCATAATGGATAGAATTAAAAGTCTTTGTATGTTTCTTTGAATAAGTTGTTCCCTGGGTTCTTTGCCTTTACATTTGCATTACCGCAATGTGAATATAAATAGTTGTACATATCTGATATAGAGGTAACTACTCAAGCATTCGAGCAACTTTCAGCCTTTTCATGTCTTTAATTTTGTATAAGCACCTTGTGCTTTTAGCTTTTTACTTGCCTATTTTCTGCCAAATCTTCCAAGAATGGCTATATATCAAAGTGCAACTTTTTAGCCTGAACAAGGACTGCCTTCCCTTTCTGGCCTAGACGTGGTGTTCTCCTTACTTTGCAAAGACTGAATGTACCTAAATTTGTGATAAGCATAGAAGAATTAGCAATTGAAACTATGCACTACATGTGCATGTAAACTACTTCTCTCAAAGGATCATTATTGTAAGATACAACCTATACCTTAAAATTTAACCACCTTATAACAAAATTAGTGCATAGTGGATTAACTGTCATATGATCCCTGCCGGACTCATAACACAACGCTTCCCATTAGAATTGGAGTTAATCGCATCTTGAATGGTTCGGCCCTGGCATTCTCGCATAAAGTCTGGGTAAGTCTTGTCCAAATCCACTTTAAGAACCCAGGTTGCATCCTCTGTCGGTAAGTGTCTCCACTTAACCATATATTGCAAGATTTGAGTTCTGCGGGTTTGCTTATATGCACGATCAAGGAGAGCCTCAGGCACTATCTGGCACCAAAACTCAAAATCATAAGCATAGAGCATGAACATAAATGATAAACCTAATAATAAAGTTCTAGAATTGCAAAATGCTTTTGCCTTTCATCTTGAAAATGATAGACCTGATGACGGCGCACATGATGATTTTCTCGCATTTTTTCTAGCATTGCAAAATGCTTTTGCATTTCATTTTGGTAAAAATGCAAGCCTCGTTTTGCACTTGTTGATCATCCAAGAGCATGGACTATCAAGATTGCACATGAACCGGTATTGTCAAAGAACTTACCGATCAGAATCGCGTGATTTGCCCAACATATCCCATTTTAAAAATGCCATGTAATATATCCGGGAAGTAGAAGAACAAAAGACTTGTATTTTTGATATACATGTTTTATCATGACCACAGGGTTTAAAATAAAGAAAGAGTTCAAACCTTGCTTGACATATAGCGATGCTTAAATGGAATGCAAAGCGGCCGATTGAAATCTGCGAATCTATGCAACTAAAGCAAAGAACATGATCTACATAACAGGCTACAAAAGGGTAACCCATACCATTCTCATTCACGAAGGTTATTGCTCCAGTTCCAGTTGTAGCATCTTCATTCCTTCTATCCATTATATTAATATGCCAAAGCTAGTATAGTACCAAGGTATAAAACTCGGTGTAAATGCAGATTCAAAGAACTTACATGCATGCACCTCCTCTTTAACGATACTTATTGGGCAAATAATGCATTGCATATTAAACTTGCTCAAATTTTAGCATCATTGAAGAATAATTAGGGGAAGACTCGTCTCATTACCAGCTTACGAAATACTTGTAATACCGTGCTGGGTAGACATCAAGTTTGATTTAGAACTCAATCTCATCAAGTTTTTGGATTCCTTCAATCTCATTCCATTTGGATCTGCTCAATGATGGTCCCCATATTTCGCTTTAGCATACAATACAACTATTATTACAGGTGCTTCAAGAGTTTCTTCCAAATTGGCCAATGAACAATATGGGCATGTCGACAAATATTTGACAATGAATAAAATGCTTTCATAAGAATCCTACAATCCACACCTTTAGTCCATGGCTTGTGCCCAATAATCGTTTCGTGTCCTAAATATTTATAAGATTGTTCTTGATTGCTTACATTGCATGGCGTGCCAAAAGCACAAGACTTTTGTTTTTCCAAATTCTTTGTAAGCCCACACTATGAGAAAGCGAGGAATCAAGCTACTTTTACAAATGCGTCTGATGAGAGCATAAAAGTAAATCATTGGTGAGAGTAAAGGGATTACCGGCTTCGTGAAAATGCGTGGAAAATGACATCACGATTGCTTAAGAAAGTCTTCCGGTTGGTCTATATACAACCCAAAACAAGGTAGGGAGAAAGGTATTCACAGCTTTCTCGGTGTTCATTGAAAATTAGATCCGAGAGACCATCCGAGTAGCAACTCTTCCACGGATCGGTTCATACAATCAGCCTCAATAACTAATAAAGCGGTGGCTTCAATAACTAATAGGTGGTTAAATTGATTCATCTATTTTCACCATTGTCTTTATCTTGATCTTGAACTTTAACACGCTTTGACTTTTTATCTTGAACTTTTAAATTAGTTTTGATAGAAAGGACAAGAAAACAATGCCCATTTTTGAAGTACCGTGTAAGTACTTTGAAAAGTTCCAAAGTGGATACATGTATCATGCTTATGCCCCAAACCTCGACTTCTTCTTCGGACTTGCATTTTACCAAGATGAATGCAAAAGCATTTTGCAATGCTAGAAAAAAATCACGGGTGCACTTCATCATCATGTGCACTTAGTCATCAGGTCTATCATTTTCAAGATGAAAGGCAAAAAAGCATTTTGCAATTCTAGAACTTTATTATTAGGTTTATCATTTATGTTCATGCTCTATGCTTATGATTTTGAGTTTTGGTGCGAGATAGTGCCTGAGGCTCTCCTTGATCGCGTGCATATAAGCAAACCCAGGAACTCAAATCTTGCAATATTTGGTTAAGTGAAAACACTTATAAAGCGGAGGATGCAACGGGATTTTTTAAAGTGTATTTGGACAAGACTTACCCAGGACTTTATCACGAGAATGCGGGGCCAAAACCATTCAAGATCACGATTAACTCCAACCCTAATGGTAAGCGTTGTGTTATGAGTCCCAAGGGGATCATATGGCGATTAATCCGGCCGGGATCATTTAGGGGTTGGGTTAAATGCATCAGATGGGGAAATTGGGCATATAGGCATTCATGATAAACGCATCTGTCTCTGATTTATATAATGTGAATATATGGGCCATTCCTTACGCTGACATGACATGCAAGCCTTAGGCATGATAGATTCCTTCATTCCATGTTCTTTTTTTTCTTAAGGGGGTGGTTCCTTCAACCACACTACTTAAATTATTTTGTAACTACCGATGTATTTGGCCCGTGCGTTGGAGTTGGCGTCTTTGGAAGATCCTAGGCCTCGATTGGGGGCCATCTCTTATTTTTGACCGTTATGTGTACCCCTACATAAGTTTGTTGATATGGTATTTTTATCCTCTTGCTAAAAGACTTAAGTCCCTCTGAGAACTTTATGTAATCCCATTATTTCAAGCCAAATGGAGTTATCTTTTATAACTTAATTGTTTTCTTCTAGCTAGACTAACCCTAATGATGAGGACATTATTATTCAGGGGGGAGAATGTGACGTTCCTGGTATTTATATGGTATCACGTATATATAGTATCATATACCCACCAGGATATAAATAGACCCTAGGGGGTCAATAGGGATAACTTAGACTAACCTAAAAAGAGTTTTCTTTAGCTATGCTAAAAATAAGGGAATAATTTATCTAATTAGGCTAATTAATTAGTTGCTGGGCAACCAATAAGGCAAGTGCCACCGGCTAAATCGGGGACTTGCCAAGTTTGGAGTGGCAAATTGGGGCCCTACCTCACCCTGCCCCAAATCGATTTAGGGAGAGGGAGGAAGGAGGAGCCACCAGGGGATGCCAAGCAGGACTTGAAGAATAATAAAGCCTTTGTTGACAATGGCTCTAGCCAAGAGACCAGGTTAGTCCCTAGATAGTTTGTGCTTCACTAACACTTCCTTAGATTAGATGGAATGGTTAATTTCTCTCTTATGTGTTACTATATGATGATGATGGATACCACGATTGTGATTGTGTTCTCTCTTTTCATTTCCTCCCGTATTATGTCCGGGTTAAGGAGGATAGGGGACGAAGAAGTAGAGATGTCTCTAGCTAGGACCCTTAAAACCCGCATGATGCATTTGTGCAACAAGAGCCCACCTCGCTATAGATACTATATCGCATTGACATCGGACAATACTTCGACGCATGGTGAAAGCGGTGGGTCTTGCGACACAGCCTCAGGACCCCCAAAGGTGGAGGCTTATAGCTCCATCCTCACGTTGGGGCCAGATGGGTCCGCCACCTCCAGGTGGGGAAACGTGCCTATGTGGACGCATCGGGAACCGATGGGTCTACCAGGCGGCCCATGGACACGGGGGGTTCAAGTCAGTGCAATCACGGGGGTCACTAATGAGGCACACATTCTCTAATACACCCGGGGATCCATCGTGGTGGGCGGATGCCTCCGGACTGCCTCATCTAGCCAGGGGAGATGTAACAGGAGTAGTCTCATAGGTGAATCCATGGATTTCGCGTCTCGAAAGGCTACAATCACGCCATAGCATGTTTTGTTTCATCGCAAAGTGTACACGAGGGCGATGGATTGGACTACCCCCTAGTCATTGTTCTATGCGGCCAATACCATGTTATACTTCTATCTATTGATATCTTGATGCCACGACCAGGGTCATTGACTCCATGGAGTTGGAGCTCGTGGTAAGAGCCGCATCTATAATTGTCTTGCTTATGTTATCTTATGCCTGTATTACTATTTAGTTGATGATGATGGATGTACCACCCTTCATGGTGGTGACCTTATTTTTGAGCTACGCTCACAGATAGGATTCCCATTAGAGGGCGTGGGGCCTAATGACACCTCCAGTGTTCCTGGCAGGACACTTGGCCATCCCAAGTGGTCCGAAGTTAGACGGAGGGCCCTCTCATGGTGGTGTAGTAAGCTACGGGAGGGGAGATTCTCGTATTTATATGATGGGGAGCATCGTTATAGATTCCGGGAGCATCAAAGGATTTTAGATGCTTTAATATTAGAGTAGAAATCTTTCATTGAATTCATATTATAAACTCTAGGGAGACTGCCATAAAAGCTTTTAAAATCCTACATGTAATTTCTCATTATCAAGAATAGAACAATTCAACTTAAAGGGGGTATTACCGCCTTTTAATGCTTAAAGCATATGCGTAGTTTCAAGAAACTGCGGCTGATGGTATCGAGATTGAGGTGCTTTCATCACTGATACAAAGCTATTATTTTTAGAAGGAAGGTCAAAGTTGTTGATGTAAAAATGCATGCAAGGCACAAAACTCTAGAGTTCCCCCTGCTTATTTGACTGAGAATATTTGGCGCTGAGAGGGTGGGATGAGCAAACAAATGAGAGTCAGGAAAAATTGTCCCGATTGGCCCTTTCTTTGTAGACATGTTCCAAGTTGTCGTTAGACTTTAGATCTCTGCTGGAGTGTTGTTAAAGTTCCAGCTAGAATCAAGTTAAAGGATTTTGATTATGAAGCTAATCCGCTTATCCGAGGCGGAAAGATTCCCTCTCTTTGAGATAATGGAAGCATAAACATTAATGACCCTAAAACACTCATTCTATCTATGATGAATATGTAGCACAACTTCAACTGGCAGTACTTTTCTCGCAGACATTGGTGTTAGAGTTTACAAGACATTCTACATACAAGACATTTTGTTGCCAAACCGCTTTTTTATGTTGGGTAATTTTGTTGTCCCTTTTAGACAGTCCATTGTTTCATATTTAAAGCTTCACCATATATGGTGGTTGCAAAATCAATTGTATAGTACCTCATCCTTATTTGATGAAGATATAGCTAGTGTGGTTTTTATTATATAAAACACCTGGTTTTGCAAAGGATGTATTTGGGTTCCAAGTTCCTATTGTTCTTTAAACATCAAATTTGAAGCTTCACCATCTATTGTGGTTACAATATCAATTCCTACGATATCATCATCCTTATTTGTCAAACATATAGTAGTATAGTTTTGCAAGATATAGGCACTATGGTTTTGTGTGCATACATTGCGTTGAAGCCCCATATTCTAAAGTTGCTATTCATTACATGTTTGTTTCCATTGCACTTTTCTTATGTTTGTTCCATTGAACTTTCTTATGTTTAACGATAAATTTTTTCTCAAGAGCCCAGGGCTCAAAAATTTCACAACCATTACTCATACATGTTTAATTAAAATCCAGAAATCTCCCAGTTTGGGTGCAATATATTCACACGGGTGACGGGGAACCAGAAAGATTCCCTCAAAATCGCATATAATGCATTATGAGGAAATCAAGCATACATTTAGTAATTGCCTCAAATATAGTATTTTACACCAAACCTCGTTATCATTATATCAAAACTTGCTTACAAGCATATACCTCCACAAAGCGAAAGAGTCGCTATCGTAGTCTAGATTGGGAATAAAAAGGGCAAATATACTATCAGAGCAACTGCAACATTTTAGTATAAATGTAGGAGTAATGGTGAATTGTAAGTAAGCAATGTGCACAATGTTACAAGTACTAAAGGGACTCAACATGCAGTACGGCTGCATAGTATGCATGCAGCTGTATTGCGTACATTGGTGCATAATGCATACGCGTGCATGTAAAACCATAGGTTGGGGTGCAAACTATCTAGAAATACCTTACGCGCTCTATAAATGCTGGCATACCCACTCAGATTACAAGCGAGAATCATATGCAAACCATAGCAAAATGGCCATATAATTTATCGTTTTACTTGCTGGCGAACCTATTTTGCGATATTGCATATATCCAAAGCGGACACCCATTAATTGTACAGAATTTCTGCGGAAACCTCAAATAAGATAGAAATTTTTAGGATAAATTTGAAATTGTTTAATCAAAACTATTCGGTTACCTCATCTAATCATATTTCAGATTTTTTAGGCCCATTTCATGCCATTAAGCCATACTATAATCCATGTTTTCCACACTAGTTTCAATTTTGCATTGACTTCAAAGTTATTTTTCACCAAACAAGAAAACATGTTTGCGCTTTTAAGCTTTGTCTAGATGTAATGGGGACGCGTAATCGAGGGTATTCTATGTTTAAAATCAAAGTTTTAAGGCTAACTGAAGCTTAAAGCAATTATTGTCACTCATTATAAAGCAAATAAAATGACGATCTTGATCGTGATGACATAGGTTGGCAAAACAAAGGAGCATACTGGCTTCAATCTAAAACAAACTAGCGATGCATGGGAGAGCTTGAGGCAAAAGGATAGGAGTTATAGGGAAGAAATGGTGGATATAGCTCTTGAACTTCATGGAAGCATGGTGGAAGGCAAACATGTCAAACCCAAGGGCCTTCGGTAGAGACCAGTAGAAGGTCTCTTTTTGCTCACGGGGTTGCCCTCTAGTAGTAGTCCAAAGTCACTTGATTTTTTGTTGGTGTATGCAAAAAACATAGTACAAATTTAATATTTACAATAATTGAAATAGTATAAACATGATTTTAAATTCTTAACTAAAACCCTTTTTTATGACTAATAAAGAAGCATTGAAAACCATAACTACAATTCAATTGATTTTTAACGCCATTATAGGTTGAGGATATTTTTTCTCTCATTCCTAAGGCACTTATTATTTTCTAACATGGATTCATTCATTTTGATGTTTAATAAGGGGAATGTGATGGTCATTTACTTTATGGTGCTGGTGTGTATTTTGTATTGGGATCATGCATGCATGCACGGAAGATACACAACCATTTCCTCAAGCCTAGTTGTCTTTTTATCTTATTGATTGACTCATTTCACCTTCTTCCTTTGATAAAAATATCTAGTTTATGCTTTTCATTTCTTGAAAATATATCCTATTTTAAGTATTGCTCTCCTTTCAAGGGGCATACTAATGTAAGGTAAGACCTAATTAATATATTTTGCTGCTATATAGAAGGTATGTAAAGTGGATTTTGAATCTACGGACAAAGGATATAACTTGAAACCCATCACGGCCAAAGCAGATTTCTAGGTTCATTTTTTAATCTATTTGCAAGAAGATTTCTTGGTTCATTTTACTAATCTCATGATAAGACATGATAAGAAGTTCAAACTTCTAAGATATGTAAACTGCAGTTCTTGGTCAACTGGGGACTATAAGAATCTAAGATAATTTATCGAGAATCTGAAGAGGCTCAAGGGGCATATTGAAAATGACCTTGGCGATGTCTGGGAGGCGCCCTACAACAAACGCCATTCATACAAAATATAGTAAACTTAGAATCTGATATCTTACCATGTCCATTTCTATATTAACACTTTGGCATGATTATAATGTCAAATTAGTGCTTTTGATTATTTAAGCTAACTTTTATTAATTCAAGTCTCAGAAAACATATCACCCGAAAGAATGTCATTAACTTTATTTGATCCTCAAATTTTTTGGTTTACCAAACCACGATTTGCCGCCGATCGATAAATGTTAATATAGAATTTGCTCCTAGCATTACATGACAATGCATGCCTCTAGATTTTGTATTACCAAAGGAATACAAAATTGTATTGTTTCTCATTCTCATTCTCATTCTCATTCTCATTCCTCATTCTCATTCTCATTCTCATTCTCACATTCTCATTCTCATTCTCATTCTCATTCTCATTCTCATTCTCATTCTCATTCTCATTCTCATTCTCATTCTCATTTCTCATTTCTCATTCTCATTCTATTACGTTCAACACCATTATTTACCATGCTAATCATATTTTCACGTAGCACCTCCTTATCTTGACTCTTTTAGCGGCACACTGGATAATTGGATCTAGAGAGATTCTTGTGAATATCCCAATTCAATGCACCACTTAATTTACACATGAGACCTTTAAAAGAGAGGTATGCCCTTAACTATGTATGTATGTACATTATCACTGAGATAATTGTGGAATATAATGCATATAATCATTGACAACTATAAGCATGAATTCAAATAGCAAAATGAGTTAATCAATACATTGCCTATTACACGAGACATACATGTTTGAGAATACATTCGCCATCACATGAGATGCCGCTTCGAAATTACCTGGAATACGAGAATACATTTAGCAGAAATAGGTCAAAGAGCATTGATGGACGCAAACGGAAGTGATAACAACAACCAATTTCTCATAGCGGAGGTCCTTTGGAATAAAACCCCTACATACAAAACGAAACTTCTTGAAAAAGCCATTCATAGAAATATTAAACGGACTTGTGGCCTTTTTGGACATGGCATGGCCCCAGATGGCAGCCTAAGGGGACATGGCATATTGCAGATGGCCTTTGGCTAAAATGCAGACTAAAGGCCAAAAGGGCGTCTGAGCTATATATATAGATGCTGGGGAGGTTCAAGAATGATTATCTTTTGGTACGTGAGCTGCAGTGGTTGGGTGGTGAGTTGGCACAGCGTCAAGTTCAACGTTGTTATCAGGCAGCTTAAGTTTGATGGCGGACTTTGCCAATGTTAACTTGGAGATGAAAACTCAAGGAAAAACTTACAGTTGGAAACATGATAATTACGCTCATAGAGAAAAAACTTACATTTCTTTGGGCTCGGTGCCCGGAAATTTGACTAGCGGATTCGCGGCTTAGCGGTGGCGCGTTCAGGCAAACTGCGAGCGTCCGTAATTAGCATCAAAAGCGGGTGCCAGCGTCAAATTGAATTCAAAAAGTATTAAAGTGCCACTAACGATCACGGATGAACTTTTCGTAGCTCAAGGGATTTGAATTCATATTTTTGCTAAGACTAAGGATAGCCGAAGACACTTTCCGGTTATATATTTCTTTGAGAAATCATGCGGATGGGGTTGCAAGGGCGGGTAGGCTGGATATCGGGAACCGGCCGGTCGATCAACCTGTTGTTACCTTCTTGAATTTGAAAAGCAAATCAAAAATGCGTTTTTTGGGTCATAGTGGGAGGCGAGATCTTATACGCTGAATGGAATAAGTTGACCCAACAAAACCACTGGAAAAGCTAATAGAGCCTTTGCCTTACGCGGTTTAAAAAGGACTTTATTAGTAAAAATAATCGAGAAGTCACGAAAACTCATGGAGTGGGGTTCATGGTTGGAGTAGAGACGGGCTGCAAGTTGCAAGTTAATCTTTTCTTTTGGTGTGAAGCTCGTAAGATGCGGGGAAAGTAGGAAGGAAAGGTTTACAGCCCTTCTTTGAACCATTAATGCTCAACGTGGCCTCCAAAGTTGGTTGAAAGTGGTTTCAAATAAATCAGTGGGATGTCTGCTCGAGTTAGGGCCCATTCAAGCGGCCGCCTACAGGCGATTCTGAATACTTGAACACAATTGAGACCAAAGAGCCAAAGGAATCGTATCAAGCGGCGCATAAAGAAGCGGCTTATCGCGGGAAAAATAGGAGTGTTTTGTTTATTTATTCAAGCCCGATCATAAGTTTTATAGATGCCCTACACCTTGGAAAGAAGGGGAATTGAGGAGGCTACACCTACTCTTAAGTCACGGGACTAAGAAGGATAAAAGTAAGAAAGTAACCCACGTTACCTTGAGGAATGGAAAAAGGGAAAAAAGGTAAAGCTCACAGTCAGGAAAAATCGGATATGGATTCTGTTGGGGAATGTAGTAGTCTCTTCTACCGTTTGGGCTACTAGAGATCAAAAGTACATGTTTATTCCCAGGGATTTGATTTTATTTCTGCTGCGGCGGTGAAGAACTAAAATTAACTTCTATTCCTTTATCAAGTGATGTAGGGTATCTTACGCTTTCTTGAATTTGCCCTCCGCCTTCTTCATTTATAGTCAAGGATATTTGAATTTCAATTGCGAGGGGATATATATACGTAAGCGTTCTTTCATGGTCTCGACCTTGGAGGTATATGGATATTATTCACCGGCATGCCATGGCATAAGGCTAGTAATCCTCTTATAGATTGAAGCGGGTATTGTTATATTTATCCTTGGAAGAGGTAAAAAGACCTTAAGTTTGTGAAGGATGATATTATTTCCCCCTATTCCCCTGATTTACATTGTATACCGTTTCGCGTTTGCAATGAAAACTCATTTGTGTATTTAGTGGTTTTTGCGTTCTAAGATAGATGTATCCCATTAAATGAAGGCGTCAAACAAGCTTTTGCATTATTATGATGATGTCTTTTCAGATGAAATTCCACAAAACTTACCACTAGCGTTTGGAGGACCCGGGGATTGATCTTCTTCACAGGAAAGAACCTCCTAATCAAGCTCCTTATGAATGCACTTGGCCAACAAGTTGAGATTAAGCACACCAACTTGATGAGGTGTTTCTAATTTGGATTGATCCGCCATAGTTCTTCACCTTTTTGGTACTCTGTCTTGTTGGTTAGAAAAGATTGGCATTCACTAGCGCATGTGTATATTGCTCTGGCGCTTTGAATAAGAATAACCATTAAAGAATCGGTTTTCCTATACAAAGCCCGGATGATTTGTTTTTGATCAACTAAAAAATTACCACGCGATTTTTAGCCCGTCTTTGATCTTAAGTCGGGGTGTGCTTAACAAGGTTCTGCGCGAGATGTTTTCATAAGGCTAGCGTTTAGGACCTTGGACATTATGAGTTTTGGTCATACCATTTTGGACTTACAAATCATGACTTCTTTTCTTGCGAGGGCTAATGGGGTGAATATTTGAAGATGTGCGGCGTTTATGTTACTGTATTTTTTTGATGACATATTAGTTTTAGTAAAGTGGGGGAGACCATTACTTGCATTTCTTGGGAGGTTTTTCCGTCGGTTGAGGGAAGGAGTCTATTACTCTCTTAATCCCTAAAGAAAAGTATCTTTTTTAATCGGGAATTGAATATTTAGGTCATATTGTTTTGTGAGGGTTTGAAGTCTTAGTTGATTCCGGTAGGTTCAAGCAATTTGTGGATTGGCGATTACCTACTTGATTCTTTGCATTGCGTTCCTTTTGGGCTTATGGGAGGTTATTATAGGTTTTGTGCGAGAATTTTGCTCGTTTAGCTTGATTTATATTTGTTGCTCTGAAAAGATATTCCCTTTCAATGGAATAACTTGATCATCGATTGCTTTCAAGTTTTAAAGGATGCCATGGATTTAATCCCTCTAGTACTTAGCGTTTGCAAAGTTTGGTCTACCTTTTCTTATTTATGTATTTGAGCAAGTTAATTGGTGGCTTTGCGGTTTTTGATCACCGAGGATGGTCATCCTATTGCTTATGAAAGTCGGAAGTTTTCGACCACGAAGAAGTAGATATAGTGTTTATGATAGAATTTAATTTTGTCATTCATGCTTTGAAAGTGTGGCGACACTATCTTATAGGGTCCAGTTCATATTTTGGCCCGACCACCAAAGCATTGGCACATTGTTTTCCACGAAAAAACCTTAAGAAGCCCGGTTGAAATGGGTTGCTTTTATACGACAATATGATTTTTTCGATGGATTATTCGTCTACGGTAAAGAAATGTACCTTGGCTAATGCTTTAAGTATAGGCGTTATGCGATTTATTCTCTTTTCTATAACACAATCCAGCCATTTGGAGGGAATGAAACCATTGTATGCCACTTGACCACGATTATAAAGATAATATTTGGTTATTTAGCTCAAAATTGCTTGAATATAAGATGCGTTAATGGGATTCTTGTATAAAGGTCCAGCTATGCATTGTCTTGAGAACTTCGGTCACTTATTCTTAAAGTTCATGATACCACCTGCACCTCTGCGGGTCATACCGTGGCGTAGAGCAACTTTATAGCTTGAATCGCATGCTATTTGCTGGATTGGGAATGTTTTGGTTCTGTCGGCGGTATGTTACTTGTCAGCGGATAAAAGCCGAACAAGAAACCTCATGGTGTTCCTTTATCCTTGCCTATTCACGAAGGCAAATTAGAGAACCGGATCATATGGATTTTTATTGTTGGTCTTCCCCTCCCGGTTCTGCCAAGAACCTTTGTCATTTGGACAATTATTGATTGTTTAACTAAGCAGAACTCATTTATTCCTTTATTCGGATAAGTTGGCCCAGCCGAAGCATAGTGCAGCTTCTGCAGCTCTTTATCAAAAGAGATATTTAGGCTACATGGGTTGCCAAAGATTATTATATCGTCATTGATACAAAGTTTACACTATTAAATTACGGAAGGCATTGTTTATGTCTGATTGGGGAGACGAGTTAAGGTTCTCACTAGCGTTTCCTTGGCCCGATGGACAATCGGCGGTAAATAAAAGTTATTTGTTTATCTTAAGGGGTTTGTCAATGAACATCAAGGTCATGATTGGAAGAGTATTTTGCCTATTGTTGGAATTTGTGTATAATAATACCTACTCCAGTCCACCATAAAGATGACCTTACTTCAGGCGGTCCTATGCGTCGGCCTGTCACGGGAACCCTCTTCGAGTGTGTGAGGATGTTCAATTTCTAGCGATGATTTAGTTGTGAGCATAGGATCTCATAGACTTGCTTCAAGCTTCGTATTCGAGATGCTCAAGCATCTTCACAAATAAATCATCTAAGTTGCGGCCAACGATGGTTTTTAAGGAAGGGAGATTGGGTATGGATGAGGGATCCATAAAGAGGCCACTTTTAAGAAAGATCTGTATGAGAAAGGATGTCTTAAGTTACAAACTTTGGATTTCCAGCCGGACCACATTCAAGAGTTATTAAAGTGGTCAATGAGAATGCATATCAATTAAAAGATTGCCTCAAGGTTGGAAAATGCATGATGTAGTGTTTTCATTCCTAAAAAGGCTATCATAGTAAGGGAGTTACCTCAGCTTGGGAAGTTAAAGCGGGCAGAATTGATTGATGATTCCAGAAGTTCCTAAATGGGAAACAATTTTGGCGAGGATAAATCCACTAGTGGTTCAAGACAATACTTGGTTAAATTTCTTGACAAACCTTTGGAGGGCCTTCATGGAGTGCATTGGCAATGTTTTAGATGACTATCAGGATATTCTACAAGAATATAAGGGCCGGAGCAAGAGTACGAGGGACAACAAGATGTCGACGAGGCTACTACCGTAGAGCTGGGAAGAGACGAGGAAGATTATGCTAAGATGGCTAAGGAAATTAAGACCCTTTTACGGCCGAGGAAGGGGGTGCTGCTGATGTCAGGAGGAATGGAAATATGCATTGGGCCTTTTTTGGACATGACATATTTAGATGGCTTTTGGCTAAAGAGGGACACCTTAACCTTTAGATGGCCTTTTTGGGCTAAAAAGAGGGACCACCGCGAGGGCCTTTAAAAGGCGAAAGGGCGTCTTGAGCTATATAGATGCTCAGAGAGTTCAAGAACTGATTATCTTTTGTTTTGTGAGCTAGGTGGTTGGGTGTGGTGAGTTGGCACGCAGCGTCAGGGATTCTTTCATCATCAAAGAAACTCTCCCCACTTAGAGGAAATGCAGCGTACAAAACATCATTGGAGACAAAAGTCCACACATGCAAATAGAAGAAACTTCTTCAAAGAATCCTTTCCTGAGAAGCCCTTGATGAGATACCATATGTACAAAAGCGGCATGATTGCAAAGCGCCACGGCGTTCTTAAGGAGGTGCAATTGTACAACTAGCCGCGGAAAATATATATGGACTTCGAGCTGTTTCCACCATCAAACAATCAAGAGCACAACTAAGGAGCCATCGACCAACCGCGCCACATCCTTCCCAACCGCAGAAAACCTCGAGCCTACCTATTTGGCTGGGGCCACATGCGCCAACACCCTCCAAAACATAGGGGCGGCATCGCGGCATGCTCGCCATCTCCTCCAACACTTGGGATGAAGTCGGGCTGCCCATAGTCTTTCGGACGATGAGTCACCACGGAATTCTAACATGCAACCGTTGCTTTTTTTAAAAAGGGGGAAGAAAGAATTCCCACAACCCTAACCCCTTTCTTTAGGCCCACCATTTTGCCCAAAATCTTATGCCTCTGGATAATTTGCCAGCCTTTATTGTTTGAACCGTACGCTACAAATTCTAAGTATTTGAAAGTCCCACCTGACCATACAAGTCCCTAACTGCAAGTTATCCTTTATATTTGAAACTGGTTAAATGCGCTTTATTTTTCTTTTTCCAGGTTTGCCATTTCTAGCATTTTCGCTTGGCTGGAAAAGGCCCCAAAATCAATAACAAGGAGAAAGATAAGCGTTGCTTAGCTTCTTATTTTTAAACAGATATTCATGCGTTACTCTTGCTCGTAATCATCATATTTGTCGTTCTTGTTTTACTTGCTGGATCAAAAGGCCTACTTTTTCTAGCTTTAGACCCAACCTGATTCCTGTATTCCTGATTTAGACCTGATTAACTGTATTCCCTGATCCAAAATTAAGCAAGCAGCGAAAAGTTCAATATTTAGGTTCCTGAACTTAAGTTTTTTTTTTGGTATAAAAGGGAAAGGAGTGTTGGCCAAACTAGGCATGCTTTTATTCTGTACATCTTCATTTGTCCATCTCTGTAGGATTCAGGAGTGGTTTTTGTCTTTTGCAAAAGATGAAACCAAATTGGAAATCAAGAATGTAAGAAAAAATTGACATTTTCAGATTCAGCGGGTAGTTGCCCGCTTTTTCTCAGATGAAAAGAGGGCAAGTTGGAAATCCAAAGGAAGGTAAGAAAAGGGTATTAAATATGTCAGAGAACGCACTCTGTTTGAAAGGATCACTGAAGAGGGGCCGTTTGTCAAGGGACAGTTTGCCTTTAGGAAGAGGCAGAAAAGAGCTCCTGACCAGCGGCAATTTAAGAAGTTGCACAGGATGATGGCGAGATTTTTTGATATATGTTTGAAGAGACCTTGAATCACTGTGAACTCCTGGACCGTGATAGAGAAGTTGAAGTAAGGGGCATCAATAACCTTTCCATTTTTCTCTGATAGCCTTTGTAGAATGTTGAGCAACAAATATGAACATAAAGCCCCTTGGAAGAAACCCATCGGTGTTGGAGCACATACAGGTTTCTCCCAAATTGATGCCTATGTTGGTCATAGAGCAACTGGTGTATTTGTGTTGCTTACTGTTGACACTATCTACAGGTCAGCTAACCCCCTGATGATTCTCCATGGATGCATTTGATTTTTCCCATGCTAATCATGTTTTTCCTTCCTTTGCTCTATTTTTTGTTTGAACAATAATATCACTGTACAAAGTATTTGCAAGTCCACCTGACCATACAAGTCCTTACGTATTATATATCTTTTGGCGATATGTCAGCGATAACTTTCGGTGATCTTTGCTACGGTGATGGCACTACTCGGGCATGGCGCCTCGGTGATATCCTAAACATTTGATTTTTTGTTGTGCCATTGTCGTTAAACCACCACTTTCGGTTTCTTTATTCAGCACCTAGGGTTTAGGCGATTATTTTTTATTGAATTGGAGCACATGAACAAGACCCTCTACATCTTTTTAGTTACATGTGTTTTATCGCAGCCTTAAGGGACTTGTTTTTTTATGGATTATATATTCTTGTGAGTATACCAACTGCTTTTTAAAAACAACTAAACGCAGTGCGGCAATGTCGGGCATTGGTCATGGGCAGTAGGAATGCATTTATGGGCATTAATTAGTCGTAGTCGTGTTGAATGGAGTGCATTTGATGTGATAAAAAATATGTCATCTATATATAGAATGGAGTGCTAATATGTGAATTGGTCCTCGCTAGAAGATAATGAACAATATCCGATCTATATATGTTCTTATGTTTCGCGCTTATCCGACCGGGTCCGTTCGAGATCCAACGACTCCATTGGCTTTGGACGATCCTACGGCCCAGATGGCTAAGGAGTTTATATATAATATGAGTACCGCGATCCCTACTATTCAGATCTGATCGATCGGCGGTCAGGAATCGATCCGGCTCCACGTGGCTTGGGGAAACATCCCATGGTCCACGTGGCTTTAGAATTATATGTAATAGATCCCTCACGGCTTATATTGCTTTTATATGGTGAGATCTTGATGGATTGATCGAGTCTAAGATCCTAAGGCTCATATTGAATGCTGGTTCCATAAGGAAAGGCTTTTAAAATTTTTATGTTATTGGGAGGATTCGGAACCGGTCCCTCAACCCCCAACGTGGAGTGCATAAATATGGCAGAAGTTATTGGCAAAGTTAGGCAATAGAATGGCAAAGAGCAACCTTAGCTATGGTTTAACAATATTATGACAAGGCCATGCTAATAATATTGGCTATTAGTAGAAGACAAGTGTTCACCTTTTTTTAATAATAAGGGAAACCAATAAATAGTTTGGAGGTAGCGACATATGGATAGGTATCGTGAAATAGTGGCAAATTATTCCGTGGACTCAAAGCCGTGATAAATTATTCTTTTTGTTAACAAACCCCCCACTCTAACCACTAGACCAAGCATTAATTCTATGAAAATTTATGTTTTCAAATATACTTAAGGGTAATGTTCTAATTAAGATAAAATAGACTATAATATTGTAGGATGTTTTGAAACTTTCAAAAATGTTCGAGGAAAGTTCTAAAATGTTCTAGAAATTTCTAGAATGTAAGGGGAATCCGTAAGAATTGAAGGGAATATAAGAAATCTCATAAATTGTAAGAGAATCTAGGAAAATATACAAGTCTAGCGAGGAATCTCTTAAAATCCTAATTGAATCTTAAGGGAATCTTCATAATATCTAAGGGAATCTAAGAAAACTTGATGAAATCTTAGAGTTTTTAAGATTTTGCAAAAAAGCGACAATAGAATGTTCTAAAATGTTTCATAATAAAGGTGTACAATATAAATCTTGAAAAAAAAAAAAAATATTCTAGATGCTCAAGGTAAGCGCCTTAGTCTAAAAAAAAAAAAAAAAATAGAAAATGTTTTAAAAAATGTTGCACAGATCCAAAATAGATTATTTTAGAAGGTTTTAAATGCTAATGGGTTTTAAGATTTTGCAAAGAGCGACAATAGAATGTTTTAAAATGTTTCATAATAAAAGGTGTACAATATAAATCTTGAAAAAAATATTCTAGATGCTTTCAGGGTAAGTGCCTTAGTCTAAAAAAAAATGAAAATGTTTTAAAAATGTTTGCATGTAGATCCAAAATAGATTATTTTTAGAAGGTTTTAAATGCTCATGGGTAAGCACCTCAATCAAAATAGAAAAATTCTAAGAGAATCTAGAAGAATCTAAAGAGAATCTCGATTAGAATCGTTGGTTATCTAGAGCACTATAGGCTAAAACGCTAAGGAACAATGCGCCGTGGGGCGCATTAATTTTCTTATATGTTCTTATGTTTGTCGTGCTTATCCGGCCGTCAGATTCGAGATCCGGCGGCTCCACGCGGGCTTTGGGGCGATATCACGGTAGTGATGGCGGGAGTTTATATATAATATGTGTCGCAGCTCCTCATCATCAGTTGATCCCGATCGACCGTCCGGTCCAAGATCGGCGACTCCGTTGCTTTAGATATATCCTACATGATCCCACACGGTGATTGATCATAATCCTTGGTCCAAGATCCTACGGCTCACATTACATGCTTGGTCTGCCTTGGTATTTTCAACAAATTTTAAGGAAAGGCTTTTAAAAATTTTTATGTTATTGGGGGATTCGAATACGGTGGATTAACCCCTAGCCCCCATTAACCAACCACTAGACCAAGCATTAATTCTATCAATAATTTATGTTTTCAAATATACTTAAAGGTAATGTCCTAATTAAAATAAACAATATAACATTCTAGTAAGGAAATAGGAAGATACTTCCAAAAAGTTCTAGGATGTTTTGAAAGTTTCGAGAATGTTCCGAAAGTTCTAGAATGTTCTAGAAATTTCTAGAATGTAAGGAATCGGGGAGAATTAAAAGGGAATCTAAGGAAATCTCATAAATTGTAAGAGAATCTAGGAAGATATTTACAAGTCTAAGGGAATCTCTTAAAAATCTAGTTGAATCTAAGGGAATCTAAGAAAATCTTGATGAAATCTTAGAGTTTTTTAAGATTTTGCAAGAGCCACAATAGAATGTTCTAAAATGTTTCATAACAAAGGTGTGCAATATAAATCTTGAAAAAAAATGTTCTAGATGCTCGGGGTAAAAGCCTCGGTCCTAAAAATAGAAAGTGTTTTAGAAATGTTGCATAGATCCAAAATAGATTATTTTGGAAGGTTCTAAATGCTCATGGGTAAGCACCTCCTAAAGAGAATCTAGGGGAATATTCATGAATACCAAATATAGTACATAGAATCTTTGAAGAATATAGAGGAATCACAAGAGAATCTCATTAGAATTGTTGGTTATCTAGAGCATGAGGGGCCTTGCAAGTAAGAACATGCTAAAACTGGAACAATGTGTAAGAGGGACGTATTAAATTTCTTGTATAAATATATTCTACAATTTTTTTTTATCCGAATCATTGATAACATTAATAGATCATTTCGTTTGATTAATTATCGAATGTACATCTACTACAACCAAATGTAGTTTTACTAAAACTTGGGTCTCGATCTTCAATCTTCAATTATGATGTCTCTTAGCAAGAACTCACAAAGAAGGACTACTGCTCTCGCTACCCAAAGGTGGAGTTGCTTTCCCAAAGGGACTTGGTCATAGAATTCTAATTAAATTACAAAGGTTCTTCAATTCCAATGGTTTAACATATCATGTTGCTCTATTGGCATTCCCTTAAAAATATTTTTTGACCTATGGTACATAATGCCAAACTTAGACCTACACTGAGCTTTTTTTCCCAAAAGGTTAAGGTTCACCTTTGATGTTATTCAAGTCCACAGGGGTGAATTTTTTATGCACTTTGTCGGGGAGATGTTATTTTCTTTGGACCTCATCCTCAAACCTTTTGGCCTTGAGAGTGCTTGAAGGCTAGCCCATCTCTACGGGGACATCACACCCGGGCGGTGGGAACGATTTGCAAAGCGGCTCTATGACCCACCGTGGGGGCAGCGTGCGCCCATACCCCCAGGGGAATGGCCCCCATTGGTTTCGAGGAGGAGGATGTTGTGGAGGGCTCGCGAACGGCTGCTAATGGGAAGGTGACCTCGATGGCATGCGCATCGAAAGTTACTCAAATGGGCGAGGCGGACGGCCCGGTGCCGATCCTCACTACCCCTCGTTCAATAGAGCATTGTAGGAAGGTTTCGGGACAATGGACCCAAGCGGGGTTGTCCTCATTCCAAAGGTAAGGCGACCCACATCGTCAAACCGGCCACCGGACGATCATATGGTGCGATTCGGTATTTGCCAAACTATTGGTGGCATTCTCGGCGGCCAGTTGACCATTTGCGAGGCGGCGTGATGTCGCGAGCCCTCACACCGGCGGGCTTTAGACCCCCGCCACTCAACGATTGACCATATCTTTACCGGGCTGCAGCGATTGAAAACAGCCCGGAACCGCCAAGATGACTTGTATTGTCGCTGTGGACTTCGAGAAGGCTTTTTTGATACGGTCCTCAGAAAAGCTATGGGCTAAGATCGTCAAGCCCGGGCTGCCGCCGCACATTGCATAATGCCATATCACGTCAGTATGAGAGTTGTTTTGGCAAGATCCCGACGGGCCAAGCATTCACCAGTAGTATTGGGGTCGGCGGGGCTGCCCCTCTCACCAACACTTTTGGCCTCTATATTGACGGTTAGAATACGGCTTCTTGAGCATGGGGGATGGCATACGGCTTTTGCACTAGGTCATCGCCCGGCTCATCTATGCGACGCGATGTTGACCTTCGGCCCACACCCGGAAGCTATGCGGTCTCATCCGGATGCCCTAGACCACGATACGGCCGTGCTGGTTTATCGCGGCGTGAATCCGCCAAGACCCGGGGTGGTTCTCATATCCTCCCTCCACCCACCCCTCCGCGCCTCCTGCACTCACATATCGGGGGCAAATTTTGTGGGAGTCCGCCCCACTAAGTACCCTAGGGGAGTTCCCCTCCTCACTTGGGAGGCCCGTCGGCCATACTTGACAACAGGGCCGAAAGCGGCTTTGCCATGCTGAGAACAAAGTCCTGTGCGTAGCTCACTATGATTGGGGCCATCAGTCCCACATCTGTTTAGAGGCGTTGTCGAAACAATCCTTCTCAGACAGTCTGTGGTCGGGAGTTTGGGTCCCCGCCGTCTCTTTAGCTGACACTGAATGACTTGGAGCAAAAGTGTAGGTATTTTGGCACTGCACTTGGGGGTGAAACCTTGCCCCCCTATCGGGGCTGCGAGAAAATCTGGATTCTTGCAGCCACGGGTAAAAGCCCTTGATAGACACATCGTCTATTTTCGGAAAGTGGTTAATATGGGTGATGCTTTCGGCTCCGCGCGACTGGCTTTGGCAATGGGTCCTCCGCAGGCTCGGCCCATTGGAGGGGTAAGAGATCGATGGTTCACCCGGATGGAACGTCGCGAGAACCGCAGTGTGTGGGAGGTGGAGAGGCCGATCGTGGCGACCGTGGAGTACTGCGAAGGACCCATGGGACTCTAGAGCGAATCAAAATGGCCCATTACAAGGAGCACATCAACCCGTGTTAGCGGGGCCCGCAGCTTTCACCGTTCCTTCAAATACGAAAAACCCTTGGACTCATTGCCTCCATTATTACGCGGTGCCCACCATCTTCGCATCGAGGCGAGGCGGTGGATTGGGGGAGCCCCGCCGGGGCGAGGGCTTTGTCGAGTCATCAAGCGGGTTCCATTGAGGATGAGTCTCACACTTTCGAGTTGCCCAACATTGATCGAGGTTTGGGCGGATCGGCTCCCTTAATGCTAATCGGACTTGCCCTACATTTGCTGATGAAACACCGCAGTCAATACGTGCTCGGGGTCGCGTACATTCGAGGTCTTGGATCTGCGAGCTCACCTTTGCCCCTCCCTCTGGCCGTCGGGCACTCACGAATGCGGTGCATGAGTGTATATATTTGTGTGTTTTTGCATTTCAAGATATTGAAGCGGTTTGTCGGCGGTGATTGCTGCCGCGGTTTTCCCTCGAAAACCCTCCGGGAGGGGTTTTAATCCGGGTAGTAATCCGGCTTTGCTTGTTTGCTTTTTGTATTGGGTCCCATAGGCCGATTGGTCTCGTGGGACGATAAAAATACCTTCCTTCCTTATGCTAGTATTCACATAAGCACTAAAAAAAACCTTTGAAATTAGATTCTCATTTATGATAGAGGGCATAAGCATACTACAATGTACCTTAAAATGTATTATTTATGGACCATAAAACTACACCTAAAAGTACCCAATACTAGGTATTGGGTACTTATAAAATAATAATAATAAAGTTTATTGCGTCCCTGGGGGCAAGTAGGCTATGGGACAAACATGATGAGTATGAGTATAAAACAATATTGAAATGTTCCGGAATTATTAGCACTTTCGGCTTTGTCAAAAGTTCTCAAAAGTAATGTCCCGGATAAGGGAGCATTAAAGTGTTCTTTGAAACAATGCGTCCATAGGTATACTCAATCAATCATAGGATATTTGGCTTGGAGGTTATCATGTCTATGACAAAAATAAATGGCATTCTTTTAGTTTCAATGTCTTCATTACAAGATATATTCTTTGTTCCTCTGCAATATTCAGCCATCTCCCTCGTTCAATCATCAAACAATAGGAGCTCATGCGTATGCGGGTTCTTGCTCTTTTGGCTAGGGAAACATATTGTGAAGGTTCAAATGCTTCTTTGAGTTTTAAGCTTACGCTTTGGATTGAAGTCTCTAATATAGTATTGGCTTTCTTCTTTGCGGATGTATCACCAATATGCTAAAAGGCGGTTGCTTTGAACTCTTTTGAATAGGGACTAGCGAGGGAGATTCAAGCGGGTAAACCAGCCTTGCTGGATCTTTATACCAACGGCTTTTGCCATTCAAATCAAGTAGCATTAAGTGCAAGCCATACAAGGGAGCCCTCTTGCGTTTGTTATTTTTGATCCATGTATCTCAAAGTGTTGCGTAGCATGAATTTCCAATGGATAGGATCCTTTGTCATATAACCTTATCTCCTATGGGACTGCCCTTTTCACCTTAAATGTCATATGTAGCCAAGTTTTTGGATTCCTTCAATCTCATTCCATTTGAATTTGCTCAATGATGGCCCCCATATTTCGCTAGCATACAATGCAACTGGCATTACAAGTGCTTCAAAGAGTTTCTTCCGAAGTGGCCAATAGACAATATGGGCATGGCGACAAATATTTGACAATGAATAGAATGCTTTCATAGCAGCTGCTATCCTACAATCCACAACTTTAGTCCATGGCTTGCGCCCAATGTACACTTCGTGTCCTAAATATTTATAAGATTGGGCCTTCTCGATTGCTTCCCCTAGTATAGCAAAGCCGCAGACTGCGTGCCAAAGCACAAGACATTTGTTTTTTCCAAATTTATTGTAAGCCTAAACTGTGAGCAGAAATTACCCAGAACATCAATCTGCTTTTGCAAATCATCTACAGTGTGAGAGCATAAGGGAGTTCTATTGCTACTAAGAACTACTTATCCAAATAATATGCAAGCAAGTTTACAAAGATGTAAGTCAAGACAGTGTTAAGAGGATGCGCTTAAATATCAATTCTCTCTTCCATATGAAGCTCGTTTAATTAGATGCAAGATGCAGATGCAGATGGAGATGCAGGGGCTAATCGAGAAGTTTTTAAATGGGAAGTTAAAAGATAAGTGCTCTCTTTTAGTTGAACCATAGTAATATCACCCCAAGCAAATTTGAAATACTTAAACTCTAACTTCCAACCAAAAAAGCTACAGGCGCTTTACATCAAATTAAGCATATACATATCATAGACATTTAAGTAAAGAAGTTTAATCTTTGGAAACAAATTAATTCTCAGGCTTGAAACCATTGCATTTGTTTCTGTTTGAGATTCTTTCTTTAAGCGAGCTTCTTTTAGTGCATCTTTTGCTATTGTCCGTGACATATCATACGAAGGGTAGTCGTTGTTAGTAGATAAGGAATAAACCTACAATGTTGCCACAAAATTAATATCCTGCAACGTATTCATAAAAGATGAGGTAAGCATTAAATTACCTTAAACTCTAACTTTCAGCCAAAAAAGCTTCAAGCAGCTTTACATCAAATTAAGCATATACTTAGAATGTTCTCACAATTTCTAATGTGTCGATGTGCATAAATATAAAACTAAGATATGAAAGACTTTTCTAAAATGATTGAACATCCATTATATTATAACAGAACATCCATTATCCTATTGCACCTAATGTTGCAATGCTTGCCATAAATCATTTGGGATTTTCCCATCAAAGTAGTCGAGCTTTAGTCGAATCAAAGCAAGCTTTGTATACAATTAACTTCCAAATTGAAAGCGGGATTAAACTATTCATAAAAGGGAATTCTATCTAATCGTCACTATATCTAGGGCTCAACAATGCTTAAATGAAGCCATACACGACACCAAAGCTGCACAAAACCCGATGCTTCAGCCTTATATAGTATCACAAAAGCGGTGCAATGTGAACAAATGTCAAACAATGATGAAAGCAGATTAAGACGATGGCAAATATGCCATTCCAAGCAATTGCCCTCACAATTGCCTTCACGCGTTTTATTTTGGGCTGATGATTTTAAATTTATTGTTGTGGTGGTTGTTGTTGTTATTTTCTTTTGCTAAAGCCAATGAAACAAATACCATTAAAATACACCTTGTTTTGAAATTGGCGCCTTTCAAATTTTTCCAACATTTTGGGACAAAGGAAAGTCATGGAGGGGGGAATATCTCGGCAAACACATCCACATGTGCAATCGTTGTGGCATGGTGTAGGCCATTGAACAAGGATGCATGTCCCTAGAGTCCATATAAAACTAGGTTGTATGCTAGAAAGCTTAGTGCATTGCTCTTCACCCTTTTCTATGCATCCCAAGCCCGGAAATCTCAAACACAAGCGATACATCGAGTTGATTTGTTGGACTTTTATATATCGCGTCATGAGCATTCTCGAGAAGGTGTCGGATATCTGAACATATCACCTAAACATATCCGTAAGCAAATTGGGAAGCCTATGATATAGAAGGTATTTGAACTTTTTGCAGAATTGTACAATTATAGTACTAAGCCATGGTTTGTTGATGAATGGTGCGTAAGATAGATAGGTAGGTAGATGGTGTTGTAAGTAGACTTTGTGTGTAAAACACTTCATTTCTTCACTTCACTTATTTGTATGTTATGCTTTTGCATGCATTGTCGATATATAGCCCTGAAAACACATAATTAATTCGTCCACAAAAATACTAGAGCTACATCAACTACAATTCATGTATATAGTTACAAATATGGTACTAGTTTCAAATTTATAGTCCAACATTAGCGTATGAAAAAAATGCCTTTTAAATTGACCCAAAATGAAGTATATTGTCATCGCACAAGTTTAAACATTGACCAAAGGGAGTTCTATTGCCACATACATTTGGATATTTGCGAGTAAAGTATTATACAATGTATGATTTTCAATCCCAAATCTATGAAGATGGATGAACTACTTATCCATAATCCATATCATATGCAAGCAAATTGATGTAAGTCAAGTCGGTGTTAAGAGGCCTCACATGTAAATCTTTTTCGTATTCACATGTAGTTCATCCGAGGCGGCCAATTTGGACGTCCGGATGGATTCATCCGGTAGCTAGATGGAGCAGTTTACACTGAAGCGTCTCTCAGCGGCTTGACGTAAAAAAGCGATGTCATTGACATGTGGAGGCGCCCCTAAGAAGGAAGGAAGGAAGGAAGGAAAAATTTTTAGCGTCCACGGAACCCAATGGGGTTATGGGACCAAGTACATAAGGGATCAAGTCCGGGCCAGAAGTCAAACAAGAACATGGGCGAAGCCCTTAAACCCAATTCATGCGTGAGCTAGAACACAACCATCATGGATTAAAACCCACAGGAAAAACCGTTGCCGGGGATGACTATGGGCGCTCATGAAAAAATCCATCTAAATTTGCACAAGCAACAAGCATACCTTCATACCTCCGGTTTAACAAAGGCTTCACCAGCAAAAACCGTAACCTCTTCACAACTGGTTTGGAAAAGCGAGGCAGGTAAAGTCCCCGGGGCAGCCAGGAATTTTCAATCCCAAATCTATGAAGATGGGGAAATCGCTTATCCGGAGGTGCCTCCTCACTTATCCTCCGACCCTGCGCAAATTGCGCCCGTCAAGACTTAAGAGAGGCGGCTTGGCCCGGACATCTTTTCGAGCACACACATGTGGTCGCCATCCTTCACTGCCATTTGCTCCAACGCCATCCATCCTTTGCATCTGCTTTCCAGGCCGGCAGCCTCGAGCGGCGCCTCAAAGCGCCAGCGCTAAAGCGCCCGAGGCAAAAGGTGCAAGAAGGCACCTCCGATGGGCAAGAGGATGCGCTTAAATATCATTTCTCTCTTCCATATAAAGCTTGTTTTTAAATGGGAAGTTAAAAGATAAGTGCTCTCTTTTAGTTCGAACCATAGTAACATCATCCGACAAATTCAAAATACTAAATTTCATACAAGTCCTATTTCTGCAACATATTGTTATCCTTTATATTTGAAACCGCTTAAATTCATGTTATTTTCTCATGCTCAGAGCTTTCGCGACCGTGCAAGAGCTTCGGCTTTTTCCAGGTTTGCCATTTCTAGCATGTTCATGGCTATGGAAAAGGCCCCAAAATTGATAACAAGGAGAAAGATAAGCGTTGCTTTGCCTCTCATTTTCTGAAACAGATATTCATGCATATATACTCTTGCTCGTAATCATCATATTTATTGTTCTTGTTTTACTTGCTGGATCAAAAGGGCTACTTTATTCTAGCTTTAGACCTCTACACTACTCATTAACTGTATCCTGAGCGGAAATTAAACAAGCAGCAAAAAGTTCAATATTGGGTTCCTGAACTTAAGTGTTTTGGTTATAGTGAAAGTGTTGGCCAAACAGAGCATGCTTTTATTCTGTACATCTTCATTAGTCCATCTTTTTATGGATTCAGCAAGTGGTTGTGTCTCTTGCAAAAATGAAAAAAGTGCAAATTGGAAATCAAGTATGTAAGAACAAAATTGACATTTTTACAGATTCAGCAGGTGGTTGCCTGCTTTTTTTCTCAGATGAGAAAGGGCAAGTTGGAAATCAGGGAAGTTTAGAAAAGAGTTGACTAAATATGTCAGAGTTGAAGAGGGCCATAGCTTTACATAGTTTGCCAAGGGACCGTCTCCCTTTAGGAAGAGTCAGAAAAAGGAAGCTCCTGACCAGCAGCAATTCAAGAAGTTGCACAGGATGATGACGACGAGATTTTGGAGATGTTTAAAGAAGACCTTGAATCACTGAACTCTGGACAGTAAAATAGAAGCCGGAAGTAAGGGCGTCCACCTTTCCATTTTCTCTGACAGGCTTGTAGAGTGTTTGAGCTACAAATATGAACATGGCCCCATCAGCGTCGGACATACAGGTTTCTCCAAATTGATGCCTATGTTGGGTCATAGAGCAACTCTGATGTACTTGTGTTGCTTGTTTTGTCTTGTTGACACTATCTACAGGTCAGCTAACCTTTGAAATTATTCTCCGTGGATGCATTTGATTTTTTCCAGAGATAAAGTAGAATGGTCTTTAACTAAAGTAGAATGGTTATATGTAAATCAGGATACCATGTGTTTTGACCATTTTGCAAACACTTCCAGATGTTCTGACCTCCTTCCTCCTCCTCCTCTGGTGCGCTCTGTATTGTGAATGCATCGAGGTGGGCTGCCACAGTTTTGCTTGGAGTCTGATGAGTTTTAAATGGTGGCTTCCTCGTCTTTCATGAATGGTTGAAGTGTCCGCCACTTATTGTCACCAGAAGAGATGCATGATAATCATCACAGTTACAGCACAGCACAGGTAAATGCATATGCTTCTATATTATATATGTGGACTTTTAAGAGGCTTCCAGACAGATGTTACATGGGTGCTCCAGCATATAGACTCTAGGGGTTTTCAAGAGAAAGGTCTTTGATAAACTTGTTTGTGGACATTTACAAGTAAGTGCACGTCTATCTTTGATTCGCGTGCTTCAAAAGAATGTCTTTCGTCGTGGAAACGCATTAATAGCAGCACAGATTTAGAATGTCCTTACCAAAGATGTCACATGTAGTATCATGGTATTGAACCTCCAGCTGCACTTTTATTAATATCTCTCATGCTTCAGAAGGTATGTTTCTTGCTGGCATTAATGAGGAATGCATACCTAAGCAGAAAGATTGAGAGAAGGCTAACCGACTTGAATTTGACTTATTGATTCTAGCTTAATGCAAAAGTATGTTGGCCAAAATGGGCATATGTCAGATGCTTCTGAAATTAGAGCTGGACTTTAATTCAGAAAACATTTTGTCACCATATTAAATGCAGCTATTACTGAAAAGGTATTTCAAGGTATCAACATCATGGGAAAGCTTTTGTGAGAAATGAGCTGCCAGAAAGAAACAATGAAATATTGGATGCACAACCTTCGAGAATTACCAATTCCAGCGTCAGAGCATACAGGTTTCTCCAAATTGATGCCTATGTTGGGTCATAGAGCAACTCTGATGTATTTGTGTTGCTTGTTTTGTATTGTTGACACTATCTACAGGTCAGCTAACCTTTGAAATGATTCTCTTGTTGATGCATTTGATTTTTCCAGAGATAAAGTAGAATGGTCTTTAACTAAAGTAGAATGGTTATATGTAAATCAGGATATCATGTGTTTTGACCATTTTGCAAACACTTCCAGATATTATGGGACCTCCTTCCTCCTCCTCCTCTGGTATGCTCTGTATTGTAAATACATCGAGGTGGGCTGCCGCACTTTTGATTGGAGTCTGATGAGTTTTAAACGGTGGCTTCTTCGTCTTTGATGAATGGTTGAAGTGTCCGTCACTAGTGTCACCAGAAGAGACGCGTGGTAATCATGAGGATTTATTCGTAAGTTCATATTTCACAGTTACAGCACAGCACAGATAAAATGCATATGCTTCTATATGTTATATATGTGGATTTTTAAGAGACTTTCAGATAGATGTTACATGGGTGCTCCAGCACATAGACTCTAGGGGTTTTCAAGGGAAAGGTCTTTGATAAACTTGTTTGTGCACATTTACAGTAAGTGCGCCTATCTTTGATGGCGTACTTCAAATGAATGTTTTTCGTCATGGAAATGCATGGAGGGTGGAGCACCACATTCTCTTCAACCATCCACTTTTTTCGCAAATTATAATTTGCTTCTGCTTATCCACTTTAACTGGCAGGATCCTCTCTAGACTTGCAGCCTTGGAATCTACATCCTTTCCAACATCAACAAAATCAGACTCTGCTTCGTCGGCAGCTTTCCCATTTTCAATGCAGCTCCAAGACAGCCTGACACTCGGTTTGCTATCCAAGTCAGTTTGCTTACCTCCATAGATATGAGCATACTGAGTAAATCTAGATTAAGTGTGAAAGCCACCCGCACAGCGGAGGTATGCACCACATGTATTGCCGGAGTTACCTAGCTTTTCGTGTTATCTTTCATACAGCTGATGCTGCCATTGCCTTTATGTTTCAAACACAACTATTGGCAGTTATGTGTAAGTTGCTCTCTCATTGACAAAAATTCCTTTTCTCACTGGAAACATAGCTACATACTTCATCATGGACTTATACATCTTTCTTCTTGTGATCTTCTAGTTATGCTTGCTTTTGGCATCACCAAGCAGTATGGAAATGGAGAAGGAATAGTGTTACATGTGTAGTAGGCCGTTTTGACCATGAAGAGAGTTAGTTTTCTTAACCAGATTTTATCCGAGTTTGCAAATTTATGAAGATGCTCCCTCTTCCTCAAGAAGCTCCTTGATTAATGTTTGTCAGCTTTAGGATGACCATGGTGCTATATACTCTGCAACAACATCTTTTCAATGTTGTTTGGGTGGACAGGGAAACGGAGTATTTAATAGAATGGAAGGATGACGATCCTGATGCTTGGCTTTAAAGAACTGTCATAAAGAACACTGGAGTTCTGGTTCTTCCATATTAGCCTCCAAGGTCTGCGCAGCGTGATTCCAATAACCTATGAACTTAAAGATAAATACCACCTCGAGTTTTGACCTTAAAACTTGGCATAGCCGAGGCAAACTCTATCTGCTTTCAGGACCAGCTCTTAGCTTATCCATCACTCTACCAAAGCAAAGAGAATACATGGAGCTCAACACATTTCTGAGCGTTGGCACATCACAGTAGCTCTGCTACAGCAAAGTTGCAAGAGAATGTGAAATATTCTTGGGATTTCTGCTTCCAAACAGACACATGATAATGTGCCTCGACTTGAATTTCTAAATCCTGGAACTTTGACTTGTATTTTCTGTTGCAACTTGTGGGCAAGGCCTAGACAAAAGGTCACAAAAACGATGTAAACAAATCATGAACTTCAGCAGGAACAATGCTGCTCATTTTCAGTATCCGCAAACTTGTTAAATTGGGACGTTTTTTCTGGAAAAACAGAACCAATTCTGGAGATGTCCTCATTTGCAGGCTCTGCAAACTTGTTACATTGGGAACTAACTTTTGGAAAAACAGAATCAGTTCCAGTTCCTGATACAGAGCATTGAGTAGGTTAGTAAGTTGTCACAAGAAAGCTAGAATGCTTTTAGATAACTTGACATGCCTAGCCAGTGCCATCCATCCAACATATCAAACAAGAGGAAGGTACTATCCAGGTATATGGTACATTTTAAACCTAAAATCTCAATTGGTCTTGCAGAAAAGAATCTTTATATAAACCTTAAACTTGCTCTACGATCATATACTAGTTATCTTCATGTCTGGTAAGACAGATTCAGATAGAGATGACCTATAAATTGGCTGATCATTCAATCAACTCCAGGTTTGGTGGACAAAAACTTGTTGACCTGCTTGAAGGAACTCCAGTACAGGGATTCTTTTTGCTACAAGAATACACACAATTACGCTGGAAAAAGATCCCTTACAACAAAACTGAAGTCTATGAGCAGCAGTAACTTAGGAAACCAAAGATGTCAGAGATGTCAGTTTAGTTTACAGTAACATCATAAAGTAGCCTAGATCCTAACATCATAAAAACAACCTAATAACCCATACAAAGAGATGCACGTGCTAACACGATAAAATAACCTAGAAACCTTAACACTAAGAAATACACAGAATTTTCATAACATCATTTTTTATATTATAATCAAGTGTAGCACTATCCTCCAGCTTGTCGTATCCCACTAAGGAGATTACACAAGTCTCAAGGTCTTCAAGCAATGAAAAATATCCTCCAGCTTGTCGTATCCCACAAAGGAGATTACACAAGTCTCAAGGTCTTCAAGCAATGAATAACAATGGCCTCCAATAGGATTCTTCAGTTTGTATCAATGTCAAGGTACAAGATTCGACACATTTTCAAGGTAAATGTCATGTGGCATGCTTCTGAATCTAGAGGTGCTTCTAAAATCCATAAGAGCCTTGTGCAAACAAGCAAGAGGACTAGCAACTACAACAGTGGAAGAACCACAAGCTGACATGCAAAGTGCTAGAGCACCAATGTTGCAACGACCCCGAGGCTTGATAAATGAGGAGGATTCTCGAGGCTTTAACACTTGTGCACCACCACTACTTATGCATTTTTTCTTTTCCCACTTTCTATCACATGTACATGCCTAAAGGGCCCCTCACATTGCTACTTGGGCGGCGAGTGCCCCCGGACATTGTATACATACCCATTTTTCATATTTTTCATATTTCCTGGGTTTTTTTTCTTTAAGGTAGCAAAATTCATGCTTGAATAGTGTGCAATCTAGCAGGCTCAATAACCTCCTTTCTCCATCAAACCACCGAAGTGTAGCTCCAAAACATAACTCCAACACATGCAAACAACTAGTGGACAGATGTGGACAGATGTGGACATTTGAAGCTTACAAAGGACAGATGTGGACTAAGAAAGCACCTACTTCAATTCAAACAACAGCCCACACAAAGCACCTACCTCAAATCTGTTTCTCCTCTCCAAGAATCAATACTAGTAGGAATAGTTATGCGCGCCTCTTCGAGAATGATACATGTGAGTATATAGAGCAATCCTATTTGCAGGAAGTTTTGATCCAACCAAAGCTTCTATTCTGTTCGTTTTATTTGATTCTGCTGATTGGCCTTCTGTCTTTTTTTAGCTTCATCTTCTGAACTTATCTTCTTACTCTGATTTCTGCGCGCCTTTGACATTCTCAACATTCTTGATCTCCATTCTTTATTATTTCCGCGAGGGGAAACCACATCATCAGCAAAACGAACCCTTTTCTGTTTCTTGCAAACATCTACGTTCGTTGCAGCAGAAGCAACTACAAATTCTTCATCCGAACTTGAATCCTCATCCTCCTGAGAAGGAGCATCACCTCTGTTCCAGAAAGACCGGGTCATGTAGGAAACTCTACGAGCCATAGACTAGGTCTTCGAGAAGGAAAAAAAATGCGAACTACGAGTGAAAAATGCGACCGCGAAAAATGCACTTTAATGGAAAAATAGGGTAAACTTGGGGAAAAATGCACTTTAATACCGTATATTAGGGGAAAATGGGGAATGAAACAATTTCGGAGTACATGTTGAATACAATCGTGTTAGGTAAGCTAAATGGTCCGTGATTTCCAGCTCTTGACTCCCGGCTAATGCAAGTTCTTTGCCAAATTGAGAATCGCGTCCCAACTAGCTTCCCTATAACAATATGAGATCTTTAGTGTGCCATGTCATCCCCCGCTATTTAGGTCAATTTATTCTAGGCTTCATGTTGTATGCTATGACATAACTGTAAAAGGAATTCCCTAGTTGGATTAGGATTAAACCCACCTTCATTTTATTCGTTCTTGCTATCTTCTACAGCGATTTGGCATCGATAATCAAGGCGATCGACATGGCATCAATGTCACGACGTCGATATTCAATGTTGACCACTCAAATATCAATCAATGGTTCGAGGAAGTGTTGAGGCCACTTTTGGTAGATATATATATATATATATATATATATAGTAAAGAGAAGTGACTGATAGAGTGTAGTTTGGATTTATCTTCCTTTCGATTTAGCCATTAGAAATCAAGAGCAATTTTTCCAACTACAAAATTATCTAGAACATATGCTTTGCAATGTGCATTAGGTGATCATAGCTATATCCTAGATGCAATATTTATGCTCATTTAAGTTTTCAACAAGTGCCTAGCTAGTACAAACATTTACAAAAGGACCTTGTGACATACTCATATTTTGTTTTAGATTGAAGCGGATGCTCCTTTAGTTTTGCCAACTTATGTCATAGCTAATCAAGGTCATCATTTTGTTGCTATTCTATTCTTCCTAATGAGTGACAATAATTGCTTTAATAAGCTTAAGTTAATATTGACTTTAAAAGTTTGATTTTTTAAATAGAATCCCTCAAGTACAACGTCCCACACATCTAGGAAATTATTCTAAAGCTTTAAAAGTGCAAACGCGTTCTCTCGTATGGTGAAATAACTTTGAACCTGAATCCAAATTGAAACCAGTGGGAAAAGTTGGGATTATGGCATGGCTTACTGGCATCAAATGTCCCTAAAATCTGAAATATGATTAGATGAGGGAAGGGATCGCTTAGGGTTTTGATTCAATGCTTTTCGATCCTAAAAATTTCTATCTATTTGAGAGACTCGCAAATCGTATCAATTGGCTAGCTTAGTTTGACATATGCATAATCTAGGTGTTTCATTGGAGCTCATGTATCCTAAATGCATTTTGAAAGTTCCTTTGCGCAGAAAAAGCGGAGAAGCAAAGCATTATTGAACAAACCTATTGGTTACAAAGCATTGACAAAGCATTGGTTACAAGCATTTACAAACCCATATGGTGGTTGCAGTATCAATTTGTGTAATACCTCATCCTTATTTGATGAAGATATAGCCGGTATAGGTTTGCAAGATATAGGCACCTACTGTCTTGCAAGGATGTGTTGGGTTCAAGTCTATATTTGTTCTTTAAACATCAAATTTGAAGCTTCACCATCTATGGTGGTTGCAATATCAATTCCTATGGTATCTCATCCTTATGTGTCAAACATATAGGTGGTATAGTTTTGCAAGATATAGGCACTATGGTTTTGCAAGCATACATTGCGTTGAAGCCCCATATTCTAAAGTTGCTATTCATTACATGTTTGTTCCATTGCACTTTTCTTATGTTTGTTCCATTGAACTTTTCTTATGTTTAATGTTAGCAATATTTGTTAGAAAATCTTAGATAGGATAATGTCTAGCAATTCAATTCTACAAGTCACACTTGATCAAAACATTTGCTCTACAATTAGTTCAAACTAATATGAAACTTCAATGGTTAAACATATGAAATCTTGTGGCCAAATAAGCTTTTCACGATGCAAGCAATGGACATTAGGGATTTTTGGAAAGCCCCTTGTATTTCAAGTCTACTCAAACCGATTAAGCTCGGGCATTCATTCATCAATGAATCAAATGATCAATCACCTACTAAACTAACCGTACTTGGTGCAATTTTTGGGTGGGGCATGGTAAAAGGGTAAAAACCATATTTCTGGGTTTTGGATAGTGGTTTATGGCACTCCTAAGATTGGAAAGATCTTGGATTATGCTCCGGCCTTCACTAGGGTGAAAATGTTACGGCCACCTCTGTCTCGATCACATTCCGATTGGGATCATTCTTAGTTGGCATGTTTTGACTTAAAAACCTAATGACCACCTACTCAAACCGGCCTCTCGGGCATTCATTTTTTAATCACCTAAAACAACCTTTCTTGGGATCCGGGCATGGAGTTCAAATTTGGATAGAGTTTATGGCACTCCGGCGGTCTTGGATTATGCTCATTTAGGCCAGATATTGATCAAAGATCAGCCCGGAATGACCAGTGCAATGGATTCTGACGGTTGGCTAACACAATTGGCTAGGAGCGAGTTTGCGGAAAAGAATAGAGAATGACAAAAAGGCTTTGGCATCGGTGCAATGAGTTGGATGCCTTATATGGGTAAAGGGCGGAGACTCTTAAAGGCTTTGGGGTCTCGATGGCTTATATCTGTGAGCGGAGACTCTTAGGTGCGGGTCTCGATGGCTGATTGAGGTTGAGGAGGAGGCCAAGGTGTCGCGGGCCGAGGGGTCAAAGCGGGTTTGGCGTGGCTGAAGCGATCGACACTTGCTCTAAAGTCTTTTTTCGAAGCAGCCAGCGAGGAAGAAGTATGCAGTAGCCATGGCGGACATAGTTACACCCAGGGAGTGTTGTTGCAGCAACCAGATGCTATCAAGGCCTTTGTAGCAGCGCACTATGAAACATTTTTCAAGGAGCATTGTAGTTTGCATGGATGTTTGAAGAATGCTACAGGATTATGAACTACTGTATTTCTTATATTGTATTGTTAAAAATTATATGGTAAGCTACTGCACTATGATGACTCTGATTTGGGAAAATCAACATGACCAAATATACGGTATGATGTTCTATGTTTTGTGGCTTAATCAGTGAATGTGTGTAATCTAAACTTATAGTATCTCAATTAAATAATTGGTGAAATTTGCTGATACGAGTTTTCTTTAATAAATTTGTTGAGTTTGTTGAACTTGTTTGATTGTTCAATATTTTTAGGACAAGAATTCCTGATACTAAGGGTATAGATCTATTCTGGTTTGTTAAGCTAATCTTAAGCTAAATAATCTCATACTTGATTCTATTTTTAAGGTCCCATGATCTCTAAGGTTTTCCTTTTTAGGATCCAATAAATCCAGGTGTCCTATTTAGTTAATCTAGGGCTTCTTGGATGTCTAGTCAAGGCTTGAGGTTTTGGCTAGGCTAGGTTTATATACTAGAAAAATGCCCGTTCTTTGGGCTTTCATAAAAATATATTAAAATGGCTTTTTTTTAATAACACATTGTAATTTTTTTATGACCTTACAAACATATGTGCATTGGTATTTCCTTGGGCATCTACGTTAAGCACAAGAAGTTAGCATAAGTGGAGGTTGTGAAATATTTTCAATTTCAGCAAATGTGAGTTGTTATCCCACTTTTTCTAAATTTTTTTCTTATTAATTAGCCTATGCAAATAGTGTGCCACCTTTATCTCCAAGGATACTAATAATGTTACACCATGAAAAGATGAGCAAGTCTTTTGGATCACGCAAAGCATACACTCCTACACATGAATCCAAATCCTAAATGTTTGGACCACTTAATGTTTGCACCATTTGACAGGTGAGTTGGTTGCTTAATTATATGCATTAAAACTTTAGCCAACAACGAAATGAACATCTACTTATTTAAAATGTTTCTTTCCGTGGTCTTGTTTGGACGCTTTTTCCGCAAATGTGGCGCCGATTTCTTCATTTTTCGGGGAATCTTTGTCTTTTTACATTGTTCTTTTCGCGTGGTGAAAGCTGCGAGCATTTTTTACTCCAAGGATTGATCGGACTAGCAATAGGCGGCTCGAGGCGCAATGATGGTGGAGCAATGATGGCGAGGGAAACCACATCATCGACAAAAGCGAACCCTTTTACGTTTCTTGCAAACATCTACGTTCGATTTGAACAAAAAGCAACTACAAATTCTTCATCCAGAACTTGAATCTTCATCCTCGAGGAAGGAGCATCACCTCTGTTCGGAAAGACCGGGTCATGTAGGAAACTCTACGAGCCATAGACTAGGTCTTGAGAAAGAAAAAAAAATGCGAATTTGAAAGTGAAAAATGTGGCCATGAAAAATGCACTTTAATGAAAAAATAGGGTAAACTTGGGGAAAAATGCACTTTAATACCGTATATTAGGGAAAAATGGGGAATGAAACAATTTCGAGTACATGTTGAATACAATCGTGTTAGGTAAGCTAAATGGTCCGTGATTTCCAGCTAGCGACTCCCGGCTAATGCAAGTTGCTGCCAAATTGAGAATCGCGTCCCAACTAGCTTCCCTATAACAATATGAGATCTTTAGTGTGCCATGTCATCCCCATTCGTGTCAAAGGAAATGATGCTATTTGGGTCAATTTATTCTAGGCTTCATGTCAATTTACTCTACCGACCATAGACTATGTCTTGAGAAGGACAAAAATGCGACCAGCGAAAAATGCACTTTAATGGAAAAATAGAAATAGGGTTTAATGGAAAAATGCACTTTAATACCATAACTTAGGGAAAAATAGGGAAAGGAACAATTTCGGATTATAGGTTGAATACAATCGTGTTAGGTAAGCTAAATGGTCCAGCTAGCGGCTCCCCGCTAATGCCCGATTCTTTGCTAAATTGAGAATCGCGTCCCAACTAGCTTCCTTATAACAATATGAGATCTTCGGTGTGCCATGTCATCCCCCATTCAAAGGAAATGATGGTATTTGGGTCAATTTATTCTCGGCTTCCTGTTGTATGCTAGGACATAACTGTAAGAGAAATTTGGAAGTTGGATTAGGATTAAACCCACCTTCATTTCATTCGTTCTTGTTATGCAAATAGTGTGCCACCTTTATCTCAAGGATACTAATAATGTTACACCATGAATAGATGAGCAAGTTTTTTGGATCATGATCATGAATCAAATCCTAAGGGGGATTCACCTATATACAATATGGATATGCCATCTGCGTTACTAGGGTAGCAAGAAAACCCATAGTATCCAAAAGAACTAGAAAAATACCCATATCGAAAATGTGGGCTTAAAATATTGCAAAATGTGATAAAACCACCCCTTTCCATAATGTTCTCCAAAAATAACCCATTTCTTTAACTTTCGGATGGTTCATGGATTTGGTGAACCCCCTTGAATCCTAAATGTTTGGATATGCACCATTTGAGAAAATTATATGCATTAAAACTTTAGCCAACAACGTAATGAACATATACCTTAAGGAGGAACATCCAACTTCAACAATAGTGGAGATAAAAGACAAGACTACTAATTTTGTTCATAAATGTTTGATAAGCCTCTACCAAATAAAATGTTTAGATCTACGAGTACTACCCAACTCAGCGAGATGATGAAGTATCAAATAAACAAGTTCGTCAAAGCGACCTTTCGATTTTAAATCCCCATAATGGATAGGGTAAAAGTCTTTGTATGTTTCTTTGAATAAGTTGTTCCACAGTTCTTTGCCCTTTGCATTTGCATTGCACAGGAATATAAATAGTTGTACATATCTGATATAGAGGCAATACTCAAGGATTTGATTTTGAATCCCCATAATGGATAGGGTAAAGTCTTTGTATGTTTCTTTGAATAAGTTGTTCCACAGTTCTTTGCCCTTTGCATTTGCATTGCACGGGAATATAAATTGTTGTACATATCTGATATAGAGGCAACTACTCAAGCATTCGAGCAACTTTCAGCCTTTTCATGTCTTTAATTTCGTATAAGCACCTTGTGCTTTTAGCTTTTTACTTGCCTATTTTCTGCCAAATCTTCCAAGAATGGCTATATATCAAAGTGCAACTTTTTAACCTAAACAAGGATTGCCTTCCCTTTCTGGCCTGGACGTGGTGTTCTCCTTACTTTGCAAAGACTGAATGTACTCTAAATTTGTGATAAGCATAGACGAATTAGCAATTGAAACTATGCACTACATGTGCATGTAAACTACTTCTCTCAAAGGATCATTATTGTAAGATACAACCTATACAACAAAATTAGTACATCGTATGTCATGCAATTGAGAAAATATAATTGTTATACATTCTCTACAGATTCAACCTCCTACTATTAATATATATAAAATAAAAGCAGAAGATAGATATATGCAATACCTTGATCATAATTTCAAACCATGATAGAAATTAAGTTGTGAATTGTTTTTTCCCTACAAACATACAAGGGTTATGCAAGCAATTATCTAACTGCTAATGACAAAATGTAATCCATTGATAGGCTTTCAGATTCAAAGATAAAAATTTTCTCAGAAGGATCTCGGACATTTGTTCAAAGAGACAAAATGCTCCTGAAGGTGGCCATCTCTAACATGACAGAAAAGATGTCTTCAAGCACTTCCATATCCATCAAAAGAAAATTTGAAAGGGCAAAGATTAAGCATGAGTTATTATCTATAACAGAGATTAAGTAAGTAGTATGTGAAGACACCCAATGATCTGCAAGAAAAAACAATTCATTTACTGAAAAGGAAAGGCTCACTGGCCATTTTGGGAGAGTGTTAGGAACTTGGATTCAGTAGCTTTGTCAGGAAGCCTATGAAGCACATTTCAAAATACATATGACGGAAATGTTGCGGATCAGCTTTGAAAATCCCTTGAAATCCTCCTCTAACATACCAATATTGCCTTTGATCAAGAATTTTTTTTGGACTACAAATTCTTCATCCGAACTTGAATCCTCATCCTCCTGAGGTGGAGCATCACCTCTGTTCCAGAAAGACCGGGTCATGTAGGAAACTCTACCAGCCATAGACTATGTCTTCGAGAAGGAAAAAAATGCGACCAGCGAAAAATGCAGTTTAATGGGAAAATAGGGTAAAGTTAGGGAAAAATGCACTTTAATACCATAACTTAGGGAAAAATAGGGAATGGAATAATTCCGGATTATAGGTTGAATACAATCGTGTTAGATAAGCTAAATGGTCCGTGATTCTAGCTAGCAGCTCCCCGCTAATGCCAGTTGCTGCTAAATTGAGAATCGCGTCCCAACTAGCTTCCTTATAACAATATGAGATCTTCAGTGCCCCATTCTTGTCAAAGGAAATGATGGTATTTGGGTCAATTTATTCTCGGCTTCCTGCTGTATGCTAGGACATAACTGCAAGAGAAATTTGGCAGTTGGATAAGGATTAAACCCACCTTCATTTCATTAGTGACTGACATTGATAATCAAGGCGATCGACATGGCATCGACGCCGATATTCAATGTTGACTACTCAAACATCAATCAATGGTTCGAGGAAGATTTGACGCCACTTTTGTTAAATATATATATACTAGAAAAAATGGCCAGCGTTGCTGGGCTTTCATAGAAATATATTAAAATGGTTTTTTTTTAACACATTGTAATTTTTTGATGACCTTACAAACATATGTGCATTGGTAGCATAAATGGAGGTTGTGAAATATTTTCAATTTGAGCAAATGTGAGTTGTTATCCCACTTTTTCTATACATCATGAAAAGATGAGCAAGTTTTTTGGATCACGCAAAGCAAACACTCCTACACATGAATCCAAATCCTAAATGTTTGGACCACTTAATGTTTGCACCATTTGACAGGTGAGTTGGTTGCTTAATTATATGCATTAAAACTTTAGCCAACAACGAAATGAACATATACCTTAAGGAGGAACATCCAACTTAACAATAATGGAGATAAAAGACAAGACTACTACTTTTGTTCATAAATGTTTGATAAGCCTCTACCAAATAAAATGTTTAGATCTACCTAAGTACTACCCAACTCCATGTGATGATGAAGTATCAAATAAACAAGTTCGTCAAAGCGACCTTTCACGATTTTAAATCCCCATAATGGATAGGGTAAAGTCTTTGTATGGTTCTTTGAATAAGTTGTTCCACGAGTTTTTTTTGCCTTTTGCATTTGCATTGCATAGAAATATAAATAGTTGTACATATATCGATATAGAGGCAACTACTTAAGCATTTGATTTTGAATCCCCATAATGGATAGGGTAAAGTCTTTGTATGTTTCTTTGAATAAGTTGTTCCACAGTTCTTTGCCCTTTACATTTGCATTGCACAGGAATATAAATAGTTGTACATATCTGATATAGAGGTAACTACTCAAGCATTGAGCAACTTTCAGCCTTTTCATGTCTTTAATTTTGTATAAGCACCTTGTGCTTTTAGCTTTTACTTGCCTATTTTTACGCCAAATCTTCCAAGAATGGCTATATATCAAAGTGCAACTTTTAGCTTTGAACAAGGATTTGCCTTCCCTTTTACGGCCTAGGCGTGGTGTTCTCCTTACTTTGCAAAGACTGAATGTACCTAAATTTGTGATAAGCATAGAAGAATTAGCAATTGAAACTATGCACTACATGTGCATGTAAACTACTTCTCTCAAAGGATCATTATTGTAAGATACAACCTATACCTTAAAATTTAACCACCTTATAACAAAATTAGTGCATAGTGGATTAACTGTCATATGATCCCTGCCGGACTCATAACACAACGCTTCCCATTAGAATTGGAGTTAATCGCATCTTGAATGGTTCGGCCCTGGCATTCTCGCATAAAGTCTGGGTAAGTCTTGTCCAAATCCACTTTAAGAACCCAGGTTGCATCCTCTGTCGGTAAGTGTCTCCACTTAACCATATATTGCAAGATTTGAGTTCTGCGGGTTTGCTTATATGCACGATCAAGGAGAGCCTCAGGCACTATCTGGCACCAAAACTCAAAATCATAAGCATAGAGCATGAACATAAATGATAAACCTAATAATAAAGTTCTAGAATTGCAAAATGCTTTTGCCTTTCATCTTGAAAATGATAGACCTGATGACGAAGTGCACATGATGATGAAGTGCACCTGCATTTTTTTCTAGCATTGCAAAATGCTTTTGCATTTCATTTTGGTAAAATGCAAGCCTGTCTTTGCACTTGTTGATCATCCAAGAGCATGGACTATCAAGATTGCACATGGTATTATTTGCAACTTCTTATTTGTAATAACGTATTTGCCCAACATATCCCATTTTAAAAATGCCATGTAATATATCTGGGAAGTAGAAGAACAGCACTTGTATTTCTTGATATACATGTTTTATCATGACCACAGGTTTAAAATAAAGAAAGAGTTCAAACCTTGCTTGACATGCGCGATGCGAATGGCTGAGCAGCAGTTGAAATCTGCGAATCTATGCAACTAAAGCAAAGAACATGATCTACATAACAGGCTACAAAAGGGTAACCCATACCATTCTCATTCACGAAGGTTATTGCTCCAGTTCCAGTTGTAGCATCTTCATTCCTTCTATCCATTATATTAATATGCCAAAGCTAGTATAGTACCAAGGTATCCCAGCTCCAGTGTAAATGCAGATTCAAAGAACTTACATGCATGCACCTCTACTGCAACGATACTTATTGGGCAAATAATGCATTGCATATTAAACTTGCTCAAATTTTAGCATCATTGAAGAATAAGTCGGGGAAGACTCTGTCTCATTACCAAGCGACGAAATACTTGCAATGTGCAACTGTACATCAAGTTTCAGATTTAGAACTCAATCTCATCAAGTTTTTTGGATTCCTTCAATCTCATTCCATTTGGATCTGCTCAATGATGGTCCCCATATTTCGCTAGCATACAATACAACTATTATTACAAGTGCTTCGAAGAGTTTCTTCCGAAGTGGCCAATAGACAATATGGGCATGTCGACAAATATTTGACAATGAATAAAATGCTTTCATAGCAGCTGCAATCCTACAATCCACACCTTTAGTCCATGGCTTGTGCCCAATATACGTTTCGTGTCCTAAATATTTATAAGATTGTTCTTGATTGCTTCCCACAGACTGCGTGCCAAAGCACAAGACTTTTGTTTTTTTCCAAATTTACTGTAAGCCCACACTATGAGCAGAATCAAGCTACTTTTACAAATCGTCTACAGTATGAGAGCATAAAAGTAAATCATTGGCGTAGAGTAAAGGGATTACCAGCTCGTGGAAAATGCGTGGAAAATGACATCACGATTGCTTAAGAAAGTCTTCCAGTTGGTCTATATACAACCCAAACAAGGTAGGAGAAAGCGAGCAGCCCTGCTTTACTCCAGTGTTACTGAAAATTAGATCCGAGAGACCATCTGGAGTAGCAACTCTTCCACGGATCAGTTCATACAATCAGCCTCAATAACTAATAAGCGGTGCTTCAATAACTAATAGGTGGTTAAATTGAATTCATCTATTTTCACCATTGTCTTTATCTTGATCTTGAACTTTAACACGCTTTTGACTTTTTATCTTGAACTTTTAAATTAGTTTTGATAGAAAGGACAAGAAAACAATGCCCATTTTTGAAGTACCCAGTGTAAGTACTTTGAAAAGTTCCAAAAGTGGATACATGTATCATGCTTATGCCCCAAACCTCGACTTCTTCTTCCAGACTTGCATTTTACCAAGATGAATGCAAAAGCATTTTGCAATGCTAGAAAAAAAATGCAGGTGCACTTCATCATCATGTGCACTTCGTCATCAGGTCTATCATTTTCAAGATGAAAGGCAAAAGCATTTTGCAATTCTAGAACTTTATTATTAGGTTTATCATTTATGTTCATGCTCTATGCTTATGATTTTGAGTTTTGGTGCCAGATAGTGCCCGAGGCTCTCCTTGATCGTGCATATAAGCAAACCCGCAGAACTCAAATCTTGCAATATTTGGTTAAGTGAAAACACTTATCAACGGAGGATGCAACCTGGATTTTTAAAGTGTATTTGGACAAGACTTACCCAGACTTTATGCGAGAATGCCAGGGCCAAACCATTCAAGATGCGATTAACTCCAACCCTAATGGTAAGCGTTGTGTTATGAGTCCGGCAGGGATCATATGACAGTTAATCCGACCGGGATCATTTCAGGGGTTGGGTTAAATGCATCCTAGATGGGGAAATTGGGCATATAGGCATTCATGATAAGACGCATCTGTCTACGGTTATAATGTGAATATGGCCATTCCTTACGCTGACATGACATGCAAGCCTTAGGCATGATAGGATTCCTTCATTCATATTTCTTTTTTCTTAAGGGGGTGGTCCCTTCAACCACACTACTTAAATTATTTTGTAACTACCGATGTATTTTGCAGGCCAGTAGCGTTGACGTACTGCAGAAGATCCTAGGCCTCAGTTGGGGGCCATCTCTTATTTTTTGACTGTTATGTGTGCCCCTACATAAGTTTGTTGATATGGTATTTCTTATCTACTGCTAAAAGACTTCGTCCTACAGCAACTTTATGTAATCCTGTATTATTTCCGCAAATGGAGTTATCTTTTATAACTTAATTGTTTTCTTCTAGCTAGACTAACCCTAATGATGAGGACATTATTATTCCAGGGGGGAGAATGTGACGTTCCTGGTATTTATATGGTATACGTATATATAGTATCATATGCCACCAGGATATAAATAGACCCTTAGGGGTCAATAGGGGATAACTTAGACTAACCTAAAAGAGTTTTCTTTAGCTATGCTAAAATAAGGGAATAATTTATCTAATTAGGCTAATTAATTAGTTAAAGGCAACCAATAAGGCAGTGCCACCTGGCCCAAATCGGGACTTGCCAAGTTTGGAGGGCAAATTGGGGCCCTACCTCCAATTCTGCCCCAAATCGATTTGGGGAGAGGGGAGGAAGGAGGAGCCACCAGCTGATGTAACCAGACTTGAAGAATAGAAGCCTTTCGTGACAATGGCTCTAGCCAAGAGACCGGTTAGTCCCTAGATAGTTTGTGCTTCAGCTAACACTTCCTTAGTTAGATGGAATGGTTAATTTCTCTCTTATGTGTTACTATGATGATGATGGATACCCTGATTGTGATTGTGTTCTCTCTTTCTGTTCCTCCTGTGTGTCTGGGGTTAAGGGGAGGATAGAGACCTGAAGAAGTAGAGATGTCTCTAGCTAGGACCCTTAAAACCCAGTAATTGCGACCTGTGCACAAGAGCCCACCTGGCTATGAATGCTATATCGTGATTCAGCATCAGACAATAGCTACGATGGTGAAACAGAGGTGGGGTCTTGCCTGACACAGCTACAGGACCCCTACAGTGTGCTAGGCTTATAGTCGATCCTCACGTTGGGGCCGCGTATGGGTCCGACACCTCCTAGGTCGCAGGAAACGTGCCTATATGGACGTACTGGGCTCGATGGGTGCGCCGAGGCGGCCCATGGATTTTGGGGGGTTCAAGTCGGGTACGAATGCGGGGGTCACTAAGGAGGCACACATTCTCTAATACACCCAGGGATCCATCGTGGTCGGGACGCGGATGCCTCTCTGACCTGCCTCATCGAACCGGGGAGATGTAACCCGGAGTAGTCTCATAGGGTGAATCCATGGGATTGCGTCTCCGAAAGGCTACAATCACGCCATAGCATGTTTCAGCCTATCTGCAAAGTGTACACACGAGGGGCAGATGGAGTGGACTACCCCCTAGTCATTGTTCTATGCCAGCCAATACCATGTTATACTTCTATCTATTGATATCTTGATGCCCTGACCGTCAGTCGACTCCATGGAGTTGGAGCCCAGGGTAGAGCCGTACTTATGGTGTACTGCTTATGTTATCTTGTGCCTGTATTACTATTTAGTTGATGATGATGGATGTGCCACCCTTCGTGGTGGCATCTTATTTTGAGCTACGCTTCCGCTGTATAGGATTCCCATAGAGGACGTGGGACGAATGACACCTCCGTGTTCCTCGCCCGGACACTTGGCCATCCCAAGTGGTCCGAGTTAGACGGAGGGCCCTCTCATGGTGGTGTAGTCGCCACGGGAGGGAGATTCCTGTATTTATATGATGGGAGCATCGTATAGATTCTGGGAGCATCAAAGGATTTAGATGCTTTAATATTAGAGTAGAAATCTTTCATTGAATTCATATTATAAACTCTAGGGAGACTGCCATAAAAAGCTTTAAAATCAGCACAGAATTTCTCATTATCAAGAATAGAACAATTCAACTTAAAGGGGGTATTACCCTGCCTTTTAATGCTTAAAGCATGCGTAGTTTCAAGAAACTGCGGCTGATGGTCAGAGATTGAGGTGCTTTCATCACTTGATACAAAGCTATTATTTTAGAAAGGAAGGTCAAAGTTGTTGATGTAAAATCTGTCTAAGGCACAAAAAACTCTAGAGTTCCCCTCTTGCTTATTTGACCAGGAATATTTGGCAGTTGAGGGTGGGATGTGAGCAAACAAATGAGAGTCCAGAAAATTGTCCCAGTTGGCCCTTTCAGTTGTAGACATGTTCAAGTTGTTGCTAGACTTTAGATCTCTGCTGGGAGTGTTGTTAAAGTCTCCAGCTAGAATCCAAGTTAAAGGATTTTGATTATGAAGCCAACTGTTTATCTGAGGCCAGAACGATTCCCTCTCTTTGGAGATAATGGAAGCATAAACATTAATGACCCTAAAACACTCATTCTATCTGTGATGAATATGTAGCACAACTTCAACAGTTGTGCACTTTCTGCACATTGGTGTTAGAGTTTACAAGACATTCTACATAAGACATTTTGTTGCCAAAGCGCTTTTTATGTTCTGAGGTAATTTTGTTGTCCTTTAGACACAGTCATTGTTTCATATTTAAAGCTTCACCATATATGGTGGTTGCAAAATCAATTTGTGTAGTACCTCATCCTTATTTGATGAAGATATAGCTGGTGTGGTTTTGCAAGATATAGGCACTACGCTTTTGCAAGGATGTGTTGGGTTCAAGTTCCTATTTGTTCTTTAAACATCAAATTTGAAGCTTCACCATCTATTGTGGTTACAATATCAATTCCTACGATATCTCATCCTTATTTGTCAAACATATAGGTAGTATAGTTTTGCAAGATATAGGCACTATGGTTTTGCAAGCATACATTGCGTTGAAGCCCCATATTCTAAAGTTGCTATTCATTACATGTTTGTTCCATTGCACTTTTCTTATGTTTGTTCCATTGAACTTTTCTTATGTTTAACGTTAATATTTTTCTCAAGAGCCCGAAGGGCCCAAAAAAATTTCTACACAACCATTACTCATACATGTTTAATTAAAATCCCCCTGAAATCCCCTTTGGTTTGGGTGCATATTCACACGGGGGTGACGTAGGGCAAGAAGATTCCCTAAAATCATATAATACGTATGAAATCAACGCCATTTAGTACATTGCCTCAAATATAGTATTTTTGCAAACCTCGTTATGCAGTATATCAAAACTTGTACAAGCATACCTCACAAACGAGGATCGCTATCTGTAGTCTAGATTGAGGAATAAAGGGCAAATATACCTATCCGACAACTCTCGCCGGATTTTAATTATAAATGTAGGAGTAATGGTGGTGTAGAAAGTAAGCAATGTGCACAATGTTAAGTACTAAAGGGACTCAACATGCAATGCATGCATGGTATGCATGCACTATGTGCATGCATTGGTGCCTATAATGCATGCACGCGTGCATGCCAAAACCATAGGTTGGGAGTGCAAACTATCTAGAAATACAACACGCACTCTATAAATACTGCTGGCATACCCTCACGCGATTACAACAGAATCATATGCAAACCATAGCAAAATGGCCATATAATTATACGTTTTGCGCGACGAACTATTTTTTGCGATATTGCATATGTCAAACTGACACCAGCCAATTGATGCAATTTGCAGAAGCCTCAAATAAGATAGAAATTTTTAGGATAGAAAAGCATTGAAATTGTTTAATCAAAACCTAAGCGATTCCTTACCTCATCTAATCATATTTCAGATTTTAGGCCCATTTCATGCCATTAAGCCATGCTATAATCCCATGTTTCCACACTAGTTTCAATTTGCATTCAGCTTCAAAGTTATTTTCACCAAACAAGAAAACATGTTTGCGCTTTTTAAGCTTTGTCTAGATGTGTCGGACGTTATACTGGAGGGTATTCTATGTTTAAAATCAAAGTTTTAAGGCTAACTGAAGCTTAAAGCAATTATTGTCACTCATTATAAAGGCAATAAAATGACGATCTTGATCAGCGATGACATAGGTTGGCAAAACTAAAGGAGCATCTGCTTCAATCTAAAACAAACTAGCGATAAGGCAGGCTTGAGGCAAAGGATAGGAGTTATAGGGAAGAAAATGGTGGATATAGCTCTTGAACTTCATGGAAGCATGGTCGGAAAGGCAAACATGTCAAACCCAAGGGCCTTCTCAGTAGGACAATAGAAGGTCTTTGCTCACCGTGAGGGATTTGCCCTCTAGTGGTCCAGAAAGTGCGTTTACTTGATTTTTTGTTGGTGTATGCAAAACATAGTACAAATTTAATATTTACAATAGTGGGAATAGCATAAACATGATTTTAAATTCTTCATAACTAAAACCCTTATGACTAATGTAAAGCATTGAAAACCATAACTACAATTCAATTGATTTTTAACGCCATTATAGGTTGAGGATAGTTTCACTCTATTCCTAAGGCACTTATTATTTTCTAACATGGATTCATTCATTTTTGATGTTTAATAAGGGGAATGTGATGGTCATTTACTTTATGGTGCTGGTGTGTATTTTGTATTGGGATCATGCATGCATGCACGGAAGATACACAACCATTCCTCAAGCCTAGTTGTCTTTTATCTTATTGATTGACTCATTTCACACCTTCATTCCTTTGATAAAAATATCTAGTTTTATGCTTTCATTTCTTTGAAAGAAATATCCTATCCTATTTTAATTATTGCTCCTTTCAAGGGGGCATATAATGTAGGGTAAGACCTAATTAATATATTTGCTGCTATATAGAAGGTATGTAAAGTGGATTTTGAATCTACGACAAAGGATATAACTTGAAACCTATCTGCCAAAGAAGATTTCTAGGTTCATTTTACTAATCTATTTGCCAAGAAGATTTCTTGGTTCATTTTACTAATCTCTGCACATGATAGAAGTTCATTATAAGATAGGTAAACTTCTAAGAGATGTTTCTTCTTAGTTCTTGGTCAACTAGACTATAAGAACTAAGATAATTTGTCCAGAATGCAGAAGAGGGCTGAAGGGGCATATTGAAAATGACCTTGGCGATGTCCAGGAGTCCTGCCCTACAACAAACGCCATTCATACAAATATAATGTTTCTTAGAATGCAATATCTTACCATGTCCATTTCTATATATTAACCTGTACATGATTACAATGTCGAACTAGTGCTTTGATTATTTAAGCTAACTTTATTAATTCAAGTCTCAGAAACATGTCACCTGAAAGAATGTCATTAACTTTGATCCTCAAATTTTTTTGGTTTACCAACTACGTTGCCTTCGATCGATAAATGTTAATAGAATTTTTGCTCACAATGCATGCCTCTAGCATTACCAAAGGAATACAAAACAATGCATTCTCATTCTCTATTTTTCTCATTCTCATTCTCAAAGGAATACAAAATTCTCATTCTCATTCTCATTCTCATTCTCATTCTCATTCTCATTCTCATTCTCATTCTCATTCTCATTCTCATTCTCATTCTCATTCTATTACGTTCAACACCATTATTTACCATGCTAATCATATTTTCCTGTGGCACACTCCTTATCGCACACTCTTTATGGCACACTCTGGATAATTGGATCTAGAGAGATTCTTGTGAATATCCCAATTCAATGCACCACGAATTTACACATGAGACCTTTTAAAGAGAGGCGTTCCCTTAAGTATGTATGTATGTACATTATACGGAGATAATTGTGGAATATAATGCATATAATCATTGACAACTATAAGCATGAATTCAAATAGCAAAAATGAGTTAATCAATACATTGCCTATTACACGAGACTACATACATGAGAATACATTCGCCATCACATGAGATTACATCGGAAATTGCACAGAATGAGAATACATTTCGCAATGAAAATAGGTCAAGAGCATTGATGGACATAAAGAACAGGCGATAACAACAACCAATTTCTCATAGCCAGACGTCACTGGAGACAAAACCCCTACATGCAAAGGAAACAAACTTCTTGAAAAAGCCATTCATCTGAAATATGCATTGGACGTGGCCTTTTTGGACATGGCATATTTAGATGGCCTTTTGGCTAAAGAGGGACACATGGCATATTTAGATGGCCTTTTGGCTAAAGAGGGACACGGGCCTTTAAAGGCCAAAGGACGTGCAGGCTATATAGATGCTCGGGGGAGAGTTCAAGGACAGTTATCTTTTGGCTGTGAGCTCGTGGTTGGGTGGTGAGTTGGCCTGCAACGTCACGAGTTCATTTCAGTGGTATCAGAGCAACAAGTTTCGATGGCCGGTTCCCCTGCCAATGTTAACTTGGAAGATGAAGAGCTCAAGGAAAAACTTTTTGAGTTAGAGCATGATAATTCGCTCATGAGAGAAAAACTTGCATTTGCTTAGAGGCTCAATGCGCGGTGCAAGCAAGAGCTGGATTCTCTCATGGCCAGCGCGGGTGGAAGTGATTCGCGCAAGCTGCAGGCGTCGTCCGTAGTGGCATCAAAAGCAGGTGCCAGCGTCAAAATTGAATTCAAAAAGTATTCGCTGCCACTAATGATGCGGATGAACTTTTCAGCGTGGCTCGGGATTTGAATTCATATTTTGCTAAGACTAAGGATAGCGAAGACACTTTCGGTTATATTTTCTTTGGCGTCATCGGATGGGGTTACCAAAGGACGGTGGTGGATATCGGAAGAACCGGCCGGTCGATCAACCTATTGTTACCTTTGCGGAATTTGAAAAGCAAATCAAAAATCGTTTTTTGGGTCATAATTGGGGGCGAGATCTTATATTTGAATGGAATAAGTTGACCCAACAAAACACGAAGCTATTAGAGCCTTTGCCGCACGAGTTTTAAAGAAAGGACTTCAGCTTAGTAAAAATGATACCGAGAAGTCCGAAAAACTCATGGGTGGGGTTCATCGTTAGATGCGGGCAAAGCTCGACACGCAAGTTGCCAATCTTTCTTTTGGTGAGCTCGTAAGATGGCGAGAGAAAGTAGAGGAGGAAGGTTTGGCCCTTAACGAAGCCATTAATGCTCAAGCGTGGCCTCAAAGTTTCTATGAAAAAAGTGGTTTTCGTGATAAATCAATGGGATCTGCTCTAGGGTGCAGGCCATTCAAGCGGCCGCGACACAGGCGTTGCGGAGGATAGCGAACCATTGGGGCCAAAGAGCTAAAGGAATCGTATCAAAAGCGGCGCAAGAAGCGGCTTATGCGGGAAAATAAGTGTTTTGTTTGTTATTCAAGCTGATCATAAGTTTTATGAATGCCCTACTTACTTGAAAAGAAAGAAAGGGGAGCGAAAGGAAGCTACACCTACTCTTAAGTGCGGGACTAAGAAAGAGGATAAAAGTAAGAAAGTAGCTTACATTCGCGGAGATGGAAAAGGGAAAAAGGTGGCTACGGTCAGGAAAAATGGGATATGGATTACGTTGAGAATAGTAGTCTCTTACGATTTTGGGCTACTATTCAAGATCAAAAAGTACATGTCTTATTCGATCCGGGCGGTGAGTTTGATTTTATTTCTGCTTTCGCTTGGTGAAAGAACTAAAATTAACTTCTATTCCTTTATCAAGTGATGTAGAATTATCTTACGCTTTCTTGAATGTTGCCCCTCGCCTTCTTCATTTATGGTCAAGGATGTTGAATTTCAATTGCGGGGATATATCGTAAGCGTTCTTTCATGGTCTCGACCTTGGAGGTATGGATATTATTCTCGGCATGCCATGGCATAAGGCTATTAATCCTCTTATAGATTGGAAGCGGGTATTGTTATGTTATCCTTGGAAGGGTAAAAAGACCTTCAAGTTTGTGAAGGATGATATTGTTTCCCCTATTCCCACGGTTTACATTTATGCAGGTTTAAGCGTTTGGCAATGAAAACTCATTTTGTGTATTTGGTGGTTTTGCGTTCTAAGATAGATGTATCCCCATTAAATGAAGCGTCAAACAAGCTTTTTGCATTATTTTGATGATGTCTTTTCAAATGAAATTCCACAAACTTTACCACCCTAGCGTTTGGAGGACCACGGGTTGATCTTCTTCTTGGGAAAGAACCTCCTAATCAAGCTCCTTATCGGAGAATGCATGGCCAACAAGTTGAGATTAGGCGCCCGACTTGATGAGTTGCTTCAAAATTTGGATTGATCCGCCATAGTTCTTCACCTTTTGGTGCTCTGTCTTGTTGGTTAAGAAAAAAGATAACTCTGGCGCATGTGTATAGATTATCGGCGCTTTGAATAAGATAACCATTAAGAATCGGTTTCCTATACCAAAGGGGCGGATGATTTGTTTGATCAACTCCAAGGTGCCACGGTTTTTAGCCGTCTTGATCTTAAGTCGGGGTATTGGCAACTTAAGGTTGCGCTTTGAAGATGTTCATAAAAGGCTGCGTTTAGGACAACCTTTGGACATTATGAGTTTTTGGTCATGCCATTTGGACTTACAAATCGCCCGGCTTCTTTTCTTGAGGCTAATGGGGCGAATATTTGAAGATGTGCATGGCGTTTATGTTGTCGTGTTCTTTGATGACATATTAGTTTTTAGTAAGTCCGAGGAAGACCATTACTTGCATTTGCGGGGAGGTTTTCCGTCGGTTGAGGGAGGAGTCTATTACTCTTAATCCTAAGAAAAGTATCTTTTTCCAATCGGAAATTGAATATTTGGGTCATATTGTTTTTTTGAGGGTCTTAAAGTTGATTCGGTAAGGTTCAAGCAATTGTGGATTGGCGATTACCTACTTGATTCTTTGCATTGCGTTCCTTTTTGGGCTTATGCGGTTATTATAGGAAGTTTGTCTGAAATTTTGCTCGTTTAGCTTCAGATTTATATTTGTTGCTCTGAAAAGATGTTCCTTTCAATGGAATCATGATCATCGGTTTGCTTTCCAAGTTTTAAAGGATGCCATGGTTAATCCTCACATTACTGCGTTTGCCAAAGTTTGGTCTACCTTTCTTGTTATGTGTTGATGCAAGTGGTGTGGCTTTGGTAGCGGTTTTGATCTTGAGGATGGTCATCCTATTGCTTATGAAAGTCGGAAGTTTTCGACGACACGAGAAAGTAGATATAGTGTTTATGATAAGGAATTTTCGTTTGTCATTCATGCTTTGAAAGTGTGGCGACACTATCTTATAGGGTCCACAGTTCATATTACAGTGACCACCAAAGCATTGGCACATTGTTTCCTGAGAAAACCTTATCGGAAAGGCAGTTGAAATGGGTTGCTTTTATGCAGCAATATGATTTTTCAGTGGATTATCGTCCTGGTAAAGAGAATGTTGTAGCTGATGCTTTAAGTAGACGTTATGCAGTTTGTTCTCTTTCTATAGCACAATCCAACCATTTGGAGGGAATGAAACCATTGTATGCCACTGACCCTGATTATAAGAATATTTGGTTGTTAGCTCAAAGTGGCAATGCATATGGATATAAGATCGTTAATGGGTTCTTGTATAAAGGTCCAAAGCTATGCATTGTGCGGAACTTTCGGTCACTTATTCTTAAAGAAGTTCATGATGCACCTACTGCGGGTCATCGTGGCGTGGGGGCAACTTTGGCAAAGCTTGAACCATACTTTATTTGGCCTGGATTGGGGAGAGATATTTTGGTTCATATTCGGCATTGTGTTACTTGTCAGCGGATAAAGCGAACAAGAAACCTCATGGTGTTCCTTTATCCTTGCCTATTCACGAGGCAAAGTGGGAACAGATCACTATGGATTTTATTGTTGGTCTTCCTCCGGTTTCATAAGAACAACGTCATTTGGACAATTGTTGATTGTTTAACTAAGCACGCTCATTTTATTCCTTGTTGGATAAGTTGGCGGCTTATAGTGCATTCACGCTCTTTATCAAAGAGATATTTAGGCTACATGGGTTGCCAAAGATTATTATATCGATCGTGATACAAAGTTTACTAGTAAATTACGGAAGGCATTGTTTATGCAATTGGGGCGAGTTAAGGTTCTCTCTTGCGTTTCACCGGCCCGATGGACAATCCGGGTGGTAAATAAAGTTATTTGTTCCATCTTAAGGGGGTTTGTCAATGAACATCAAGGTCATTGGGAAGAGTATTTGCCTATTGTTGAATTTGTGTATAATAATACCTATCGGTCTACCATAAAGATGACCCTTTTTGGGCGGTCTATGGTGGAATGAGGAGCCACTCTTTCGAGTGTGTGAGGATGTTCAGTGGCGATGATTTGGTTATTGAGCATAAGGATCTCATAGACTTGCTTCAAGCGTATTGAGATGCTCAAGCATCTTTTGCAAATAAATCATCTAAGTTGCGGCAACCGGTGGTTTTAAGGAAGGAGATTGGGTATGGATGAGGATCCATAAAGGCCACTTTAAGAAAGATCTTGGCATGCCAAGAAGGATCTTAAGTTGGCACCCGTTTCCATGGACCATTTCAAGTTATTAAAGTGGTCAATGAGAATGCATATCAATTAAGATTGCCTCAAGGTTGGAAAATGCATGATGTAGTGAATGTTTCATTCCTAAAGGCTTATCATGGTAAGGAGTTACCTCAACTTGGGAGGTTAAGCGAGGCGAGAATTGATTGATGATTAGAAGTTCTAAATAGGAAACAATTTTGGCGGATAAATCCACTAGTGGTTCAAGACAATACTTGGTTAAGTTTCTTCGACAAACCTTTGGAGGGGCGCTTCATGGAGTGCGTGGCAATGTTTTAGATGACTATCAGGATATTCTACAAGAATATAAGGGCCAGGAAGGCAAAAGGAAGGCGAGGGACAACAAGATGTCCAAGAACAGGCTACTACTAGCCGGCCTAAGAGAGGGCCAAGGAAAGATTATGCTAAGATGGCTAAAGGAAATTAAAGACCCCTTTTGCAGCAGAGGACTGCTGCAATGTCAAGAGGGAGGGAATGAAATATGCATTGGACGTGGCCTTTTTGGACATGGCATATTTAGATGGCCTTTTGGCTAAAGAGGGACACATGGCATATTTAGATGGCCTTTTGGCTAAAGAGGGACACGGGCCTTTAAAGGCCAAAGGACGTGCAGGCTATATAGATGCTCGGGGGAGAGTTCAAGGACAGTTATCTTTTGGCTGTGAGCTCGTGGTTGGGTGGTGAGTTGGCCTGCAACGTCACGAGTTCATTTCATCATCAAAGAAAGCTCTCCCCATAGAGGAAATGCAACGTACAAGAAAACATCATTGGAGACAAAGTCCCTACATGCAAATAGAAGAAACTTCTTCAAGAATCCTTTCACCAAGAAAGCCCTTGATGAGGCCATATGTACAAAAAACAGCATGATTGCAAAACCTGTCTGGTTCTTAAGGAGTGCAATTGTACAACTAGCACAGAAAATATGGACTCGGGAAGAAACTGTTCCACCATCAAGCAATCAAAGAGCACAACTAAGGAGCCATCGACCAACACGCCACATCCTTCCCAACACCGAAAACCTCAGAGCCTACCTATTTGGCAGGCCACATGCGCAACACCCTCCAAAACATAGGGAGCGGCATCTGGCCGCCCGGCATGCTCGCCATCTCCTCCAACATAACGGGATGGAGATCAGGCTGCCCGCCGTGCTCGGACGATGAGTGCCACGGAATTCTAACATGCAACCGTTGCTTTTTTTTTTAAAAAAAAGGGGGGGAAGAAGAAGAATTCCCACAACCCTAACCCCTTTCTTTTAGGCCCACCGTTACCAAAATCTTATGCCTCTGGATAATTTGCCAACCTTTATTGTTTGAACCGTACGCTACAAATTCTAAGTATTTGAAAGTCCACCTGACCATACAAGTCCTATTTCTGCAAGTTATCCTTTATATTTGAAACTGGTTAAATGCATGTTATTTTCTTTTTCCAGGTTTGCCATTTCTAGCATTTTCATGGCTCTGGAAAAGGCCCCAAAATCAATAACAAGGAGAAAGATAAGCGTTGCTTAGCTTCTTATTTTTTGAAACAGATATTCATGCGTTATACTCTTGCTCGTAATCATCATATTTGTCGTTCTTGTTTTACTTGCTGGATCAAAAGGCCTACTTTTTTCTAGCTTTAGACCTGATTCCTGTATTCCTGATTTAGACCTGATTAACTGTATTCCTGATCCAAAATTAAGCAAGCAGCGAAAAAGTTCAATGTTGGGTTCCTGAACTTAAGTTTTTTGGTATAAAGGGAAAGTGTTGGCCAAACTGAGCATGCTTTTATTCTGTACATCTTCATTTGTCCATCTGTAAGGATTCAGAAGGTGGTTTTGTCTTTTGCAAAGATGAAAAAGAGCAAATTGGAAATCAAGAATGTAAGAAAAAAATTGACATTTTTCAGATTCAGCAGGTGGTTGCCCGCTTTTTCTCAGATGAAAAAGGGCAAGTTGGAAATCAAGGAAGGTAAGAAAAGAATTGACTAAATATGTCAGAGAACGCACTCATTTTGAAAGGATCACTGAAGAGGGCCGTTTGTCAAGGGACAGTTTGCCTTTAGGAAGAGGCAGAAAAAGGAAGCTCCTGACCAGCAGCAATTTAAGAAGTTGCACAGGATGATGACGAGATTTTTGATATGTTTGAAGAAGACCTTGAATCACTGAACTCTGGATAGTAAAATAGAAGTTGAAGTAAGGGCATCAACCTTTCCATTTTTCTCTGATAGCCTTTGTAGAATGTTTGAGCAACAAATATGAACATGGCCCTTGGAGAAACCCCATCAGTGTTGGAGCATACAGGTTTCTCCAAATTGATGCCTATGTTGGGTCATAGAGCAACTGGTGTATTTGTGTTGCTTACTGTTGACACTATCTACAGGTCAGCTAACCCCTGAAATGATTCTCCCATGGATGCATTTGATTTTCCCATGCTAATCATGTTTTCCTTCCTTGCTCTATTTTTTGTTTGAACCATATTAATATCACTGTACAAAGTATTTGCAAGTCCACCTGACCATACAAGTCCTATTTCTGGAACGTTGTGTTATCCTTTATATTTGAAACTGCTTAAATGCATGCTTAGAGCTTTCACGACTGCCCAAGAACTTCGGCTTTTTCCAGGTTTGCCATTTCTAGCATTTTCATGGCTATGGCAAAGGCCCCAAAATCAATAACAAGGAGAAAGATAAGCATTGCTTTGCTTCTTATTTTTTGAAACAGATATTCCTGCATATATACTCTTGCTCGTAATCATTATATTCGTTGTTCTTGTTTTACTTGCTGGATTAAAAAGGGCTACTTTTTTCTCGCTTTAGACCGCTGCACTACTCATTAACTATATCCTGATCAGAAATTAAGCACGCAGCGAAAAAGCTCAATATTGGGTTCCTGAACTTAAGTGTTTTGCGTATATGGAAAGTGTTGGCTCAAACAGAGCATGCTTTTATTCTGTACATCTTCATTAGTCCATCTTTTATGGATTCAGCAGGTGGTTGTGTCTTTTACAAAGATAAAAAGAACAAATCGGAAATCAAGAATGTAAGAAAAAAATTGACATTTTTATAGATTCAGCAGATAGTTGCCTGCTTTTTCTCAGATGAAAAAGGGCAAGATGTAAATCAAGGAAGGTAAGGAAAGAGCAACTCTGGTGTATTCGTGTAGCTTATTTTGTATTGTTGGCACTATCTACAGGTTAGCTAACCCTTGAAATGATTCTCCCGTGGATGCATTTGATTTTTCCAGAGATAAAGTAGAATGGTCTTTAACTAAAGTAAAATGGTTATATGTAAATCAGGATATCATGTGTTTTGACCATTTTGCAAACATTTCCAGATGTTCTCGGACCTCCTTCCTCCTCCTCCTCTGGTACGCTCTGTATTGTGAATGCATCGAGGTGGGCTGCCGCACTTCTTCTTGGAGTCGGATGAGTTTTAAATGGTGGCTTCCTCGTCTTTTATGATGGTTGAAGTGTCCGCCACTTATTGTCACCAGAAGAGACGCATGATAATCATGAGCACAGCACAGGTAAATGCATATGCATATGTGGACTTTTAAGAGACTTCCAGACAGATGTTACATGGGTGCTCCAGCACATAGACTCTAGGGATTTTCAAGAGAAAGGTCTTTGATAAACTTGCTTGTGGACATTTACAGTAAGTGCACGTCTATCTTTGATGGCGTACTTCAAAAGCATGTCTTCTCGTTGTGGAAACGCATTAATAGCAGCACAGATTCAGAATGTCCTTATCAAAGATGTCACATGCACTATCATGGTATTGAACCTGACAGCTGCACTTCTATTAATATCTCTCGTGCGTCAGAAGGTATGCTTCTTGCTGGCATTAATGAGGAATGCATACCTAAGCAGAAAGATTGAGAGAAGGTTATTCGACTTGAATTTGACTTGTTGATTCTAGCTTAATGCAAAAGTATGTTGGCCAAAATGGGCATATGTCAGATGCTTCTGAAATTAGAGCTGGAGTTTAATTCAGAAAACATTTTGTCACCATATTAAATGCAGCTATTACGAAAGGTATTTCTAGATATCAACATCATGGGAAACCTTTTGTGAGAAATGAGTTGTCAGAAAGAAACAATGAACAGCCCCTTTGGTAACTTATGCTGACAATATTGGATGCACAACCTTCGAGAATTACCAAGTTCAGCTACCAATGACAGTAAGCTATTCATAAATGATCGTAAATTTGAACTGGAGTGTGGAGCATCCACATTCTCTTCAACCATCCACTCTTTCTCGCAAATTATAATTTGCTTCTGCTCATCCACTTTAACTGGCAGGATGCTCTCTAGACTTGCAGCCTTGGAATCTACATCCTTTCCAACATCAACAAAATCAGATTCTGCTTTGTCGGCAGCTTTTCCCATTTTCAGTGCAGCTCCAAGACAGGCTGACACTTGTTTTGCTGTCCAAGTCAGTTTGCTGACCTCCATAGATATGAGCATACTGAGGCATTAGGAGAGGAAATCTAGATTAAGTCGCGAAAAGCCACCTGCACATAGGAGATATGCACCACCACGTATTGCGGAGTTACCTAGACTGCAAATCGTCCATTATTGCAGTAAAGGACTTCTATGAGCTTTTCATGTTACCTTTCATACAGCTGATGCTGCCATTGCCTTTATGTTTCAAACACAACTAACAGTAATTTCCTAATGGCAGTTATGTGTAAGTTGCTCTCTCCTTGACAAAAACTTCCTTTTCTCAGATGTTCCTGGTAACATAGCTACATGGACTTTACATCTTTCTTCTTGTGATCTTCTAGTAATGCTTGCTTTTGGCATCACCAAGCAGTATGGAAATGGAGAAGGAATAGTGTTACATGTGTAGTAGGCCGTTTTTGAATTACATGAAGACAGTTAGTTTTCTTAACCAGATTTTATCGAGTTTGCAAATTTATGAAGATGCTCCCTCTTCCTCAAGAAGCTCCTTCGATTAATGTTTGTCAGCTTTAGGATGACCATGGTGCTATATACTCTGCAACAACATCTTTTTCAATGTTGTTTGGGTGGACAGGGAAACGGACTATTTAATAGAATGGAAGGATGACCATCCTGATGCTTGGCGCCTTAAAGAACTGTCATAAAAAACGCTGGAGTTCTGGTTCTTCCATATTAGCCTCCAAGGTCTGGCGTGATTCCAATAACCTATGAACTTAAAGATAAATACCACCCCGAGTTTTGACCTTCAGTAAAACTTGGCCAGCTAATCATGGCGAGGCAAACTCTATCTGCTTTCACCAGCTTTTAGCTTATCCATCATTCTACCAAAGCAAAGAGAATACATGGAGCTCAACACATTTCTCAGCGTTGGCACATCACAGTAGCTCTGCTACAGCAAAGTTGCAAGAGAATGTGAAATGTTCTTGGGATTTCTGCTTCCAAACGGACACATGATAATGTGCCTCGACTTGAATTTCTAAATCCTCGAACTTTGACTTGTATTGTGGGCAAGGCCTAGACAAAAGGTCACAAAAACCATGTAAACAAATCATGATCTTCACCAGGAACAATGCTGCTCATTTTCAGTCTCCATAAACTCGTTAAATTGGGACGTAAATTCCAGAAAAACAGAACCAATTCTGGAGATGTCCTCATTTGCAGGCTCTGCAAACTTGTTACATTGGGACCTAACTTTTGGAAAAACAGAATCAGTTCCTGATACAGTAGGTTAGTAAGTTGTCACAAGAAAGCCAGAATGCTTTTAGATAACGTGACATGCCTAGCCAGTGCCATCCATCCAACATATCCAACAAGAGGAAGGTACTATCCAGGTATATGGTACATTTTAAACCTAAAATCTCAATGCTCTCTTGCAGAAAAGAATCTTTATATAAACCTTAAACTTGCTCTGCGATCATATATTAGTTATCTTCATGTCCGGATAAGACAGATTCAGATAGAAATGACCTATAAATTGGCTGATCATTCAATCAACTCAAGTTTGGTGAACAAAAGCTTGTTGACCTGTTTGAAGGAACTCCAGTACACAGCTTCTTTTTTTGCTACAAGAATACACAGAATTACGCTGGAAAAAGATCTCTTACAACAAAACTGAAGTCTATGAGCAGCACTAACTTAGGAAACCAAAGATTTCAGAGATGTCAGTTTAGTTTAGTTTACAGTAACATCATAAAGTAGCCTAGATACTAACATAAAAAAAGCAACCTAATAACCAGATACAAAGAGATGCCCGTGCTAACACGATAAAATAACCTAGAAACCTTAACACTAAGAAATACAAAGAATTTTCATAACATCATTTTTTATATTATAATCAAGTGTAGCGGTATCCTCCTCCCGACAATTGTGGTATCCCACTAAGGAGATTACACAAGTCTCAAGGTCTTCAAGCAATGAAAAATATCCTCCCGACATGTCGTATCCCACAAAGGAGATTACACAAGTCTCAAGGTCTTCAAGCAACAAAAATATCCTCCAGCTTGTCGTATCCCACAAAGGAGATTACACAAGTCTCAGGGACGGATCAACAATGTGGCATTAGGCTTGAGCTCCCTCGGTTGTTCGGCTCCATCCGATTATTTCATGTTTCTTTATTAGAGACACAATTAATACTTTTCTGAATCGCGTTCCTCCGCCGCCACCACTAGTGGAAATTGATGATCATGAGGAGTTCGAGGTTTAAGAGATTCTGGACTCCAAGTTTCTTCATCGACGATTGTATTACTTTGTCGATTAGGAAGGTTACTCACCAAGTGATAGAACCTGGGAGCCTGCCAAGAATCTGACTAATGCTCGATAAAATTGTGGAGTTTCAGCGGCGTTACCACGATAAGCCAAGTTTGAGTACTCATCGGCCCTCGAGGAGGACTCGTCGCCGTCGTAAGAGGGGGATGGTGTGACGACCATACAGATATTCGTATCATACGAACATTATACTCGTATGTACAAAAGATGGTTGTCACACGGATGCAAAAGGGTAGTTGCACAAGATAAGGTTTAAACTCACACCTTTGCCAAGCGCGCTACCAATATTTGTTAAAAATATTTCCTCATGTCTTTCTCATATATCGGGTTTGTTTCGGAAGGTTTTAAAATATTCTAGAACCTACATGCATGCGGCGTCCTGGCGATCTCATCCATTGGAGTGGCGCGATCCCGCCAGTTGGCCTAGATATATAAGGTGGCACCTTCTTCTTGTCAAACAATTAGGTTCAAGCGCTAGTCTTCACATATAAAAGTTAAACTTGAAATGCAGGTGAGTAGTTAAAGTAGTATATGATGTGCCTTTGCATTGTCACTCCAATCTCTAAACAACAATGCAATAAAAAGGGAAAAAACCGTATTGAAATGCCCATAACTAAGCTACTGTAAGATAGAAAAATTTGGAAACTTGAAGCTTGTTCTCTAATTACACAATCGTGGTTACGAGCCCACCATTTTTCGATCAGCATTGGCATCAAAATCTCCAAGTCAAAGTTAAAGAGCATATCAAACAATTTAAAATGCATCAGGATGGGAATTTAGAGAGCATTATCTTGACTTGAGGAACTAGATCGATATAAAGAGCCATAGATCTACTATAGATTTATCTCTCCACTACTGCAATTCTTATAAACATGACATATGCCTATTTCCAGCTAATTCTTGCATCTGATACACTGCTCTACATCCCTGCTCTACCATAGCTAAACTCCCAAGCCTTTGACACTATAAATTTACAGATTGAAGACCGCGTTAGGACAAAGCAAAATCAAGCATGCCACCAGAAAATCTAAATGTGCGATCCCCAAGGTTGGCTTGACACGATAGTATTAAATTGAAAAAATGATGATAATGATCGAAGTCCAAAACTAGGCTAGCCAAGTAGCGAATGAGGTCGATGAAAGCCAAAAAAGCCAAAATCTAAGTCATCATTCAAGACAAAGGCGAAGTCATGATTAAGGTTGAGGCCAACGTTGGGTTCAAGTTTCAAAGTGTATAGCTTATATATCTAAAAAATATGATGGAAGCCATTGTGTGGCATTTGGAAAGTCGATACGTGCATGTAGAGTTGCCACAGGCCTTTGTTGTATGGTCTCAGGGCCTTTCCCACATGCATCCCCTTTTCTCACGGGGGTGTTGCGGGCTTGGGATCACGTGTGTGTGCTCTTCCAGCTAGATTATGCCTCAGTTTATCACCACTCTTCTCCTTTCTTGTGGGTTCCTCTACCCCCTGCGTACTTGCCCTTGGCGCCCTTTGTGCATGCTGGGGCCTTGAGCCCGTTGGAGGCTGACTCTTTGTGCTCACCTTGGAGGATTGGTATTGGGATGGTCAGCTAGCCGTGGGAGTTCTTCGAGCTCGCTTTCGCTGAAGGGCAGTGGCCAGGGCTATCACGGGAACAAGTGGCGGGGAGTATTCCGCTACACATACCTATAGTCCCTCGGGGTGATGTGGTGGTGCGGGTTTGGAAGGTTCATCCGGATGTTGTATCTTCTTGTTTTGTGCGGTCTTGTTACGGGTGTTGGCTATTCATGACACTCTGCCCCTTGCCAGGCAAGTGGTCTCTGCGGCTTCCGGGTTCTCGATGGCTTCGGTTTGGGCGTGGACATGGAGCTCACTTCCCCACCAAGAAGGTTCGGGTTATACGTGGCGGGTGGTGCACCCGATGTCGGGGGTGAATGTCCTTGTGAGTCGGTTTAGGCGGGTGTGAGCCCTCTTTGCCCTTGTTGTGGCCTTCATCATTGAGGCCCGTGGAGCATTATGCGGTTTTATGCCCTCACTTGCGGGTTGCACGGGATTGGGTCGGGGCTCTCTGTTTGGTGAGATTGAATAACCAACAATTCTTTGCTTCATGTATATCACGGTGCTTGGCAGCTCGTCGGCAGCAAGCCTTGCATCTGTCGTGGCTTGGTTGGTGTGGTTGATTTGGAAGGCGGCGGTTGTGGATCTTCGGAAGATTGGCTGACCTGCGACCTCTCGATTCCGACTTCGGTACAAGCTATTTCAAAGCTTTTTGGTGTTCCCGGGATTATTAGAGCGGAAGTTTTCCATTTGGCGGGACTTCTTGGGTGTGGTAGATGGTGATGGCCAGTTTGTACAGCAGTAGAGTTGCAGTTGTTGTGGAGTGTCGAGGTATCACTGTCTCTTTGGGGCAGTTCTCCTTCCTCCTCACTTGCTTTGTAACATTACCATTCTTTTAATATATTGCTGACACAGTTCTTCAAAAAAAAAAAAAAATGATGGGGTATGTGTCTGTCATATAAAGATAAGAGTGGGTTCCAATATTCAAGAGAACAAGTGCCCAGTGACAAAAACAATTCTAATATGACAATCCCGCTTCATAATTCATTATATTAGAAAATCATTATTGTTAATCCATTTCTTATTGCACTACACCTCTCTTTATCACTTCTCAATGTTGAGTTTATAATTCAGGTTGTGCCAAATAATGGCCCGAAACATATAGATCATCCTATTATTAAAGAAATATAGATTAGTACATACAATCTCAGTTTCAGAGACTTGGAAAACTTTTTTTTTAATGAACGTGGACCTTTATTACTCAAAAGAACGCAAAGAGTACATAGGGGGACTCAAAACCCAGTGAAGAAAACATCCATCAGAGCACTATCCACCACATATATAACACAGAAAGGGAGAGAGTAATTATCACCAAGAGTATAACTGACTATGGATAAGTACGAATTTGAATATTGAAGGTTAATCATATCAAAGCTGTTGGAATGGCATGATTATTCATCATGCGAGGAAGCGGTGATTCATAAAGATCAAAGTTGAAGGATTAAATGGACCATTGATATTTAAAGGGGTCGATGAGATATTGTTGCTCTAAAGATATGGTTCTAATCTTAATCTAACTTTATTTAGATATACAAGAAATTTATCGCGGCGGCCAAGGCCGCCGCGAACATTTCTCTTTATTCACTTGGTGTGAGTTCCAGGGATGCTAGAACTGCTAGAGTTGTATGTATCAATTTAAGAACACAATTAGAGAACATTAGGAGTTGAACCCGTATTATTACCGTGTGTTACGTGCCATTATGATAGATGGGTGCTATGATCGATGTACGAGATTCCCACCATTAGGCTGCTATGATTTGGATTTCTTTCATTTTTGTCATTATTTGTAATCATCAGATGATGATAATCAGTGGGTTTTGGGCCTGGGTGGGGGTCGCCCATAACCAATGGCTTGACCACTAGACTTTCACCGCGATGAACATCTCTCTCTCTCTCTCTCTTTTTTTTTTTTTTTTTTTTTTTTTTTAATGCACCACTCAATGGCCGTCAGTGGGTTTTGAGCCTAGATGGGGGGTCACCCAACATCAATGGCTTGACCACTAGGCTTCCATCGCAATGGACATTGTTTTCATTTAACATCATAGAAATGGATGAGGGGTAACCCATGGTAATTGAGCAATGAGGCCATCTATCATGCAGGCGGGGCAAGAGAAAGTTCCTTTTTCCCTTTTCTTTTTCTTACGGGGAAAAACATTAGTAGAGAGCGTACCTTATCTAAACTCCATTAGTAGAGGATGTATCCATTTAGAAAATGGGTAGAGAAAGAGTACCTTTTTCAGTAGAGAATTTCCTTGTAGACGACATTCTCAGTACGCTTTGTTGTATTCTCTGGAGATAAAAGGATTAGCACGTCTTGTCTCTTCCGTATACAGGCAGGCAAGAGAGAGTTTCTTTTTTTTCTTTTTCTTTTTTACAGAATAGATAGATAGATAGTAGTAGAACCATTAGTGGAGAGCATTACCTTATCTAAACTCAACTCTCATAAATGTAGTGTCTTGCATAGAAGGCGATTGAGGAAAAAACATATCTTTCACTTCTAGTGGTTTTGGCCATGTTATTGTGAAAAAAGAATAAAGAGGATGCACCTATTTAGAAAATGGGTAGAGAAAGAGTACCTTTTCGAGAGAAATTCCTTGTAGGCGGCGTTTGCGATGCGCTTTGTTGTATTCTCACGGAGATAAAAAGGATTAGCACGTCTTGCCTCTTAGGTATCACAGCTGGCGTGGTATATGTATATAATGCCCGTGGGCAAATACATTTGTCACGGAGGTCAAGGGCGGCCAGCGGTCTAATGTTAGTCCACGACGGCTATTAAAGGTGGTGGAGTATGCTAGCCGTAATGGTAGTTGGCGATGCGTGTATGGTCCATGGCTGTTCTCACGGTTGGTAGAAGAAGTCGGTCCTCGAAATTGGGTATATACAATCATTTGCTGCTGCTAATACTTTTACCATTACGAACCTGTCATGCATTGACGTGATCATTACTCTTGCGTTTTTCACGAGGCCCTTTTCTGTGTCAAGTCATTTCATAATGTGGCATATTGCTCCTACTTTGAGATTGAGTTTATGGTTAGGGATGCCAGAGTGGGTGAAGTTATTCAGAAAATCTGACGTTGCATAGGGATGGTCATGAATGGGTTCGTCTTGTTCCCGAATGTGATCATGGCTATAGTATCTCTTACCTTGGTTAGGAACCTTGTCCAATATACGCTCGTTGAAATCAGTGGCGTGCTTGTTAATCGACGACAAAAATGCTCGGTTCTCACATTCGGTTGGATTCCTCAAGACTTCAGATGGGTACAAAAAGTTTTTACGCATACGCAATTTCAATAGTAAATTATTGAATATGTCTAGAGAGGCTGTTGTCTCCTCGGTTTTCCCCTATGTTATCGACATCTTGCATGAGTTCGGGATCTCACGCATTTCGTATTGGTTGTTCTAACTTCAAGACATGAAATGTTTGCCATAGCGATGATGATTTTATGGATGCATTAATAGCGGCGGTTTACCTCCTCCTTTCCGCGATGGGTCCTATTTGTCTAAAATCTCGGAACCTATAAAATGCTTTCCCCAAATGGTAAATTGTTTCCACATAATTGTTGCAACAGGTTGTGCGCGCTTTCTATCACTGCTTTGTTGGCCATTGGGAATTCGTCCCAAATTATAGCCTTTGCTACACTAAGAAGTTGAGCTGCTCCCGAATCTCGTTCTAGCAATGAATGTAGACCTATGTTATTTTCTACAACAGGGATTTGGAAAAGCGAATGTGCAGTTCGCCCCCCCTGGGTATTGGAGAGCTGCGAGTGCTGTTGTGCCACATGGTAGCACTATATTCTTGTTTCCTCGTATTAATAAGCATATGCAATTGAGGACGAAAGTTTTTCCCGTGCCAGCCTTGCCATTTACGAATATTGGTTGTCTACTTTGAGGCTGTTCTAGTTCATCTCGTATATCTTAACATATATAATGCCTATAGTTTCGACGTCGAGGCATTCATCTCGACCGTCGATAAACAAGGTGCAGGCTTCACCGTCGGATATTTTGGGCACTGCCACTACCGGAGATCTGCTTCGGCCAGATGTTTGAATCAGCCATCTGCTCCTCGTTGTTTGACAGATGGGCATTTTAGACCCATTGATCAGTGTTGCGCCGCCTATATAAGGCGAGATAATCTAGTGTAGGGTTTTGTATAATTTTGGCGCTGTCCTGGCTTCACTTTCAGGTATCAGGTATGGCTTTCTGAACTCATGGCTTCGGTTTTCTGCAATCTCTGATAAAAATATTATAAGATTGTTTTAGATTCAGAGCTCTGCCCTCATTCCGTCTTCAGTTTGGATGGAATCAGAATCCCTGCGCAGATCTGGCCGCCTCTATTCTAGCTTTCTCATCTACAGGTTTCATAAATCCAGACTACCCAATTGCTGCCCTTTGGTAAATCTCCTCTGCTAGAGCTACCACAATACGGTGGATCTTTCACCCTTTTTGGCCAAAGGCTGTGCGGATTTGGGCAAATTCCCATAGACTTGGGGAAATCCGGATCCTGCAAAGGCACAGGCCGTTATAGAAGCTAGAATTGCAGATTTGGGGCCATTTCTTGTGTCGAGATTTATGCATAATTTCTGAAAAATGCTTGCCACAAAATGCAGGGGATTTGTTGGGCCGTTTTTTTATTTGGGTCCTGTAGAAACTGCTTGAAAGAGAGATTCCATAAAGAATGCGGCACTCTGACGGCCTGAATCAAACAAATCTTCGAGCTTAAGAGCATAAATTTGGAAACTCTTTTTTCCGCCATAGCTTGCAGACCTATACCAAGAACAAAAACGAATCAGCTTGATGGGTACTTTGTTTCTATGCAAAGAAAACCCACATCCTAGACAAAACTCCTATTCTTTTAAAACAAAGATCGAGAGTTTACAGAGATGTAAAGCTTCTGTTGCTAGAAAGGGTTTTTCCGCTCTACCGCCATAGCTAAGCTTCGGATTTTTTGCATTTGCTACATCAAATTGGGAAGAAATTGGGGCCTGAACAAAGCGATTTGGTTGGAACCCTAATCTGCATTAAAATTTGCTTGAATGGATGGGTCCATCGCCGGAACTAGGTTCGAAGCCACTTTTTTCTAATCTTACGCCCACGATTTATGAAATAATGGTTGGCTATAGCACATATGATCTTCTTCTTCCTTCTTAGTTCATGTTTTACTAAACTATTATTTGAATGAATTAATACACATGCGCATTTTTCGACTTTACCTTTTTCTTACCATGTGTATGTTCTTACATGCGTACATGTCTTATGAAATAGTTCTTGCATGCATACATGTCTTATGAAATAATTCAATAGTTTAATTCCTTATAGTAGAAGTAATACTTCTTGAATATACGGAGGGGGTACAAATAACCATCATTATGATAAACTAGCGTGATTTTGGCATTATTGAATATCTTTGTTTACTCATACATCAATCTCTAGAGGTGTGCTTTCGAACTACATAGGTCCTAGTTACAAAAGTTGAATAATAAGTCTTTTTGCTTGGTTTCTTTACGGGATGCAAGAATTATCGACATTTTTCCATCGTCGCGATTATGATATCTTGTGTGTTTAGAATCACCAAGTTAGGCACTCGTAGGTGGCATCCCGATTATCGGGGGTGCTCATCTTTTAATTTAATAATACTTCATCTCTTGCTGCCTATATAATCTTTGTTATGGCAATAGAAAACCAGGGGGTAAGGCTAGGTAAGTAACATATTGGCTTGCTCTCACAATCTTCAAGCTACATCACTAGCTCAAGTAGAGCTAAATGAGTTTTATTTGGCCATAGCCGCTTGAGCCTCTTAAATTAGTTCACCCTTCTTCCATGGCTATGTTTTTGTTTAATATCACGACATCGAAAGCTTAAGAGCGGGACGCGAGTTCCATAACAAGCGTTATTGGATATTTGTTTGCCATCGTCAACCTTAATAGCATTACAAATAACTATATAAAGCATGCAATAGCCTAGGGCTCGGCATCTTTAAATTCGTGCGTGCGAAAATATGTTATAAAGGATGCAATCTAAAACATAGAATTATAGGATTAAAAATTCAAGTAGTATTTAGTTCGAGTATTCATAAGATGATTTCAATTTTTCAAATTTAAATATCAAATAAAAAACTTGCTTATTGCATATTTTGCCAAAATTTCAATATAAAGTTCAAACTAGAGACAAACTTATTTATTTGCACAATTTGCCATAAAATCACGTGCAAATAGAGTAAAAAAGTATCTTCTTATGTGTGCAGAATATTGCGATGCGGAGTAGCTAATGCTTATCATTAACGACTTGCTTTATATTATTGGAACACGAAAACAAAGCGGATACAAGTAAGTTGCCTTTCACGTCTATCCGCATTTCATTGATTGTTTTCTTGAATAGTAGAATTTGTGGAACAATGCCTACTAGAGAGCGACTAGCTAGTTTAAGCGAGGAGCGTAGGGAGAGAATGAGACAAAAGCACGAAAAGCTATGCTACCGCGGATTGAAGAGGAAAAAAAAAGAAGAGAACAACGTTTTGCAAATTTAAGTGAAGAGAATAGGAATGGATGACGAGAGAAAAAGGGAGCTTTATAGACAACAATTGTCTAGGCCAATAGAAGATATCTGAGATAGAAGGTAGGAACATGGGGTCTCTTGAATTGAATCTGAGGACTTCGACCATTAATGTAGATGGAGGTTCCGAATCTTAATAAACATATTGTTGTAGATGTGGCGAGATTAAGCCCACGCAGGTCGAACAAGGACACTCAATTCATTGGCAAGCTTGTGCCACGACGTATGAGTTTGGCAATAAGTCAAACTTACATGATGTGCGCGTGGAATAAGAGATGTACCTATTGCGGATCCCACTACTTAACGTTGAGCAAGATGGATTTTGTTGTAATACTTGGGAGATGGCAATTGCCACGGTTACCCCCTTTGCCCCCAGCATTAAATAACCTATATAACACACCCGGTTTTGATATAGAAGCCAGAAAGGTCAATAAATTGTTTTGCTTTAGTGTGCTCGGAGTTGACGGTGGATTTGTAAACTTGGATTTTCCATCATCCGTTACGATTACGGGTCGCACATACCATCGACTACTTCCTACGACAGACATTGGAAATCCTATACATTGGTACATCTATGATGAGTCACAACGATACATGCAGGCACGAAATCAGAGGGTGCATTCCAATGGATTGCGATTATCGGTTCAATCCTTGATCAGATAAATCCATTTATTCGAAATCTCCGGACTATGGGTAGCTTGCGCATGCCATTAGCATACATAACAATTGAAGGGGTTGTTGCAAGCAATGAGATTGCGGCCATTGCCGAAGTCAATAAATACGGTGACATTGACCTCGAATATTTGGTTTTAAGTACGAGAATCAAGGGGAACCAACCTTTATGAGCATTCTTGATCCTATGTATGAACCACTTCAATATCCCCTGTTTTACCCACATGGCACATTAGGCTGGGGACCTGAAAATGAGTACAATCTCACGCAGATTGCAATGGTACAGGCGAGGTTGTTGCATGAGGATCGATTCCTCCAGCTGGGCCGCCTATGTGGGGAGTACTTGGTAGACATGTACTCGAGGGTGGAGGATGCTCGGTTAAATTACTTCAGAACGCCAGCCTTTCGAAACAGGAGGATACAATATGATGAGGATTATTCTGAGCGGGAGAATGATGACCAGAATGACATAATCTTACCTGCATCATTCTTGGGGTGCAAAGATGGTGTTACGTACAAGTAGCGGATGCATTAGCACTCTCGAGGGCAAAGGTTAGATCCCTACACTATTCATCACGATGACGGCGAACAAAGTGGCACGAGATCTGAATTTCCGCACTTAAACCACGGACAAAACGCCATATTAATCAATTGATGCCATATTATGCTTGACATTTCCATTGCAGTATTTAAGTATGTCATATGGTCAGAAAATAAGGCTAATTCATGCATTACATCTCTTGCTAGACGAGAGTGTAATTGCAAGCGCTTGAAATATGGGGCCGATTTGGTACTTATAGTCGTGACTTACTAGATGGGTACTGGGGGGCGATGGCCGGTTGCATTTTAGCGAGTGCCTTCACGATTAACAACATATTAAGCGCAACATGGCACCAACATTGCCCGGCGGTGCCGTATTGCGGTTAATATGACGATAGCTCGGCTTCGTTCTAGCTGCCTCATCTTGATCTAATGAAATCCGCGACTCACCGTACTGAAAATACGTCCCCTATTCAGCGCTTGTATTACACTTCGTCTGTAGAAAATATCAACTCGTAATTAACGCATTCGATGCATATATGCATCTGCAACAACGGCATAATATGGCATC